>JBBGZY010000430.1:7307500-7907500 GCA_037952925.1 Lithobates clamitans | reverse complement strand
GTTAGTGAATACAGAATACTTTATAAATCCCAAAGAGAAATTGGGAAATTGTTACGACACAGACACACTTAACAAAGACACCACAAGATCACAACAATAAACTGAACAAGATGAAAAAACACAACAAAATTACTAATAACAGCCACTAACACCAAATAACTAAAGTAAAACTACACTACAAAGAAAACATTCATACAATTAAAATACAACATAGAATAAATAACACATTAAATTAACAGACAGTCAAACTACCAAATACAAAAAAATACACCTCTTTCTCTAAAACCACCCCAAATAATAACCAACACAATACCAACATACTATAAAAACAACAAACATAAACCAGAATTAAATCTTCACCTCCAGCCCTCACATAAAATAATAATTACATATCTTGATTGCCTCAGGCAAAAATGTACAATGTAACTCTACTTTTGTTGAAAAAAATTACCTCTGGGTGATCTATGTACATTGTAAGGATGTTAACAAACTTTGTAGCAGAGTCCTACTACTTTCCATTCTGAATCTATCTTTTCCACAATGTCCTTGTAAGACTGATTCCTGAAACTAAGGATTTGCACTAATTATATGTTAATGTTCTAATGAGTAAACATGCAATGTCTGCATCCCCTTGGAAGTAGTTAACTCTAATGCCCCGTACACACGGTCGGACATTGATCGGACATTCCGACAACAAAATCCTAGGATTTTTTCTGACGGATTTTGGCTCAAACTTGTCTTGCATACACACAGTCACACAAAGTTGTCGGAAAATCCGATCATTCTGAACGCGGTGACGTAAAACACGTACGTCGGGACTATAAATGGGGCAGTAGCCAATAGCTTTCATCTCTTTATTTATTCTGAGCATGCGTGGCACTTTGTGCGTCGGATTTGTGTACACACGATCGGAAATTCTGACAACGGATTTTGTTGTCGGAAAATTTTATAGCCTGCTCTCAAACTTTGTGTGTCAGAAAATCAGATGGAAAATGTGTGATGGAGCCTACACACGGTCGGAATTTCCGACAACGAGGTCCTATCACACATTTTCCATCGGAAAATCCAAACGTGTTTACAGGGCATTAGGGATTAATTTATTAAAATTGTAATTCCTGTTGCAGACGATGCCTAAAAAAATGTAATTTTTAGTACAGATGTCTGAGAAATGTGGAGCCAATCACACAAGCAAGATATTACATATTTAGGGGTGTTCTATACATCAAATAAACAGAACACCTACAAGTTTTCATATTTCATTACATTTTTTGACAGTTATAGAAAAGTGCTTCAGATTGAAATGGAAAAGCAATTTTTAACAAAAAACTGTGCCAATTTTATATGCTATATATACATTTATTTTTTTGACAAAATTGGACTTTCCCCTTTAATGTTAAAGTAAATATGGGCTTATATCATACACTTCCATATAGCTATTAGGTTTTAGCCATGCAGATGCCAACCAATACAAATGTTTTGTTACAACGGTTTTTTTTTGGGAAACCCTCTTTTTTATTCTATTCAAAACGTTTAACAAATAATTAAAAGGATAAACTATTAGCTTGGTGTGGCATGCTGAAAGGTAATTGTGATATTTCAATGATGGGAAACTTGACATGTGAATTTGCTTTTTCCTAACTGGACCCAGAAGTAATACCATCACAAGCCCAGTTGTCAGAGCCACAAGCAACACAACAAGCTTGGTGAATTAGCAGATGGAACACATTGAAAGAAAAGTCTATGTGCACACACCAAAAGAAAAATGAACAAAATAGGATGCTTACACAAAGGAAGGTGTACTTGTGGGGTACAGTGAATCTGAAAAGGGATACAGATTTCTACACCAAGACAAAATCAAGATAAACCTCAATAGAAGTGTAATCGTCGATGAAAGTTCAGGTGTGTTCAAAATTTCATAAACTTATACAATCACTTCAAATTGAGGGAAAATTCCACATCAGTGTTAATTGAAGATAAGCAACAAAGTGACAAAGAAATAGAAATTGCTGTAAAAGAAGAAACCAGGCCACAAAAGGCTTCAATCAGGAAATACAGAAGCAATAAAGACAACCCAGCCAAAAGCCTGTCCAAAGTTGTTTGCATAGCATTATAACCAGAGCCAGATTCATGGGATGAGATGCAAAGACTTCCAACTCATAAGAAACAAAAGTGGATCAGAACATTTGACAAAACCACTTACAAGAAACAGATTTATAGAACTGAGATCCCAAATGGGACTTATATAAGGAGTAGTTGTTGAATGGGGGTGTTGGAATTCAATGTTCATGTACTTTGTGAACAACTACATTAGCCAGTAGATGGCAGTGTTTATAAGTTTGTAGCTGCTCTATGGTTAACCGCCCATGTGGACTGTGCACTGTCTGTTCTGTACGGGTATATACAAAGTTTCTAACAGGAAGGATCTCCAGCTGATTGACAGCCTTAGCTCTGTACCTGTGTGCTGTGTAAAGGGGGGGGGGGGTCCCTTCCCTCCAATCATCCTTCAGATGTATCCTTACTGAGCTCTGCAGAGTACAGCTTCAGCTGTCCACCCCATTTTTATGACAGCTCAGACAAGGTAGAGAGTAGAGCAGATAAACAGGTGCAACTTATGTAGGAGGCTTTGCTTCATAACTGTTTATTACCTGAGGTCAGTCTCTTCACTGGGTATATGTAAAAGTTTACAACCACTTTAAGGTAAAAGAAAAACCTTTAGAACCACTTAAATTTTGCCTGCTCCATTGATTCCAATGCAGTTTGCAATAATGGCATAATTTAATCAATGTCACCTAGTTTTAACAGACATTTAAATGAAATAGACATTCACAATTTTACCCATTCATGGGACCCCACCAGGATAAAGCTCTTGTAGACAGGAACACAATATATTTAGAAAGTTATTAAACTTGTAAAAAAAAATACTAATAAAGAAAAGTTCAAATTGAAAAACTTGGTGAAATGGAGACTAATGCCCCGTACACACGGTCGGACTTTGTTCGGACATTCCGACAACAAAATCCTAGGATTTTTTCCGATGGATTTTCGCTCAAACTTGTCCTTGCATACACACGGTCACACAAAGTTGTCGGAAAATCCGATCATTCTGAACGCGGTGACGTAAAACACGTACGTCGGGACTATAAACGGGGCAGTGGCCAATAGCTTTCATCTCTTTATTTATTCTGAGCATGCGTGGCACTTTGTCCGTCGGATTTGTGTACACACGATCGGAATTTCCGACAACGGATTTTGTTGTCGGAAAATTTTATATCCTGCTCTCAAACTTTGTGTGTCAGAAAATCCGATGGAAAATGTGTGATGGAGCCTACACACGGTCGGAATTTCCGACAACAAGGTCCTATCACACATTTTCCGTCGGAAAATCCGACCGTGTGTACGGGGCATAAGGGTTTATTGAGATGGTTAACAGGCCAGTGAGCCAAATTTTTGGAAATATCAGTTTCTGCAAACAAGTTATCAACTTTTTCTTTTTAAGCATCACATGACTCATGGCTTAACCACTTGCCGACCGCCTACCGCATATATACTGCGGCAGAATGGCACGGGCAGGCAGAATCACGTACCCGTACGTGATCTGCCTCCCGCGGGCGGGGGGTCCGATCGGACCCCCCCCGGTGCCATCGGCGGTCGGCATTTGACTGGGAGCGTCGGGAGGTGAGGGGGAGACCATCCGATCGTGGCCCCCCCCTCGCGATCGCTCCCAGCCAATGGGAATCCTCCTCTGCCTGTGTGTCGTTTCACACAGGCAGAGGATGTGATGTCATCTCTCCTCGGTCTGGCAGTTTTCGTTCCAGCGCCGAGGAGAGAAGACAAGTGAGTGCACACAACACACACACAAACAGTAGAACATGCCAGGCATACTTTACACCCCCGATCCCCCCCCCGATCGCCCCCCCATCCCCCCCCCAATCACCCCCCCCCCTGTCACAAACTGACATTAGCAGTATTTTTTTTTTTTTCTGATTACTGCATAGTGTCAGTTTGTGACAGTTACAGTGTTAGGGCAGTGAGTATTACCCCCCTTTAGGTCTAGGATACCCCCCTAACCCCCCCTAATAAAGTTTTAACCCCTTGATCACCCCCTGTCACCAGTGTCGCTAAGCGATCATTTTTCTGATCGCTGTATTAGTGTCGCTGGTGACGCTAGTTAGGAACGTAAATATTTAGGTTCGCCGTCAGTGTTTTATAGCGACAGGGACCCCCATATACTATCTAATAAATGTTTTAACCCCTTGATTGCCCCCTAGTTAACCCTTTCACCACTGATCACCGTATAACTGTTACGGGTGACGCTGGTTAGTTCGTTTATTTTTTATAGTGTCAGGGCACCCGCCGTTTATTACCGAATAAAGGTTTAGCCCCCTGATCGCCCGGCGGTGATATGCGTCGCCCCAGGCAGCGTCAGATTAGCGCCAGTACCGCTAACACCCACGCACGCAGCATATGCCTCCCTTAGTGGTATAGTATCTGATCGGATCAATATCTGATCCGATCAAATCTATACTAGCGTCCCCAGCAGTTTAGGGTTCCCGAAAACGCAGTGTTAGCGGGATCAGCCCAGATACCCGCTAGCACCTGCGTTTTGCCCCTCCGCCCAGCCCAGCCCAGCCCACCCAAGTGCAGTATCGATCGATCACTGTCACTTACAAAACACTAAACGCATAACTGCAGCGTTCGCAGAGTCAGGCCTGATCCCTGTGATCGCTAACAGTTTTTTTGGTAGCGTTTTGGTGAACTGGCAAGCACCAGCCCCAGGCAGCGTCAGGTTAGCGCCAGTACCGCTAACACCCACGCACGCACCGTATACCTCCCTTAGTGGTATAGTATCTGATCGGATCAATATCTGATCCGATCAGATCTATACTAGCGTCCCCAGCAGTTTAGGGTTCCCAAACACGCAGTGTTAGCGGGATCAGCCCAGATACCTGCTAGCACCTGCGTTTTGCCCCTCCGCCCGGCCCAGCCCAGCCCACCCAAGTGCAGTATCGATCGATCACTGTCACTTACAAAACACTAAACGCATAACTGCAGCGTTCGCAGAGTCAGGCCTGATCCCTGCGATCACTAACAGTTTTTTTGGTAGCGTTTTGGTGAACTGGCAAGCACCAGCCCCAGGCAGCGTCAGATTAGCGCCAGTACCGCTAACACCCACGCACGCAGCATACGCCTCCCTTAGTGGTATAGTGTCTGATCGGATCAATATCTGATCCGATCAGATCTATACTAGCGTCCCCAGCAGTTTAGGGTTCCCAAAAACGCAGTGTTAGCGGGATCAGCCCAGATACCTGCTAGCACCTGCGTTTTGCCCCTCCGCCCGGCCCAGCCCAGCCCACCCAAGTGCAGTATCGATCGATCACTGTCACTTACAAAACACTAAACACATAACTGCAGCGTTCGCAGAGTCAGGCCTGATCCCTGCGATCGCTAACAGTTTTTTTGGTAGTGTTTTGGTGAACTGGCAAGCACCAGAGGCCTAGTACACCCCGGTCGTAGTCAAACCAGCACTGCAGTAACACTTGGTGACGTGGCGAGTCCCATAAGTGCAGTTCAAGCTGGTGAGGTGGCAAGCACAAGTAGTGTCCCGCTGCCACCAAGAAGAAGACAAACACAGGCCCGTCGTGCCCATAGTGCCCTTCCTGCTGCATTCGCCAATCCTAATTGGGAACCCACCGCTTCTG
This sequence comes from Lithobates clamitans, assembly GCA_037952925.1. Taxonomy (NCBI): domain Eukaryota; kingdom Metazoa; phylum Chordata; class Amphibia; order Anura; family Ranidae; genus Lithobates; species Lithobates clamitans. The sequence continues at coordinate 7,901,801 of JBBGZY010000430.1, read as the reverse complement.
CAGCGCCCGTACTTACCCCCCATTCACATCCCCAACCAAATGCAGTCGGCTGCATGAGAGGCATTTTCTTTATGTCCTCCCGAGTACCTCTACCCAACGAACCCCCCCAAAAAAGATGTTGTGTCTGCAGCAAGCGCGGATATAGGCGTGACACCCGCTATTATTGTCCCTCCTGTCCTGACAATCCTGGTCTTTGCATTGGTGAATGTTTTGAACGCTACCATTCACTAGTTGAGTATTAGCGTAGGGTACAGCATTGCACAGACTAGGACACACTTTCACAGGGTCTCCCAAGATGCCATCGCATTTTGAGAGACCCGAACCTGGAACCGGTTACAGTTATAAAAGTTAGTTACAAAAAAAAAGTGTAAAAAAAAAAAAAAAAACACAAACAAAAATATAAAATAAAAATAGTTGTCGTTTTATTGTTCTCTCTCTCTCTATTCTCTCTCTATTGTTCTGCTCTTTTTTACTGTATTCTATTCTGCAATGTTTTATTGTTATTATGTTTTATCATGTTTGCTTTTCAGGTATGCAATTTTTTATACCTTACCGTTTACTGTGCTTTATTGTTAACCATTTTTTTGTCTTCAGGTATGCCATTCACGACTTTGAGTGGTTATACCAGAATGATGCCTGCAGGTTTAGGTATCATCTTGGTATCATTCTTTTCAGCCAGCGGTCGGCTTTCATGTAAAAGCAATCCTAGTGGCTAATTAGCCTCTAGACTGCTTTTACAAGCAGTGGGAGGGAATGCCCCCCCCAACGTCTTCCGTGTTTTTCTCTGGCTCTCCTGTCTCAACAGGGAACCTGAAAATGCAGCCGGTGATTCAGCCAGCTGACCATAGAGCTGATCAGAGACCAGAGTGGCTCCAAACATCTCTATGACCTAAGAAACCGGAAGCTACGAGCATTTTATGACTTAGATTTCGCCGGATGTAAACAGCGCCATTGGGAAATTGGGAAAGCATTTTATCACACCGATCTTGGTGTGGTCAGATGCTTTGAGGGCAGAGGAGAAATCTAGGGTCTAATAGATCCCAATTTTTGCAAAAAAGAGTACCTGTCACTACCTATTGCTATCATAGGGGATATTTACATTCCCTGAGATAACAATAAAAATGATTTAAAAAAAAAAATGAAAGGAACAGTTTAAAAATAAGATAAAAAAATAATAATAATAAAGAAAAAAAAAAAAAAAAAAAAAAAAAGCACCCCTGTCCCCCCTGCTCTCGCGCTAAGGTGAACGCAAGCGTTGGTCTGGCGTCAAATGTAAACAGCAATTGCACCATGCATGTGAGGTATCGCCGCGAAGGTCAGATCGAGGGCAGTAAGTTTAGCAGTAGACCTCCTCTGTAAATCTAAAGTGGTAACCTGTAAAGGCTTTTAAAGGCTTTTAAAAATGTATTTAGTTTGTCGCCACTGCACGTTTGTGCGCAATTTTAAAGCATGTCATGTTTGGTATCCATGTACTCGGCCTAAGATCATCTTTTTTATTTCATCAAACATTTGGGCAATATAGTGTGTTTTAGTGCATTAAAATGTAAAAAAGTGTGTTTTTTCCCCAAAAAATGCGTTTGAAAAATCGCTGCGCAAATACTGTGTGAAAAAAAAAAATGAAACACCCACCATTTTAATCTGTAGGGCATTTGCTTTAAAAAAAATATATAATGTTTGGGGGTTCAAAGTAATTTTCTTGCAAAAAAAAATTATTTTTTTATGTAAACAATAAGTGTCAGAAAGGGCTTTGTCTTCAAGTGGTTAGAAGAGTGGGTGATGTGTGACATAAGCTTCTAGATGTTGTGCATAAAATGCCAGGACAGTTCAAAACCCCCCCAAATGACCCCATTTTGGAAAGTAGACACCCCAAGCTATTTGCTGAGAGTCATGTTGAGTCCATGGAATAATTTATATTGTGACACAAGTTGCGGGAAAGAGACAATTTTTTATTTTTTTTATTTTTTTTTGCGCAAAGTTGTCACTAAATGATATATTGCTCAAACATGCCATGGGAATATGACCCCATTTTGGAAAGTAGACACCCCAAGCTATTTGATGAGAGGTATAGTGAGTATTTTGCAGACCTCACTTTTTGTCACAAAGTTTTGAAAATTGAAAAAAGAAAAAAAAAAATTTTTTTCTCGTCTTTCTTTATTTTCAAAAACAAATGAGAGCTGCAAAATACTCACCATGCCTCTCAGCAAATAGCTTGGGGTGTCTACTTTCCAAAATGGGGTCATTTGGGGGGGGGTTGTGCCACCTGGGCATTCCATGGCCTCCGAAACTGTGATAGGCAGTGAGGAGTAAAATAAAAAATGTACGCCCTTAGAAATCCTGAAGGCGGTGCTTGGTTTTCGGGGTCCCGTACGCGGCAAGGCTCCCAAAAAGTCCCACACATGTGGTATCCCCGTACTCAGGAGAAGCAGCTAAATGTATTTTGGGGTGCAATTCCACATATGCCCATGGCCTGTGTGAGCAATATATCATTTAGTGACAACTTTGTGCAAAAAAAAAAAAAATTTGTCACTTTCCCGCAACTTGTGTCAAAATATAAAACATTCCATGGACTCAACATGCCTCAAAGCAAATAGCTTGGGGTGTCTACTTTCCAAAATGGGGTCATTTGGGGGGGTTTTATGTCATCTGGGCATTTTATGGCCTTCAAAACTGTGATAGGTAGTGAGGAGTAAAATCAAAAATGTACGCCCTTAGAAATCCTGAAGGCGGTGCTTGGTTTTTGGGGGCCCCGTACGCGGCTAGGCTCCCAAAAAGTCCCACACATGTGGTATCCCCGTACTCAGGAGAAGCAGCTAAATGTATTTTGGGGTGCAATTCCACATATGCCCATGGCCTGTGTTAGCAATATATCATTTAGTGACAACTTTTTGTAATTTTTTTTTTTTTTTTTGTCATTATTCAATCAATTGGGACAAAAAAAATGAATATTCAATGGGCTCAACATGCCTCTCAGCAATTTCCTTGGGGTGTCTACTTTCCAAAATGGGGTCATTTGTGGGGGTTTTGTACTGCCCTGCCATTTTAGCACCTCAAGAAACGACATAGGCAGTCATAAATTAAAGGCTGTGTAAATTCCAGAAAATGTACCCTAGTTTGTAGACGCTATAACTTTTGCGCAAACCAATAAATATACACTTATTGACATTTTTTTTCCCAAAGACATGTGGCCGAATACATTTTGGCCTAAATGTATGACTAAAATTGAGTTTATTGGATTTTTTTTAGAACAAAAATAGAAAATATCATTTTTTTTCAAAATTTTCGGTCTTTTTCCGTGTATAGCGCAAAAAATAAAAACGGCAGAGGTGATCAAATACCATCAAAAGAAAGCTCTATTTGTGGGAAGAAAAGGACGCAAATTTCGTTTGGGTACAGCATTGCATGACCGCGCAATTAGCAGTTAAAGCGACGCAGTGCCGAATTGTAAAAAGTGCTCTGGTCAGGAAGGGGGTAAAACCTTCCGGGGCTGAAGTGGTTAAGGTAGCTCTGAACAAAGTGCCTCCAATGATTTAGAGAAGTGAACTAGAACGTCTTATTATACAGTGCCTTGAAAAAGTATTCATACCCCTTGAAATTTTCCACATTTTGTCATGTTACAACCAAAAACGTAAATGTATTTTATTGGGATTTTATGTAATAGACCAACACAAAGTGGCACATAATTGTGAAGTGGAAGGAAAATGATAAATGGTTTTGTACATTTTTTACAAATATGTAAAACATGTGGCGTGCATTTGTTTGTATTCAGCCCCCCTGAGTCAATACTTTGTAGAACCAGCTTTCACTGCAATTACAGCTCCAAGTCTTTTTGGGTATGTCTCTACCAGCTTTGCACATCTAGAGAGGGACATTTTTGCCCATTCTTTTTTGCAAAATAGCACAAGCTTTGTCAGATTGGATGGAGAGTGTCTGTGAACAGCAATTTTAAAGGGCTTGCCACAGATTCTCAATTGGATTTAGGTCCGAGCTTTGACTGCACCATTCTAACACATGAATATGCTTTTATCTAAACCATTCCATTGTAGCTCTGGCTGTATGTCCCGACGTGTTTTGTCTACATAGACATCATCTGGGCCACAGATGGTCTATGTGGATGAAACGTATCGGAACCGGCTCCACTGCCACCATACACATTACCAAAAGCGCTGTTTATTCTTCTAAAATGTGAGTTTTTTAACTTCATTAAATTTTATACCTTTTATACGGAATTACGCTATGTGTCCCTTTTTGTTCTCCTCTCTTTAACTATACAAGTGAACATATGGGAGAACCTATCCATTTTCCTTTATGAAAATACCTTCCATGGAGACTACCACCCTAAGGATTGCTTGAGGACTTGGCTTATTCGTCAAAGGTCTCCAGATCTTTCCAACTTTGGCGTTTGCCAGCATGAGCTTGTTTGACTCATAGGACGTACGTCCCTTTGAGTTCAAACAATCTAGTAAGCCTTCATCCTATCGTTGGCAGATTACTCACCTTCACATATTGTTTCACCTTTTATACACTTTTTTTATGTCAAAATGATGTCAAAATGTGATGAACACTTGGCATATGCCCCTTTAAGGGTCATTTGGTCTCACCACGCATTTGGTTTTTCATTTCATTAATGGACTTTATGTTTAAATTTTTTTCCTTTTATTTATTTTTTTTTATGCAAAATCACTGTGTATTCATACAATTAGAGTTCCACATTGTTTATATTGATCATTGTGAGATGTATCCAATGGTCTTTGTTCATCTGAAGTTTTTAGCGCTGTACTTTTACCTTTTATCAATATTATTGCAATTTTCTCTTTGCCGTGTTAGCTGCTGTGTTTTATTTAAGGGAGTAGCGCAGTATTATATTTGTATTTTATCAGAGTAAAGGGGCCTGAATACAAATGCACACCACACTTTTTAGATATTTATTTGTAAAAAATGTTAACAACCATTTATCATTTTCCTTCCACTTCACAATTATGTGCCACTTTGTGTTGGTCTATCACATAAAATCCCAATAAAATACATTTATGTTTTTAGTTGTAACATGACAAAATGTGGAAAATTTCAAGGGGTATGAATACTTTTTCAAGGCACTCTTTTTGGATTGCTCCTCCACACTGATATTCTGCTGAAAAAACTTATGGGGAGGATAGCTACATCCCAGTATGCCATTTCAATTTGTTGCCGTTCAGAAAAGTACTCTAAAAGGCTTTGCACAGACCCACCTTATCGCATACTCCAGCCTTGAGAAAAGCACAGTTAAAGCAACCATCTAATAGAGGCTATGCCAGCGTAAAAATTACCTAAATAATTAGCTGATGTTGCATGTTGCCACTGCAAGGTTAAATATACACTTGAAAACATTTTGAAACACTGTTCAGGCAAAATGTTGATGTTCTATTCTAACAATGCATTAGCTATAATTTTGTTTTGAAAAAAAGCGATCCTGCAATGAGCTAGAAGTACAGAAAGAGAGAGAGAGCACAATGAGGATAAGCACACCCAATATGTGGGGTGCTTATTGAGGGTATTTGTTACACATATGGGCAGCAAGGACATAATATAGCAAGCTAGGGGTCAAATGTTCAGTAATTCACAAACAAGAGTCTGATGTTAGAGAAGTATCAGCTGTGGGCTGGAATGGCAAGGATAATGCTCATTCACTGCAGGATTGCAGATCAAAGTTGTCTTTAGCAACACAAAGATGGCAACTACATGTCCCAGCAGTTCTTAGAAGCATGGTGTAAAACTTCAGGTCTTAGCAGCTCTTAGAGAGTTATAGATGTCCCATAAGCCACACATCAAGTCAAAGCCTCCTGTGTGATAGTGAATGGCATTGTCAGCCTGGACCCCCACTGGGCCACGCCCCCAACACATTTCACTCTGCCCACAGGAGCTTACTCATGGGGAGCTCCAGCAGCTCTTAGCAGCACTTGGCAGGCATAGAACAACAAGTCCCAGAATTCCTTAGCAACACACAGCAGGCATAGTCGCAGGTGTAAATAGCAACAAACAGGAAGTATAAACCAGCAGGTTCCAGCAACCCATAGCAGGCCTAGCATTGTAAATTACTCACAGCTGCCATGGGGCAAAACAGTTGTCCCAGGGTCAAACACATTCTATCCTTTGTGCGACTATTTCATTAAATTCACAGAGTCCAGCCTCAGCTCAGACTTCTGTCTATCAGTCACAGTGCAGTTCTCCTTGCTTGTCCCTCCCACAAAATATAAAACAGTGGTGGTTAACATAATTTAACTTATGTGTCGCGCTGTGCTCTGCAAGCAAAATTCCTTCCTGTGAACCTGTGCAATATTAATCAAAAAAGTGAATAATACATTATATAATATACTCGCTTAAAGTGCTAATTTGCAAACAATGTATAGGGCGTGTGACCACACAATTACATTTGGTCTGATAATGCAGTTGAACCACCCCTGGGCTCTGTGATGTATGGACTCTTCAGGATACTTAGCTGTTTAATGGTAATATTCTCAATACATATATGAACGATAAGCTGCATAGTGCTTTATCGTTTTAAAACCAAATTTATTAAAAGTATATTATCCAGGATACTTACACATTTAAGGTGCTTGTAGCACACCACTCTGTATCAAACAGAACTATATCAATTCCATATGTTGCCGTACATCCGTATGCTCATCCACAGCTATTTGTCCTTACAATGCAGCTGCTTCCTTCACCATCCTGACCCCTCCCCAACATGTGTCGATGCAGGGATGGCGTATCTTCCTCAAGGGAATTGTGATTGGACAGTTGGTTAGATCAAAATAAATAGTGTGTTGACGGACATTTTCTTGTAGTTCAGACCCATGCCATTTACTTGTAGTCCTATATGACGCTTATTGCGCCTTTACATAGCACAGCCACTACTGTGTATACCTGCCTTATACTGTTTGAGCCAATTAAACATTATTTTGAGGATGATGTAGTGAACGTGCGCCCCCATGGATCATATACTACTCATATACATAACAAACCACAATCATAATTCCACATACTTAATAATTAATTAGCCAAATGTATATATTTATATCAGATCAATAGCTTCCTCCCAGTTGACATAGTCAAATGGATATTTGTTTATTAAAAATTATTTTTATTATATTAAAAACTACATTTTTTTTAAAACTTTATATTATATTGTTTGAATATTTTATTTTTATTTTATTTTATTTGATAGTATGCTTAGTTGATTGGAATACTAACAAAAGAAATAATAAAATATATTAATATTATAAAAAAATATAAAAAAACTGATATTGTATGATGTTTTGATATATTATTCTTATTTTTATCTTTATTTTATTTTAATTAATAGGTGACTTAACACACTATACATATTTTCCCATATGTTTTTTATAATTTTTATAATATTAATAGATTTTATTTTGCTTGCAGAGCACAGCGCGGCACATACGTTTAATTAAATATTTAGCACAATTATATGGGAATGTGATCAGTGCCAGCAGCTGGAAAATTACTGCACTCACATATTTAAAAGACATTCAAAGTGATTATTTCTGGTAGCTTTCAGGAATTTTTCTAATTTTGAGTGGTGGTTAACTTACAAGATATACAGAGCCTCAACTGTGGCCCGTTACATAACATTTAGTATACAGTATGTAATGCTACAGACAACTGTCAGAAACTTTAGACATAATTCTGGAGATTGTCAGAGGCTGGGGACCTGCTACAAGTATAGTTGGAGACTGGAGATATTCTGCAAGAGACATAGACATGTTACATAAGGCTTCTAGATATCATTGCTATTTCAGCCCTTTTAAAGATAAATGATGCCACCTTGGGCTTCTGCGGCCCTAGAATCCAAGAATAAGTGTGATTGGGAGTTAGGGCCTTGACAGGTCTGAGAAAAGTTGCAGACTGGACATGGGAAAGAGGAGGCATGCACAAGCTGTTGTTGTGCAAACATTATCACCCCCTGATGGCCACACATTGCCTTGGGATTGCAGCCTTGTCCTCAGGCAGCTGCACTGGTGGTAGTAGGAGCTGAAAACTCAGGAATGGGCAGATAGCTTGGTCAACTATGCATCTGGAGTCTCTTTTCAGGGAAGATCTGCTGGTGGCACACGTGAGATGTGGCCCTGGGTGGCAGAAAAGGAGCCATAGGGATGTTGTTTGAACTGTGTGACATGAGGTTTAGATCTGCCAGCTATATTCAGTGGTGTCCAGGTTCAGGGTAAGGGCTTTGGTTTGCTGCCTGTATGAAGCTAGAACTCAGGCATTGGGTTACTGCCCCGGAGGGGTGTGGGAAGAAGTTGGGGGTGTCCAGAAGCAAGGAAAGAGACTGCAGTGAACCTCTCTCTACATTGAAAAACGTGTAGCATTTAATATTTCACTATCCTTTTACCTTAATTTTTTTGTTTCTCTGATCTCTCCCCTCTTGAAGAGCTACAGCCTCTTCTGTGTGTGTCAGTTGCCTGCATCCTATACCGCACTCTGTAATTCCATCTGCCGGCCCCCCCATCATGTCCTATAGTGACATAAAGGCTTACGAATGGAACCTCAGTGCGCAGTGGGGAACACATGCATCCATGGAATTGTATTGGATGTAAATTTTCTTCTGGAAGGCCCTATTTTTGTCTAATGCAAAGACATCTATATAAAAATAATCTAGAAAAAGAATGGGGGTACTCAAACCTTCTCCACACTTATTCAATTAGGACAACACACCAGTGCACAGCCAGGCTCCCACAAGCCCAGCAAAAATCAAATTAAAAGAGAAATGCCAGCACACGGTAACTGATCCTTGATAATCGGTTTATTTGAATACAGCTATCGATCAAAACATGACAGAGATGCTAACTCATTTCGGCACATAAGGCCTTACTCATAGCTCAGTAAGGCCCTATCAACTGAAATGTGTTAACATCTGTTGAATGCTTTGATTGTTAGCCTTAGTGCAATAAACCTGGTATCAACGATCAGTTACCGTGTGCTAGCATTTCTCTATTGATGTTCAAAAAAGGGTACTATCAAGCAGTTTCAACTACACCAAACCTTTCATCTAGCCTCTATATTATTGCATTTGGTGTTTTAAAAAGCCAGTATAAATGAAATATATTGATGTTAAAAAAAGTACTTGTGTGTTTAATCGTACAAAATACTAAAAGATGTCCATCATTTTAATCTAAAAAGGTTAGGGGTGTGTCTACTAGGATGGGGCAGGCCCTATAAGATAATGCTTTTACAAACTTGATGATGTGTGGGTTTTATAACTTGCACCATGGTGGGAAATACATTTTTAAAAGTAAAGAAACAGACAAAATTAGCAACTTATTTAGCCCCAGCATTTGTGAACAAACTCTGAATTAAAATGTTTGCCTTTGGTGTGGTAATTTCTCATAGGGATAATATCCTGTTTTCGTTATTACCAAGAATTCAGTCAATTCCCTGTGAGAACTGGATTGGATTATGGACCAATGTTCCATGTATAACAAAACTGTAATGTTTATGGCACAAGACATGAGTGCAGTTTAGGGACATACATCCTTATCAAGTCCTCCATTGCTGTGTGTCTAAGCTATAATAAATGACTCTAGCTGACCCAGATTGGCAATGTGCACTCCAGCTTTGTTCCAGCTGACAGAAGCTATTACATGTGATGTGGCCAGTGTAAGCCAAACTGCAGACACAATGTAGCTGTGTATACATAAGTGACACTGTACTGACATAAGTAGGGCACAATAAAAGCGACAGAGAACACAGCAATTATTAATTTGAATGTGACAATGCTAACCATTACAAACAATGATAAAAAATATGAACAATATTTAAATGCATAGGTAGAATGCATGGGCACAGAAAAAGCATAAATAAAAGATGGGGGAAAATGCAGGCTATGTTACTAAAGTGTTCATCCTTTGCCCAGACCTCAATCAATTTTTAATCCGTCATTTAAAAAAATGTCTGTAGTTTAATTCAGGTTCATTCATTTGCACGGTCTTCATTCTGTCTTTCGACCTTTCTTTATCTAGCTGTTTTTGTACATTGCACAATACTAGATACAATGGATGAAAAACAAACTGTATTTTTTATCTGCTTCTTAACAGCGACGTATAAAAATAAAAACTGTCAGGAAATAAAGGAAAACTGGCTATTTTTTTTTAAAGAAAATGCAAAGTGGTTTGCACTTTTGTCTTACAGCTATTGGTCTTCTAGTTGGGTCTCTATGGGTTTGCACTGGGTGCTCCTATTTCCTCCCACAATGCACAGACATACTGCTAGGTTGATTGGCATCCTCCCAAATTGCCCCTAGTATGAGAATGCCAGGGACGTTAGATTTGTTAGATTAAGAATTGCTTTGGGGGACAAGGACTAATGCAAATTAATCTATGTACTCTGTAAAGCGTGGTGTTATATGTCAGAGTTAAATAAACAAGAAATAATGCTAACTAACATTTATGTGAATAAATGGGTAGACAGAAAAAGGGATGCATTGTGTTGCATTTTTCTTTTTGCTTTTAGAGATAAAAGAAGGATTAAAAGTGGATAGAAAGCACTATCTGCACATACCCTGATATCTTAATGCAAGGAGAAAATGTGTGCTGTAAAGCTAACCACACATTATCATTGTTTTTCCGTGACCCAGTCTCTCTCTAGTACATTTCATAAATTGTGTCCACACCCTGTATGCAAAATATTAATGTAATTCATTAAATCAAAAAGATTCTATTTATATGTAAAAAGGAAGCAATCAGTGCAAACAAATAAGTAAAAATGAATGGATAACACTGAACACTATAGGTAATCACAAAGCCTATAAACTATCAATAAAACAATATTAGTGCAGCGCAATAGTATGAGGTAAAAAGTCCATTTCAAGATATAGGGAAAATAAATAAAGGAAATAAATTCTCCAGTGGTTAATCGGTGACAATATCCTCCACCACAGACAAACAGATCAGGTGGACCTCTATGTTATAAGAGGTCAAAAACACATATATCCACTCAGGGATGTAGATACACTCAAATGCAACTGTAGGGGTCTCCAATCCAACACCATGAGACACCGATCCAGCAATGAGATGCAGCGGTACTGGCTCCCAAAATGGCAATGGTAATGTGGAAACGCAGCAGTCCCAAATATAAAAGGATAAAGGACACGCTCTAAGTGTACTCCGTTGGTTTATTAGGTAAGTAAACATCATAAAATGTGGTGCTCACAAGCGCAAGCAATAAAATGTCAGTGAAAAATTTCAATGGATAAAAAGCATGTTTCATTCAAACAGCTGAGAGATGGCAGCGGGTGACGTCCATATTAGAAGCTCCTCCCCCGCATGCAGCGTTACGTCCAATAGGACTTCGTCAGCGGGGGTGGAGCTAATGAGTCACCTAGAGGCCTTAAATAGAGCGCTGGTGTCTACAAGGTATGTAACGGAACCGGAAGTGAACATTACACATAAAAACGGTAACATTACCCAGCGGGGACACCAGCTAATAAAAAAAAGTGTCATATCAACAAGTAAAAACATACAAATTATTCCATACTGATCCCAAGAACTAAACAAATCATTAGGAAATGAAGCAGAATAAAAATCATTATATGTACCTGCGGCCATCTCTTTACAATAACTGAATCAAAATCCGGTATATACAAAAAGAGAGGGGAAAAGAAAAGAATGAGCACAAACATATCTGATCTTCATTATCTGATATAAAGCAGTTGAGGTCAAACTCAACGTTTAACCCCCTAGGAACCCGGGTTTCATGGATCCACAGGTATTCCCGCTGACTCAACTGCCTTATATAATTCTATTTATAAGATCTGATAATAAACCCTAGTAAAAATATGATTCTGATCATATAAACCTAGTGACAGTTAAAATAGAAATCTCAAGTAGCCATACAATTAAAAAAAAAACATACTGTATTTTACAGTTTATTCAAATTGAACAAAAGATTTTCCAGACCAAGGTGTCCGTTTATCAAGCAGCGGTAAATAACCGCTGATGTGTTCTCAGGCATTCTCAGAGGAGATCTCACTCCTCTGAGTGCCAGTTTATGTAGCAGCGTAGATCGCTTCTCCTTTTGAAGAGTAAAGAGATATACAAATGCTTCGAACTGTGGAGAACGTCTCCTGTTACTGTAACCGAGACATAGCAAGATTACAGTACCAGAAAATCACTGAAACACTCAGAGGAGACCGCCCACCTCCGTACATCACACACTAAACATAAAGTAATAAAGTTAAAGTCCCCCTACACTATATATATATATATATATATATATATATATATATATATATATATATATATAGTGCCTTGCAAAAGTATTTACCCCCCTTGGCTTTTTACCTGTTTTGTTACATTACAGCCTTTAGTTCAATGTTTTTTTTTAATCTGAATTATATGTGATGGATCAGAACACAAAAGTCTAATGCCCTGTACAAACGATCAGACACTGATCGGACATTCCGACAACAAAATCCATCGTTTTTTCCGACGGATGTTGGCTCAAACTTGTCTTGCATACACACAGTCGCACAAAGTTGTCGGAAAATCTGATCGTGATGTAAAACACGTACGTCGGGACTATAAATGGGGCAATAGCCAATAGCTTTCGTCTCTTAATTTATTCTGAGCATGCGTGGCACTTTGTCCGTCGGATTTGTCTACACACGATCGGAAGTTAAAGGATCAGGTTTTGTTGTCGGAAAATTTTATACCCTGCTCTCAAACTTTGTGTGTCGGAAATTCCGATGGAAAAAGTCCAATGGAGCCCACACACGGTCGGAATTTCCGACAACAAGCTCCGATCACACATATTCCGTCGGAAAGTCGACCGTGTGTACAGGGCATAAGTTGGAGAAGTAAAATTAGAAAAATATATACATAAAACTATTTTTCAGAAATAAAAAAATGATAATTGGCATGTGCGTATGTATTCACCGCCTTTGTTATGAAGCTCATAACAAGCTCTGGTGCAACCAATTACCTTCAGAAGTCACAAAATTAGTGAAATGATGTCCATCTGTATGCAATCTAAGTGTCACATGATCTGTCATTTCATGTACACACCTTTTTGAAAGGCCCCAGAGGCTGCAACACCTAAACAAGAGGCACCACTAACCAAACACTGCCATGAAGACCAAGTAAGGGACAATGGTGTTGAGAAGTACAAGTCAGGGTTAGGTTATAAAAAAAATATCCAAATCTTTGATGATCCCTAGGAGCACCATCAAATCTATCATAACTAAATGGAAAGAACATGGCACAACAGCAAACCTGCCTAGAAACGGCCGCACACCAAAATGGACCGGGCAAGGAGGGCATTAATCAGAGAGGCAACACAGAGACCTAAGGTAACCCTGGAGGAGCTGTAGAGTTCCACAGCAGAGACTGGAGTATCTGTACATAGGACGACAATAAGCCGTAAGCTCCATAGTTGGGCTTTATGGCAGAGTGGCCAGAAGAAAGCCATTACTTTCAGCAAAAAACAAAATGGCACATTTTTAGTTGGCGAAAAGGCATGTGGGAGACTCCCAAAATGTATGGAGGAAGGTGCTCTGGTCTGATAAGACTAAAATTGAACTTTTTGTCCATCAAAGAAAATGCTATGTCTGGCGCAAACCCAACACATCACCATGGGCGTCCGCAGGTAGGGGCAAGGGGGGTCAAGTGCCCCCCCCTGGAATCAAGGATTGGATCGGGACACATTTAGAACAGTGGCGTTGCTATGGGGGTGTGGGCAGCCAGCGGGCTGACACCATCAAGGTGCTGTCAAGCCCCCCCATCAGTGTAGTGTGACTGCGGGATCTTTTCCCTGCTTAGTCCAGCAGAGAACTCGGTGGCACTGTGTCAGGAGAAAGGCGAACTGCGGGCTGTCAGAGGTTTCCCCCGCTCACCCCCCCTTTCTCATGTCAGGGTGAAGAGACGGCAGCTCTCACTAGGTTCCCCCGCCCAGCTTCCTACCCGCTCCGTTTCTTCCCCATTTGCCATAACTGAGGGCCAATCAAAGGAGACCATGAAAGCATCATGCGACATGTAGTCCCGAAGATTGGCGGCCCCATTTTCCACAGGAAGGAGGCTACAGCTCGATCAAGAGAGAGATTGAGAGACTGCAGCCTGGAAAAAAGCTGAGGGAGTGAGTGCTACAGGACACACGAAGAGGCGTGTGCTGGGCGGAAGCCAGAGAGCACCACGCTGCCCAGTGTCACCAGAGAGAGCACCACACTGCCCAGTGTCACCAGAGAGATCGCCACACTACCCAGCGCCACCAGAGAGAGCCACGCTACCCAGTGCCACCAAAGAGAGCAACGCTACCCAGCTCCACCAGAGGAAAAGCCACACTACCTAGCGCCACAAGAGAGAGCCATGCTACCCAGCGCCACCAGAGAGAGCCATGCTACCCAGCATCACCAGAGAGAGAAAGACTAAGCCACTGCCAGGGTATAGACATGCTACACTACTGAGCAGAATCGCCCCTGGGGAACCCAGAGTGAGCGATCCTTCAGCCGGAGGGATCACTTCTGTAGTTTCTCTGGGTCTGGTAAGAGGGCCTGTTGGCCATTATCCATTACTTATCCTAGGGACTGTACTACGTCTGTAGTCTCTGACCATGACAATGTCATAATGACATTGTCTAAAAGGGGCGGCGCATGGGTGACTCTAAAATGATGCCCCCCACTGAAAAAAGTTCTGCGGACGCCCATGCACGTCACATCACCCAAAGAACACCATCCCCACTGTGAAACATGGTGGTGGCAGCATCATGCTGTGGGGATGTTTTTCAGCAGTCGGGATGGGGAAACTGGTCAGACTTGAGGGAAAGATGGATGGTGTTAAATACAGGGATATTCTTGAGCAAAACCTGTACCACTCTGTGTGTGATTTGAGGCTAGGATGAAGGTTCACCTTCCAGTAGGACAATGACCCCAAACACATTGCTAAAGCAACACTTGAGTGGTTTAAGGGTAAACATGTAAATGTGTTGGAATGGCCTAGTCAAAGCCCAGACCTCAATCCAACAGAAAATCTGTGGTCAGACTTAAAGATTGCTGTTCACAAGTTCAAACCATCCAACTTGAAGGAGCTGGAGCAGTTTTGCAAGGAGGATGGGCAAAGATCCCAGTGGTAAGATGTGGCAAGCTCATAGAGACTTATCCAAAGTGACTTGGAGCTGTGATAGCTGCAAAAGGTGGCTCTACAAAGTATTGACTTTAGGGGGGTGAATAGTTATGCACATTGACTTTTTCTGTTATTTTGTCCTATTTGTTGTTTGCTTCACAATAAATAAAAAAAAATCTTCAAAGTTGTGGGCATGTTCTGTAAATTAAATGATGCAAATCCTCAAACAGGCCATGTTAATTCCAGGTTGTGAGGCAACAAAACATGAAAAATGCCAAGGGGGGGGGGTGAATACTTTTGCAAGGCACTATATATATATATATATATATATTTCAGTGCCTTGAAAACATTTTGTGATGTTGCAACGTAAATGTATTTTATTGGGATTTTATGTGATAGACCAACACAAAATGCCACATAATTGTGAAGTGGAAGGAAAATGATAAATGGTTTTAAACATTTTTTACAAATAAATATCTGAAAAGTGTGCATTTGTATTTAGCCCCCCTGAATCAATGCTTGGTATAACCCCCTTTCGCTGCAATTACAGCTGCAAGTCTTTTTGGGGATGTCTCTACCAGCTCTGCACATCTAGAGAGTGACGTTTTTGCCCATTCTTCTTTGTAAAATAGCTCAAGCTCTGTCAGATTGGATGGAGATTGTCTGTGAACAGCAATTTTCAAGTCTTGTCACAGATTCTCAATTGGATTTTGGTCTGAACTTTGAATGGGCCATTCTAACACATGAATATGCTTTGATCTAAACCATTCCATTGTATCTCTGGCTGTATGTTTAGGGTCATTGTCCTTGTCACAGAACGTCCCACACTCCGCTTGAGTGTTTCCGTCAGTATACCACTTCCTCCCAGTCTGGATACAGATATCAGATATTCCAACTGCTCCCTAGCACAAAACAAGGCGAGACTTGTTTCACTGCTAACATGGTCTGTTTTTATTAGAACCAGAATACAGTCTTATATACAGTAGAAGAGGAGGTTAACCCCTTCTGCTCATATTACTTTAACAATACACCTGTAACAAATTAACATGAGCTAATTAACTAATCCCTATAAGCAGCTGATGTGACTAGGTGCCCATCAGGATTTCACGACAGGTCAGACTTGTTGTCACCGAGCTTCACACAGTACATTAAACACAATAGCAGGAGCTAATTGCAATTAACAATACAAACAACAATGAGTTGAATACTCTTAGAACCTGTGGTAAGCCAGACTAGACTCATTTACATTAAAAACATTATAGCTGACATCAGACAGGTGAGTGGAGTTGATGACATTAGCATCTCTTCACAGTATGAGTCCCAACAGTATGACATGTCACTATTGCTAATATGGCAAATACAGGGTCCCCAGAGTCTGTGTTTCCTGGGGGACAAGGACCCAAAGACAAAGTAACAACACCTCAAGGGTACCCCAAATGCCAGGGCCCATAATTAAAAAGCAAGAGGCTTGCATTCAGTCCTCTCCAAAAGCCTCTGTCCCGGGTGAGTCTGTCACAGTCCTGCTGGAAGGTGAACCTCCACCCCGGGACTTCTTATGGCTTTCTTTTACCAATGGCTTTCTTCTTGCTACTCTTCCACAAAGGCCACATTTGAGGAGTGCATGACTAATAGTTGTCCTGTGGACAGATTTTCCCACCTGAGCTGTGGATCTCTGCAGCTCTTCCAGAGTTACCACAGTTACTACCTCTTGGCTGCTTCTCTGATTATTGCTCTCCTTGCCCAGACTGCCAGTTTAGGTGGACGACCGTGTCTTGGTAGGTTTGCAGTTGTGCCATACTCTTTCCATTTTCTGATGATGGATTGAACAGTGCTCAGTGAGGTGTTCAAAGCTTGGGATATTTTTTATTAGCTAACTCTGCTTTAAACTTCTCCACAACTTTATCCCTGACCTGTCTGGTTTGTTCCTTGGCCTTCATGATGCTGTTTGTTCACTAATGCTGTGTACACATGGGCGGACTTTTCGGCATCAAAGGTCCTAGGTCTTTCTGACGGACTTTTGACGAACTTTTGACGGACTTCCAATGGACTTTCGAACAAACGGACTTGCATACACATGATCACACCAAAGTCAGACGGATTTGTTCTGAAGGCAATTGGTTCCACTAGATTTTAGTTAGGGGTATCAGAGTAAAGGGGGCTGAATACAAATGCACGTCACACTTTTCAGATATTTATTTGTAAAAAAAAAATTGAAAACCATTTTCATCATTTTCCTTCCACTTTGTGTTGGTCTATCACATAAAATCCCAATAAAATACATTTACGTTTTTGGTTGTAACATGACACAATGTGGAAAATTTCAAGGGGTATGAATACTTTTTCAAGGCACTGTGTGTGTGTTTATGTATATATATATATATATATATATAGTGTGATTGATAAAGAAGTACAGTGCCTTGCAAAAGTATTTACCCCCTTGGCATTTTTCGTGTTTTGTTGCCTCACAACCTGGAATTTACAGGGACTGTTTGAGGATTTGCATCATTTAATTTACAGAACATGCCCACAACTTTGAAGATGTTTTTTTTTTTTTTTTATTCTGAAGCAAACAACAAATAGGACAAAATAACAGAAAAAGTCAATATGCATAACTATTCACCCCCCTAAAGTCAATACTTTGTAGACCCACCTTTTGCAGCTATCACAGCTCCAAGTCGCTTTGGATAAGTCTCTATGAGCTTCCACATCTTACCACTGGGATCTTTGCCCATTCCTCCTTGCAAAACTGCTCCACCTCCTTCAAGCTGGATGGTTTGCGCTTGTGGACAGCAATCTTTAAGTCTGACCACAGATTTTCTATTGGATTGAGGTCTGGGCTTTGACTAGGCCATTCCAACACATTTACATGTTTCCCCTTAAACCACTCAAGTGTTGCTTTAGCAGTGTGTTCTATGTGTGTCATTGTCCTGCTGGAAGGTGAACCTCCGTCCTAGCCTCAAATCACACACAGAGTGGTACAGGTTTTGCTCAAGAATATCCCTGTATTTAACACCATCCATCTTTCTCTCAAGTCTGACCAGTTTCCCCTTCCCGACTGCTGAAAAACATCCCCACAGCATGATGCTGCCACCACCATGTTTCACAGTGGGGATGGTGTTCTTTGGGTGATGTGATGTGTTGGGTTTGCGCCAGGCATAGCGTTTTCTTTGATGGACAAAAAGTTCAATTTTAGTCTCATCAGACCAGAGCACCTTCCTCCATACATTTTGGGAGTCTCCCACATGCCTTTTCTCAACAAACTCAAAACGTGCAACTTTGTTTTTTGCTGAAAGTAATGGCTTTCTTCTGGCCACTCTGCCATAAAGCCCAACTCTATGGCGCATACGGCTTATTGTCGTCCTATGTACAGATACTCCAGTCTCTGCTGTGGAACTCTGCAGCTCCTCTAGGGTTACCTTAGGTCTCTGTGCTGCCTCTCTTATTAATGCCCTCCTTGCCCGGTCCGTGAGTTTTGGTGTACGGCCATCTCTTGGCAGGTTTGCTGTTGTGCCATGTTCTTTCCATTTGGTTATGATAGATTTGATGGTGCTCCTAGGGATCATCAAAGATTTGAATATTTTTTATAACCTATCCCTGACTTGTACTTCCAAACAACATTGTCCCTTACTTGTTTGGAGAGTTCCTTGGTCTTCATGACAGTGTTTGGCTAGTGGTGCCTCTTGCTTGGTGTTGCAGCCTCTGGGGCCTTTCAAAAAGGTGTGTATAGGTAATGACAGATCATGTGACACTTAGATTGCACACAGGTGGACATCATTTCACTAATTATGTGACTTCTGAAGGTAATTGGTTGCACCAGAGCTTTTTATGGGCTTTATAACAAAGGGGGTAAATACATAAGCACATGCCAATTATCGTTTTTTTATTTCTGAAAAAAGGTT
Source organism: Lithobates clamitans (assembly GCA_037952925.1). Lineage (NCBI taxonomy): Eukaryota > Metazoa > Chordata > Amphibia > Anura > Ranidae > Lithobates > Lithobates clamitans. Next base: position 7,882,795 of record JBBGZY010000430.1, on the reverse strand, counting down.
TTATGTATATATTTTTCTAAATTTACTTCTCCAACTTAGACTTTTGTATTCTGATCCATCACATATAATTCAGATTAAAAAAAATTGAACTAAAGGCTGTAATGTAACAAAACAGATAAAAAGCCAAGGGGGGGGGGGGGGGGGTGAATACTTTTGCAAGGCACTGTACACAGTTTCAACGCACTATAAAACAAGAACAATGTAAGATATTTTATGTTACATGAATTGTATGGAAAGTTTCAAGTTTTTTAGAGACAATCACAGATGTTCTATGTGTGCACCCTTAGGCCCCTTTCACACTGGGGCAGGGGTGGCGACGGCGGTAAAACTGCACTATTTTTAGGCCGAGAAAGGTTAAAACCACCGCAAAGCACTGCTGCGGCAGCTCTATGCCGGCGGTATAGCCGCGCTGCCCCATTGATTTCAATTGGAGAATAAATTTGTCACTGATGTCCTGCAACTGTGGCATTAACCATAGACTTAACATATCCAGAAAAGAGCCTCCCATGGCAGTTTTCTCGTGAAAAAAGAAAGGGCCGCACACTTTCTTTTTGGACACAGCACAGAACGCATTTACCTTAGGGGAATCTCGCAGCCCATGGTTTCAATTTTTTATGCCAATCGTAGATAGATTTTCTGGTTGGAGAATCTTTTCCAAATTGTGATCGAAAATGCCGTTGCATAACATTTACAGATTCCATTTTGCTCAATTCAAGAACACAAAATGTCTTCTCCACTGCAGATGCTGCCATTTTGATGTGACGCCTATGTGCGCTATTGCCTACGTCCCTTCCCTCAGTAGCGGGACACAAACTTTATGAGTACATCTACCTAAAGGTTCGCAGTTGTGGTCCATTTTATTCAACTGTTATGCCCTGTACACATGATTGGACATTGATCGGACATTCCGACAACAAAATCCATCAGATTTTTTCCGACAGTAGTTGGCTCAAACTTGTCTTGCATACACACAGTCGCACAAAGTTGTCGGAATTTCCGAACGTCAACAATGCGGTGACGTACAACACGTACGACGGGACTATAAAAGGGCAGTTCAATACCAAACGCGCCACCCTTTGGCTCCTTTTGCTAATCTCGTGTTAGTAAAAGTTGGGTGAGGGAAGATTCACGCTTTTTCAGACTCGTGGTTTTCAGTTCGTTTTTCTGCTGTTCAGTTTGTGCTTGTGGGTTTGTATCTGGTCTTCAGTGCGTGTAGTGAGTTCCCATTGGTTTATCAATGTGTTCTTGTCTGCTCGTTGCTGATTTTCAGGTCTCTCTTCACAGGCCTTGCTGTTCTTCAGTGCGTTCTGTTACTTCGTTCTGACCAGCCGACCGTTTTGAAGCTATGTTGCGTGTATGTACTCATCGTAGAGTTTATGCTGTGCAGGGGCTTGGGTTCTTACTTTTACACAAGTCCAGTCCATGAACAAGGTGGGGAGGATGTCATAAACCTTGGAATACTGGATTGTCATGAAGCTTGGAATACTGAAGTATTTCTCCTCTGATTCATAATGCTGGGACAAATACTGTTAGGAGATGCTGATGTCAATTCCAGCCACCTGTCTGTCTGTTGGCTGCTAGAATGTGTATTGTACATAAGTCTAGTATGAGATCTAAGAGTCATTAGATCCCCATTGTTGTTTGTGTTAATTAACTCTGCTATTGTGTGAAGAAGAGTTTGGTGTTGATTTGTGATAATGTTGATTGTGTGATTCGTTAATTAGCCCATGTTAATTAGGTTTCTGGTCACAGGTGTATGTTCAGAGTAATATGAGCAGGAGGTATACACCTCCTCTTTTACTGTATAAAAGAGCCTGTATTCCTTTCAATAAAAGAGATCCCTGTTTGAACTTACATACAGCCTGCCTGGTGTTTGTTCTGAGCTATCACAATTGGATTCGAACGGCACATAGCTGTAGTTCTAATCCCGGAGCATCGGATGACTGAACCATCAGACGTTGCGATCTGCAATCTGATTCTATAGCAGCAGAGGAGTGTCGGGAGAGTGGAACCGAGCGAGCAGGGGCTCGTTACATTGGTTGGCAGTGGTGGAATTTGCTCTCCAGTTACTGGTACACTCCAAACCACCACAGTGAATGGCCAGCTATACAGCCTGCAGGAGAGCCACGCTGAAAGACTTACTTGAGAGCCGTGGAGGGACCGGTGGGACAAAGAACAAGGCCACCCTGATCAGTGAGCTAGCCAAGATGGATCAGAGGGATGGTGATGCGGGCCCTGGTCAGTTGAAGACTTGTTTCAGCAACGAGTTCGAGAGCGGTTGGCATTATATGGTGCTAACCCATCAGAGACCACCATACAGAATGCCATTAGAGACATCGAGCTGCAGGATGAGCAACAAGAGAGAGAACTAGAGCGGCTACATGAGCAGAGAATGGCGGAAATACGGCATACGGAGACAACACCTAAAGATACAGCGCCTTTCCGTAAGTTGCCCTTTCGGGCGTTCAAACTATTTAAGGAAGGAGAGGAGGAAATTGAAGCGTTCCTGCAGGACTTTGAGAGACTATGCCAGATACATAATGTACTGTCCCAAGATTTGGTTGCCTTACTGGTGAGTAATTTGACTGGCAGAGCAGCCGATGCGTATCGGGCCCTGGAGAATGAGGACGCTAAAGATTATGACCAGGTAAAAGAAGCTCTGCTAGCCCGATTTGCCATTACACCTGAAGCCAGTCGAATTAAGTTTAGAGAATCCCAGAAACAAGCCAACATAACATACGTGGAGTGGGCACATCGTCTGCAGCGGAATCTTAAGGGCTGGTTCCAGGGAAGCCACGCTCATACTATAGAGGACATCACCCAGCTAGTACTCTTAGAACAGTTCTTTAACCACACCCCTCCGGTAGTACGGGATTAGGTGCGAGATAAGCGACCACAGACTGTACAGCAAGCGGCTACTTTGGCTGATGAATATCTGGACTCTTGAAGGTTAGGCGAAAGGGAGCGCTATCCACTATCTAACCCAGCTTCAGTACCTCAGTGGTCTGCCTCTAGACCCCCAACCCGACCCAACCCTCCTAACGGACCTAAGTGCTATACCTGTAACCAAACCGGTCATCTGCAGCGATATTGTCCTACCCGATCCACGAGGTACCGAGAGACTGCTCATCCATCCAGACCAGTGGCTCATTGCTTCCAGAATGAGCCCAACCATCGAGATGTTCAGGAAGAGTGTGGCAAACATTTTGAGGCTGATCCCGTCCACGCTGCTGCCGGAGATAATCGGCAGCACCATCGTCAGGCAGTATGTGTTAATGGGCAGCCGGCCCAGGGACTCCACGATTCTGGGGCTACGATTACCCTCAGCCAGCCTCACATGATTCCCCAGTCGGCCCGGACCGGCCAGACTGTTGCAGTCAGGGTAGCAGGGGGCAAGGTACTACGTTTATCCACCGCCCAAGTCCTCTTGGATTGGGGCTCAGGGGAGCGACAAGTGCGAGTGGGATTACTACGTGAGTTACCTGCGGAAGTACTTTTGGGGAACGATTTGGGGCATTTGACTTCCTCATATGCCCCAGAGGCCGCCATGACCGTGACCACCCAACGTCAGAGCCAACTTCAAGGCAACTCCACTCCTATGGGGAACCAGGTAAGACCAAATCCTTCTACATTACCCCGACTTGACAACCCTGTGTCCTGGGAGTCTCCCTCCGACATTAGACAAGAGACTCAGAATGACCCAACATTAGCTGGTTATCAGGACAGGGTGGGCAAGGATCCAGGGGGGTTGGGGGAAGACAGAATAGAGTGGGAGGGAGGGTTTCTTTATCGTTACACTGAGGGAATGGGTACCGGGAAGCGACAGGGTCCCCACAAACAGCTAGTTGTACCCCAGAAATACAGACGGGAGCTATTGCGGCTGGCTCACAACATCCCCTTGGCCGGACATTTAGGGATAGCTAAGACTCGGAGTCGGTTGTCTCATGCGTTCTTCTGGCCCAGGTTACATGCTGAGGTGCGAGAATACTGCCGGACCTGTGAGACTTGTCAGAAAGTAGGGAAGACAGGGGATCATCCAAAAGCCTCGCTGCAACCCCTGCTGATCATTAGAGAACCCTTTAGCCGAATAGCGGTTGATATTATAGGCCCACTGGCCCGCCCCAGTGCCACTGGAGAGAAGTTTATTCTTACGGTGGTGGATTACGCCACCCGCTACCCGGAGGCCATTCCCTTATCCAATATCCAGGCTGATACAGTAGCAGATGCCTTACTGCGGGTATTCACTAGGGTAGGGTTTCCCCAGGAGATATTGTCCGATCAGGGTACCCAGTTCACAGCCGAGCTGACGTAGCAGCTCTGGCATCTCTGTGGGATTAAACCCCTCCAGAGCGCCCCCTACTACCCTCAGACTAATGGGCTGTGTGAGAGATTTAACGGGACCTTGAAGCAGCTGCTTCGGGCCTTCGTGGAGAGTAGGAAGGATTGGGAGAAATATCTTCCCCATCTACTGTTCGCCTATAGAGAGGTACCCCAAGAGTCCATGGGGTTTTCCCCATTTGAGCTGTTGTATGGACGAAGGGTTAGGGGGCCCTTAGACTTAGTGAGGGCCCAGTGGGAGGGGGTAGAGGATCCAGAAGGCCTCCCCATCCTTAGTTATGTCTTGGAACTCAGGGAGCGCCTGCGGGAACTTACCGATCTAGTCCATGAGAATATGCAATCGGCCCAGAGGCAGCAGGTTTGGTATGATCGGTCTGTGCGGAATCGGACCTTTTATATCGGACAGAAAGTCCTGGTACTAAAACCCCTGAAGCAAGATAAATTACAGGCCTCCTGGCAGGGCCCCTATCAGTTGGTAAAACAGCTGTGCGATACCACCTACGTGGTTACCAGCTTTGCAGACACAAACATTAAGAGGACGTTCCACATTAATATGATGAAGGCCTATCATGAGAGGACTGAGGCCGTAGCTGCCATATGCGCGCCTACCACCGGGGACTCTGAATATCTACCGATGCTGGAGCTTCCCGAAATCAGTAACTGTTCCAGGGGTGTGGAAGATATACGGCTAGGAGATAGATTAGGATCCCAAGAACGAGAACAGGCCAGAGAATTACTCCAGGACTGGCAGGAGATGTTCTCGGCACTCCCTGGGTACACTCACATAGCTGTGCACAAGGTAGAGACCCCCGGGCAGAAGCCCCTGAGACAACCAGCCTATAGGATTCCCTGAGCAGCGCAAGAAGGGATGAGAGCGGAGATTAGGGAGATGCTCGAGTTAGGGGTGATCGAACCATCGGCAAGCCCCTGGGCTTCCCCTGTAGTATTATTTTTTTTTTTAATTCTTTATTTATCGTTTTTTATGAATAACAATACATTTCCCTTCAGGGATAAATCTTCAAACATAACTATTTTAAAATCTTATAACCAGTTATCCCCACCTAACCCCCCTTAACCCACCCCACCCCTTCAACCTCCCCTTCCCCCTCCCCTCAGGACCATGCTCATCGAGGAGATAGTATTTACACAATTGTGTGATTATGCTATTATGCTGGGCCTACAATCTCCTTCAGATAATCCCAGGTCCCTTTAAACTTAATTCAGGCTGCCCATTTCCCTGAGTGCTCCTCCTCTTCAAATTCGGTTCCTCCCTTGTCTAAACGCTCGACGTTGAATACTTCATTGAGGCTGTACAACCATTCTCGAGTACAGGGGCTCGAGACGTTTAGCCAATTCATCGATATCTGTCTCTTAGCCTCATCTAGCATAATAGGGATCAGGGAGGCTTTATAATTCTTTACCGAATCCAGGGTCCCATGGAAAAGGCAAACCCATGGGTCCTCTGCTATTACTTTCCCTGTGATAGCTTTTATCAGACTTAATATTTTTTTCCAGAAGATTTTTATAATAGGACACTCCCACCAAATGTGGGCCATAGTTCCTGGGATAGAACAGCCCCTCCAGCAAGTATTTGATTTAGTCCTATCCATTTTGCTAACCCTATCTGGAGTGGCATACCATCTCGCAAGGCATTTAAAGTGGCTTTCTGATCTTCTAGAGTCAACTGCTATGTAATGAACCATCCTCAAGATCTTGTCTATCACAGTTTCACTACACTGAGATCCCAGCTCCTGTTCCCACTTTTTAATGTAGGGGGGTACCTCCAGTTCCTCCGCGGTTCCCAGGATCTTATATATTTGCGTTTTTACCCTTCCTGCTTGTTCCTTTACACAGAGCTGCTCGAACGGTCTGAGCTCCTCCATGCTCCTGAGAGGTTTCGGAAGTCTTTCAACAAAGTGGGAGAGCTGGAGGTACCTCCATCTATTCATTACACACAGGTTAGGTTCTATACTTAATTCTGAGAAAGTGCGAATTTGCCCCTTATTTAGAAAGTGTTTCAATTGTACAGTGTCGCCCTTCAACCAATTCCCTCCCACCTCCCTCCTCCCTGGTTCAAAAAAAACATTATCTTTCATGTGTATCAGTGGTGAGTTGTATGACCATTTATTCTTGTAGTGTGCCCTATCCCAATGTTTAAGTGTGTTAAGGGTTAATAAAGATGTGTGAGTGCTCAGTGCTCTAAATTTTGGGGGGTTCCAGAGTGCCTGTCCTAAATTCATGTTGCTCAAAAAGTGTTCAATGTGAACCCAGTGTATGTCTGTGTCTTTTTTATTCCAATCTGTGATCCTGGACAGCACAACTGCACTGTAATATCTATTAAAGTCTGGTAAAGCAATACCGCCTTTTTTCTTCCCCCTACTTAATACTGTAAAGGCGATGCATGGTTTTTTACCCCCCCAAACAGCCTCGCTTATAAGCCTCCTGAGGGCTTTTAAATAGTATCCAGGTAGAGGAATGGGCAGCATCTGGAATTTGAACAGGATCCTGGGCATTAGGCTCATTTTTATCGCGTTGACTCGCCCAAACCACGATAGGGGTCTGGCCTGAAGTCTTCTCATTTCTCGCCTGGTGTCGTCTAACATAGGAATGAAGTTTTTTATGAATAATCTATTGAAGGTATTGGCTAATTTAATCCCCAGATATTCCATCTCCTCCTTCCAAGGGAAGGGGAAGACAGCGGCCAAGTGATTTTTTTCTTGCTTACTTATATTAATATTCAGGCATTCGGATTTGCTGGAATTTAATTTAAAATTCGAAACTTCTCCATATTTTCTAATAATCTGCAATATATTGGGGAGGGTTATTCTAGGGTTTGTTATGAAGAACACAATGTCGTCGGCATAAGCCGCTAGTTTATGCTCCTCTGTTCCGACCCTTATGCCGCTGCAGTCCGAGTTATTCGAATGGCGGACAACAGCGGCTCGAGGGTCAGAACAAACAGGAGAGGGGAGAGGGGGCAACCCTGCCTTGTTCCGTTAAACATCCTGAAGGGCTTTGATGTCACCCCATTAACTCTCTCCATCCCTGCCGGGTTGCTGTATAGGACCCTGACCCAGGAGACAAACCTCTGACCAAAACCCAGGGCCTCCAAAGTGTTCATCATGAACCCCCAGTCTACCCTGTCAAAAGCTTTTTCAGCATCAATTGACAGGAATAGAGCTGGGGGTCCCCCTTGTTTACATACTTCCGATAATAACACCGCCCGAACCCCATTGTCCCTACACTGTCTCCCATTGACAAAACCTACCTGATCCGGGTGTACTAAATTTGTCATTTTCTCTTTAAGCCTATTCGCTAAAACTTTTGCGTATAGCTTAACGTCTGCATTCAGAAGGGAGATTGGTCTATAACTAGAACACAGCCTAGCGTCTTTCCCCTCCTTCTGAATTAGGGTAATTGTGGCGGTTAAAGCTTCCATTGACATTTCGCATCCTGTACCGAGATCGTTCCAAAATCGGCATAGCCTCGGGACCAGGATATGTTTCATTTTTTTTAAGTAGAGAGAGGTGAAGCCGTCCGGGCCTGGACTTTTCCCTTTCGGAGATTCCCTTAAAGCTACCAAAATTTCCTCTTCTTCCAAGGGTTTGTCCAGTAGGTCACTCTCCTCAGCTGACAGGCCCCCTAGTCCTACTTCCTTCAGAAATTCCTTGCTCCTGTCTAATCGAGCAGTATCGCCTGACCCCCGTTGCCCTATCGAGTATAGGTCCCCATAAAACTTTTTGAATTCTTCTGCTATGGCGTTACTGGTCGCACTCACTACTCCTCCTTTGCTGAGTATTTTCTCTACATAGTTTCTACTTCTCTTCTTCCTAATAATCCTGGCCAAATGTTTGCTAGGCTTGTTAGCCCAGAAGTAGTTGTTCCTGGTTATAGCATTTATAGCTTTCTTAGCCTCTAGGTCCATCAAGTCTCTTAACGCCTCCCTCTTGGCGACCAATAGATGGTAACCGTCTAGGTCCTGGCCCATTTGTTTTTTTGTGTGCTTGTTCCAAGGAATAAATTTCCTCTAACAACTTTTCTCTTTCTTCTCTTTTCTTTTTTTTCAGACCTGCACCTATTGATATCAAAATGCCCCTGATATAGGCTTTATGTGTATCCCATAATATAGCTGGTGGTACATCCCCGTGTCGTTTGTTTTGAAAAAGAATTCTACCTCGTCCTGTAATCTCTCCACTGTTTCAGGATCCCTCAATAGATCCTCATTTAATTTCCATGAGCTGAGTCTCCCTTGCGCATCTGGTATTTTGATCCACATCACGATCGGGGAGTGATCGGACAGAGTCATTACTTCTATTTTTGTTTCTTTAACCCAATCCAGCAAACTGTGGTCTACAAAAAAATAGTCCAGTCTGGAGTAGGTCCCGTGCACAGGGGAGAAGAAGGTGTAATCTCTCTCATTAGGGTGTTGGAGCCTCCAGACATCTATCAAATGACTTTGATATAACTTGCGCCTGATAGCCCTGAGAGACACCTTCCCTGTCCCCTGGGCACGGGACGTACCATCCAGCTCTGGATCTAGGTAAAAGTTTAAGTTCCCCCCCAAGATCACTTCCCCCTCTCCGAACTCTGACAATTTTTTCAATATCTGACCCAAAAAAACGGTGGGCTTCTTGTTAGGACAATATACGTTTGCTAGGGTAATCAATTTAGGTCTCAGTTTGCCTTTTAGAAAAATGAAACGACCGTCTGGGTCTACCATTCTTTCCCTTAGGGAGAAGTCCAATAGCGACTCCCCTCGACCCCCTGTCGGGCGTGTCTCCATAGAACCACTGGGGGAACCTAGCGGAGAAGAGCCTCACTCTGGTGTCAAGAGTCAGATGTGTCTCTTGTAAAAAGATTAAGTCTCCCCTCAGCTGTTCCAGTTCTCTTAAGATTTTATGTCTTTTACTAGGCGAATTTAGCCCTTTCACGTTGTACGAGATGAGTCTAAGCTCCAGCATTTCAATAGGCCGATCTTCAGTCATATCTCCAACTCCTCCGAGCACGTCCTGCAATACCCCTTCCACCCCCCTTACCCCCCCCTCCCCCCCAACTGCCACCCACCCCCACATCCCGCCCACTCCCCCTCCCCCCCCACGAATGGTGAAATTTACACCCTGAGTCCCCCGATTTGGAACTTCTCCCATTCCAATCTACGGAACTCCCTCCCTAGGGTGGAGCTCCAGCGAAAGCTCTAGCTTCTGCACTCCCCCCCGTCAGGAGAGAATGTATGGGGTGTGGCTTATCTCTAATATCTAATAATCCAGTGGACCCGCCTCTAGTTTTCCGCCCCCACCCCCTCCACTCCCCCCCACACCCCACCCCCCAACAGAGACAATAATCAGCGACAGTAAACAACAACCCCCCCAACCCACACCTTTGACTCAAAGCCACCCACCACCACAGAGAAAAAAAAAAAACCCCAATCCCAACCCCCCTAGAGGGGAGGGGGGTGGTGGGCGGACCAGCAAGGGGAGAGAGAGAAAAAAAAAAAAAAAGTTCCCCTCCACTGACCTCCCCACCCCCCCCGTCAGGTCAAAAACATTCTACCCTCAGGGTCTCTCAATCAGTCTGGCCTGCGACAAATCCGGGATGGGGATACCCAGACTGTCGCAGAAGTCCTGAGCTTCTTCCAAGTATCTCATCCTGCTTGATTTACCGTCCTTTAGGACTATCAGGGATGTTGGAAACCCCCAACTATATTTGAGATTAGATTTCCTTAGCTGGTCCAGAATTGGTCTCATCTGTCTTCTACAAGCGAGGGTTCCTGCAGATAAGTCTGAGAATATCTGTAGCTCTTGGTCTTCAAACGTTATAGGGGGGGCCCCCTTTAATTTCTTCCATATTCTTTCCTTGTCTTCGTATTGATGAAATTTGACAATTACGTCTCTTGGAGTATCTAGCTTTACATGGGGGGGCCTTCTTATTCTGTGCACCCTGTCTATCAGAATGGGCTCTTCTTCTCGCTTTCCAATGATAGGATTAAAGATTTTCCTCATCTTTTCCCCTAGATCCTCATTCTGTTGCTCCGGGATGGACCTAATGCGCAGGTTTTGTCGCCGACTTTGGTTTTCCTGTTCCTCCAACTGGAACACCATATTGCGGTTTTCCTTCCTCAATTTGCTGACTTAATCCTTTAGTTCAGAGAGTTCTTTGGTTTGAAGCACTGAAACTTCCTCTACCTCTTCCACCCGATGAAGGAGATGCCCCATATCTGTTCGAACATTTGATATTTCAGATTTTATCACATTTTCTAGCTTGGTAAACATTTCAGCTAGTTCTGTTTTACTTGGTACTAGCGCCAATATCCTATGTTCTTCCGCAGAACTCCAGGCATATGCTCCCTCAAAGTCCATTTCTTCACAGGCCTTGTCCCCCTGACCCCCTTTTTGCTTCTGTTGGTCTTTCTTTCTGTCCTTTGTCCCTGGTTGTTTCGCCTCCATACCCGGGCTTTTGGCGCTTACTTCTTTTAAGTATTTTTGAATGGTACTGGTGTTAAGACTCTCTCTGTCACTCTGGGGCTCAGTTGTTCGTGTTGTACGGCCTCTCATGCTTTCTCCTTTGCCTGTCGTTTACAGCTACCATTTGTTAGAGACTGTTTGCTTCGGGCCGGGTCTCCGCCCCAGGAACTTGGTTTGTCCTACCTTGTAGCTTCCCTGTGGGGCCTGTGGGGTCAGGCAGCAGGGCAGTCTGGGCATTGGGGGGGGGGGGGCGGGGGTATCTCCTTTTTCCTTCCTCTCTTCCTCCCTCCTCCTCCTCCTGCTTTGCCCCCTCCTCCCCTTTCCCCCTCCTGTTGATATAGCTCGATGAGACTTTATTTTCGGCAGTATTCACAGCAATATATCGAGGGGGGAAGAAATATATGGAGAGCTAGGCTTTGGCCGACTTTTTACTGCCCTGGGAAAGAAATTGTCAGTGCACGCCTATATTAAAAAAGGTCATGTATCTTCCTCCTTTCCTCACTTCCCATCAAATAGCCCCACTCTTTTGATCACAGAAAACACAGTTCAGAGTTCAAACAACTTTCAGACTTTGTGCTGCTAGTTTGAGATATGGGTGACTGAGGCTGTATTATATAGCATTACATCTTCTCATACCTTTCTTCTTTTGTCAGCATAATTTCCGTCTAGGGCAGGTGCAGCATGGATTTAGGCAGAAGGATCGTTCCCTTCCGAACTGGTGAGAAGAGAAAGCCTGCTGCTACCGTCGGGCTGGAGCTCCCTGCCTCTGGTCCCTTCACAGTGATGCTTTACCCGCCGACAGTGCGGTTTAGTGGCTCCGATCCTGGCCGCTGTTCCTCCGCTCAGGGGGTCCCGCCGGGCAAAGCCTCCTTCTACCACGTCCGCGGTGAGGGGGGGGGAAGGGGGGGAACGGGAGGCGAAGCGGTCTAGTCCAGAGGACAGTTGTACCACTGGTCCGCGTCTCTGTGGTCTCTCACCCCACAAGACATCCGGACGCTCTGTCTCTGCACCTCCGCCAGAGCTGACGCTGGGCTCCTCCCCCGTGCAGACGTCACACGCCCATCACCTGATCGTCCAGCTCCGTTCCCCTGTAGTATTAATCCCAAAACGGGATGGCACGACCTGATTTTGTGTGGACTATAGGCGACTGAATGACTGTACTGTGACAGATGCCTACCCTATGACCCGAGTGGACGAATTGCTGGACAAAATAGCTCAGGGACATTATCTGAGGACTATTGACTTATGTAAGGGCTACTGGCAGATTCCCTTGGAAGCGGAAGCAATTCCAAAGTCGGCCTTCATCACCCCGTTCGGCCTTTACCAGTTTCGGGTAATGCCATTCGGGATGAAGAATGCTCTGGCTACCTTCCAGCGGATGATAGATGAACTCCTCGATGGTCTGCAAGATTTTACATGCGCATATCTTGATGACATCGCAATCTATAGCCAGACATGAGAGGAACATCTTAGACACCTGAGAATAGTGCTAGATAGAATCCGAGCCGCTAACCTGACCCTGAAGCCAGACAAATGTAATATCGGGATGTCTGAGGTGCAATATCTGGGACATAGAGTGGGATGTAGGAAGCAGAGGCCAGAACCTGCAAAAATCGAGGCTGTCCTAAACTGGCCAGTTTCCAGAACCAAGACCCAGGTACTTGCATTTTTAGGGACAGCAGGGTATTACAGGAAGTTTGTACCCCACTATAGTGACATAGCCAAACCCCTGACGGACCTGACCAAAAAGATTCCCCCTAGACAGGTACTGTGGTCCCCGGAGTGCGAGACGGCGTTTCATCAGCTAAAAACTGCCCTAACGCAAGCTCCCATACTGGCGGCACCCGATCCTAACAAACGCTTTGTCATTCATACAGATGCCTCCATGTTCGGACTGAGAGCCGTACTAAGTCAAGTTGGCGATGACGGGAAAGAGCACCCAGTGGCGTATCTCAGCCGCAAGTTGTTACCCCGTGAAGTTGGATATGCTGCCGTGGAAAAAGAGTGTTTGGCCTTAGTCTGGGCTTTAAAGAAATTGCAGCCCTATGTGTATGGATGCTCTTTTACCGTCATGACGGACCACAATCCCTTGATATGGCTTAATCGGGTGGTGGGAGAGAACGGCCCATTACTAAGGTGGAGCCTGGCTTTGCAACCGTACAATTTCACCATACAATATCGGCCAGGGCCTCAAAACGGGAATGCGGATGGGTTATCCTGGCAGACGGATCTGGAACATTAAGACTACTTTTCCAACATCCTCGAGTTGACCACTGTGGCTGTTGGACTGTTTCCCAGGGGGGAGTATTGTCATGAACCTTGGAATACTGGATTGTCATGAAGCTTGGAATACTGAAGTATTTCTCCTCTGATTCATAATGCTGGGACAAATACTGTTAGGAGATGCTGATGTCATATCCAGCCACCTGTCTGTCTGTTGCCTGCTAGAATGTGTATTGTACATAAGTCTAGTATGGGATCTAAGAGTCATTAGATCCCCATTGTTGTTTGTGTTAATTAACTCTGCTATTGTGTGAAGAAGAGTTCGGTGTTGATTTGTGATAATGTTGATTGTGTTTTCTTAGCTACAAGACGGCCAGTCTGGCCTAAGGTCATGACTGAGTCATCTAGGCTGTCTAAAGGGATTAGTTAATTAGCCCATGTTAATTAGGTTTCTGGTCACAGGTGTATGTTCAGAGTAATATGAGCAGGAGGTATACACCTCCTTTTTTACTGTATAAAAGAGCCTGTATTCCTTTCAATAAAAGAGATCCCTGTTTGAACTTACATACAGCCTGCCTGGTGTTTGTTCTGAGCTATCACAACTGGATTCAAACGGCACATAGCTGTAGTTCTAATCCCGGAGCATCGGATGACTGAACCATCAGACGTTGCGATCTGCAATCTGATTCTATAGCAGTAGAGGAGTGTCGGGAGAGTGGAACTGAGCGAGCAGGGGCTCCTTACAGAAGATTTCATGGACCAAGAATTGGTTGCTCCAGCGTGACCAATTCTGTCACATGCCTTTGCTCCGTGAGATCCGTGAGAATAATCCTGACGATTTCAGGAACTTTCTCTGGATGACGGACCCCGTTTTTCACCATTTGTTGGCTTTGCTGACCCCTTATATCAGCAGGCAGGATACCTGCATGAGGCAAGCCATCACTCTGGAGCAGAGGCTAGTCGCCACGTTGCGGTAGAAGCCTGCAGGACCTTAAGTTCTCGACAGGCATCTCCCCCCAGGCTCTGGGGATCATTATCCCAGAGATCTGTTCTGCCATCACCCAGGTCCTGCAGAAGGACTATATTAAGGTAAGAATTTTATCCTTTAACATCACATTTTTTTGTATTTAATGTTTGATAATATATTGTATTTCTTTCCTCATGAATTCCCCAAAGCATGTAGTGCAAGGGCCTAACTGAATAATTTCAAATGGTACTGTTTAAAGTTTTTGGATCCTATTATTATTTTGATAGCTAATTGCAGAATGTTAAAATTGTGCTCCAATTTGGACAGTGTGTATTTTTTATTTTTGTATTATGACACTTCTTACCTGTCCAGTGGGCTGCCAATAGTGTAAGTAAGGAGAGGCTGGCCTAAGTAGGGATGAGCTTCGTGTTCGAGTCGAACCCATGTTCGACTCGAACATCGGCTGTTCGACCGTCCGTCGAATTGCGAACGATATGGGCCGTTCGCGCCAAATTCGTGTGGCGCGTCACGGCCCATAATTCACTGCGGCATCGCAGTGCATTGCTGGCTGATGATTGGCCAAGCATGCACTATGACCCGCATGCTTGGCCAATCACAGCGCCGCCTGAACAGAGAGCCGTAATTGGCCAAAGCCAAGGAGGCTTTGGCCAATTATGGCTCAGGGGATTTAGTACACGCCCCACACTATATAAGGCCGCCTGCACGGCGGCCCTGTGTAGTGTGTGTTCCGGCGTTGAAAGAGATAGACAGAGAGACAGTGTTTGATTTGAGTTAGATAGATTAGGCAGAACAGTCAGTCAGTTAGCTGCACTTACAGTGTATTGTGTATATATATGCATCCCAGGTGTTGCATATATATATATACACTGTATTCAGTTTAGCTAGATCCGTTCCTGTTATCTTCTATCTAGACTATTTACATTCAGTGCAGTGTGTCCTGCTCACAGTGTTCAGCTAGATCCGTTCCTGCTATTTACATTCAGTACAGTGCTTCCTGCTCACAGTGTTCAGCTAGATCCGTTCCTGCTATTTACATTCAGTGCAGTGCGTGCTGCTCACAGTGTTCAGCTAGATCCGTTCCTGCTATTTACATTCAGTGCAGTGCGTGCTGCTCACAGTGTTCAGCTAGATCCGTTCCTGCTATTTACATTCAGTGCAGTGCGTCCTGCTCACAGTGTTCAGCTAGATCCGTTCCTGCTATTTACATTCAGTGCAGTGCGTCCTGCTCACAGTGTTCAGCTAGATCCGTTCCTGCTATTTACATTCAGTGCAGTGCGTGCTGCTCACAGTGTTCAGCTAGATCCGTTCCTGCTATTTACATTCAGTGCAGTGCGTCCTGCTCACAGTGTTCAGCTAGATCCGTTCCTGTTATCTTCCTACTGACAGGCAGGCTTGTCTGGTTACAGTATATAAAGCTACCTGAAGAAAATTACAGGTGTTCTTTTTGATCCTATTAGTACCACGGTCAGGCAGCTAGACTATTTACATTTAGTACAGTGTGTCCTGCTCACAGTGTTCAGCTAGATCCGTTCCTGTTATTTACATTCAGTGCAGTGTGTCCTGCTCACAGTGTTCAGCTAGATCCGTTCCTGCTATTTACATTCAGTACAGTGCGTGCTGCTCACAGTGTTCAGCTAGATCCGTTCCTGCTATATACATTTAGTGCAGTACGTCCTGCTCACAGTGTTCAGCTAGATCCGTTCCTGTTATCTTCCTACTGACAGGCAGGCTTGTCTGGTTACAGTATATAAAGCTACCTGAAGAAAATTACAGGTGTTCTTTTTGATCCTATTAGTACCACGGTCAGGCAGCTAGACTATTTACATTTAGTACAGTGTGTCCTGCTCACAGTGTTCAGCTAGATCCGTTCCTGTTATTTACATTCAGTGCAGTGCGTCCTGCTCACAGTGTTCAGCTAGATCCGTTCCTGCTATTTACATTCAGTGCAGTGCGTCCTGCTCACAGTGTTCAGCTAGATCCGTTCCTGCTATTTACATTCAGTGCAGTGCGTGCTGCTCACAGTGTTCAGCTAGATCCGTTCCTGCTATTTACATTCAGTGCAGTGCGTCCTGCTCACAGTGTTCAGCTAGATCCGTTCCTGTTATCTTCCTACTGACAGGCAGGCTTGTCTGGTTACAGTATATAAAGCTACCTGAAGAAAATTACAGGTGTTCTTTTTGATCCTATTAGTACCACGGTCAGGCAGCTAGACTATTTACATTTAGTACAGTGTGTCCTGCTCACAGTGTTCAGCTAGATCCGTTCCTGTTATTTACATTCAGTGCAGTGCGTCCTGCTCACAGTGTTCAGCTAGATCCGTTCCTGCTATTTACATTCAGTGCAGTGCGTCCTGCTCACAGTGTTCAGCTAGATCCGTTCCTGCTATTTACATTCAGTGCAGTGCGTGCTGCTCACAGTGTTCAGCTAGATCCGTTCCTGTTATCTTCCTACTGACAGGCAGGCTTGTCTGGTTACAGTATATAAAGCTACCTGAAGAAAATTACAGGTGTTCTTTTTGATCCTATTAGTACCACGGTCAGGCAGCTAGACTATTTACATTTAGTACAGTGTGTCCTGCTCACAGTGTTCAGCTAGATCCGTTCCTGTTATTTACATTCAGTGCAGTGCGTCCTGCTCACAGTGTTCAGCTAGATCCGTTCCTGCTATTTACATTCAGTGCAGTGCGTCCTGCTCACAGTGTTCAGCTAGATCCGTTCCTGCTATTTACATTCAGTGCAGTGCGTGCTGCTCACAGTGTTCAGCTAGATCCGTTCCTGCTATTTACATTCAGTGCAGTGCGTCCTGCTCACAGTGTTCAGCTAGATCCGTTCCTGTTATCTTCCTACTGACAGGCAGGCTTGTCTGGTTACAGTATATAAAGCTACCTGAAGAAAATTACAGGTGTTCTTTTTGATCCTATTAGTACCACGGTCAGGCAGCTAGACTATTTACATTTAGTACAGTGTGTCCTGCTCACAGTGTTCAGCTAGATCCGTTCCTGTTATTTACATTCAGTGCAGTGCGTCCTGCTCACAGTGTTCAGCTAGATCCGTTCCTGCTATTTACATTCAGTGCAGTGCGTCCTGCTCACAGTGTTCAGCTAGATCCGTTCCTGCTATTTACATTCAGTGCAGTGCGTGCTGCTCACAGTGTTCAGCTAGATCCGTTCCTGCTATTTACATTCAGTGCAGTGCGTCCTGCTCACAGTGTTCAGCTAGATCCGTTCCTGTTATCTTCCTACTGACAGGCAGGCTTGTCTGGTTACAGTATATAAAGCTACCTGAAGAAAATTACAGGTGTTCTTTTTGATCCTATTAGTACCACGGTCAGGCAGCTAGACTATTTACATTTAGTACAGTGTGTCCTGCTCACAGTGTTCAGCTAGATCCGTTCCTGTTATTTACATTCAGTGCAGTGCGTCCTGCTCACAGTGTTCAGCTAGATCCGTTCCTGCTATTTACATTCAGTGCAGTGCGTCCTGCTCACAGTGTTCAGCTAGATCCGTTCCTGCTATTTACATTCAGTGCAGTGCGTGCTGCTCACAGTGTTCAGCTAGATCCGTTCCTGCTATTTACATTCAGTGCAGTGCGTCCTGCTCACAGTGTTCAGCTAGATCCGTTCCTGTTATCTTTCTACTGACAGGCAGGCTTGTCTGGTTACAGTATATAAAGCTACCTAAAGAAAATTACAGGTGTTCTTTTTGATCCTATTAGTACCACGGTCAGGCAGCTAGACTATTTACATTTAGTACAGTGTGTCCTGCTCACAGTGTTCAGCTAGATCCGTTCCTGTTATTTACATTCAGTGCAGTGTGTCCTGCTCACAGTGTTCAGCTAGATCCGTTCCTGCTATTTACATTCAGTACAGTGCGTCCTGCTCACAGTGTTCAGCTAGATCCGTTCCTGCTATTTACATTCAGTGCAGTGCGTGCTGCTCACAGTGTTCAGCTAGATCCGTTCCTGCTATATACATTTAGTGCAGTACGTCCTGCTCACAGTGTTCAGCTAGATCCGTTCCTGTTATCTTCCTACTGACAGGCAGGCTTGTCTGGTTACAGTATATAAAGCTACCTGAAGAAAATTACAGGTGTTCTATCCCAGCTTAGTGCAGCTACAGGCCATTAGTATGTCTGGAAGGCCAAGAAGGAGAGGCAGACAGTCACAAGCCAATAAGAGAGGGCAAGCAGGCTCTGTGTCTAGTGCTGGTCGTGGAGACGGTGCATCCTCATCAGCACGTGGCCATGGGACACGCTTGGCCTTTTTTTCGGCAGCTGGCCGTGTTGAGCCGCAACATGCGGAAGACTTGGTCGAGTGGATGACCAAGCCGTCCTCATCCTCCTCATCCTCTCTCACCCATGCCCAGGGTGCTTTGTCTGGCAAAGCAGCGGCCTCTTCCCTCAGCTCAATGTCATCAGTGACTCCTTCCCTAGCCCCACCATGTCCTCCTGAGGATTCCCTCGAACTGTTTGACCACAGTGTTGGGTACATGCTCCAGGAGGATGCCCAGCGTTTGGAAGGCTCTGATGATGATACTGAGCTCAATGAAGGCAGTAACATGAGCACGGACAGAGGGGGTGCCCAAGAAGGACAGCAATCTGGCAGTCATGCTCCCCCTGCTGCAGCATACTGCCAGGTTTGCTCCAGTGATGAGGAGGGAGGGGATGATGAGGTCACTGACTCAACGTGGGTGCCTGATAGGAGAGAGGAGGAGGAGGAGGAGGAGGAGGAGGAGGAGGAGGAGGAGGTGGCACATCACCAACTAGGCAGGATGCCCTCCAGGGGCCAGCCTAAGGGCAGCACATTGACTGCATCACACCCCAAAGCTCCACATGTGCAGGGCGCTGCAGTCTCTGCGCGTTATTCAAAAAGTTCTTTGGTGTGGGCCTTTTTTGAGACGAGTGCATCAGATCGCACCGCTGCTATTTGCAATATATGTCTCAAGCGTATCTCGCGTGGCCAAAACATCTCCCGCTTGGGTACCACATGCTTGACCAGACATATGTTGACCTGCCATGCAGTTCGTTGGCAAGCGTATCTAAAAGACCCACACCAAAGAACAAAGACGATCTCTCCTTGCTCCTCATCAGCTGAGATTTCCAACCCCACTAGACCTTCAGTCCTCTCTGCGACCTGCAGTGAGAGGAATGAAGGTGTAGAATTAGGTGTGTCACAGCCAAGTACTTATGGGCAATCTGCTTTTGGTACACCGACGTCAGATTGTACCAGGCAAATTTCCCTGCCCCAGCTGCTGCACCGCCGAAAGAAGTTTGCTCCCAGCCATCCACATGCCCAGCGGTTGAATGCTAGCTTGGCAAAATTGCTAGCACTTCAACTGCTGCCTTTTCAGTTGGTAGACTCTGCCCCCTTCCGTGAGTTTGTGGAATGTGCGGTTCCTCAGTGGCAGGTACCCAAACGCCACTTTTTCTCACGGAAGGCGATTCCGGCTCTCTACCGGCATGTGGAAGGCAATGTCCATGCCTCGCTGGACAGGGCGGTCAGCGGTAAGGTGCATATTACCGCTGACTCATGGTCCAGCAGGCATGGACAGGGACGTTACTTAAGTTTCACGGCGCATTGGGTGACTCTGCTGGCAGCTGGGAAGGATGCAGGACAAGGTGCAGTAGTGTTGGAGGTTGTTCCGCCACCACGCCTCCAAAATGCTGATTGTGACACACCTCTCTCCTCCACCCCCTCCTCTTCTTCTTCCTCCATGGCCTCTTCCTCGGAACCAGCGGTGCTCCGTAGGCGTTCAAGGGGCTACGCAAGTACGCAGGCCAAAAGATGCCATGCGGTGCTTGAGCTGGTGTGCTTGGGGGACAGGAGCCACACTGGGGCAGAGGTTCTGTCAGCTCTGCAGGGGCAGGTTCAGAGGTGGTTGACGCCACGCCAACTTAAGGCAGGAATGGTGGTTTGCGACAATGGCACCAACCTCCTCTCTGCCCTCCGACAGGGACAACTGACCCATGTGCCCTGTTTGGCTCACGTCCTTAACTTGGTGGTGCAGCGGTTCTTGGGCAGGTACCCGGGCTTACAGGATGTCCTGAGGCAGGCCAGGAAAGTCTGTGTGCATTTCCGCCGGTCATATAATGCCAGTGCTCGGCTGACGGACCTCCAAAAGGAGTTTAACCTGCCCAAGAACCGCCTAATCTGTGACATGCCCACCAGGTGGAACTCGACGTTGGCCATGCTGCAGCGGCTGCACACGCAGCAGAGGGCCATCAATGAGTACCTGTGCGACTATGGCACCAGGACAGGGTCAGGGGACCTTGGTTTTTTTTCCCCACGCCAGTGGGCCATGATCAGGGATGCATGCACTGTCCTGTCACCATTCGAGGAGGCCACGAGGATGGTGAGCACTGACAGTGCATGCATCAGTGACACTGTCCCCCTTGTCCACCTGTTGGAGCACACGCTGCGTGGGATAATGGACAGGGCACTTGAGGCAGAACAGAGGCAGGAAGAGGAGGACTTCCTTAGCTCTCAAGGCCCCCTTTATCCAGACAGTGTTCCTGCGTGCCCGCCGATCACACAGGAAGAGGACGAGGAGGAGGAGGAGGAGGAGGAGGAAGATTGTGTCAGTATGGAGGTGGAGCCTGGCACTCAGCATCAGCAGTCTTTAAGGGATCAGTCCCAAGGAACACATGGACTTGTACGTGGCTGGGAGGAGGTGGCTGCGGACGTTGTTGTCCTTAGTGACCCAGAGGACTCCGGACCGAATGCCTCAGCAAACCTACGCTGCATGGCCTCCCTGATCCTGCAAAGCCTGCGTAAGGATCCTCGTATTCGTGGTATCAAGGAGAAGGACCAATACTGGCTGGCAACCCTCCTTGATCCACGTTACAAGGGTAAGGTTGCGGACCTTATCTTGCCATCGCAGAGGGAGCAGAGGATGAAACATCTTCGGGAGGCCTTGCAGAAAGGTCTGTGCAACGCGTTCCCAGAGACTGGGAGGTTACAAACTCCTGTTTCTGGACAACGTGTTGCTGAGGCTTCGGTCAGTCAAAGAAGGAGCGGTGGAGAAGGTGGCCGTCTGACCGATGCGTTCAGACAATTTTTTGGTCCGCAGCCCCAAGGTATGATCGGTTCCAGCAACCATCGCCAGCGTCTGTTTTACATGGTGCAGGAATACCTAGGGGCAAGATCAGACTTGGACACCTTTCCCACCGAAAATCCTCTGGGTTACTGGGTCTTGAGGATGGATCACTGGCCAGAGCTTGCACAGTATGCAATTGAGCTACTGGCCTGTCCTGCATCCAGCGTTCTTTCGGAACGCACATTCAGTGCTGCTGGAGGCGTGGTAACCGATCACAGGGTGCGTCTGTCCACCGACTCGGTCGATCGGCTGACCTTCATAAAAATGAATCAGTCTTGGATCACCACCAGCTACCAAGCACCTGATGCAGATGTAACCGAATAATTTTTTTTGAAATCTCAGATCCCTTCAAAGACTGCCTATGCTGATGCTGAGTGACTATCCCTGAGTAATTATCCTCTTCCTCCTCAATCATCACGCTGATAGCTTGTAAGAACATTTTTGGTTCTGGGCGCCACCACCAGTGCCTAAGGCACAATTTTTCAGCCCCTGTTTAACAGGGGCGTGTAATTACAATTTTTGATGTAATACTTTGCAGCAGGGCTCGTTCCTGCATTCCAACTAGAGTGTCTGTGAGGGGTTGCAGTGTTGTGGCACCAGCACCAGTGCCTAAGACCCAATTTTTCTGCCCCTGTCTAACAGGGGCGTGTAATTACAATTTTTGATGCAATACTTTGCAGCAGGGCTTGTTCCTGCATTCCAACTAGAGTGTCTGTGAGGGGTTGCAGTGTTGTGGCACCAGCACCAGTGCCTAAGACCCAATTTTTCTGCCCCTGTCTAACAGGGGCGTGTAATTACAATTTTTGATGCAATACTTTGCAGCAGGGCTTGTTCCTGCGTTTCAACTAGAGTGTCTGTGAGGGGTTGCAGTGTTGTGGCACCAGCACCAGTGCCTAAGACCCAATTTTTCAGCCCCTGTCTAACAGGGGCGTGTAATTACAATTTTTGATGCAATACTTTGCAGCAGGGCTTGTTCCTGCGTTTCAACTAGAGTGTCTGTGAGGGGTTGCAGTGTTGTGGCACCAGCACCAGTGCCTAAGGCCTAATTTTTCAGCTCCTGTTCAACAGGGGCATGTAATTACAATTCTTGATCTAATATTTCACAGCAGGGCCCTGTGAGGGCTTACAGTGTTTTGGCCACAGCAACACCTAAGGCCCAAATTTCTGCTGAGTATATAGGGCAGGACCCTACTTTCAAACATCTAACTTACAAACGACTCCTACTTGCAAACGGAAGGAGACAACAGGAAGTGAGATGAAATCTACCCCTAAGGAAGGGAAATTCTCTCCTGTAAGAGTTAATATGGGAAAACAATTTTTCCTTTCCACTGATGCTTTCCAATCCTTGTTCCACAAAAAAACCCAAATTTTCAAAAAACATTTTTCATTGGGACAAAAAAGTGAGGTGAAATCTTCTGAAGAGGAGGAAAGACGCAAAACAAATGTCACAGGGGTGATAACCCTTCCCTATGTTTTCCAAAAAGCTTAGAAAAGATTTTTTGGCTGGAGCTAAACACATTAAAAATGTTCAAAATTACAAACAGATTCTACTTAACAACAAACCTACAGTCCCTGTCTTGTTTGCACCGCCTGTATACTGCTGTTCAGAGTATATAGGGACCTTTCCTTATTTTAATTTGGGTGCGGGGTTCCCCTTAATATCCATACAAGACCCAAAGGGCCTGGTAATGGACTGGGGGGTACCCATGCCGTTTGTCTCACTGATTTTCATCCATATTGCCATGACCCGACATGACATTAAACCCGCAAGCAGTTTTAAATGAGATTTTTTCCTTTAAAAATGACATTTGGTGCAGGGACTGTTCTAAACATGGGAAACACGCGTCACTTTACAGGCATACTATAGACACCCCCCAGGTACGATATTTAAAGGAATATTTCACTTTTTTTTTTTTACTTTAAGCATCATTAAAATCACTGCTCCCGAAAAAACGGCCGTTTTTAAAAGTTTTTTTTGCATTGATACATGTCCCCTGGGGTAGGACCCGGGTCCCCAAACCCTTTTTAGGACAATACCATGCAAATTAGCCTTTAAAATGAGCACTTTTGATTTCGAACGTTCGAGTCCCATAGACGTCAATGGGGTTCTAACGTTCGTGCGAACTTGCGGTCCGTTCGCGGGTTCTGGTGCGAACCGAACCGGGGGGTGTTCGGCTCATCCCTAGGCCTAAGTAATACACATTATTTAGGCACTCATCTCTCAATGAAGTGGAGAGGGTTACCTGTCCAAAACATCCCCCCCTAAAAATTTAACAATAGGCCATCAGAGGGGGTGAGGAATCTGATAGGTGGACCTTATACTTTTGTCTTTAAACACTCCCTAAAATAAATGTTATACTGATGTTGGGCAAGAATGTTTGTGTATAATCTGCTTTCAATGTTTATGTGCAAAATGACTAATTTTTTTATTCTTGTTTGACTCCACAGTTTCCTTCCAACCCACAGGAATGGCAGACCTTGGCCTCCCACTTTGCCCAGCGGTGGGACTTTCCTAACTGCGGAGGGGCGAATGATGGGAAACACGTCAACATAGTCCCACCCCCCAACTCGGGGTCATACTATTACAACTACAAGTGGTTCAATAGTATTGTGATGTTGGCGGTGGGTACTTACGAGTTCCTGTATGTGGACATGGAGAAGAATGGCTGGATGTCGGATGGTGGAGTCATCGCCCAGACCGAGTTCTACAGGCGTGTCCAGAATGGCAGCTTGGGCTTGCCACCTCCAGAAGACAATGCGGAAGGACTCCCATTCGTCATCATTGCGGATGAAGCGTTTGCGCTAGGGGACCATCTTATGCGGCCATTCCCTATGAGGACCCTCACCCCGGACCAGAGGGTTTTTAATTACCGGCTGGCAAGAGCCAGAAGAGTGGAGGAGAATACGTTTGGAATAATGGCCAGCCGGTTCCACCTATTTCTTACACCGATACACATGGCGGAATATAAACTCAATTACATCATCCTGTGTTGCTGTGTTCTCCACAACTTTTTAAAGAGAAATTCAGAATTAATATTAATGAACCAACCCTGACAGCGCTTGAAACTGGCCGTCCTGGCTTGCCCCCCCAGAGTTCCCGCAAGGTCCGTATAAGATACATGGAATACTTTGCGGGTAGGGGGGCCATCGATATGCCAGACAATGTCTGAGACATTTTTAAAATAAAAATATATTTGAAACTGAACAAGTATTTGCTTTGATTTACTGCTTGGCTTTCTTTTAGCTTTCTCCTCAGTTATTTTTTATTGATGTTCTAATTTTTTGGCCTTTTTGTTCAACAGTGCAATCAAAATTTCATTGACACATGAGGTGACAATCTCTTCTTCGGCTAACTATTATTATTATTATTATTATTATTATTATTATTATTATTATTATTATGTTGTGTGTCTGCTACACACACACACCTTTTTTTTTGTTAATGTATGTAATGCATAACTGACAAAAATATTAATAATTTTAAACACCATGACCGAAATTTGGGGAGTCCTGAAAATGGCGTGATTGTGTAAAATTATAAAGCACTGTTGGGTGTTATTTACTAAAGGAAAATACACTTTGCACTACAAGTGCACTTGAGACTGCACTGAAACTGCACTTGTAGTGCAAAGTGGATTTGCCTTTAGTAAATAACCCACATTGTCACTGAAACCAACAACTTTACTACAAAAAATGTTTTTGAGCATGGAAAGAAGAAGCCACACATTGTTGATTATCAATCTTTTTAATCAAAGAACAATCATGTGTGTTTATAAAAGGGTTTTTGAAGAAACCAACATGTTTGTTGTATAAATTTTTTTAAGGTGACATTAAGTAGATATTGCCTTTTAAGGTAAAACAGGCATGTTTAAACCCATAAAACAATACACAACTCTAGAACTTACAAAGTTCAACTTTTATAAAGTGAAGGCAATATCAGACAACAGTATGTAAAAACTGTGTTTGATATTGCGTTCAGCAGATTGGGTGATGTCACCCCTGTAAAAGCCTAATTTAGAAGATGCACACAAATTGCCTAATGTCAAAATGTGCTAGCTGCCATCATGGGGGATCAATGGACGTGTTTTGTGGGTGCAACCCCTTCCTCTCAGCTACTTTATTATTGAGGAAGGGGTTGCACCCACAAAACATGTACATTGATCTCCCGTAATGGCAGATAGCACAAGTTGACACACTGGGGATCAATTACTATAGCGCCGAAAAATTATCCTGCAGTACCAACAAAATAACTCTCAAAAAAGGCCAGAAAGACTTCAACTCTCAGAAACTCAGTGCTAATGCAAATAGAAAGCAGCACTTTTGTACCCCATTACCATTTCACACAGGCGGGGGCTGGGATCTGGGGGTCCCCTTGTTAAAGGGGGCTTCCAGATTCGGATAAGCCCCCCGCCCGCAGACCCCCACAACCACCAGGCAAGGGTTGTGGGGATGAGGCCCTTGTCCCCATCAACATGGGGACAAGGTACTTTGGGGGCCTACCCCAAAGCACCCTCCCAATGTTGAGGGCATGTGGCCTGGTATGGTTCAGGAGGGGGTACTCTCTCGTCCCCCCCTCTTTTCCTGCGCCCTGCCAGGTTGCGTGCTCGGATAAGGGTCTGGTATGGATTTTTAGGGGGAACCCATGCCATTTTTTATTACAATTTTGGCGCGGGGTTCCCCTTAAGATCCATACCAGACCTGAAGTGTCTGGTATAGATTTTGAGGGGGACCCCACGCCATTTTTTTTTAAATTTTGGCCGGGGTTCCCCCTAATATCCATACCAGATGGGGTAGGGCCTGGTATGGAATTTGGGGGGACCCCCACACATTTTTTTTTTTTTAATCTTGGTTTGGGGTTCCCCTTAATATTCATACCAGACCTAAAGGGCCTGGTAATGGACTATGGGGGAATCCCGGGCCGTTTTTATCAATGAACTTTTATGTGTATTGTCACGACCGACAATTCATTAATAGCCGGTGTCTTGCTGAGAAAGTTCCCCCGGCGGATAAGGACCCCCCTGTACTGCGCATGCGCTGCGCTTGCACAGTACGAACGACTACGGAGCCGCTGAATGTCTCAGAAGTTAAACAGCTGATCGTCAGCTCTACACGGTGCCTGCACACTACATTCTGCCTTGAGTCCAGGTTCAAGCACCACCATCCAAGTGGGCAAAGAGTTAGAATAAAAATATGCCAAACAAAGCGAGGCTGTGCCCGAAGCGTGGCGAGCGAAGCGAACCTGCGAGGGGTCCTGTTACAGGCGCCCTGTACAGCCGACTCACAGGTGTTCAGCTTCGGCTATTTTCAGCGGCTCGTACTGCACAAGCGCTGCGCCTGCGCAGTACAGGGGAGTCCTTATCCGCCGGTGGGAACATTCTCGGCAGAACACCGGCACTAGCGCTAGCACTTTTAAATGACTTTTTTCTTCCTTTAGAAATGTAATTTTGCTGTCAGACTGTTCTAAACACAGGAAACACGCGCCACTTTACAGGCATACTATAGACACAACACCCCCAGGTACAAAATTTAAACGAATATTACACTTTTATTGTTTCACTTTAAGCATTATTAAAATCACTGCTCCCGAAAAAACGTCCGTTTTTAAAACTTTTTTGCATTGATACATATCCCCTGGGGCAGGACCCGGGTCCCCAAACACTTTTTTATGACAATAACTTGCATATTAACCTTTAAAATTAGCACTCTTGATTATTCATGTTCATGTGCCATAGACTTTAACGGTGTTAGCACAAATTTTTTGTCTGTTCGCATGTTCTGCTGCGAACCGAACAGGGGGGATGTTCGGCCAATCCCTAGTTATCATTGGGAATCATGGGGTACAACTTGTCAAGCAACTCGGAGGTCCAAAGTCGCCCAACTGTGAAACAAGTCATATATATTTTAATAGAAAGGAGGTCTCATTTATACTTGCATTTACATCAGCAGAACAAATGCAGGAAGTGATGTGTGCACATGGGCCAGCAGCAAATGTGTGGGGATGCCAAACAAATCAATGAACCCCACCCACACCAAATCTAACTACCACATCCACCCCGCATTGATTAAGCACAAGTCCATATCATACCCTTATCCGGAAAATGAGCAGAACCTCCTCTTTGCTAAAGAGGGACCTCGTCATGTCCACCTAGATGGAGATCCTGACCAGCACAGGAACTTCCGGGTGATTCCAATGACTTATTTCTGGGTCAGAAGGCGAAACCGAAACCACACTCTTTTGATCGCTGATGCAAATATTTGATCACAACCACAATTAGAATTTTATTATTTTTGTTTATTTGCAGATATGCAAATTTGTATTTCTACTTATGATATTTAAAGGCGTTCGATAAGAAATGGTGTCCCTGGGTTAGCAGCAGGTGAATGACAAAAACAAAAGGCCCAGTTTGAGCCCTGGTTCACACTGACATAGGGAGGAAATTGTTCAGCTGAAATCACACACTTTCATTCCTGCATGTCAGTCCGGACTGCAGGGGGAATTTCAGAGACATCTGTGCAGGTTTCTGCACTGATATCAATACAAATTGCACCCCAAAGTTGCACTAATTAGATCAGTGCAATTGCCACTGCTTTGACATGTCAAATCGCACCAATGTGAACTAAAGCTGACACATACAACACTGCCTATCCACCAGCTGAATTCATTACCTGCAATTCTCCACAGCTGTTATATATAAAGATTCCACCTTTATCATTTACTTGCAGGTGTGCAGAAGCCTAGGTTTACATTGGAGTGTTTTTTTGATCTCTCAAATCGCATGACTATTGGCTAAAGTAGTTCCTGCACTACTTTTGCCGATTTCAGGTGCGACTTCAATAGACATTTGTGTATGAAGCCACAATGATGTCTATCAAGTAGCACCTAAAATCACGCTGACCTTGCTACTTTGAAATCGTGCTACTTCAAGTGAAGTAGCGTGATTTAAAAATAGCATCAATGTGAACCAGGGCGAAGAAATTCGTTTTTTGGTGCACAAATACATATTGAAATAAAATATGAGAGATATTGCACTTTCCCAAAACCACCACCCACAAAAACTAAAGAGAAAGAAAAGTAGAAGAAAAAAAAACCACCACAACTAAGCTCAATAATGTACTTTTATTTTACCAGCAGAAAAAAAAATGTATATTTATTTACTAGCTTCAAAAAAATTTGGACATGGTGCTACATTTAGCAATGGGATTTTAAGGGCCCTGCTCATAGGAGCTTACAATCTAAAATTTAAAAAAACTTCAGAGTGGACACAGCTTTAATTTCAGTGTATAATGGGCAACACATCACATTTTTATCTGCAAGATTATAGAAACATACTTAACAGTCATTCTTACAAAGCATTCCAACATAATATTACAAAGAAGACTTATTCAAAACACCCACCACCAGCCCACAATCCACAAATACATACATTGGTGACCATGCTGCTTCTTCTGGAAGCTGCATTTCGGTGTACACGATTAAACAACAAGATCAAAAAGAGTAGGTCAGTAGATGCTTCCAAACGATGTTTGCATGATCAGACAGGAACAATACACACACAACATTGACAGCATGGCCACATAAACCCACTTTTGATTGAAAAAATGCACAAGAATTTCATCAAATATCCCTAGTTGGGCATTTGTCAATATGCACAATATCATGCCTTCTCCCCCACAAATCACAGCAAAAAACCTGACCTCAGGCCAAACAAACCCCCCTACTGCAGGCCTTTATATAAGAGAGGTTGTATTGTTTGCACACTGACACACCCAATAGAAGTACATGCCCACCAGTATCTTTCAATCCGTCTCTTCATGTATGTCTAAAGTGATTGCACCTGATGAGCAGGAACACATAATACTATTCGCAACTGTGTTAGGACTTGGCTATGTGCATAAAATCTCCAACTACAGGACAAAGATCAAAGTCCATTTGCAACCACATAAACAAAGCAGCAGTATTCTATGCACATGTACCTGTGCAGTGTAAACCCTAAAATTTGAAATGTGCAAGTCCCTGGGCATGATTAGTGCTAATACACATTAACATCAGTCCCTGACTGCAATGAGCTTCCAATATAAAGTCCAAAATTAACTTTCTTACATTAGAACCTATTTCGACAGGAGACAAATAAAATGCCAGCACGTCTTTGGATTGTGGTGGGAAACCTACACAGGGAGAAAATATAAACTTCAACACAAGCATTAGCATGTTGGGGAATTGAACTAACATCCCAGGTGCTGCTAGACAGAACTGCTACCCACTTAGCCACCAGGCAGCCCCACACATGTTCTCTGCATTTCTGTGGTGTGAACCAGCCCTAAGTCCATAGCCATGCTCAGTGTCACAAGCAATATACAATATATTGGCCTCAGTATTGGGACACCTGCCTTTAAACGCACATGAACTGTAATGGCATCCCAGTATTAGTATTGGGTTCAAAACTCATTTGGCCCACCCTTTGCAGCTATAGCAGCTTCAACTCTTCTGGGAAGGCTGTCCACAAGGTTTAGGAGTGTGTCTATGGGAATGTTTGACCATCCTTCCAAGTGCATTTGTGAGGTCAGGCACTGATGTTGGACGAGAAGGCCTGACCTACAGTCTCCTCTCTACTTCATCCCCAAGGAGTTCTGTTGTGTTGAGGTCAGGACTCTGTCCACGCCAATCAAGTTCCTCCACTCCAAAATCACTCATCCATGTCTTTATGGACCTTGCTTTGTGCACTGGTCCAAATGTTTTGGTGGAGGGGGGATTATGATGTGGGGTTGTTTTTCAAGGGGTTAGGCTTGGCCTCTTATTTCCAGTTAAGGGAACTCTTAAGGCGTCAGCACACCAAGACATTTTGGACAATTTCATGCTCCCAACTTTGTGGGAACAGTTTGGGGAAAGCCCCTTCCTATTCCAACATGACTGCACACCAGTGCACAAAGCAAGGTCCATAAAGACATGGATGGGCACGTTTGGGGTGGAGAAACTTGACTGGCCTGCACAGAGTCCTGGCCTCAACCCAATAGAACACCCTTTGGCTGAATTAGAGTAGAGACCCAACATCAGTGCCTAGCCTCACAAATGCACTTCTGGAAGAATGATCAAACATTCCCATAGACACACTAAACCTTGTGGACAGCCTTCCCAGAAGCTGTTGTAGCGGCAAAGGGTGGGCCAAATCAAATTTTAACCCTATGGACTAAGACTGGGCTGTCATTAAAGTTCATGTGTGTGTAAAGGCAGGCGCCCCAATACTTTTGGCTAAATAGTGTATCTGGAAAAGACTTACAATGGTGGTGGAACCCTCCTACACATAAATACTACATTTAGACATAGTTATAGGACCTGGGAGATGAGGCAACGTCTCTACATGAAGTAACATGGTTGAGTTTTGAACCCAGACATTCAGGCATACTAAGCAGAAGTCCTAACCCCTAAGCCACAGAGCTGCCACATGTGAGAACCTCCTACACATAAATGCACATAACTACACTTAAAACACATAAATACTGCATTTCTTTGGACATACAGGTGATGGAATTACATTACTCAAGAGTTATTCTTCTTGATTTATTCTGTGATATTTGGTGTTTTTTTTTTTTGTGGGTGAGAGTAGAATATTACCCTCAAATTTTTGGGAATTACATTTTGCTTTCTGAAGTTGGTACACATATCACATTTTTGGGCTCAAATTATGAATATTTGGAAAATAATAAAAATCACAAAAAATTGTGATTCATTTTAAATTTGCATCAGCAATGGTATTGTTTGTGGATTATAAAGTCACCTGTGTGAGTTTGGGTAAAGATTGTTGTGAGATGGAGAGTAACAAGTGAAAGTGACAGAGAAAAATATATTTTACCAAAACATCAAAACATTCCACATTCTAGT
The DNA here is from genome assembly GCA_037952925.1 of Lithobates clamitans. NCBI lineage: Eukaryota > Metazoa > Chordata > Amphibia > Anura > Ranidae > Lithobates > Lithobates clamitans. The sequence continues at coordinate 7,851,816 of JBBGZY010000430.1, read as the reverse complement.
ATTCTTAAAAACAAAATATTTTAAGTAGAAGCAACAATGTTGCAAAGGGAAATGTATTTCAGAGAAAGATACATTTCATCTCAACATTAAAAGGTTTTTTGTGAAAGTTAGAATCAATGGCTAATACTTGATTTGGACTAGAATAGAGCAGACTTTCACTTCAAAAAAATGCTCTCTAATTAGCTCTCATTTTGGTATTTACTATAGCGCCGGGTAAAAAAGACACTTGAGTTAAAATGAGAGTTATTTTCAGGTCTGAGCATGCTCAGTTGTGTTGGCACCTAGTTGTACAAAACGGGTAAGTTTTCACTTCTCAGACTTTTAAAGATATTTCAGTGTAGAAATCACTTTTTCACACAGTTTAAAAGCAGATTATCTTTAAATAATATACTGCATATTTCAGTACCATTTAGGCAATTATATCATGCTCTAAACATTATTTCCATGTGCATTAACCCAGGTTTTAGCAGAGTAAGGGTTTGGGCACTATTTGGTTTTAGGGAACTATAGTAAATTCGATTTTGGGAGTATTTTCTCACCAGCGCTATAGTGAATACCGTTTTAGCGCTAATTAGCGCTAATTTGTGGCAATTAGCGCCGCAGCTCTATAGTAAATGACCCCCACTGCGTGCATCTTCTAAATTTCACTTTTAATATATGTAAAAAAAAATTGTTACAAAAAACCGAAGAAATTTTTTTGGGATTTTTGGGTGTTTTAGATTCTCCCTAAAACATCAATGATGTTCTTCATTTTGTTTTGAACATCATTGATGTTTTGCTTTATGTTTTCTAAATCTCTATTACACCCCATTATCTCCCCGATGAGGATCTGGGCACTTTCACTGGTGAAATGACATTCCTCTTCCACAACATCCCAATCACCTACAAAAAAACAAACAAAACACACCATTATAAATATGCAGGCATCTCTTACCTGAGGCTGTGGTCGCAGACACTCACCTGTTGTGATGACAATTTCTACAACGTCTCCCTCCTCTTCCTCTGGTTGGGTTTGGGGGATTTCCCCTTCTTCCTGAGGTGGGGGGTCCCTGGTCTCCTCTGATGAGTGGTGTCCTCCGAGTCTTTTCTCCCCTATGTGAACAAAAATAGGTATACTTAGCACACAGATATTTGATGGCAGAAATAGGAATATGAAACATTGCTTGGAAGTGGGGTACAATTGTCTGTTTTGTCAGAGTTCCAAGCTGAAGAAATTTTTTTGTCCTTTGTAAAGCTTGAATACCTACCTGTTTTGTGCAAGCTTCACAGATGGAGCCACCCCTATAGTATACACTGGAGCACCTGTGTGGGCCCCCTAATAAAAAGGGTGTTCTTTTGTCCCACACTAGTGCTCCAGCGTCCAGATGTGTAAACAGCTGCTGAGTGTCCTCTCCTTACACAGAATCCAGTTAGCATTTCATTCTAGTTACAAACCCATCTAGACAACAAACTTTTCTTAATAGAAGTAGGCCCAAAAAAACATATTGAAATGCATCTGGCCAAAACATCGTATTTTAGTGGCCGAATGAACAATGTTTCCTACGAACGATTAATGTGTCCATGAGCATGGAAGTTGCCATTTTAAAATGTACAACAGTAAAGAAAAGCACATGGAGCAGCACGAACATCATATAAAGAAAGAACAGGAACACAAGACATCTACTTACTTTTTTGCAGCACTCTCCTGATCCTTCTATACTGATCGTGCTCCCTTAATTTGAGGTCCGACCAACGTTTCCTCAGTTGATCCTTGGATCGCCGTACCCCAAAATTCCTGTGCAGACTCTTCACAACTTTAGCCATGATCTTGGCCTTTCTGACATTTGGGTTGGGGTAAGGTCCATACTTCCCATACTTCCCATCATAGTCGCCCCTCTTCAATATGTCCACCATCTCCACCATCTCAACAAAGGCCATATTTGAGGCCTTAAATCTCCTCCGGGATCGTGACGTTTCTGGCTCCGGGCTTTCCTCCTCCTCCTCCTTGTTGCTGCTATTATCATGCACCTGTTGTCTCTCTGCCATGTGCTCTCCCCCACTGCGCCGAAAGAGAAGGGGCGGGGAATAGACTAGAAAGAATGTCAGAGGCGGGCGGAGTTTCACGCATGCGCAGTGTATATAAAGCGTAACACGTGTGCATCGTACGTACGATCTGTGAGCGGAGGAAGGAGTATCGGAAGCGCTGATCATAATAACGAAAATACAAGTTTAACTTGGGCCTATACTGCTTATAGATTGAGGCCTATGTTGGGACAAGATTAAGAGAGTTTAGCCTGACATTAGGGTTTGTCTTGTGTTGTGTCTTACAGAGAAAATGGATGGCTTCAATGATCACAACTTCCTCACCCTGTTCATAGACAAGTACAGGGAGCTGCCCTGTCTGTGGCAGGTCAAACACCCGCATTATAATCATAAACAAAAGAGGCAGGCAGCGCTGGAGAAACTGCTGGAGTTGGTGAAGCCGGTGGTCCCCACAGCAACCATCCCCTATTTAAAAGCCAAAATTGGTGGCCTGAGGAGTACATATCTTAGGGAGCGCAAGAAGGTCCAGGATTTCCAGAGATCCGGAGCTGCAGCAGATGATGTTTATGTCCCCAGGCTGTGGTACTATGAGAGACTGCGATTTCTGTCAGACCAGACTGAAGTCAGGGAATCCCTCTCAAACCTTCCTTCCACCCTATCTTCCACCCCAGCTGAGGCTTCCGATGTCCAACCTGGGACTTCCAGCCAGAAAAAGAAGTGAAGGAGCCCAGCTGGAGCTAGGTATAGCATTGTTCTACAGATTTCTTGGCAAAACATAAATGATGATTACTAGATGTTATTCTTGATCACTAATTGCTGATTTAATAAAGGCCTTTAAATATCAATAGACAGTAGTGGGCAAAAATAATTGGGACAAGAATGAAAAATGCTGGGCTCAGAATGATAGTCTTTTCTATTTATTAACATTCAATTTGCAACAGTCATGAGATGAAAATTGTGTGTGATTGATGAAGAAAAAACTAAAACTATGTCCCTTTTTCATACACATGAAGACCTCAGCCAGGAGGAGGCTGTGGAATGTGGCACACAGGAGGAGGCTGTGGAATGTGGCAGCCAGGAGAAGGCAGGGGTTAGTGGCAGCCAGGAGGTGGCTGGGGTAAGTGGCAGCCAGGAGGTGGCAGGGCCCAGTAGGAGCCTCACACAATCACAGGTTCCTCTCCTCCGCCTTCCAAACAAAAGACCCAGGAAGGGGAGTAAGGTGGAGGAGTCAGCACTCAGGCTGATTCAGGAGGCTTCTGTGTCCCTCAGAGCCACCCCCACTCGTGAAGAGGCCTTTGCCTCCATGGCAGCCACAAAACTGCAGGACATGCAGGAGGGCCAACGCCTCATGTGTGAGGAAATCATTTATAAAACATTAAATAAGGGGTTGAGGGGCGAAATCACACCCAATACCCACCTGTGTGAGTTGCATCATCCTCCTCCTCCTCTTCCTGCCATAACTCCAACACCACAGACACAGCCTGGAAGGAAGAGTGGAAGGAAGACAAGAAAGTGATGACCTGGGTTCAGTCTGGTCTGACAAAAGATGCAGGCTCTTGTATGACCACAGCCTGGGGACATAGATGTCATCTGCTGCTGTTCATGATCTCTTGGACTTCTGGACCAGGTTGTACTCCCTTAGATAAGGACTCATTAGGCCATCAATTTTGCGTGAAAATAGTTGATGTGTGCCCTGGGGGCCAAAGGCTTTGCTAACTTCTGCTGTTTCTCCAGCGTTGCCTCCCTCTTTATTTGGTTAGGACCCCTTAATAAAGGTATTTTTGTGAACTAATACTTGCCTATGTGTGTTTTCCTTCAAAAAGGACAGTTTGTTTGTGAGTAGGCAGGTACATTTAAAAAATACAATGTGAAATTAACAAGGGACACCGACACCAACCAACCTCCTTGAGATTAAAAAAAGACAAGATAATAATGGTGTTGTGGTAACTTGACATACAAAACACACCCAAAACTATTCTGGAGATCACAAAAAAAAAACCAGGAGATCTGTATTTTAAAAAAATACAACAAATAATACCAAAAAATAAATGAAAAAGAAATTAAGAAATTTCCGGTAGATGTGACAAATCAAAATATTATATTCATGAAATCACAAGAAATAATAAAGAAATAAGTTTGTGAGAAGTCTGTGTGAATATGAGCAGCAAAATAACTTCATTCTTCTAGCATTATAAAGAAGAAGAGAATGCGCTGCATTAAACAATTTAAAACATTGCAGCGTGACGAAAGTGCTATATTTATTACGAACGCTAATTTTACCAGACCGAGCAGTTCCGTCTCTGAATTTATTCTGAGCATGCGTGGCACTTTGTGTGTCGGAATTGGCCACACACGGTCGGAATTTACGCAAACGGATTTTGTTGTCGGAAAATTTTATAGCCCGCTCCCAAACTTTGGAGCCCACACGCGGTTGGAATTTCCGACAACAAGCTCCGATCGCACATTTTCCGTTGGAAAGTCCGACCGTGTGTACAGGGCATTACTGTTTTACAGCATCTGGAAACTTTATACTTCTTTATGAATCACACTGTATATATACTGTGTGTGTGTGTGTGTGTATATATATATATATATATATATATATATATATATATATATATATATATACACAATATATACATACATACACATAAACATGGCAGGGGGAAATATTTACTTTCTTGGGGGGGTCTCATCGAGGAAGAATGAAGTCAATAATCTCAGGGGATTCTCTCTTCTCTCCTCGATTCTCCACCTCTGAGCTAGAGAATCTAGGAGGGAGAATTTTGACAGAGATCGCCAGTGAGGTGCAGAGATCGCACATTCATAAACTGGCCATTTATTTTTCTGTCAGTGACAGATTCTCTGTGTGCGGAGATGATCAGCAGAGAATGTGTTCTCCCCTGGTCATCTCAGTTTCATAAACTGGTAATGATCTGCGATGAGCTGCCATCATCAGGATCACAGTTCATCTCGGTTTCATAAATGGACACCCTTGTTTTTTCGCTCTTATGTTTAATTGCAGCATGTTTGTGCACGCATACAGACTGTTGAGTTTTTTGTACAATTTCACTTTGACATAGTGTACTGTATATCTCAGTTATATTGTTGTGTGCATCTAAAGACTTTGTATGGGATCATTCTCTTCCTTTTAAAAAAGTGACACAAATATGACTATAAATATGAATTTCTAAACATAAATCTGTGCGGCTCAAGCCTTTTGAGTCTTGTGTGCCCAACCTATGGCATTGATCTGTAGCAAACTCCCATAACAAGTCCCAGTCTCTGCCTTCTCTTGCAGCATGTCTCTAACCACACCTGTATAGCATGTCTGTAGAATGACAATTTCATATAGCAGCAGGGCCAGGACAAAGGGTAGGCAGGAGGGGCGGCTACCCTGGGCACTGTGGTATCATGTGAGGTGGGAGGGCACCAGAAGGACATTGAGGGGGGAGGGGATACATGTTGGGAAGAGGAATTTGGGGGGCAGCAGGGGGTAAGATTTGTTCTAGAGTGGAAATTTTGGGGGGGTGGGGTGCTAGGAGTGGTGATTCAGGGGGCTTTGTGTTGGGAGGGGATGGGAGAAGAGAAGGGGCAATTTGGGGGTTTGTGCTAGAAGAGGTGATACGGTGGTAGGGGATTTGTGCTTGCTAAGACAAGTTTTTTTGTTGTGCTAGGAGGGGGATTTGGAGTAGGGGGGAGAGAATGTGTACTCAGATGGGAAATTTGAGGGGTGGGGCATTAGTGCTGGTGGGATTAGGAGGAATGGAGGGGGCAGAGCCCAATTTTTTTTGGGGGGGGATTTTTGCTGACACATAATGCTCATACATCTGGGGGGGGGGTGGACAGTTTGGCATGTTAGACCTTGTCTCAGCACTGTGTAGCAGTACATATACTGAACATAGTGAACACAAGACTTTTGAGCTTTCAGGGAGTGCAGTTAAGGCTCTCTATACTCCATGTGTTAAACATTAAACACTGCTCTAGAGCATCCTAGGCAATTTCTAACTTTATTAATGTCAGTATTTGCTTAGACTTAAGGAGCCACACCACAAATGACACAGCACAGGCCTTGGGTAAAGTCATAGCCAGACCTTGGCACCTAGATCATATGCCATGGTCTTCTATTTGGTACCTTAAGCCTCCTTTGTAGTACATGTTGCTGTCATCTCAAGTATAATCCTCTGCATAAATGTACTTCATTCTTTACTGAATTACTGAATTATAGAATCTGGCACAGTTTACTAAATTACTAGGTTTCTATGTTTACCTGTACTTTGCAGCGCATGCTTGTTATTCATTTAAAATATTGATGTTCATTTATTATGCGCTATGACACATTTTATGCAAAATATGCTTTTAAAATATCATGTGGTTAGTTTATCTACTTTTAGGGTTGAAAATATTTTTATTGTTATAAAACAACAAAAGAGTTAATACATTTGACATAAAGTAAAACATATTGGGAGAGCAATCAGCGAGCAAAATGGCTATCGCCCACAGCTAAGCTGATAATTATTAAGTAAATTTTAACATAAATAAATCATGTCAAGTATCAGGATAGAAGGTCAGAAAGAAAGAGTACAAGAATAATTAGGAAATGAATAGGGGGGAAGAAGAACAGAAAAGAAAAAAGGGGGGAAAAGGAGGGAAGAGTAGGGAGAGGGGGTTCCGCTGGCTGGAGTTGAGAAGGAAGGACTCCAGATCCCTAGACATGGTCAGGGGATCAACTTGTGTTTAAATTTATAGGGGAAGCTGTAATCTAGGGGGCAGGGAGCAAAGAAGACAGCGTATCTGAGGCGGAGAAGCGCTGCCAGACCGACCATAAAATTGTGAATTTCTCGTAGGTGTCATTGTCAAGCGCTAGCATCTCCTCCATTCGCATGATATCATTCATGGTGGAGGTCCAGAGAGACAATGGGGGGATAGTCGCTGTCTTCCAGAAAAGGGGTATGAGTTGGCGAGCTGCCGACAGGAAAAAACGTAAAAGATTGCGCTTTTGAGAGGCTATTGAACCTGGCAGAATAGATAGGAGGGCTATTTCAGGGGTCAAATGCAGAGGATCATCGTAGATTTTTTCATAAACCTGGGACACCTGATTCCAGAAGGGCCGGATCCGATCACATTCCCACCAGATATGTAGGTACGACCCTGTCGTAAGAGAACAACGCCAACACAAATTTGAGGTTGAGGGGAAGATTTTCCGTAGAGAGGCGGGGTCCCTATACCACCTCGCCATGACCTTAAAATTTTTTTCTTGTGAATAGCATGAGATTGAGGACTTATGCGCGAAATGGAACGCAGTTTGCCAATCCGCTCTGAAGATGGTCTTTCCCAGGTCTGCCGACCATACTCTAGTGTAGGTGGGAAGGTCTTTCTGTGTAAGAGATTGAATAAGACTATAGATATGTGAGAGTAGGTGTCTAGGTAACTCTTGCAAAGAGCTGAGGTGTTCAAAGTCAGTCAAGGGGCGATGGACCTGAGAGGAAGTGAAAAGATGTTTGGTGAAGGTGGAAAGGTGTATGGAAGTGAGCCAGTCTCGATTCCCTGAAGGGATGTTTGGTGTTCCATTGTCTGCCCGGATAAAGGAGTGTGCTTGGGGCCAAGAGGAGCGGGAGAGAGAACCAATAGCATGAGCCCCTATACCTTGTGGAAAGGCGGGATTATCGAAAAGTGGTGATAAGGGAGATGGGTCTGAAGATAGAATCTCGCATAGACCTCTCTTATACCAAAGTATGAGGGCAGCTGTGGTAAGGGGTGATGAATCCGCCAAAACTGATAAGTTATGTTTATAGCCCCACAGTAAAGCCCTAAGGTCAACGGGGACATATCCTGTTCAACCATAACCAACGCTTTTTGGGAAGGTCGTGGGAACCAATCAAGGATACGTGCCATTACTGTGGCTTTGTAGTAAAGCTCAAAGTCGGGTAGACCTGTACCTCCTTGCAGTTTTGGTCGGGTGAGTAACTTAAATTTGATTCTCGATAATCCTTTATTCCACAGGAAGCGGATGGAGAGAGAGCGTAGAGTAGAGAAAAAGGGTTTGGGTACTATGATCGGGATGGTCTGAAATAGGTAGAGCAATTTGGGTAAGGTGTCCATTTTAAGGGTGTTTATGCGTCCAAACCAGGGTATGGGTTTGTCCCCCCAGGAGGCAAGATCTTTACGGAGTCGAGAGAGGAGGGGGATGTAATTCAGTGTAAAGAGAAGTGATAGGTTAGCTGGTATGGTTACGCCTAAATACCTTATGCCCTTGGTCTGCCAGTGAAAGGTATAGTTAGATTTGAGGGAGGACAATGTGGGAGCAGAGAGAGAGATATTGAGCGCTTCAGTCTTGGAGATATTGAGTTTAAAATTACTCAAACTTCCGAAACGTTGGAACTCCGAGAGCAAGGAGGGGAGAGTAATATGTGGTTGGCGTGCGTAAATGAGTAGATCATCAGCGTAAAGTGCAAGTTTATGGTGTGCGGAAGGCGTGTGTATGCCTTGTATGGAATCATTTTGGCGAATGGCACATGCTAGATGTTCCATTACTATAACAAAAAGAAGGGGTGAGAGGGGGCATCCCTGGCGAGTCCCATTGGAGATGTCAAATGCAGCTGAAGGAGTACCATTAACCAGGACCGAAGCAGAGGGATTGGAGTAGAGTGACATAATTTTGGAGATGAAAGGGGATCCCAACCCAATTTGCTCAAGGGAAAGTTTTAGAAAGCGCCAGTTAACCCGATCGAAAGGCTTCTCGGCATCAAAGGAGAGAAGGCAGATCTGTTGGTGGTGGCGTTGGGCATAGGAGATGAGGTTAATAGTTTTGGTGGTGTTGTCTTGTGCCTCTCTACCCGGGACGAAGCCCACCTGGTCTCTATGTATGATCCCAGGGAGAGAAGGAGAGAGACGATTGGCGAGAATTTTGGCAAAGAGCTTAAGGTCAATGTTTAAAAGCGATATTGGGCGGTAACTGCTGCATTGGGAAGGGTCCTTATTGGGTTTTGGTAAAATGGAGACATTGGCTGAGAGAAGTGCTTTGGAAGGGAGGGTGGTATCATCTATGGAATTAAAGGCCTTAGTGAGAAACGGTACCAATAAGGGTGCAAAGGTTTTGTAAAACCTCGGAGAGTAGCCATCGGGGCCTGGACATTTGCCCGGTTTTAATTCCTTGATGGCGCCAAGGAACTCCGGTTCCAACAGAGGACCATCTAAGTCCGCTGACGTCTGGGGGTCTATCACAGGTAGTGCCGTTTCCATTGGGTCTTGGGATGGGGGCAGAGAACTCGGTGGGGAGGGTTGCGGCAGGTTATATAACTGGGCATAATAGTCTTTAAATGTGGTGGATATGTCTTTGCAACCAAAAACTTTAGTCTGGTCTGGTTTGGTGATGAAGGGAATGGGAAGACATGGAGCCCTGGGATGAATAACCCGTGCCAGATGTTGGTCGCATTTATTGGCTATAGAGTAATAAGATTTTCGGGCGTGATCCCTGGCTATGAGAGAGTGAGAGTCTAATAATTGGAGTAAATCCCGACGGAAGTTGGAAAGGGCCACAAAAATGGAGGGGTCCAGATTTGATTTGTGTAGGGATTCAAGATCTGAAATGTTGGTCAGGAGGCGCTTGATGTCGTCAGACCTAATCTTTTTCAAACGTGAGCCGTTCTGAATTAGGACGCCCCTGACCACACACTTCAGCGCCTCCCATTGGTTAAGTGGGGAAGTTGTATCTGCCATGTGGTCAATTTTAAAGTTGTGGATTGCTTTAGTAACTTCAGCGATGCATACTGAGTCTAGTAAGAGATTATCATTGAGGCGCCAGGAATGCCCCCTACGTAACTGTGGGGGTCGGGCGAAAGACAGATATACCGGGGCATGGTCAGACCAAAGAGCATGTCCTCTAGAGGTTAGTGAGGGTGTATCTAGGAGGGATTGGGAGATGAGAAAATAGTCCAGTCTGCTATATGAGTTGTGTGCTATAGAGAAGTATGTGAAATCTCTGTCAGTAGGGTGATGTATGCGCCACACGTCCACTGATTGAAAAGAATGTAAAAGAGATTTTATGTGTGAGAGTGAGGTCGTGGACATGGAAGACTTACCAGTAGAGGTGTCGGCAGACGGGGAAAGGGCCACATTGATGTCTCCTCCAACGATAACACTAGAACCTCCAAAAGAGGTCAGTCTGGCAAGAGTGGATGATAGGAAGCGCGCCTGATCTGTGTTTGGAGCGTAGATGTTGGCGACTGTAAAGAGAAAATTATTAATTTTTAGTTTGAGAAATATAAAGCGACCGTGATCATCAATATATGAGTCAATAACCTCAGGGTGAAAAGACCTATGAAACGCGATCGAAACCCCCTTGGACTTTGCAGCGGGGTTGGTACTGTGAAACCAAGTGGTATAGAATCGACTGCGCATCATGGGTATGGAATCGGTCCTGAAATGGGTTTCTTGTAATAAGAGAATATTAGTTTTCTGTTTATGGAAGTGATAAAGGATCTGGCTACAATTTTCTGGGGTATTAAAGGCTCTACAATTGTAAGAAGCTAAATTAAGTGGTGGAGTAGCGGTCATATCAAGGTGGATATGAAGGGAAAGGGGAGAAAAAAGAAACAACTAGAGTCCCTCGACAAACCGCCCCAGCCAGTGGGGGAGTGGAAGGGGAGGGGAAAATGGGAGGGGAGGGGAGGGGATAGATGTGGGGGAGAGAGCGGAAAAAGGTAGAGGAGAAATGAAAGAAATATCAGGAAGGAGCAAGAGAGGAGAGAGAAAGAGGAGAGAGAGCAGAGAACGGAAAAGGGTCCCAGTATCCATGGTTGTCCAATCGATATTACAGTCTGATCTGAAAAGATCAGAAGAGGGAGCCCGGGACCCTAATCCTAGCAAATTAAACAGTGTACTGGTTGTGATAAGGTAGACCACTAGGTGGTACCAGTTAATCAAAAGTTGAGAGAAAGAAAATAAAGAAAATAAAAAACAAAACAAAAAACTGTAAAGTATAGAATATCTGTAAACCATGGAACGGTGCCAAGTGGGGGCACCGAGTATTCCTAAGGGGGGGTTAGTGTTTAGCATGGCAAGAGCTCTCGGAGCCCCGGGAACCACAGGGCCAATAATATGTAAAGTAATCTGGGCTGTACTTGTAAACGTAATTAGCATATATAAGTATAGATAATAAGATATCAAAATCAGAGACACAATGGGTTAATACAACAAAAAAGCATGGGTTAATACAACATTATAAACAGTTGAGTGTGCCATGAGAGCAATAGTAGAATGCAAACAGGCACATCAGTCCCGGAAAAAGGGAAAAGTGGTAGTTCAAAAGTAGTAATCAGGAACCTCCGGCTTGAAGAGACTGGAAGAGCAGTGGGATCAGCTTCACAACAGGTGAGGACCGTAGCAGTCCCAGGAGGCCAAGGTGGACCTTCCTGATGCAGCTTATGAGCCATTGAGCCATTTTCAGCAGAGAAACCCGGTATCTTCTAAGGCATAAGGACCCCGAACGTGGGTAACCGTAACATTAAGGAAAAGGTTTCTATCTTCCAATTGAAGAAAAACCAGTGACAGGAACTGCTTGCTGGAAGAGGTGTGGAAAAGTGAAGGCTATCTGCAGAGGCTCGAGGGATGAAAGTCCTTAGGGATCCAAGGTGGTGTAGTAGGCATTCCTGCTCAGGTAGAGGGAAAGAAAATAGGAGAACAGCCGGTCCGTATAGCATCAGTCATCAGGGTCTATGCGGGGTGAGGATCCAGGACGGCGTTTGCAGCTGTGTTTCTGCCACTGCGGGATGTACGGCAGGCCTGGTGTAGTTGGAGAGAAAGGCCAATCTGGCAAAGACACCTGTGGCAACTCCAGGGTGCCCAGGAATGCAGGGAGGTCACCCAGCATGCGGAATGTGGCAGTCTTACCATCATGGTGCACCCGTAACTGAAAAGGAAAGCGCCATTGGTATTTTATTTGGCGTGATTGGAGAAGCTGTGTGAGAGGCTTCAGGGCCTTCCGCATGGTCAGGGTTAAACGTGAAAGATCAGGTAATAGCATCACGGGAGTGGTATTGAAAAGAATAGAGTCCTGCACGCTGGCTGCCCGCATGATGGATTCCTTAATGTTGTAGAAATGCACTCTGCAGAGCGTATCTCGAACGAATGAGGGGTCAGGATTCCTGGGTCCTGAGGTCCTGTGGACCCGGTCTAGTTCAAGTGGGTTATCTTTGGGTAATTGTAAGAGCTGATTAAAAATGGCCGTCACCGCTGCCTTCAAGTCCTTGGGTTCCCCAGATTCAGGGATGCCGCGTATGCGAATATTATTACGCCTGTTTCTGTTCTCGATGTCATCCTGTTGAAACGCAAGGTGCTGCAGCATGGTTGTGTGGGAGTTAAGTATTTCCTCATGCTTCTGAACAGAGGCATGGAGTGTCTCTGTTGTGGCTTCAATGTCCTCAAAACGAACACCAATGTCCCTTTTAAGCTCAGAAATCTCCTGTTTGTAGGTTTTTTCTATGCGGTGTACACACTGCTCAAAATCAGCCTTGGTAGGGAGAGACCGCATGTAGTTGTGCAGGGATCTCATCTGGGATTCTAGATCCCATCCATCCTCAGATCCTATGGATGCAGTGGAACGGCGCCTGGAGAGGCTGGGGGGAGAGACTGGAGGCACAGGGGTAGTGTGAGATGCCTGTGAGCAGGCCATAGTGTCCAGGGCTGACTCGGAGCGGGCCGGGGACGGAGGCGCCGGTGCCATCTTGGATCTCGACTGACGCTGGGCCGCGGCCGAAGATCGGGTGAAAAAGTTCCCCAAATCCCCTCCTGGACGAGAACCCCCCGTTCCCTGTTGGTCCCGGTACTTAGCTTTCCCCATCGGAGTCGTTTATACAGCCTGATTTGGTTCAGAAATGCCCTGTAGAGCCGCGGGACCCGGGAGCTGTGGAACAGCACGTCCTCTCACTCCATGCGTCAGGCCACGCCCCCAGTTTATCTACTTTTAAATGTATATTTGATTATACATTTCTTTTTTTATAGCAATGATAATACATTTTCTTTTTAGTTTTTATCCTTTTAATCACAGTTGCGATTTATGGTTGCTTTTTATAGTTATACTACAAGCTCCACCCCAGTTTAACAGGTCCCCAGATGTTTGGGCATTGTGGGTAAGAGGTGATTGCTAAACATATACCCTAGAAGTGGTCATTCTTTGATATTTGAAGAAGATTATTGCATGGTAGGGATGAGCCGAACACCCCCCGGTTTGGTTCGCACCAGAGCCCTCTGAACAGCAGTATACAGGCGATGCAAATAAGACAGGGACTGTAGGTTTATTGTTAAGTAGAATCTGTTTGTAATTTTGAACTGGTACATTTTTAAAGTGTAGCTCCAGCCAAAAAATCTATTTTTAAGCTTTTTGGAAAACATAGGGAACATTTGTTTTGCTGTCTGTGCACCTCTTCAGAAGATTTTACCTCACTTTCTGTCCCAATGACAAATGTTTTTTGACAATTTGGGGTTTTTAGTGAAACAAGGATTGGCGATAAAGCATCAGTTGAAATGAAACATGCTTTTCCCATATTAACACTTACAGGAGAGAATTTCCCTTCCTAGAGGTAGATTTCATCTCACTTCCTGTTGTCTCCTTCCGTTTGCAAGTAGGAGTCGTTTGTAAGTTGGATGTTTGAAAGTAGGGGCCTGTGCTATATACTCTGCAGAAATTGGGGCCTTAGGTGTTGGTGTTGCCACAACACTGTAAGCCCTCACAGTTACTCTTGGTGGGCACAGGAACGGGCTCTGCTGTGAAATATTAGATCAAGAATTGTAATTACATGCCCCTGTTGAACAGGGTCAGAAAAATTGGGCCTTTGGTGGTGGTGGTGATGGTGCCACAACACTATAAGTCCTCACAGTTACTCTTGGTGGGCGCAGAAACGGGCCCTGCTGTGAGATATTAGATCAAGAATTGTAATTACATGTTCCTGTTAAACAGGGGCAGAAAAATTGGGCCTTAGACACTCGTGGCACAAAACTGCAACCCCTCACAGATACTCTAGTGGGAGCGCAGGAATGAGCCCTCCTGTAAAATATTGCATCAAAAATTGTAATTACACGCCCCTGCTAAACAGGGGCTAAAAAATTGGGCCTTAGGCACTGGTGCTGGTGCCACAACACTGCAACCCCTCACAGATACTCTAGTTGGAGCACAGGAACGAGCCCTGCTGCAAAGTATTGCATCAAAAATTGTAATTACACACCCCTGTTAAACAGGGGCTGAAAAATTGGGTCTTAGGCACTGGTGCTGGTGCCACAACACTGCAACCCCTCACAAATACTCTAGTTGAGTGCAGCAACGAACCCTCCTTGCAAAATATTGCATCAAAAATTGTAATTACACGCCCCTGTTAAACAGGGGCTGAAAAATTGGGCCTTAGCCACTGGTGGCGGCGCCCAGAACCAAAAATATTCTTACAAGCTATCAGCATGATCATTGAGGAGGAAGAGGATAGTCACTCAGCATAACAGGATACCATATTTTTCCATGTATAAGACGCCCCCATGTATAAGACGCCCCCCACTTTTCCAACCCAAAATTAAGAAATCAATATTTTAAACAGGTAAAACAGAACACAGTTTTATTTAGTAATTACCGCAGGTAAAGTTTACATACCAGTATATTATGCAGCATATCACTTTATTCAGCCTCTGTTGCATCAATGTTCTCTTCTTCATCACTAGTGCCAGACAGAATTTCTTCAGCTTCTTGTGCATCACTGCTGTCTTCTGAGTCACTGTCTATATATGTGAGATCATCCTCAGTTCCTTCCATTTCATTGCTGATTCCACATTTCTTGAAGGACTTCACAATCACCTCTTGTTTGACGCCATACCATGAGTTAAGGACCCAATTGCAGACCTCAGTAATGGTTGGTTTTTTCACTCTTCCTGCTGGTGTCAAGTTATCACCTGCTTTTTGCATCCATCTACTCCATTCTTCTCTCATCAGGACTTTAAAAGGCTTGTTTATTGAAACATCTAGTGGCTGTAGCTGACCTGTAAGTCCACCAGGAATCACTGCTAGGTGTGTTCGCAAATCTGATGCAACCCTTTTGGTCTTTTCTGTTAAATGTGCTCGGAATTGATCAAAAACAAGCAGAGCTGGCTTCTTTAAGAGCCCTCCAGGTCTTCTGGACCAAACCTTTGCAAACCAAATGGCCATAATGTCTTCATTCATCCATCCCTTCTCTTGAACTTGCACAATAATGCCAGGTGGTATGGTCTCTTTAGGATAGTTTTTTCTCTTGAAAATAAGCATAGGAGGCAGTTTAGTACCATCTGCACAGCATGCACAGCATGAAAGCACAGCAGTATAGTGTGTCTTTTCATGGCCACTTGTTTTTATCACCACTGTTTTGATTCCTTTCACATCAACAGTTCTGTTGGAAGGCACATCAAAATTGAGAGGAACCTCATCCATGTTTGCAATCTGACTTGGTTCAAAATCATATTTTTTCCTAAGTTGTATGACATAGGAGTGAAACTGTTGGATTTTATCCTCATAAACTGGTGGCATTTTTTGAGCTAACTTTGTTCGTGTTCTCATGGCCAACCCCCTCTCCTCATGAAATTGAAGCACCATTTTGCCTTTCCTGTAAAATCAACAATGTTCATTTCACTTGCAAACATTCTTGCCTGACATTGAATAAGTTTGGTTGACACACATAAGCGACTCTGGTGCTGCTCTAAAATCCAAGTTTTAAGCCTCTGCTCCAAATTTGGCCATTTTGCTGGTTTTCCCATTAAGGCCTTCTTCTTTTTTGGCATCTTAAGGAGTTGCTCTTCCTGTTTTCTCCTCTGTCTGATCATACTCTCAGTGGGGGGAGGTCCAAACTGTCTCTCTGCAGCTCTATTCCCATGCTCTTTTGCATAGCTAACTACACTGAGTTTGAATTTTGCAGAATAAGACAATCTCTTACTACTCTGTGACATCTTGTCAAAACTCTCCGCTCCGCTCTCCGCTCCCTGATGCATCCGCGCAAGCTCCACGTCGAACGGGATCGCATCAGCGCCCTCTCGACCTCTGCCCCCACCTCCAGCTGACGTCACTAACATTTGGCTCGTGATTGGAGGAAGCCGCTATGACCAGCTACGCACCCGCGCGGCTCTCTCCCAGGCTGACTGACCGTGTATAAGACGCAGCTCGATTTTCAGTCAAAATATTTAGGAAAAAGTAGCGTCTTATACACGGAAAAATACGGTAGTCACTCAGCATCAGCATAGGCAGTCTTGAAGGGATCTGACATTTCAGAAAAAATTATTCAGTTACATCAGCATCAGGTGCTTGGTAGCTGGTACTGATCCAAGACTGATTAATTTTTATGAAGGTCAGTTGATCGATCGAGTCGGTGGACAGACGCACACTGTGATTGGTTACAAAGCCTCCAGCAGCACTGAATGTGCGTTTAGAAAGAACGCTGGATGCAGGACAGGCCAGTAGCTCAATTGCATACTGTGCAAGCTCTGGCCAGTGATCCATCCTCAAGACCCAGTAGCCCAGAGGATTTTCGGTGGGAAAGGTGTCCAAGCCAGATCTTGCCCCTAGGTATTCCTGTACCATGTAAAACAGACGCTGGCGATGGTTGCTGGAACCAATCATACCTTGGGGCTGCGGACTAAAAAATCGTCTGAACGCATCGGTCAGACAACCACCTTCTCCACCGCTCCTTCTTTGACTGACCGAAGCCTCAGCAACACGTTGTCCAGGAACAGGAGTTTGTAACCTCCCAGTCTCTGGGAACGCGTTGCACAGACCTTTCTGCAAGGCCTCCCGAAGATATTTCATCCTCTGTTCTCTCTGCGACGGCAAGATAAGGTCCGCAACCTTACCCTTGTAACATGGATCAAGGAGGGTTGCCAGCCAGTATTGATTCCTCTCCTTGATACCACGAATACGAGGATCCTTCCACAGGCTTTGCAGGATCAGGGAGGCCATGCAGCGTAGGTTTGCTGAGGCATTCGGTCCGGAGTCCTCTGGGTCACTAAGGATGACATGATCCGCAGCCACCTCCTCCCAGCCATGTACAAGTCCATGTGTTTCTTGGGACTGATCCCTTAAAGACTGCTGCTGATGCTGAGTGCCAGGCTCCACCTCCATACTGACACAATCTTCCTCCTCCTCCTCCTCCTCCTCCTCGTCCTCTTCCTGTGTGATCGGCGGGAACACTGTCTGGATAAAGGGGGCCTTGAGAGCTAAGGAAGTCCTCCTCTTCCTGCCTCTGTTCTGCCTCAAGTGCCCTGTCCATTATTCCACGCAGCGTGTGCTCCAACAGGTGGACAAGGGGGTCAGTGTCACTGATGCATGCACTGTCACTGCTCACCATCCTCGTGGCCTCCTCAAATGGTGACAGGACAGTGCATGCATCCATGATCATGGCCCACTGGCGTGGGGAAAAAAAAACAAGCTCCCCTGACCCTGTCCTGGTGCCATAGTAGCACAGGTACTCATTGATGGCCCTCTGCTGTGTGTGCAGCCGCTGAAGCATGGCCAAGGTTGAGTTCCACCTGGTGGGCATGTCACAGATTAGACGGCTCTTGGGCAGGTTAAATTCCTTTTAGAAGTCAGCCAGCCGAGCACTAGCATTATATGACCAGCGGAAATGCACACAGACTTTCCTGGCCTGCCTCAGGACATCCTGTAAGCCCGGGTACCTGCGCAAGAACCGGTGCACCACCAAGTTAAGGACGTGAGCCAAACAGGGCACATGGGTCAGTTGTCCCTGTCGGAGGGCAGAGAGGAGGTTGGTGCCATTGTCGCAAACCACCATTCCTCCCTTAAGTTGGCGTGGCATCAACCACCTCTGAACCTGCCCCTGCAGAGCTGACAGAACCTCTGCCCCAGTGTGGCTCCTGTCCCCCAAGAACACCAGCTCAAGCACTGCATGGCATCTTTTGGCCTGCGTAGTTGCGTAGCCCCTTGAACGCCTACCGAGCACCGCTGGTTCAGAGGACAAAGCACAGGAAGAGGCCATGGAGGAAGAAGAAGAGGTGGGGGTGGAGGAGAGAGGTGTGTCAGAATCACCACTAGTAGCATTTTGGAGGCGTGGTGGTGGAACAACCTCCAACACTACTGCACCTTGTCCTGCATCCTTCCCAGCTGCCAGCAGAGTCACCCAATGCTCCGTGAAACTTAGGTAACGTCCCTGTCCATGCCTGCTGGACCATGAGTCAGTGGTAATATGCACCTTACCGCTGGCCGCCCTGTCCAGCAAGGCATGGACATTGCCTTCCACATGCCGGTAGAGAGCCGGAATCGCCTTCCGTGAGAAAAAGTGGCGTTTGGGTACCTGCCACTGAGTAACCGCACATTCCACAAACTCACGGAAGGGGGTAGAGTCTACCAACTGAAAATTTTGCCAAGCTAGCATTCAACCGCTGGTCATGTGGATGGCTGGGAGCGAATTTCCTTCGGCGGTGCAGCAGCTGGGGCAGGGATATTTGCCTGGAACAATCTGACGTTGGTGTACCGATAGCAGATTGCCCACAAGTACTTGGCTGTGACACACCTACGTCTACACCTCCATTCCTCTAATTGCAGGTCTCAGGGAGGACTGAAGGTATAGTGGGGTTGGAGATCTCAGCTGATGAGGAGCAAGGAGAGGTCCTCTATGTTCTTTGGTGTGGGTCTTTTTTATTTACGCTTGCCAACGAACTGCATAGCACGTCAACATATGTCTGGTTAAGCATGTGGCGCCCAAGCGGGAGATGTTTTGGACACGTGAGATACACTTGAGACATGTTGCAAATAGCAGCAGTGCGATCTGTTGCGCTTGTCTCAAAAAAGACCCACACCAAAGAACTTTTGGAATAACGCGCAGAGACAGCAGCGCCCTGCCCATGCAGAGCTTTGCGGTGTGATGCAGTCAGTGTGCTGCCCTTAAGCTGGCCCCTGGAGGCCATCCTGCCTCGTTGGTGATGTGCCTCCTCCTCCTCTCTCCTATCAGGCACCCTCATGGAGTCAGTGACCTCATCATCCCCCTCCTTCTCATCACTGGAGCAAACCTGGCAGTATGCTGCAGCAGGGGCAACATGACTGCCAGATTGCTGTCCTTCTTGGGCACCCCCTCTGTCTGGGCTCACGTTACTGCCTTCCTCTAGCTCTCGGAGCCTTCAAAACGCTGGGCATCCTCCTGGAGCATGTACCCAACACTGTGTTCAAACAGTTCGGGGGACTCCTTAGGAGGACATGGTAGGGCTAGGGAAGGAGTGACTGATTTCAATGAGTCGAGGGAAGAGGCCGGGTTGGCAGCTGCTTTGCCAGACAAAGTACCCTGAGCATGGGTGAGAGAGGATGAGGAGGATGAGGACGGCTTGGTCATCTACTCGACCAAGTCTTCCGCATGTTGCGGCTTAACACGGCCAGCTACCGAAAAAAAGGCCAAGCGTGTCCCACGGCCATGTGCTGATGAGGATGCACCATGTCCACGACCAGCACTGTTGCCTCTAGATACAGAGCCTGCTTGCCCTATTGGCTTGTGACTGTCTGCCTCTCCTTGTTGGCCTTCCAGACATATTAATGGCCTGCAGTGAGATGTAACTGCACTAAGCTGGGATATATATATATATATATATATATATATATATATATACACACACACACACAGTATATATACAGTGTGATTCATAAAGAAGTATAAAGTTTCCAGATGCTGTAAAACAGTAATGCCCTGTACACACGGTTGGACTTTCCAACGGAAAATGTGCGATCAGAGCTTGTTGTCGGAAATTCCGACCGTGTGTGGGCTCCAAAGTTTGAGAGCAGGCTATAAAATTGTCCGACAACAAAATCCGTTTGCGTAAATTCTGACCGTGTGTGGCCAATTCCGACACACAAAGTGCCACGCATGCTCAGAATAAATTCCGAGACGGAACTGCTTGTTTTGGTAAAATTAGCGTTCGTAATAAATATAGCACTTTCGTCACGCTGCAGTGTTTTAAATTGTTTAATGCAGCGCATTCTCTTCTTCTTTATAATGCTAGAAGAATGAAGTTATTTTGCTGCTCATATTCACACAGACTTCTCACAAATTTATTTCTTTATTATTTCTTGTGATTTCATGAATATAATATTTTGATTTGTCACATCTACCGGAAATTTCTTAATTTCTTTTTCATTTATTTTTTGGTATTATTTGTTGTATTTTTTTAAAATACAGATCTCCTGGTTTTTTTTTTGTGATCTCCAGAATAGTTTTGGGTGTGTTTTGTATGTCAAGTTATATATATATATATAAACTGATACTGCAGCTAGCAAAATCAACTGCCTGCCTGTAGTATTATTAGTATGAGAACACCACAAATCTTCTACAGGTAGCTTTAGCTGAACACTATGCAGAGGTCGCACTACACTAACTTGTAGCTTTAGCTGAACACTGTGCAGAGGTCGCACTACACTAACTTGTAGCTTTAGCTGAACACTGTGCACTGTAAATACTGTAGCTGCCTGACTTTGGTACTAATAGGATCAGGAGAACACCAGCAATTTTCTTCAGGTAGCTGTAAATACTGTAACAACACCTGCCTGCCTGTCAGTAGGAAGATAATAACAGGAACGGATCTAGCTAAACTGAATACAGTGTATATATATATATATATATATATATATATATATATATATATATATATATATATATATATATATATATATATATACACACACAACACCTGGGATGCATATATATACACAATACACTGTAAGTGCAGCTAACTGACTGACTGTCCTGCCTAATCTAACTTAAATCAAATGACACTGTCTCTCTGTCTCTGTCTCTCAACTTCGGAACACACTAGACAGGGCCGACTTGCAGTGTGGGGCGTGTATTAAACCCCCTGAGCCATAATTGGCCAAAGCCACCCTGGCCTAGCCACGCTGTGATTAGCCAAGCATGTGGGTCATAGTGCATGTTTGGCCAATCATCAGCCAGCAGTGCAACCCCCTGAGCCATAATTGGCCAAAGCCACCCTGGCCTAGCCACGCTGTGATTAGCCAAGCATGTGGGTCATAGTGCATGTTTGGCCAATCATCAGCCAGCAATGCACTGCCATGCCGCAGTGAATTATGGGCCGTGACGCGTCACTCAAATTTGGCGCGAGCTGCCCATATCATTCGCAATTCGGCGAACGACCGAACAGACGATGTTCGAGTTGAACATGGGTTTGACTCGAACACGAAGCTCATCCCTATTGCATGGCAGGTAACTAGTTATGAGCGAATCTATTCAGGTTCAATTTGCCAAGTATTCAGCAAATCTTGCTCAAAATTTGTATACCCAAACTTTGAGCAGCGGTGGCTGGTCTATGCGCCCGCTCCTAATCTTCAAGTGGGGCGCAGAACGCATAGAGTTCTAATAGGTTTTTTTTTTTTTGAAGCACATGATTACAACCAGAGGCTCTAATTGGCTTCAAATAGATTGGGCTCGGGACACAGAGAACTGCGCTCGAGCCCATCCACTTGTGACATTAGCAAATCAACATTCGCTGTTGTCTTTCTGCTTCTCCTCCTGGCAAATCAGGACAGGAAGTGGGTCCTAAGACCAGATTGGCTGGGAGAAGTGACCAGATTGGCTGGGAGAAGTGACCAGATTGGCTGGGAGGAGAAGTGACTGGATTGCCCGGGAGGAGAAGCCGCCAAAGAATGCATAGAGTTCTAATAGGTTTTTTTTTTTTTTTGAAGCACATGATTACAACCAGAGGCTCTAAATGGCTTCAAATAGATTGGGCTCGGGACACAGAAAACTGCGCTCGAGCCCATCCACTTGTGACATTAGCAAATCAACATTCGCTGTTGTCTTTCTGCTTCTCCTCCTGGCAAATCAGGACAGGAAGTGGGTCCTAAGACCAGATTGGCTGGGAGAAGTGACCAGATTGGCTGGGAGAAGTGACCAGATTAGCTGGGAGAAGTGACCAGATTGGCTGGGAGGAGAAGTGACTGGATTGCCCGGGAGGAGAAGCCACCAAAGCCGCCCATGACCTGGATGGGGTAAGTGTGGCGCTGGTGAGCGAATGGGGCTGATGAGTGGGCAGGGCATGGCAAACAGGCAGGGGGGTTGGGGTTCTTGTTTGCCGCCCCCCCCCGCAAATTTGAGACAAATTCTATAAAAGTCTATTGGGGGGGGTGTTAATCCTGTCGTTCCTGGTAAGAAAGCATTTTCTTGGCTTTAAAGACAACATTGAACATAAACAAATCCTTTAAATAACATTGTTGGAAGTTATGGTAAGGCTGTACTTGGTCAGAGCAGAATGATTTTCACAGAAAGCAATAGTGTACAATGGCAGTGCATATTTGGATGTGTGTAAAGCGTCTGAAAAGTGCCTCTCAAGTAGGGATGAGCCGAACACCCCCCGGTTCGGTTCGCACCAGAACCTGCGAACGGACCGAAAGTTCGCACGAACGTTAAAACCCCATTGACGTCTATGGGACTCGAACGTTCGAAATCAAAAGTGCTCATTTTAAAGGCTAATTTGCATGGTATTGTCCTAAAAAGGGTTTGGGGACCCGGGTCCTACCCCAGGGGACATGTATCAATGCAAAAAAAACTTTTAGAAACGGCCATTTTTTCGGGAGCAGTGATTTTAATGATGCTTAAAGTAAAAAAAAAAGTGAAATATTCCTTTAAATATCATACCTGGGGGGTGTCTATAGTATGCCTGTAAAGTGGCGCATGTTTCCCTTGTTTAGAACAGTCCCTGCACCAAATGTCATTTTTTAAGGAAAAAATCTCATTTAAAACTGCTTGCGGTTTTAATGTAATGTCAGGTCCTGGCAATATGGATGAAAATCAGTGAGACAAACACCATGGGTACCCCCCAGTCCATTACCAGGCATTTTGGGTCTTGTATTGATATTAAGGGGAACCCCGCACCCAAATTAAAATAAGGAAAGGTGTGGGGCCACCAGGCTCTATATACTCTGAACAGTAGTATACAGGCGGTGCAAACAAGACAGGGACTGTAGGTTTGTTGTTAAGTAGAATCTGTTTGTCATTTTGAATGGGTACATTTTTAACGTGTTTAGCTTTAGCCAAAAAATCTTTTTTAAGCTTTTTGGAAAACATAGGGAAGGGTTATCACCCCTGTGACATTTGTTTTGCTGTCTTTCCTCCTCTTTAGAAGATTTCACCTCACTTTTTGTCCCAATGACAAATGCTTTTTGAGAATTTGGGTTTTTTTTTGTGGAACAAGGATTGGAAAGCATCAGTGGAAAGGAGAAATGTTTTTCCCATATTAACTCTTACAGGAGAGTTTCCCTTCCTAGGGGTAGATTTCATCTCACTTCCTGTTGTCTCCTTCCTTTTGCAAGTAGGAGTCGTTTGTAAGTTAGATGTTTGAAAGTAGGGGCCTGCCCTATATACTCAGCAGAAATTTGGGCCTTAGTTGTTGTTGTGGCCACAACACTGTAAGCCCTTACAGGGCCCTGCTGTGAAAATATTAGATCAAGAATTGTAATTACATGCCCCTGTTGAACAGGGGCAGAAAAACTGGGCCTTTGGTGGTGGTGGTGGTGCTGGTGCCACAACACTGTAAGTCCTCACTTACTCTTGGTGGGTGCAGAAATGGGCCCTGCTGTGAAATATTAGATCAAAAATTGTAATTACACGCCCCTGTTAAACAGGGGCAGAAAAATTGGGCCCTAGGCACTGGGGCTGGTGCCACAACACTGCACCCCCTCACAGACACTCTAGTTGGAACGCAGGAACGAGCCCTGCTGCAAAGTATTGCATCAAAAATTGTAATTACACGCCCCTGTTAAAGAGGGGCTGAAAAATTGGGCCTTAGGCACTGGTGGTGGCGCCCAGAACCAAAAATGTTCTTACAAGCTATCAGCGTGATGATTGAGGAGGAAATGGATAATTACTCAGGGATAGTCACTCAACATCAGCATAGGCAGTCTTTGAAGGGATCTGAGATTTCAAAAAAAATTATTCGGTTACATCAGCATCAGGTGCTTGGTAGCTGGTGGTGATCCAAGACTGATTCATTTTTATGAAGGTCAGTCGATCGACCGAGTCGGTGGACAAACGCACCCTGTGATCGGTTACCACGCCTCCAGCAGCACTGAATGTGCGTTCAGAAAGAACGCTGGATGCAGGACAGGCCAGTAGCTCAATTGCATACTGTGCAAGCTCTGGCCAGTGATCCATCCTCAAGACCCAGTAACCCAGAGGATTTTCGGTGGGAAAGGTGTCCAAGTCTGATCTTGCCCCTAGGTATTCCTGCACCATGTAAAACAGACGCTGGCGATGGTTGCTGGAACCGATCATACCTTGGGGCTGCGGACCAAAAAATTGTCTGAACGCATCGGTCAGACGGCCACCTTCTCCACCGCTCCTTCTTTGACTGACCGAAGCCTCAGCAACACGTTGTCCAGAAACAGGAGTTTGTAACCTCCCAGTCTCTGGGAACGCGTTGCACAGACCTTTCTGCAAAGCCTCCCGAAGATGTTTCATCCTCTGCTCCCTCTGCGATGGCAAGATAAGGTCCGCAACCTTACCCTTGTAAGGTGGATCAAGGAGGGTTGCCAGCCAGTATTGGTCCTTCTCCTTGATACCACGAATACGAGGATCCTTCCGCAGGCTTTGCAGGATCAGGGAGGCCATGCAGCGTAGGTTTGCTGAGGCATTCGGTCCGGAGTCCTCTGGGTCACTAAGGACGACATGGTCCGCAGCCACCTCCTCCCAGCCATGTACAAGTCCATGTGTTTCTTGGGACTGATCCCTTAAAGACTGCTGCTGATGCTGAGTGCCAGGCTCCACCTCCATACTGACACAATCTTCCTCCTCCTCCTCCTCCTCCTCCTCGTCCTCTTCCTGTGTGATCGGCGGGAACACTGTCTGGATAAAGGGGGCCTTGAGAGCTAAGGAAGTCCTCCTCTTCCTGCCTCTGTTCTGCCTCAAGTGCCCTGTCCATTATTCCACGCAGCGTGTGCTCCAACAGGTGGACAAGGGGGACAGTGTCACTGATGCATGCACTGTCACTGCTCACCATCCTCGTGGCCTCCTCAAATGGTGACAGGACAGTGCATGCATCCCTGATCATGGCCCACTGGCGTGGGGAAAAAAAAACAAGCTCCCCTGACCCTGTCCTGGTGCCATAGTCGCACAGGTACTCATTGATGGCCCTCTGCTGCGTGTGCAGCCGCTGCAGCATGGCCAACGTTGAGTTCCACCTGGTGGGCATGTCACAGATTAGGCGGTTCTTGGGCAGGTTAAACTCCTTTTGGAGGTCCGTCAGCCGAGCACTGGCATTATATGACCGGCGGAAATGCACACAGACTTTCCTGGCCTGCCTCAGGACATCCTGTAAGCCCGGGTACCTGCCCAAGAACCGCTGCACCACCAAGTTAAGGACGGGAGCCAAACAGGGCACATGGGTTATTTGTCCCTGTCGGAGGGCAGAGAGGAGGTTGGTGCCATTGTCGCAAACCACAATTCCTGCCTTAAGTTGGTGTGGCGTCAACCACCTCTGAACCTGCCCCTGCAGAGCTGACAGTACCTCTGCCCCAGTGTGGCTCCTGTCCCCCAAGCACACCAGCTCAAGCACCGCATGGCATCTTTTGGCCTGCGTACTTGCGTAGCCCCTTGAACGGCTACAGAGCACCTCTGGTTCCGAGGACAAAGCACAGGAAGAGGCCATGGAAGAAGAAGAAGAGGAGGGGGTGGAGGAGAGAGGTGTGTCACAATCATTAGCATTTTGGAGGCGTGGTGGCGGAACAACCTCCAACACTACTGCACCTTGTCCTGCATCCTTCCAAGCTGCCAGCAGAGTCACCCAATGCACGGTGAAACTTAGGTAACGTCCCTGTCCATGCCTGCTGGACCATGAGTCAGCGGTAATATGCACCTTACCGCTGACTGCCTTGTCCAGCAAAGCATGGACATTGCCTTCCACATGCCGGTAGAGAGCCGGAATCGCCTTCCGTGAGAAAAAGTGGCATTTGGGTACCTGCCACTGAGGAACCGCACATTCCACAAACTCACGGAAGGGGGCAGAGTCTACCAACTGAAAAGGCAGCAGTTGAAGTGCTAGCAATTTTGCCAAGCTAGCATTCAACCGCTGGGCATGTGGATGGCTGGGAGCGAACTTCTTTTGGCGGTGCAGCAGCTGGGGCAGGGAAATTTGCCTGGTACAATCTGACGTCGGTGTACAGAAAGCAGATTGCCCACAAGTACTTGGCTGTGACACACCTATTTCTACACCTTCATTCCTCTCAGTGCAGGTCTCAGAGAGGACTGAAGGTATAGTGGGGTTGGAGATCTAAGCTGATGAGGAGCAAGGAGAGGTCCTCTTTGTTCTTTGGTGTGGGTCTTTTAGATACGCTTGCCAACGAACTGCATGGCAGGTCAACATATGTCTGGTCAAGCATGTGGTGCCCAAGGGGGAGATGTTTTGGCCACGCGAGATACGCTTGAGACATATGTTGCAAATAGCAGCGGTGCGATCTGATGCACTCGTCTCAAAAAAGGTCCACACCAAAGAACTTTTGGAATAACGCGCAGAGGCAGCAGCGCCCTGCACATGCGGAGCTTTGGGGTGTGATGCAGTCGGTGTGCTGCCCTTAGGCTGGCCCCTGGAGGGCATCCTGCCTCGTTGGTGATGTGCCTCCTCCTCCTCCTCCTCCTCTCTCCTATCAGGCACACACGTTGAGTCAGTGACCTCATCGTCCCCTCCCTCCTCATCACTGGAGCAAACCTGGCAGTATGCTGCAGCAGGGGGAGCATGACTGCCAGATTGCTGTCCTTCTTGGGCACCCCCTCTGTCTGTGCTCACGGTACTCTAGCTCAGTATCATCATCAGAGCCTTCTAAACGCTGGGCATCCTCCTGGAGCATGTACCCAACACTGTGGTCAAACAGTTCGAGGCACTCCTCAGGAGGACATGGTGGGGCTAGGGAAGGAGTCACTGATGCCATTGAGCCGAGGGAAGAGGCCGTGTTGGCAGCTGCTTTGCCAGACAAAGTACCCTGAGCATGGGTGAGAGAGGATGAGGATGGCTTGGTCATCCACTCGACCAAGTCTTCCGCATGTTGCGTCTCAACATGGCCAGCTGCCGAAAAAAAGGCCAAGCGGAAAGTGTGCGTGTAGGAATGTGGGACTATACCGAATCGGAAAATGTGTCTCCTGCAGCATTATGGCATCAAGGTTGAGAGACTTGTAAGAATTAAAGGTTTTTCTGCGTTTAAGCTGGGAATTTAAGCCCTGCACATTGTGTGAGGCGACTCTGAGATCAGTTGGTGTGGTGCTAGCCATCGGAACAGAGGTTGGGGGTGTAGACACACCCACTGTCACTTACTTCGAGAAGTCCTTGTCCATGTCTGCGCAAGACCTGAGTCCTCAACGTGGGTGAAGGGTAATGCTTGATG
Organism: Lithobates clamitans; assembly: GCA_037952925.1. Taxonomy (NCBI): domain Eukaryota; kingdom Metazoa; phylum Chordata; class Amphibia; order Anura; family Ranidae; genus Lithobates; species Lithobates clamitans. Next base: position 7,824,416 of record JBBGZY010000430.1, on the reverse strand, counting down.
AATTGTAGCCATGACCCGAGCTTATCTGCCAGATAAAAAGGACAGAGGGGGGAGGGGGAAGGTAAGAATGGGGATAAGGAAGGTGAGTCATAGGACATGGATTTATTCTGTTAGAGAGAGCTACCCCCATTCAACCGGAGGGGAGAACCTGCTCCTAATTTGTGTGAATAACAAACAGAAATCACAAAACAAATAACAAAAAAAACAAAAAAAGGGGGGGCAGCAACAAGTGAGCCTAATGTTTAGCGTGGCTGAGGACCACAATTGGAGAAATAAGGGGCGGGGCCCTAACCGGCGGTTTAACTAAAGTCAAATGTTAGTATATCTAACGTTACGTTAGAACAAAAAAAAAAAATGTAGAAAAAGGGAAAGGACACTGAAAAAGAAGATAACCAGGAGCCAGGGCTTCTCCGGGGTGGATGCTCAGGTGGAACCTTCTTTCCCTGATCTTCGGGTCTTCGTCTTGTTCCAGAGGGGGGTCGATGGGCTGACGGGTGGAGGTCTCTTGGCGGATCCTGATGCGGAAGAGGACATTTCCATGTCTGATTCTTGGGATATAATCTTCAGGTTTAGTAAAAGTTTAGTAAAGATTTAGTAAAAGTTTTTCTCCCGAAAGTTTGTGAAGGCTGGGTTTTGACCTTTGTAGGAGAATTTAACTGTAAACAGAAAAGCCCACTTGTATTTGATGTCTTTCTGGGCCAAGGCAGAGAGCAATGGCTTCAATGTGCATCTGCGTTGGATGGTTGAAGGTGAAAGGTCAGCGAAGATCTGGACTGCATGGCCCCAGCAGGTCACTTGGGGGATAATACGTGCTTGTTTCATGACTGCTGCTTTCACCGCGTAGTATAAGGTGACCAGATTTTTAAAATGAAATCCGGGGACATATTTTTTTTTTTTACTTGTAATGGCAGCAATCGACGACTCTTTGCCCGTCTCCGCCGCCCGCCTCACAGCCTGTCAAGTCTAAAGCCCCATACACACCATCAGATTTTCTGCTGATTTTTTCCTTCAGATTTACCAAAACCATACAATATGAGGTCAAACCTTAGGAGTTTCAATTTGTATGCAATCAGGCAGGCCCTTGCACTACATGGTTTTGGTAAATCTGAAGACAAAAAACAGCAGAAAATCTGATAGTGTGTATGGGGCTTTACTCTTCAGGCCCCAGCTACTACTGGGTGGGGAGCATTATACAAGAGTCCAATATGTGGTGCAATACACTCCCCACAAATGTACCAGTTCCAATGCAGAAACCTCTGGTAATGAAACAGACCAGTGGGATGTCGCATACACACGATCGCACATTCCGACAACAAAATCCATGTTTTATTTCCGACGGATGTTGGCTTAAACTTGTCTTGCATACACATGGTCACACAAATCTTGTCGGAAATTCCGAATGTCAAGAACGCGGTGACGTACAACACGTACGACGAGCCGAGAAAAAAATCAAGTTCAATAGCCAGTGCGGCTCTTCTGCTTGATTCCGAGCATGCGTGGAATTTTGTGCTTGGGAATTGTGTACACACGATCGGAATTTCCAACAACAGATTTTGTTGTCGGAAAATTTAAGATCCAGATCTCAAATTTTGTTTGTCTGAAATTCCGACGGAAAATGTCCGATAGATTTCCTGTCGGAAAATCCGACCGTGTGTACGCGGCATAAGACTGAAGGCCATCCAAGGGAATGAGCAGCCAGTAAATGTTGATTTAAAAGCCTGACCAATCAGATGGTCACTTTACACTGGAAACTATGTTGAATTGGTTCCATTCACAAATGAAAATCAGAAATGCAACAACACAACAAATCTGCCTAAGCACCTCTAACTATATACAAGTGCCTGCTGATAAGTTTAACCTTTAGCGTTTGTAACCCTAAAAAAAACTAAAAATAAATGGATCCTGTTCCTTTGAAGTATGAATAACAGCACAGTGCTTATGCTGTGTAACTTGGCCCCTTGTTTCATCTAAAATACCTGGCTGATCCTGCCTGGTTCTGCCCTCCCCCCTGTAAACTGACTAGGGTTTATCATGGCTGCTGAGCCCTGACACCGTGGTCAGTTTATGTGCCTTCGTCATCCTCGGCTCTCCTCTGTCCTCTTCTTTCCCCCCTCCCCTCCCTGCCTGTCAGCTCCGCCTGCTACCCGATCCTCCCCTCCTGCTAGAAAAATAATTGTGTCTTCTTAATGTAGTTCCCAGTGTAAAATAACATTATGTTCCCCAGTGTATGTGATTTATAAAAAATATGCTATACCTTATTTCAGAGCTCCGCACTCCCATGACTGCACGTCGGTCTTTTCCTCTCCTCCCCTCCTTCCGACTGATGTAAGCGGGGGATTCTCAGACCCTCCCCTGCAGCTTTCAGATCAGGAGAGGAGACCGGTGGGCAGTTAAGTGACTGCAGTGCTTGGAAATAAGTCAGCATATTTTTTTTTTTATAGATCACACTGGGAAACATCATGTTATCCAACATTGGGAACTATAGTAAGAAAAAAGTGGCTTGACAACCACTTTAAGTCCCTGAACTAAGCATTGACTTAATATGCACTGGCCAATTGATTGACAATTATTTTTTAAGTCGTGGTAAGCTACTTTGGGAAATTTAAGTAGATATTACTACAAGAATATATACAATATCTACACCTACACAGTAGTCAGCAAGGGGGTGTAATTCTTAAGTGCATGTAAACAAAAAACTTTTTTTTTTTTTAAATTTTGGATGGAATATGGAAGGGTTTGGGAGCAGTAGAACGACTGTACCAAGGGAATAGGAGAGATTGTGGACAACCCAACCGGAACACAGAGGAGTATTAGAGAGAAAGGCCTGGAAAAGTGACTGGTAGATAGGGGGGCGGAGGGGGTGGCGGCGGGTGGGAGGGTTACGTGGTAGGGTGGGTTTGGGAATATAAAGGCACTTATTGATAAGGTCTGGGAGAATAAAGGCATTTATTTATGATATAAACCATTGAAATATATACAAAAGGGGGGAGGGGAAGATCGCAACACAAAAAAAAAAAAAAAAGCTACTATGATGTAATTGTGAGGGAAATAAATGAACGGAAAAGTTGATTAAAGTACCTCAAGAACAACAAAAAACTGATGTAGAATAAAAAAAATTAAAAAAAAAGGAATATGGAAGGGTTTGACCCTCTGAAAAGATTCACCCTTCTATCTGTCTTGGTGACCACTAATACCGAGACAAATGTAAGGGGGGGGGGGTTACATTTTGGCTGTCATAAGAGCAAGAGGTGAGTTGTCCAATGGGGACAAATGTCTTGGTGACAATTTTATAAGATGGGAATTCCTTCATGTTGCATTTCCGAAATAGGAAGTGAAGGTAAATCTCCCTAGTGGAACACTTTAAAGTAACTCTGTGCTATGTCAGAATAAAGTAGATTTAAATCCTAACTGACATTTAGTTTTATTAAGAGCTGTGTATAATAACAAGTTTCATTTTCTTAACAAAATACTGGTTTTACCCCTTTTTTGATTGCATCTCAGTGCTGCTGATCTCCTCTAGCTTTTCTGCAGCCACTCCCTGTATATATATATATATATATGGATCATGTGTGTTAAAATGGCAAATTGTAGTCTACATCAGAAGCCTGTATGACAATGCAGGGGCACAATTGTCATACAGTAATAGGGTTTTGTCACACTATAAAAGGATGTGCCTGAGTTGGGCTATCATGGCAGGAACACCTTGTATTCATTTATTGAAACCTGTGGATTTAAGTATACTTAATTTTATTTTCATTAAATTTCATTAACATGTAAAACATGAGATTTCAGTAGCTAGGTTTACATATACTTTAAGAAAAATAACACTGTTGTCTTCTATAATAAGGTCCCTGCTCTTACCTTTCCAGGACTCCCCCGCTGTCATAACAGCCACCAGAGTCCAGGTAAAAAAGAAAGCAATCCTATGTATGAGTGAATATGTGAGCATTTCATAATTCAGTGGTTGGTGCTGAAGTAGCCAATATCCAAGCAGGATCTTTTGACGCTGAGGATAGGGGAAGCTTGGTTAGCCCTGTGCAGGTTTCAAATTTCACAAAATCTAACCTTTCACAGAAATTTCAGGGAGTTTTGGGGAAGGATCCAGCATAGGTGGATGCAGGAAAGATAAAAGAAAGCACCTTATGATGCCTTTTACCAAACAATCAGTACAGTCATTAAAAGCCCATTTTAATGGTGCCTTAGCAATAAAATAATAATAATAATAATAACAATAATAATAATAACGTTTCTCTGACTGCAATACTTACCTCCTACCTGTTGCTGTCCTCTGCAGTAATTAAATTCCACCGCTAGATTACCTAGTCTTCTTTGAAGATAGCCAGTGTTATTTAACCTTGAAGAATAAGTTATACTGTAAGTAACAAGCATCATGGAAATGCTACACGAAAGGATGGCGCCGCAACACCCTGTACTCACAATGTAATGATTCAGAGAGCAAACTGAACTGCTAAACTGTTAACTTTAGCACCACTCTGAGCACCATTGAAGATTGCTTACCAGTAAAAGTATGAGCAAAGAGGACACTGTATATCATTAAACTAGCCAGAAGATATCTGCAAAAGATAAACATATAAATGAAATAAATATATAAATAAAATAAATATAGCATACCATGTGTACAGCATAATCTACATGAAGGGGGGCTCTGGATGGGGTAGAATAGAAATGCAGATTATAAGGGTGCAATATTTTTCTTCAATCTAGGTATACAAGTTTCCTTTTGGACAGATGCTATTGCATTGGAACAAGTAATAATTGTGCTAAATTAAAAGAAGAAATATCTACATAGAATAACTTTGGTCAATATGATAAATACATCTACAATTTCATCTAGGTCTGCATGATGATCTATTTTTTCAGCAATTTATTTTTTAGGCCCATGTGCTGTTTTCTTATGCAGTCGGATCGGAACGGCTCTGCTTCTGGGTTTCAGAATGTCTGCCTGGCCAGGTACTCTGTACCTCTCTAAAGCTGACCATAGAATAAATTTGATTGTAAAATCCCTGTACAAAAATTTAGGAACAACTATGTAGTGGAACAAGCTACTAAAATGATTGCTTGAATTTATATCAAATTAGTAAATCCTAGATGGGTTTGTACAAGGGGATTGCAAAGTGTCTGGCCAACGTACATACTGGTGGTTGCTCATCTACCAGTCTCATACTGTGTTACAATATATCGTGAGTGATAACACTGCAAACAGAGATGTACAGTATCTCACAAAAGTGAGTACACCCCTCACATGTTTGTAAATACTTTATTATATCTTTTCATGTGACAACACTGAAGAAATTACACTTTTCTACAATGTAAAGTAGTGAGTGTACAGCTTGTATAAGGCCCCTTTCACACTGGGGCGGTTTGTAGGCGTTATTGCGCTAAAAATACCGCCGGCAAACCGCCCCTAAACAGCCTCCGCTGTTTGTTCAGTGTGAAAGCCCGAGGGCTTTCACACTGAAGCGGTGCGCTGGCAGGACGGTAAGGCCCCTTTCACACTGGGGCGGTTTGCAGGCGTTATTGCGCTAAAGATACCGCCTGCAAACCGCCCCTAAACAGCCTCCGCTGTTTGTTCAGTGTGAAAGCCTGAGGGCTTTCACACTGAAGCGGTGCGCTGGCAGGACGGTAAAAAAAGTCCTGCGAGCCGCATCTTTGGAGCGGTGAAGGAGCGGTGTGTTCACCTCTCCTAAACCGCTCCTGCCCATTGAAATCAATGGGACAGCGCGGCTATACCGCGGCAATACCGCGGCTATAGCCGCGCTGTACGAGCGGTTTTAACCCTTTTTCGGCCGCCAGCGGGGGTTAAAACCGCACCGCTAGCGGCCGAATACAGCCGCAAAAACGGCGGTAAACAGCGCTAAAAATAGCGCTGTTTTACTGCCGACGCCCCCACCACCCCAGTTGGAAAGGGGCCTTACAGTGTAAACTTGCTGTCCCCTCAAAATAACTCAACACACAGCCATTAATGTCTAAACCACTGGCAACAAAAGTGAGTACACCCCTAAGTATAAATGTCCAAATTGAGCCCAAAGTGTCAATATTTTGTGTGGCCACCATTATTTTCCAGCACTGCCTTAACCCTCCTGGGCATGGAGTTCACCAGAGCTTCACAGGTTGCCACTAGCGTCCTCTTTCACTCCTCCATGATGACATCACAGTGCTGGTGGATATTAGAGACCTTGCGCTTCTCCACCTTCTGTTTGAGGATGCCCCATAGATGCTCAACAGGGTTTAGGTCTAGAGACATGCTTGGCCAGTCAATTACCTTTACCCTCAGCTTCTTTAGCAAGCCAGTGGCAGGGCCGTTTGAAGGAATTTGGGGGCTCCAAGCAAAATAGACATGGAGGCTGCCCCAACCCCCTCCCCCCCGCACGCACGCACGCACGCATGCAAAGCCTACAGGAATCACAGCATAGCGATACAGTTTAAGTTCACCACTTTATATAAATAAAAAAGGTTTACAATGCAAATACTGCTGTTGCATATAATGTGCATAAAATTTGAACATTTTCAACAATTGAACATTTGCAAAAAAACACCACTGTACCATAAAATCAAATATACATTAAAAAAATAAACTTTAAAAGGTGTCCGGAGCGAGGACAAAAAAAGAAGGTTCTTCGGACGCCTTTTAAAGTTTATTTTTATTTATTTTATTTTTTTCTCTTCTCCATCCATCCATCCTGTCAGGTTCAGCCTCTCCCAATTCAGAAGACCCCCCCATATAGGCTTTAAATCTCCTGAGGAGGAGCCAGTGAAGTGAAGCTTCCTCCTCACTGTGGGTGGATGACCCCGGATTGGGCCACTGTGAACTGGAGAGACACCGGCACCTGGAGATTAACAGCTCACGCTCGCACCCCTGCAGGGGTAGGGCGCTCCGGTGGGTGTAACTACATAGGCGGATACCACCATCTGTAACTGCATCTTCCCATTTATATACCATTGTAAAGGAGATATTCAGATATATTGGAAGAAACGTCAAGTCACCTCTATGAACATTTTAATTTAATTTTATTTTTATTTTTGTTTTTATACGTTTTTGGTTGATGCACAACAAGTGGATGAATTGTATCTTATTTCTCTGTTGCTTCTTATTTACGGTATATTGATTTTTATGGCACAGGGTTTCATATATTAAGACATATATTTAGTATACTTTTGCACTTGTCACTTTGGATATACAAAAGAAAGAACTAATTTATATTAGATGTATAAGCACATGTCGCTTTAGCCTTTTAAAGTTTTTTCACTTACCGTATTTATCGGCGTATAACACGCACTTTTTTCCTCTTAAAATCAGGGGAAAATCGCGGGTGCATGTTATACGCCGATCCCCTGCGATCCTGAGCTGACAGATGTTCAAAATCGCCGACCGCGATTTGAAAATGGCGCCGCCAGCGCCAAAATACACAGAGCCGGTCCTCGGCTCTTCTCGGCCACTTTCAGCTTCACTCAAGCGCCGCCTGAACCTAGCCGAGTGTACTCGGCTAGGTTCGGATAGCTCCGCTCACAGTCACGCCCATCCCAGGCGGGACTACGAGTGGAGCCGAAAGTGAACGAGAGCCGCCGAGAAGAGCCGAGGACCGGCTCTGTGTATTTCGGTATAAGGCTGCAATGGACACTGGGGAAGGCTGCACTGACAAGGCTGCACTGACAAGTCTGCACTGACATGGCTGCACTGACAAGGCTGCACTGACAAGGCTGCACTGACAAGGCTGCACTGACATGGCTGCACTGACATGGCTGCACTGGGGCAAGGCTGCACTGAGAAGGCTGCAATGATGGGCATTTAAATGTAAGTATTTTCCCTTCAACTTCCCTCCTAAAAGTTTTTTTTTCCTTAAAATTCCCTCCTAAATTGGGGTGCGTGTTATACGCCGGTGCGTGTTATACGCCAATAAATACGGTATATGGTATAGTGATTGGGGTACCATTATTTGCATATTGGTCACAGTTTTCTATTGCACCTATCACTTTATAGTCATAATTATTGTATTGATATATTTGATCAAATCTAATTTTTGCACCTGTCACTTTATAATTCAAAGAAGACTTATCACTACATTGACATACCCGTCACTTTATTTATTTTTTCAAGGAGAATTATTATACTCCCTTTCCTTTTCCTATAACAGCGCCACTCCCTATTTTTTAGTTTTTCAGGTGCCTCTCCACTGTTTCTTCTGCCGTGGTCCACAGGCCCGCACCTGCACCTGGCCTGAAGACAAATAGTGGCTGCACCGGCTCGCTTCCTCATACCAGCTGTGGCCTGCAGGTATACAGGCAGGCTAGGATGGTATACAGACAGGCTAGGATGGTATACAGGCAGGCTAGGATGGTATACAGGCAGGCTAGAACAGTATACAGGCAGGCTAGGATGGTATACAGACAGGCTAGGATGGTATGCAGACAGGCTAGGATGGTATATAGGCAGGCTAGGACGGTATAGGGACAGGCTAGGATGGTATATAGGCAGGCTAGGACGGTATATAGGCAGGTTAGGACAGTATACAGGCAGGCTAGGATGGTATACAGACAGGCTAGGATGGTATATAGGCAGTCTAGGACGGTATACAGGCAGGCTAGGACGGTATACAGGCAGGCTAGAATGGTATATAGGCAGGCTAGGACGGTATATAGGCAGGCTAGGACAGTATACAGGCAGGCTAGGACGGTATATAGGCAGGCTAGGATGGTAAACAGGCAGGCTAGGATGGTATACAGACAGGCTAGGACAGTATATAGGCAGGCTAGGATGGTATATAGGCAGGCTAGGAGGGTATATAGACAGATTAGAACAGTATACAGACAAATAAGGAAGGTATACAGGCAGGCTAGGCCCTAGCCTAGGGGGGAGAGAGAGGAGTCCTTTGATGACGCCCTGGGGGAGGGGCAAAACGCGTTGACGTAACATCCGGCTGACGCCTAAACCAAGTGACGTTTTCTTCCTGGCTCCATGGAACGCACGCTATCAGCGGCGATCGCGGAAGCTCTCTGACATGCCTGTTTGCAAGGATTTGTGAGTAGCGCTTTGTAGCGCAAGTGATTCTATAGCTCCGCAATACTTCACCATATTACCTTTTCTTTTATTTTTGGGTGGATATCCACAAGCCTCATTTGAACATCAGCAATTCTATCCATTTATCCACGCCAGAGGTACCACTTTTTAAAGCGGAGTTCCACACAAAAATGGAACTTCCGCTTTTCGGAGCCCTCCCCCCCTCCGGTGTCACATTTGGCACCTTTCAGGGGGGAGGGGGTGCAGATACCTGTCTAAGACAGGTATTTGCACCCACTTCCGGCATAGACTCCCATGGGAGTCTACGCCTCTTCCCGTCCCCACCGCGCTGTCTCCTGGGAAACACACAGCTCCCAGGAGAGAGCGGGGACCACTTGGGACGCGCAGCGCGACTCGTGCATGCGCAGTAAGAAACCGGGGAGTGAAGCCGCAACGCTTCACTTCCTGATCCCCTCACCTAGGATGGCGGCGGCAGCTGCCAAGAACCGAGCGGGTTCTCGGCGTCGCCTGCCGACATCACTGGACCCTGGGACAGGTAAGTGGCCATGTATTAAAAGTCAGCAGCTGCAGTATTTGTAGCTGCTGGCTTTTAATATTTTTTTTTTTTTGGCGGTGTGCGTGGACCCCCGCTTTAAATACCTATGGGGATTGACTGACAGTACAGGTTGAAGAGTCTGTGTTCCGGTAAAGCTGCCTATCTAAGAGCTTTGGGATCAGCCCAGCTGGTGGTATTTTACTGGATTTTCTAGAAGTATATATTAATTTTTATTTTATTGAGGGAGTATTTTTATTTCACCGTTCACCTGTTTAGCAATTGGGTAACACCAACGGCTATATTTATTATTTTTCTTGCAAACCATATTTCACTTATTTAGTATTTTGGTGATTAGTAGCTGTTTTGTGTGTTGTACCCATCACTTACCATTATCCATTAATTATGATATTTGTACTTTAGCAATTAATAATTGCATATATCAGTGTTTTCAAAGTGTACTTGTTATGGTGTATATTGGCAATTATTGAGTTGATTTGTGCATTGCACTTATTATCATTATTTACATCTATTGTCAGCACGTAGCACTTTATCTAGTTTTCTGATGGTGTAGTTCATTTTATCAGCGCTGTATTCGTTCGTTTATATTTTTCAAGTATTTATACTTTATTACAGCAGCAATAATATCTATTTTAGTTTATTTGTCGCTAGTGCTGCTTCTTTCACATAATATTAGGACGGTATACAGGCAGGCTAGGGTCTAGCCTAGGGGGGAGAGATAGAGAAGAAGGTGATGAGGAAGAGAGGGGGGGGGGGAGAATGTGCATAGCACAAAGGGGTGGGAACAGAGAGACGGGTTATTCTGGGGGTCTCACTCACCAATTATGCTCTCCAATTCAGGTTGGTCTCCCCCAGGGCTGTGGCAGCTATTGTTTGAAAACAGAACTCCCCTCACAGCACAGTACAGTGCATTGTATGCATGTGGCTGGAGTGTGGGCGGGCACAAATGGGAGGCGGAGTATTGGATTGGACAAGCAGTGCAGTGAGGGAGGGGTTAAGAGGACAGTGGAGACAGAACACAGCCCAACTCCTGCACAAGCTAGCTGGCTTTCCACGCTCTTACAATATCACTGTTGCAGGATGCCAGAGGCTGTGGAGCACCGGAGCTAGAGGAGAATAGCTATTCTTGATCTCCACTCCACACTGTACAAGTCTTGCTGCCTGGGAGTATTGGATTGGACAAGCAGTGCAGTGAGGGAGGGGTTAAGAGGACAGTGGAGACAGAACACAGCCCAACTCCTGCACAAGCTAGCTGGCTTTCCACGCTCTTACAATATCACTGTTGCAGGATGCCAGAGGCTGTGGAGCACCGGAGCTAGAGGAGAATAGCTATTCTTGATCTCCACTCCACACTGTACAAGTCTTGCTGCCTGGGAGAGAAGACGCTCCTCCCGCAGCTGCCCACACAGACTCCGCCCCTGCTCTCCTTTCTAGTCAGAACACCAGCGCTTGAGTCTGCAGGAGGAAGGAAGAGGAGCTCGGCCACGCTACAGGCTACAGCTTATAGTAAGCGGCGGCTGGCGGCGAGGCTGGGGCCCCAGGCCAGCTCAGGGCCCCAAGCAATTGCTTGTTTTGCATGTCCTGTCATGACGGGCCTGGCCAGTGGTCGTCTTGGAATACTGCCCAGTCTCGGAAGGGAGGAGATCATGCTCTGCTTCAGTTTGTCACAGTACATGTTGGCATTCATGGTTCCCTCAATGAACCATAGCTCCCCAGTGCCAGCAGCACTCATGCAGCCCCAGACCATGACACTGCCACCACCATGCTTGACTGTAGGCAAGACACACTTGTCTTTGTACTCCTCACCTGGTTGCCACCACACACGCCTGACACTATCTGAACCAAATAAGTTTTTCTTGGTCTCGTCAGACCACAGGACATTGTTCCAGTAATTCATGTCCTTAGTCTGCTTGTCAGCAAACTGTTTGCGGGCTTTCTTGTGCATCATCTTTAGAAGAGGCTTCCTTCTGGAATGACAGCCATGCAGACCAATTTGATGCAGTGTGCGGTGTGTGGTCTGAGCACTGACAGGCTGATCCCCCACCCCTTCAATCTCTGCAGCAATGCTGGCAGCACTCATACTCATACCAGGTCGACCATGGTGAGGCCTGTTCTGAGTGGAACCTGTCCTGTATGGTCTTGGCCACCATGCTGCAGCTTAGTTTCAGGGTCTTGGTAATTTTCTTATAGCCTAGGCCATCTTTACGAAGATGTATGTAGGCGTGTTTGTCAAACTTTTAGCTTTTTACTAAAATTTCAGTAAAAAATGATGGCATGTCAGATGTTTTGTAGAGATCTAAAGCAAATAATTCCAAAGCATTGGAGCATTTTATTAATAAAGGGTTACCAAGTGTATTCATCTGCAAAAATACATTTAGGTGACTTTCTACTGCTGCTCTGGACACATCTTTGGAATGAAATGCATTTGCACATACTTCTGGGCTTCCCCGCATTTAGTATCAGATGTGGAGCCAAAATCAAATTGAAATCACATTTTAGCTCATTTTTTTTAAAAGCAAGGCTGGTGCTGAGCTGAAACTAAAATGAAAGTTTAAACTCATAAGTCAAAATAGTCATGGTGCATTATTAATTGAGGGTTATATTAAATGAGCTCATGAAGTAATGTTTTCCATGCAAAAAAAAATTGTCAGTAGATCTCTTCCTTTTTGTCACTTGCTTCATCTATCCTTAATAGGGATGAGCCGAACACCCCCCGGTTCGGTTCGCACCAGAACCTGCGAACGGACCGAAAATTCGCACGAACGTTAGAACCCCATTGACGTCTATGGGACTCGAACGTTCGAAATCAAAAGTGCTAATTTTAATGACTAATTTGCATGGTATTGTCCTAAAAAGGGTTTGGGGACCCAGGTCCTGCCCCAGGGGACATATATCAATGCAAAAAAAAGTTTTAAAAATGGACGTTTTTTCGAGAGTAGTGATTTTAATGATGCTTAAAGTAAAAAAAAAAAGTGAAATATTCCTTTAAATATCGTACCTGGGGGGTGTCTATAGTATGCCTGGAGAGTGGCACGTGTTTCCCGTGCTTAGAACAGTCCCTGCACAAAATGACATTTTTAAAGGAATAAAAGTCATTTAAAACTGCTTGCGGCTTTAATGTAATATCGGGTCCTGGCAATATGGATGAAAATCAGTGAGACAAACGGCATAAGTACCCCCCAGTCCATTACCAGGCCCTTTGGGTCTTGTATGGGTATTAAGGGGAACCCCACACCCAAAAAGGAAAGGCGTGGGGCCACCAGGCCCTATATACTCTAAACAGCAGTATACAGGTGGTGCAAACAAGACAGGGACTTTAGGTTTGTTGTTATGTAGAATCAGTTTGTAATTTTGAACTGGTACATTTTTAACGTGTTTAGCTCCAGCCAAAAAATCAATTTTAAGCTTTTTGTAAAACATAGGCAAGGGTTATCACCCCTGTGACATTTGTTTTGCTGTCTGTGCTCCTCTTCAGAAGATTTCACCTCACTTTTTGTCCCAATGACAAATGTTTTTTGAAAATTTGGGGTTTTTAGTGAAACAAGGATTGGTGATAAAGCATCAGTGGAAAGGAAAAACGTTTTTCCCATATTAACTCTTACAGGAGAGAATTTCCCTTCCTAGGGGTAGATTTCATCTCACTTCTTGTTGTCTCCTTCTGTTAGAAAGAGCCCACAGACATAGTACAGGAGATGGTCAGAGACTGCAGACATTATACAAGAGATGGTCAGAGACTGCAGACATGACACAACAGATGGTCAGAGACTGCAGACGTTACAAGAGATGGTCAGAGACTGCAGACATGACACAAGAGATGGTCAGAGACTGCAGACGTTACAAGAGATGGTCAGAGACTGCAGACATAATACAGGAGATGGTCAGAGACTGCAGACATGTTACAAGAGATGATCAGAGACTGCAGACATGATACAGGAGACAGTAAGAGACTGGAGATATAATACAGGAAATGGTCAGAGACTGCAGACATTATACAGGAGATGGTCAGAGACTGCAGACATTACAAGAGATGGTCAGAGACTGCAGACATAATACAGGAGATGGTCAGAGATGGCAGACATAATACAAGGGATGGTCAGAGACTGCAGACATGTTACAGGAGATGGTCAGAGATTGCAGACATGTTACAAGAGATGGACAGAGACGGCAGACATAATACAAGAGATTGTCAGAGACTGCAGACATGTTACAAGAGATGATCAGAGACTGCAGACAAGATACAGGAGACGGTCAGAGACTGGAGATATGATACAGGAAATGGCCAGAGACTGCAGACATAATACAAGAGATGGTCAGAGACTGCAGACATGTTACAAGAGATAGTCAGAGACTGCAGACATGTTACAAGAGATGGCCAGAGACTGCAGACATGTTACAGGAGATGGTCAGAGAATACGGACATATTACAGGAGATGGTCAGAGACTGCAGACATGTTACAAGAGATGGTCAGAGACTGCAGACATGTTACAAGAGATGGTCAGAGACTGCAGACATGTTACAAAAGATGGTCAGAGACTGCAGACATGTTACAAGAGATGGTCAGAGACTGCAGACATAGTACAGGAGATGGTCAGAGACTGCAGACATAATACAAGAGATGGTCAGAGATTGCAGACATGTTACAAGAGATGGTCAGAGACTGCAGACATGTTACAAGAGATGGTCAGAGACTGCAGACATGTTACAAGAGATGGTCAGAGACTGCAGACATACTAGAGGAGACGGTCAGAGACTGGAGATATATTAGAGCAGATGGTCAGAGACTGCATACATAATACAGAAGATGGTCAGACTGCAGACATGATACAAGATTTGGCCAGAGACTGCAGACATGTTACAAGAGATGGTCAGAAAATGCAGACATAGTACAGGAGATGGTCAGAGACTGGAGATATAATAGAGGAGATGGTCAGAGACTGCAGACATGTTATAAGATTTGGTCAGAGACTGCAGACATAGTACAGGAGATGGTCAGACAATACGGACATATTACAGGAGATGGTCAGAGACTGCAGACATACTACAAAAGATGGTCAGAGACTGCAGACATGTTACAAGAGATGGTCAGAGACTGCAGTTCCTATGGACGTTAGTAGATAATGGCCGATCAACCCTCTCACCTGACCCAGCGATACAGCAAAAACGGTTCCTCTGATCAGGAGTCTGCTCACTCTGAATTGCCCGTGTCAACTCCGTTGGGTAGAGCCCAGATCTGTATTCTGGCAATGACTCCATTCCTTTCTCCACCAGGGATGGTGCTAGGCTGTGTGGCTTTCCCTCTGGTGGCACAGGGCAGCAGGGTTCTCTCGCTGATGATGTTCTCTCAGCACTGTTCTCTCCCTCTGGAGTCCTGGGTGTACTTCCCTGAAAGCTTTCCAGGGCTCCTGGCTCTCTCTCTCTCTCTCCCATTCAGCTGAGCATGCTGTGTGGGCTGCAGTTTCCGTGTTACAGTGAGGCTGCCAGTCCTCGGGACTACATGTCTTCTTTGCTCCTTTTTTTTTCTTCCCTAGCCGGTATGAAGGCAGGGGAAGAAACATAGTGCACCGCTCACTAGTACAGCAGCGCACGCTAGGAGGAGAGGGAGAGGGGAAATAAGAGCTTGCAGCTGCATGGCGTCACTAGGCTTGGTGTCACCTAGTGCGGTAAAACATGGTGTCACCCCCCTCCACCAACTATAGTCGTCCCTCAGTACAGACCCCCCCTCCACTATGTATAGACCCCCCTTCGTCTGTGCAGACCCCCCACTAAGTATAAACCCCTCTCTCAGTACAGACCCCCCATCAGTATAGACCCCCCCAGGTCAAAACACCCACCTCTATCAGCATAGACCCCCTCAGGACAAACCACCCCCCTCCATTAGTACAGAACCACCCCTCCTCCATTAGCACAGACCCCCCAGAACAAACCACCCCCCTCCATTAGTACGGACCCCAGAACAAACCACCCCCCCTCCATTAGTAAAGACCCCCCAGAACAAACCACCGCTCCTCCATTAGTACAGACCCCATCAGAACAAACCACCCCCCCATTAGTACAGACCCCCCAGAACAAACCACTCCTCCTCCATTAATACAGACCCCCCAGAACAAACCACCCCCTCCATTATTACAGACCCCCCTCCATTAGTACAGACCCCCAGAACAAACCACCCCCTCTATTAGTACAGACCCCCCAGAACAAACCACGCCCCTCTATTAGTACAGACCCCCCGACAAACCACCCCCCTCCATTAGTACAGACCCCTCTGGCCAAACTACCTCCCCTACATTAGTACAGACCCCCAGGAGAACGCCCCCTCCATTAGTACAGCCCCCCAGAACAAAACACCCCCCCTAATTAGTACAGACCCCCCAGGACAAACCACCCTCCTACATTAGTATGGACCCCCCCAGAACAAACCACCCCCCTACATTAGTATAGACCCCCCAGGACAAACCAACCCCCCTACATTAGTATAGACCCCCCCAGGACACACCACCCCCCTATATTAGTATAGACCCCCCAGGATGAAACCACCCCCCCATATTACTATGGACCCCCAGGACAAACCACCCCCTACATAAGTATAGACCCCCAGGACAAACCACCCCCCCTACATTAGTATAGACCCCCCAGGACAAACCACCCCCCTACATTACTATAGACCCCCCAGGACAAACCACCCCCCCTACATTAGTATAGACCCCAGGACAAACCACCCTCCTACATTAGTATAGACCCCCCAGGACAAACCACCCCCTATATTAGTATAGACCCCCAGGACAAACCACCCCCCTACATTACTATAGACCCCCCAGGACAACCCCCCCCCCTACATTACTATAGACCCCCAGGACAAACCACCCCTCTACATTAGTACAGACCCCCAGGACAAACCACCCCCCCTACAATAATATAGACCCCCAGGATGAAACCACTCCCCCTACATTAGTATAGACCCCCAGGATGAACCCCCCCTACATTAGTATAGACCCCCAGGACAAACCCCTCCCCCTACATTAGTATAGACCCCCAGGACTAACCACCCCCCCTACATTAGTATAGAACCCCCCAGGACAAACCACCCCCCCTATATTAGTATAGACCCCCCAGGATGAAACCACCCCCCACCTTACTATAGACCCCCAGGACAAACCACCCCCCTACATTAGTATAGACCCCCCCAGGACAAACCACCCCCCTGCATTAGTATAGACCTCCCAGGACAAACCACCCCCCTACAATAGTATAGACCCCAGGAGAAACCACCCCCCTACATTACTATAGACCTCCAGGACAAACCACCCCCCTACATTACTATAGACCCCCCAGGACAAACCACCCCCCTACATTAGTATAGACCCCCCCAGGACAAACCACCCCCCTACATTACTATAGACCCCCAGGACAAACCACCCCCCTACATTAGTACAGACCCCCCAGGACAAACCACCCCCCTACATTAGTATAGACACCCCAGGACAAACCCCCCTACATTAGTATAGACCCCGCAGGACAAACCACCCCCCCTACATTAGTATAGACCCACTAGGACAAAACTACCCCCCCAACATTAGTATAGACCCCCCAGGATGAAACCACCCCTCCTACATTAGTATAGACCCCCCAGGACAAACCACCCCCCCTACATTAGTATAGACCCCCCAGGACAAACCACCCCCCCTACATTAGTATAGACCCCCAGGACAAAACCACCCCCCTACATTAGTATAGATCCTCAGGACAAACTCTTCCCCCTACATTAGTATAGACCCCCAGGACGAAACCACCCCCACTAAATTAGTATGGACAAACCCCTCCCCCTACATTAGTATAGACTCCCCAGGACAAACTCCTCCCCCAACATTAGGCTGATTTAAAACACCCGGGTGGCAGCTGGAGAGGAGAGGACAGTGTGCAGCCGCGCGACCTGGGTGGAGAACAGTGTGTCAGGCTTGGGCAGCAGGCGGGAATGAGACACAGGAGGAGGAGAACTGGAACACGTTGGGCATGGGCCGCCTCCCCCCCAGTGACGTCACTGTGCGGCTGGTCTCTCACACAGAGACAGCCGCTCCAAACTCATTTCGCTCTCCTCCTCTGACAGGAGGAGGGAGGGGGGTGGGCTTCGGCACTCGGCAGGAAACACAGCGGCGGCGGCGACAAGCAGAGAGAGCTGCCTACGGAGAAGGAAGAGGAGGAGAAGGAGGGAGGGGAGCACTCTGGCGCTTCAGCGCCCCCACCTTTGTGGCGCCCGGGTGCACTGCACCCCGTGCACCCCGGCCAGGATCGGCCCTGGGTGCTGGTGCCAGAACACTGCAACCCCTCACAGATACTCTAGTTGGAGCGCAGGAACTAGCCCTGCTGCAAAGAATTGCATCAAAAATTGTAATCACACACCCCTGTTAAACAGGGGCTGAAAAATTGGGCCTTAGGCACTGGTGCTGGTGTCACAACACTGCAACCCCTCACAGATACTCTAGTTGGAGTGCAGGAACTAGCCCTGCTGCAAAGAATTGCATCAAAAATTGTAATTACACGCCCCTGTTAAACAGGGGCAGAAAAATTGGGCCTTAGGCACTGGTGGCGGAGCCAAGAACCAAAAATGTTCTTACAAGCTATCAGCATGATCATTGAGGAGGAAGAGGATAATTACTCAGCATAACAAGATAGTCAGCATAGGCAGTCTTTAAAGGGATCTGACATTTCAAAAAAAGTTATTCCGTTACATCAGCATCAGTTACTTGGTAGCTGGTGGTGATCCAAGACTGATTCATTTTTATGAAGGTCAGTCGATGGACCGAGTCGGTGGACAGACGCACCCTGTGATCGGTTACAAAGCCTCCAGCAGCACTGAACGTGCGTTACGAAAGAACGCTGGATGCAGGACAGGCCAGTAGCTCAACTGCATACTGTGCAAGCTCTGGCCAGTGATCCATCCTCAAGACTCAGTAACCCAGAGGATTTTTAGTGGGAAAGGTGTCCAAGTCAGATCTTGCCCCTAGGTATTCCTGCACCATGCAAAACAGATGCTGGCGATGGTTGCTGGAACCGATCATACCTTGGGGCTGCGGACTAAAAACTTGTCTGAACGCATCGGTCAGACGGCCACCTTCTCCACCGCTCCTTCTTTGACTGACCGAAGGCTCAGCAACACGTTGTCCAGGAACAGGAGTTAGTAACCTCCCAGTCTCTGGGTACGCGTTGCACAGACCTTTCTGCAAGGCCTCCCGAAGATGTTTCATCCTCTGCTCCCTCTACGATGGCAAGATAAGGTCCGCAACCTTACCCTTGTAACATAGATCAAGGAGGGTTGCCAGCCAGTATTGATCCCTCTCCTTGATACCACGAATACGAGGATCCTTCTGCAGGCTTTGTAGGATCAGGGAGGCCATGCAGCATAGGTTTGCCGAGGCATTCGGTCCAGAGTCCTCTGGGTCACTAAGGACGACATGATCCGCAGCCACCTCCTCCCAGCCACGTACAAGTCCATGGGTTTCTTGGGACTGTAAATGATCCCTAAAGACTGCTGCTGATGCTGAGTGCTAGGCTCCACCTCCAAGCTGACACGATCCTCCTCCTTCTCTTCCTGTGTGATCAGTGGGCACGCAGCAACACTGTCTTGATAAAGGGGGCCTTGAGAGCTAAGGAAGTCCTCCTCTTCCTGCCTCTGTTCTGCCTCAAGTGCCCTGTCCATTATTCCACGCAGCGTGTGCTCCAACAGGTTGAGAATAAAC
The DNA here is from genome assembly GCA_037952925.1 of Lithobates clamitans. Classification (NCBI taxonomy): domain Eukaryota; kingdom Metazoa; phylum Chordata; class Amphibia; order Anura; family Ranidae; genus Lithobates; species Lithobates clamitans. Next base: position 7,805,094 of record JBBGZY010000430.1, on the reverse strand, counting down.
AAGGAAAATGGGGCGCCTCTGAGTATGTATCAATAAACATTTATTATAAAAAATAATATCCACTCACATGGAAGATAGCATATCTGCATTCAGGCATGTCTCTGGATGAGAGGAGAGGGACTGCAAGCTTCAGCATGTCCACAAACGGCTGGTGAATCCACATAGGATGATGTGGGGTGGTGGGGCACAGCGGTTCTTCTCCTTGGCACACAGAACTGAGATGTGATGGTATGTAGAAGCATCCAGGCATGTGTGGGTTCCAGTGGAGGGGGAACGAGGACACCGGGTCCTGTCACAAACAGTGCCGTGATGTTGTCAGTCTCCTCTGGTAGCACGGCCGTGGAGAGGGAACCAGAAAGAGGCTTGGCACGCACAGCAAAGCATGGGGCAGAGCCGTAACGTCACCAATGTGCAACGCGTTTCCGAGTATACAGGCTATGAATGGTCGGCATAGCAGCACTCCTTTGTCAAGCATGGGGTGTGTGGGTCTAGGCAAAGTCTTATACTCTAAACAGGGGGAGGGGCCAGGTAAATACACACTAGGTTTAACACATTGTAGGCACAAAGGGGCTGGAGGATAATCAGCATATCAGGATAAACATGGCAAAGAAATACTTGATGGAAAAAAATGCATGAGAAATAAATAAGCATTTAAATAAGAAGCAAGGAGAGGTCCTGTTTGTTCTTTTGTGTGGGTCATTTAGGTACGCTTGCTAACGAACTGCATGGCAGGTCAACATATGTCTGGTCAAGCGTGTGATGCCCAAGCGGGAGATGTTTTGGCCACGTGAGATACGCTTGAGACATATGTTGCAAATAGCAGCGGTGCGATCTGATGATCTTATCTCAAAAAAGGCCCACACCAAAGAACTTTTGGAATAATGCGCAGAGACAGCAGCGCCCTGCACATGCGGAGCTCTGAGGTGTGATGCACTCAGTGTGCTGCCCTTAGACTGGCCCCTGGAGGGCATCCTGCCTCATTGGTGATGTGCCTCCTCCTCCTCTCTCCTATCAGGCACCGATGTTGAGTCAGTGACCTCATCATCCCCTCCTTCCTCATAACTGGAGCAAACCTGGCAGTATGCTGCAGCAGGGGAAAAATGACTGCCAGATTGCTGTCCTTCTTGGGCACCCCTCTGTCCGTGCTCACATTACTGCCTTCATCTGGCTCAGTATCATCATCAGAGCCTTCTAAACGCTGGGCATCCTCCTGGAGCATGTACCCAACACTGTGGTCAAACAGTTCAAGGGACTCCTCAGGAGGACATGGTGGGGCTAGGGAAGGAGTCACTGATGCCATTGAGCCGAGGGAAGAGGCCGCATTGGCAGCTGCTTTGCCAGGCAAAGTACCCTGAGCCTGGGTGAGAGAGGATGAGGAGGATGAGGACGGCTTGGTCATCCACTCGACCAAGTCTTCCGCATGTTGCGGCTCAACACGGCCAGCTGCCGAAAAAAAGGCCAAGCATGTCCCACGGCCACGTGCTGATGAGGGTGACCAGCACTGTTGTCTCTAGACACAGAGCCTGCTTGCCCTCTTTTATTGGCTTGTGACTGTCTGCCTCCCCTTTTTGGCCTTCCAGACATACTATTGGCCTGCAGTGAGCTGCACAAAACTGAGATATGTATATATATATACCGATTATACTGCAGCTAGCAGAATCAACTACAAATAGGAAGAAAAAACAACAAAAAGTAGCACAGGTTTCAATGTAAGCAGTGTGCCTCAATGCACATCAAAAAAATGTCCTTTGAGCAATCAAAAGCTCTTCGTGAGATGCATGCAATCTATAGGTAGGGCAGCCTTATGAAGGGAGGTGAAGCCACTCCAGATATGTAAGAGAAGAAGAAACAGCAAAGGCGCCTCTTAGTAAAACAGTATATTTTAATGACACAATTCCATTAAAAGCACTCACATGTTAAAACTTGTTAGTCCAGCATGGGTAGTCTCAGCAAAAGCCATACAGGATTGCACTCTCTGATGTAGAAAAGCCTTATTCCTCTCCGCTGCCGGCTCGTGTGTTCAGCGTAGGCTTCCAGGATTCGATAGTAATCCAAAACGAGGCTTGCACCTCCGCCGGGCAATCGAATGGATGGCTGGAAAGCAAATCCAATAGTATGTGCTGTTCTGTCGTTAAGCGACGCGTTTCAGAGCATGCGCATTGAGGCGCGCTCCTTTTTCAAGCTTGTATACACCAGGGGCGTTGCTAGATCTAGCCCATAGCAGCGAAGTAAAGAAAGCCATACACTTGGGCGGGCATACACATGTATATAATATACTGTGTGTGTGTTTGTGTGTGTATATATATATATATATATATATATATATATATATATTTTATATAAAATATCTTCACATATCTGAGTGCGGATCCCCCCTTACATCAGGGTCCCCAGAGAGCCCCCCCACTTACATTAGGGTCCCCAGAGCCCCCCCACTTACATTAGGGTCCCCAGAGCCCCCTCATTACATAAGGGTTCTCAGAACACCCCCTCTTACATCAGGGTCCCCAGAGAACCCCCTTACATCAGGGTCTTCAGAGAGCCCCCCCTTACCATCAGGGTCCCCAGAGTGCCCCCCCTTACCATCAAGGTCCCCAGAGAGCCCCTTCCTTACATCAGGGTCCCCAGAGAGCCTCCCCCTTACATCACGGTCCCCAGAAAACCCCAGGGCTCAGGAGTATGCTACATAAACAATGCAGGGCTCAGCTGTGCCCATCTATGCAGCTTCAACTGTGCCCAGGAATGCAGCCTCTCGTTTGGCTGGGCTTCCCCTATGGATCACAGGAGTGCTGTTCGTTTTGCACTCTGTGACCCATTTTCAGCAGAGAGCGGGCTGAAGTCCACTCTCTGCTGATGACACCAGGATCAGTCCAGGCTCTGCGTCATCACCACGGAGTCGGTATCCGCCCACATGCCTTGACCTACACCCGGGTCAGCCTCTCAGCGAGACGCTGAGAGCCTATGCTCGCCGCTCCCCGCTGAGAGCCTATGCCAGCTGCTCCCCGCCCTCCGCAGCCCAGTGCTCCAGTGAGCAAGGAGGGGGCAGAGCAGAGAGCTGTGACTGACAGTCACCTGCTCTCTGCTTGGGGAGCTGTGAGATGTTCAATCGCTCGGTTCTCAGTGTAGAGTCGACGGGGGACAGATGTAGCATCCACCGAGGTAAGTATGATTCTGAAAAAAAAACTGAAGTCCATACTTCTCTTTTAAAAAGACAGTTATAAAGCATTTCTCACAAAGCCAGGTATAAAGCACTGCTCTCAAAGCCAGATATACAGTAAAGTAGTACTCTTTTATAACTGACTTTGTAAGAAATGGATTATATTTGTCTTTGTGAGCAATAACTGTCTTTGTGAAAAATGCTTTATAACTGGCTTTGCAGTACTTAAAAAGACAGTTAGTAACTAGTTGCCGCCCGCCCACCATCAAATGATGGCGGGGCGATGCGGCTCTCGTTCTCGGACGGCGTCAAATGACGCCGTCCCAGAATGGCTGCTTTCACGTGCCCACGATGTTGCTAGGACACAGCGTGACCCGATCTCTGTAAAGAACAGTGTCCGCGGCTTATTAACCATGTGATCGGCCAATGTCCAATCACAGCCGGTCACATGTAAACAGGCTCCTCGCCTCACATTGACAGAGTGTGCGGCGAGGAGAGCCGTTCAGGGGGACATCTACACATGTAATCAGGGCACTGATCATCAGTGCCCTGATTACAATATAGCGCCAACAGTGTCATCAATCAGTGCCCACCATTGCCCACCAGTGCCAGCGATCAGTGCCCACCAGTGCCAGCAATTAGTGCCCACCACTGCCCACAAATGTCACCAATCAGTGCCCATTAGTGATGCCAGTCAGTGCTGGCTATCAGTGCCGCCTATCTGCGCTGTCCATCAATGCCCATCACTGCTGTCCATCAATGCCCATTAGTGCCCATCAGTACTGCCTATCCGTGCCATCTATCAGTGCCCACCAGTGCCCCCTATCAGTGCCCACCAGTGCTGCCTATCAGTGCCAATCAGTTCCACCAATTAGTGCCCATCAGTGCCACCTAACAGTGCCCATCAGTGCCGCCTATCGGTACTCATCAGTGCCACATATCAGTGCCCATAACTGCGGCATATTAGTGCCTCCTCATCAGTGCCACCTTATCAGTGCCCATAAGTGCCGCCTCATCAGTGTCCATAAGTGCGACCTCATCAGTGCCCACCAGTTCAGCCTATCAGTGCCCATCAGTGCCGCCTCATCAGTGCACATCAGTGAAGGAGAAAAATGACTTGGTTACAAAATTTACTGACAGAAACTAAGTAAAAAGAATTTTTTCTCAACATTTTTTTTTTTTTTTGTTTTTTTAATAAAAAAGCGAGCAGTGATTAAATACCACCAAAAGAAAGCTCTATTTGTGTGAAAAAAATTATAAAAATTGCATCTGGGTACAGTGTAGCATGATCAAGCAATTGTCATTCAAAGTGTGACAGCGCTGAAAGCTGAAAATTGGTCTGGGCAGGAAGGGGGTGTAAGTGCCCTGTAGGCAAGTGGTTAAGCATTGCTCACAAAGCCAGATATCATGCATTTCTCACAAACCCAGTACATTGTGGGCAGGTGTGGACAGTAAAGAGTGGGCAGGAGTATACAGTACAGGGTGGGCAGGAGGGTACAATGCAGGGCAGGCAGCAGTGTACAGTACAGGGTGGGCAGGAGGGTATAGTGCAGGGTGGGCAGGAGTGTACAGTGCAGGGTGGGCAGGTGGATGCATTGCAAGGCAGGAAGGTGGACGCAGTGCAGGGCTGGCAGGTGGGTTCAGTGCAGTGTGAGCAGGTGGGTGCAGTGCAGGGCGGGCAGGTGGACACAGTGCAGGGTGGACAGGTGCGCGCAGCGCAGGGTGAGCAGGTGGGGGCAGTGCAGGACAGGCAGGTGGGTGCAGTGCAGGGTGGGCAAGTGGGTGCAGTTCAGGGCGGGCAGGTGGGTTCAGTGCAGTGTGGGCAGGTGGGTGCAGTGCAGGGCGGGCAGGTGGACACAGTGCAGGGTGGGCAGGTGCGTGCAGTGCAGGGTGAGCAGGTGGGGGCAGTGCAGGACAGGCAGGTGGGTGCAGTGCAGGGCAGGGAGGTGGACGCAGTGCAGGGTGGGCAGGTGGGTGCAGTGTAGGGCAGGCAGGTGCAGTGCAAGGTGGGCAGGTGGGTGCAGTTCAGGGCAGACAGGTGGGTGCAGTGCAGGGCAGGCAGGTGGGTGCAATGCAGGGCGGGCGGGGGGGCACATTGCAAGGCACAGTACAGAGTGGGCAGTAATGCACATAGTTGCCAACAGTTCCGATTTTCCCGGGACAATCCCGATTTTGGGACCCTCGTCCCGATCGGAGGCTGTCCCGAATCGGGATTTGCCCAGGGAAAATCGGGAATGTTTGCAATTTACATTTTTTGGAAGCTGGCTGCAGGAAAATGGCCGCCGGTGCCGCCGCCGCCGCTAGATCGCTCCCCCTTGTGTTCAGTGGAGAGAGGAAGGGGGCTCGATCTGTACAGCCAATGAATCGGCTTTTCCTCTCGCACAGATCAGCCCCTCCCCTCTCCACTGAACACACGGCGCTGGCGGCTGCTGTATGTGTTCACTGCTGGGGCCTGGGGGGCGTTATGGGAGGGGAGGGTCTGCACTGATGGAGGGGGGTCTGCTGAGGGCGTCTGCACTGATGGAGGGGGGTCTGCTGAGGGCGCCTGCACTGATGGAGGGAGGTTTGCTGAGGGGGTCTGCACTGTAGGGGGGTCTGCTCTGAGGGGGTCTGCACTGATGGAGGGGGGTCTGCTGAGGGGGTCTGCACTGAGGGGGGTCTGCTCTGAGGGGGTCTGCACTGATGGAGGGGGGTCTGCTGAGGGCGTCTGCACTGATGGGGGGGTCTGCTCTGAGGGGGTCTGTACTGATGGAGGGGGGTCTGCTCTGAGGGGGTCTGCACTGATAGAGGGGGGGTCAGCTCTGAGGGGGTCTGCACTGATGGAGTGGGGTCTGCTGAGGGTGTCTGCACTGATGGAGGGGGGTCTGCTGAGGGCTTCTGCACTGATGGAGGGGGTCTGCACTGAGGGGGGTCTGCTTTGAGGGGGTCTGCACTGATGGAGGGGGGTCTGCGCTGAGGGGGTCTGCACTGATGGAGGGGGGTCTACTGAGGGCGTCTGCACTGATGGAGGGGGGTCTGCTCTGAGGGGGTCTGCACTGATGGAGGGGGGTCTGCTCTGAGGGGGTCTGCACTGATGGAGGGGGGTCTGCTCTGAGGGGGTCTGCACTGATGCAGGGGGTCTGCACTGATGAAGGGGGGTCTGCTCTGAGGGGTCTGCACTGATGGAGGGGGGTTTGCACTGATGGAGGGGGGTCTGCACTGATGGAGGGGGGTCTGCTCTGAGGGGTCTGCACTGATGGAGGGGGGTCTGCTCTGAGGGGGTCTGCATTGATGGAGGGGGGTCTGCACTGATGGAGGGGGGTCTGCACTGAGGGGGTCTGCACTGATGGAGGGGGGTCTGCACTGAGGGGGTCTGCACTGAGGGGGTCTGCACTGAGGGGGTCTGCACTGATGGAGGGGGGTCTGCACTGAGGGGGTCTATACTGACTCTGCTGGGGGCACCTGGTGCAAGGACGGACTCTGCTGGGGGCACCTGATGCAAGGACAGACTCTGCTGGGGGCACCTGATGCAAGGATGGACTCTGCTGGTGGCACCTGATGCAAGGATGGACTCTGCTGGTGGCAAGCGACGTGGCAGGTGACACGCTTAGGGATCCCACTGATTCGGCATTATGGTGAATTGAATGATTTAATTTTATATTACAATGTAATAATTGAAATAATGCGCTTCAATCACCTTGACACCATAACAATCATAATGCCGGGATGATTGAAGCGCTAACACCAGGCATTTGGAGTATCTTTATCTGCTGATTGTTAAACTTTCTAGAATACACATATTTCAATTGTTGTGTAGGATCTGGAGCTGCTGTCCCTTCATTCCTCTCTCCCCCTTTCCCTCTCCATCCCTTATTCATCTCAGACTCTAACCACACCCCTTTGAGCCACGCCTATTTAAGCCACGCCCACTATTGTGCGTAACCCACGCCTACAAACACATGCCCCGCCCCCTAATTATTATATGGCTCCGCCTACAGCCAAAAAAGTGTCCCACATATTTTTTTTGCAAGGTTGGCAACTATGAATGTATAATACAGCACTGTTCTGACAAGAGTAAGGAGGGAGAATACAGAAGAGCCTGCTCCCCCAAGCTCTCTTCTGTTTGGGAATCCAACTCTCTCACTGCACAGATGGATACTGCCAATGCAGGCAAGAAGAGAAGTATGCGGGAACCATCTGCACAGCTTTCCTTATACAGCTGCTGAATATTAGACTGGCTCTTGTGTGTGGGAGATGATTTTCCAGGATCGCTCTGCAGGGGCTTGCCGACCCTGCCCTAGAGACTCTGGGCCCCAGATTCGGGGCTATAGCCCCAGTAGCCACCCCCTAGCGACGCCACTTGGCTACACCCTTTATTTTGAAAAACTAGAAAAATAATGTAATTGGTTAAATTTGTGTGCCTGCTTGTCACTTCATAAGGGACAATGTACTTGCAGGCAGTTGGTGTCTGATTGGGCCATGCCTGTACAAGACAAATGAGGTGGTTTCTCTGTGCCTAATGTAATGTCAATCAAAGGGATGGGTAGACCATAGCTGCTAATTTCCTTAGTAACGCATTCTGCCTGAAAAGAGAAGTTCACTTTTTATTAAAAAAAAAAAAAAAACCTAATGCAAAAAAAATGTGCATTTATTATTTTTATTGCACCAGTGTGATGCCAGGATCCTTCAGACCCTCAGTACACTGTCCGCTCATACCTAAAATACAGGCAGGTAGTTGCTGAATGGCAGGAAGAACCAATGGACTATGAGAATGCTCACCAGTGCCCTTGTAGTTCATTGAGTCCGAAGTTACTTGGAGTTCCTTCATTCACAGAACTCAGCGAATGAAAGACATGGCCGTGTGGGCGGAGCCCCGCACAGCCGCGTTGTTTTTAAATTCTGACTGTGGGTGTGGGGAAAGATCCCCCACCTGCTCTTACAGAGAGGGATGTTAGGTGATCCACTCTAAATACAGGGGAACATGTAACATGTTGCAAAGGTAAACTTATCCTTTAATCCATCTCTGCATACAATGTAGCCATTAGAAATTTTGGGGCCCTTTACACAGCTTTAGGACTGGGCTCCCCGGGCCTGACCACCAACATTCCCCAGGATCCACTCACTGGCCATCCCACCAAATCCGCTGTGAATGGAGAGGAATACAATTTACAGCTTACAATACTTAGGTGTGGTGGCTGTATTCTTTTTTTTTTTCTTAGGCTTTTTATTTTCTGTATTCCATTGATGATCTGGTCAGTAACACACTTCCTGTATTAGAGTGCCACCACTCTGGATGAAGGAGCAATATAGACACCTTTGGACAGCAGTCTGAGGGGCAGGGGGAAGGGAGTGTTAGATGGACTAGCAGAATGAAGCCAAACTCACACTTTATAATCAGTTACAGCAAGCATTTTTTTTTTCTTTTGGGATAAAGGTGAACAAATGGAAACTGATAATTGTAAGCACCTCTGCTAGTGTTAAATGGTTTATCTCCAAGACAGCTTGTTCTTTTAAAAAACAGCAGATTGATAGCAGGATCACCAGGTAAAAATAAAAGAAAGAAAACCTAAAAAAGATAACTAATGCGGCCATAACATATAAGAATTTTCATAAGCTGCTATATAATAAATGTTTGCTTTCTGAGGTTTAATACTGCTTTAAGTGGATAAAGTTAATAAAGTACTAGCAGGGAGAGAGGAGATGGAGGGAGGGAGAGAGGGAGGGGGGGCAGAGAGAGAGAGAGAGAGGGGGGAGGGCAGAGAGAGAGAGGGGGGGCAGAGAGAGAGAGAGAGGGGAGGACAGAGAGGGAAAGGGGGGCAGGGAGAGAGAGATGGGGGTGGGCAGGGAGAGAGAGAGGGAGAGAAAGGGAGAGAGAGAGAGAGGGAGAGAGAGGGAGAGAGAGAGAGAGGGAGAGAGAGGGAGAGAGAGGGAGGGAGGGCATGAAGAAAGTAGGGGGCAGGGAGAGAGAGGGAGGTCAGAGGGAGAGAAGGGGGCCAGGGAGAAAGAGTGGGGGGCAGGGAGGGAGAGAGGGGGTCAGGGAGAGAGAAGGGTCAGGGAGAGAGGGGTCAGGGAGAGAGGTGTGTTCAGGGAGAGATATGGGTGGTTAGGGAGAGAGAGGGCATCAGGGAAAGAGAGGGGGAAGAGAGAAGGGTGGTCAGAGAGAGAAAGGGGGTGAAGGAGGGAGAGGAGGGTCAGGATGAGAGCAGGGAGGTCAGGGAGAGAGGAGGGTTCGAGGAGAGACAGGGGGGTCAGGGAGAGAGCAGGGGGTCAGGGAGAAAGCAGGTGGGTCAGGGAGAAAGCAGGGGGGTCAGGGAGAGAGAGGGGGGTTCAGGGAGAGAGAGGGGGGTCAGGGAGAGAACAGGGTGGTCAGGGAGAAAGCAGGAGGGTCATAGAGAAAGCAGGGGGGTCAGGGAGAGAGAGAGGGCAGGGTCTGGTTACACTGCTTACTTACTTGGAAGGTCCCTGGGGGCTCTCAGTCAGTGGCTTCTCTCAACATGGCTGTCGGCTCCTTTATCTTCCCGCCCCCACATCTCCTTTACAGCAGCACATGAGCAGAGAGAGAGGGTCAGGAGAAGGGATGTGTGTGTGAAACTCAGGCATGCTGGAGGGGACAGAGCAGTGTTTCTTTCCAGGAAAGCCGCACCTCCCGAGCTGCCTGTCACGGCACACTGAGGCCAGGGATGGTCAGGAAGACGGAGCGACTTAGCGGCCATCAAAGGAGGGGGAGACGAGGAGCAGGTGGATGGAACCACGGAATTTTGGGGGGACACTCATTTCTACACTGCTCGAGCGCACCGGTTAACAACCCCCCGTCCGCCCCTGCATGCTACGCCACTGCCTGGGAGTCAGAAGCTAGTGAAGTGGGTAGCACCAACGGGAGTCAGGATGTCAGGGTGATAACCGTAGGACGGGTAATTCTGCCAGTATTCCTCATGGTGGCGCCCTTCTGCCTATTTAAGCCTGCTGCTGGTGCATGCTGGTTGCTGGATTATCATCAGCTTCCTGTTTTCCTTGTTCCTGTGTTCCTTGTTCCTGTTGTGATATCTGCTTCCTGTTACTACTCGGCTTGCCTGACTGCTCCAGTATTCCGCCTGCATTGACCCCGGCTTGGACCTGACTATTCTTCGGCTCCGCATTTGTACCTTGATCGTCCTCCTGTGTTTGACCCCCGGCTCGGCTACCTTCTCTGTTCCTGATTATCCTGCTGTACCTCACCTTGGACTGATTCCTGTGCTGAATGACCATTGGCCTGGCTCTGACTCCGCTCCTGGTTGCTCCACGGCTCCATACCTGGAATCCCTCCTTGCACGGTTGCCCTTCAACCTTACCAATGCCCCCCAGCAGCTCCCTGCTATCTGCTACTCAGCAACAGCGATCTGGCAACCCGTGCACCTTTGGGCACCGTACTCCCTGTCTCACTCCCAGGGTTACGCTGCACTTAGCCGCAAGGGGCGCCCCCTCTGCAATTCGGCCTCACATCCAGGACTCTGACAGTATAATCCAGCCATGACTGAGGCCGGCGGAGGTGCGTCCCCAATAGAGACTTTACGCCAACAGGCCGTTACCCTTACACGAGTGGTCCAAGTTCTTCAGGAAAGATACCTTCAATTAGAAGGAAAACTCCAACATTTTATGCTACCATCTGCCTTTTTGGATCCTGGTTCCTCCTCCACCAATCTCCCTGCTACGGCCTCTTCAGTACTGACTTTGCCCCCAGAACCGCGGGTACCTACCCCTGAACGTTTCTCTGGAGATCGGCAGAAATTCAGATCCTTCAAGAATGCCTGCCTGTTATATCTGGCTCTGCAACCCCGTACCTTTTCCACTGAGACTGTCAAAGTTGGCTTTCTTATCTCCCTGCTGACCAATGAACCCCAGGCATGGGCCCACAGGTTATGGGAACAGAAGGACCCAGCCACTAGTTCAGTGGAAACGTTCTTTACGGCCCTGTTGCAATTGTATGAAGACCCCCAGCGTACAGCCACTGCTGAGGCCGCTCTGCATTCTCTTCAACAGAAACGGCGCAGGGTGGAAGACTATACTGTGGACTTCCGCCGGTGGTCTGCCGATACAGACTGGAATGAGGCTGCGTTGAAATACCAGTTTCGCCTGGGGCTTTCTGAATCCCTTAAGGACGAGTTGGCCAGGGTCGGCATCCCTGCTACCCTCGAGGGGCTCATTCAACTATCCATCCAGTTGGATAGACGCCTTCGGGAGCGCCAGGCTGAACGTTCTCAGACTCTCAAGGTGCAGGTACCAGAGATCGGCGCTATGCCTGTTGGTTTGGTGCTATCCGCACTGACTCCTGAGGAAAAACAGCGTCGGCGTCAAGCCAATCTCTGTCTCTATTGTGGCCGAAATGGACATTTCCTGAGCAACTGCCCCATAAGGCCCAGCAAGGTACCCAAGAACTCTCCAGTGTACTTCCAGATGTCCGGAACTTCCACTTCTCACCTTATCCTTTCCATCACGCTACAGTTGGCCGACAAGGGGGTTCAGCTTCAGGCCATAGTCGACTCCGGGGCATGCAGTTGTTTCTTGGACTTGGACTTAGCACTAAAGCTCGGTCTGGCCCTACTTCCCAAGAACCGTAGATTGGAATTTCTCCTGGCTGATGGCACCCTGCCTAGTTCCGGTCCTGTGACACAAGAGACCGCTCCTCTTTTGGTTACTACTCCTGATGGTCATCAGGAATTCATACGTTTCGACATTCTAAGCTCACCTATGTTCCCCGTCATCTTGGGTACCCCATGGCTCCAAGCCCACAACCCCCAGATCAACTGGATCAGGAAAGAAATTTCATTCACTTCACCTTATTGCCTACAGCACTGTCTTGCCCCTGAAACCAGTAATGTAGCCAGTTGCCTGTCAGTTCAACCTGTACCTGTCAACAACCAGAGTATTCCACCGGCCTACCAGGAGTTTGCAGATGTCTTTGACGAGAAAAAGGCTGATGTCCTGCCACCACACCGGTCATACGATTGTCCAATTGAATTACTCCCAGGAGCCGAAATCCCATTCGGTCACATATTTCCCCTCTCGGAGATGGAACTAGGAACATTGCGATAATACATTGATGAAAACCTGGAGAAAGGCTTCATCCGTTCCTCCTCTTCTCCTGCTGGAGCCGGAATCTTTTTTGTTGAAAAAAGGGACAAATCCCTAAGACCATGTGTGGATTACAGGGAGCTCAATAAAATCACTATAAAAAACCGTTACCCTCTTCCTCTAGTTCTGGAACTTTTCCAGAGACTCCGTACTGCCCGAATAATTACTAAGCTTGACCTTCGAGGAGCCTACAATCTCGTTTGCATCAGAGAGGGTGACGAATGGAAGACAGCATTTAGAACTCGCTTTGGACATTTCGAGTACTTAGTGATGCCATTTGGATTGTGCAACGCCCCGGCCACATTCCAACATTTCGTAAACGATATCTTTCGAGAATTTCTGGATGACTTCGTCATCATCTACCTGGATGGTATCCTGATATTTTCAACCACCCTGGAGCTCCATCATACACATGTAAGGACAGTTCTGCACACTCTACGTAAGCACAAACTCTATGTAAAAGCAGAGAAGTGTGATTTCGAAAAAGAGTCAATACAATTCCTGGGGCTAATTATCTCAACTGGTGGTGTTGCCATGGACCCGCAAAAGGTACAGGCAATCTTGGACTGGCCAACTCCATCGGATAAAAAGGGAGTACAAGATTTGTGGGGTTTGCAAACTTTTATAGGAGGTTTATAAAGAACTTTTCCTCCATCATCTCACCAATCACCCAAGTTACCCGTTTACATACTCGGTTCCTGTGGTCTTCAGAAGCCCAATCAGCTTTTGATAAGCTCAAATCCCTCTTTACCTCCGCACCTATCCTGCAACATCCTGATCCGGCCCTCCGTTACATCTTAGAGGTTGACGCCTCTGAAGTTGCCACAGGGGCAGTCTTATCCCAACGTCAGGATTCTAAGTCGTTACTCCATCCTCTGGCCTTCTCCTCGCGGAAGATGAGTCCGTCTGAAAGGAATTATGATGTGGGAGATCGAGAGCTCTTGGCTATTAAAACTGCCCTGGAGGAATGGCGGTACCTCCTTGAAGGTGCTCAGCATCCCATCATGATATTCACGGATCACAGAAACCTGGAGTATCTTCGCACGGCTAAACGATTGAGACCCCGACAAGCTCGATGGGCCTTGTTTTTTGCCAGATTCAATTTTCATATCTCCTTCCGCCCGGGGTCTAAGAACGGGAAGGCCGATGCCTTGTCCCGGATGTTTCCTGACACTCCCGAAGAAATTACTCCTAGCACTATATTGTCTCCACAGAATTTTCTCATGATTCAAACCGACCTGAGTTCCTCACTGAAACAAGCTTCTTCCCAATGCTCTGAACCAGAAGCACTGTCTTTAAGAAACCAGGAAGGTTTTCTTTGGTATCAGAACAACATTTTTGTTCCGCAGCAAGCCAGAGCCCAGGTCCTAAAGACTTTACATGACCACCAACTTGCTGGTCACTTCGGGGTACGAAAGACTTTGGAGCTTGTTCAACTATCTTTTTGGTGGCCCACTCTAAAGCCTGACTGCAGGGAATATGTCAGTTCCTGCACCATTTGTCAACGTAACAAGGGGTCTAACATCAGATCTTGGGGTCTACTACGCCCATTGCCTGTGCCGGAGCAACCAGGGAAAGAAATATCTATGGATTTCATAGTAGAGTTACCACCCTCTGAGAAATTTACAACCATCTTGGTAGTCGTTGACCGCCTGTCCAAGATGGCGCATTTCTTGCCCATGATGGGTACACCATCTGCTGCTGACACGGCGAAGATCTTCATAAAGGAGATAGTCAGACTTCACGGCCTACCGAGCGACATTGTGTCTGACAGAGGGGTGCAATTCACCTCTAAGTTCTGGAAGGAGCTCTGCAAAACGCTTTTCATTAGAGTGTGCCTATCTTCAGCTTACCATCCTCAAAGCAACGGCCAAACCGAAAGAACTAATCAAACTTTAGAACAGTACTTACGTTGCTTCTGCTCCTTCTCCCAGGACGACTGGTCCTTGCTACTCCCGTGTGCAGAGTTTGCATACAACAACTCAATCCATGCTTCCACCAATCAGTCACCTTTCTGGGCCAACTATGGTTTCCATCCCTCATTCTTGCCTAATTTATACCAGAGACCTCAGTCCCCGCAGTCCAGGACAGGATAAATGCCATTCAAGCTAATTACTTAACTCTCCAGGCAGCTATGCAGAAGGCCCAAGAGAATTATAAAAAACATTATGACAAGGGGAGGAGAGATCCCGTCTTTAAGGTTGGAGATAGATTGTGGCTTTCCTCAACAAATCTTAAGCTTCCTTGCCCCTCCCGGAAGTTAGGACCAAGGTTTATCGGTCCATTCACAATTAAGAAGGAAATTAACCCAGTGGCATTTGAATTGTCTTTACCAAGTTCCTATAAAATCCACCCAGTATTCCATGTTTCTTTAATAAAATCTGTTGTCTCCAGTCCTTTTCCAGGGAGAGAAGAAGCTCCGCCCCCTCCAATCTTGGTGGACAATGAAACAGAATACGAAGTAGAAGCCATTCTGGACTGCCGTCGGAGAGGTAGGACTGTTCAATTTCTTGTTAAATGGAAAGGTTACTCTGTAGAAGATAATTCTTGGGAACCAGCAGATAACATTCATGCCCCTAGACTGTTGCAGAGGTTTCAAGCCCGATGCCCTTAAAAATGGGCCAGATTGGGCATCCGGAGGCTGCCCCTAGGGGGGGGCACTGTCAGGGTGATAACCGTAGGACGGGTAATTCTGCCAGTATTCCTCATGGTGGCGCCCTTCTGCCTATTTAAGCCTGCTGCTGGTGCATGCTGGTTGCTGGATTATCATCAGCTTCCTGTTTTCCTTGTTCCTGTGTTCCTTGTTCCTGTTGTGATATCTGCTTCCTGTTACTACTCGGCTTGCCTGACTGCTCCAGTATTCCGCCTGCATTGACCCCGGCTTGGACCTGACTATTCTTCGGCTCCGCATTTGTACCTTGATCGTCCTCCTGTGTTTGACCCCTGGCTCGGCTACCTTCTCTGTTCCTGATTATCCTGCTGTACCTCACCTTGGACTGATTCCTGTGCTGAATGACCATTGGCCTGGCTCTGACTCCGCTCCTGGTTGCTTCACGGCTCCATACCTGGAATCCCTCCTTGCACGGTTGCCCTTCAACCTTACCAGCGCACCCCAGCAGCTCCCTGCTATCTGCTACTCAGCAACAGCGATCTGGCAACCCGTGCACCTTTGGGCACCGTACTCCCTGTCTCACTCCCAGGGTTACGCTGCACTTAGCCGCAAGGGGCGCCCCCTCTGCAATTCGGCCTCACATCCAGGACTCTGACACAGGACTAGTGTAGGGTGAAGAAAAGAACAAAGGGGAGGTGCCAACTTGGAGCCCGAGTGTCTTGAGGGACCAGGTCCCTCGGGTCGCTCGGGCCCCTTACACTTGTATGGGCTGTACCCCCCTGATGGCGGCCCTGTCTGCATAAGATCACTCATATGGGTTGGAATTGCTAAGGTCATTGCTAAGATCTGTTTCAAATTGTTGGAACTATGATTAAGAAATAAACATATTTCATAAATTTCAAATGGAGAGGGTGCAAAGACCTCAAAACAGAGATGAAGCCCAGGGCAGTCACATGATATATTTTTTCAAAGTAGAACATACTGCATCCTTATCACTCAGTTAGAGATCTGTAAATAGGTTGTCTGATCAATGTAATATGTAAAAAAAAGTATATTTTATGATCTTTAAACAGGATTTATTTGAGAAGCTTTGAAGTAACAATAAGGCTTGGGAAACCCAGCAAACGCCATTGTTTTCCCAGGTGAGACAAGCCATTATCAAACAAAGTCTTACAAGAAAATTGTGGGGGATGTTTACCCAGCTGGACACTTCTAAGAATTGTAAATTAGACAAGAGTTAATAGATATCGGTTTGTCTACTTAAAATCCTAAACCATGTAGGAATCCAAATATATCACCTATAATCTATGGACATTCTATAATGAATATCATAATGTGCCTAATATGCCTAAAAGGAATTATTACAGGTATATGTATTAATCTGATTTAGAAATATCACAGATGGAGAAATGGTTTAAATATACAGATTATTGTATTTAGAGATATATATTACAACTACATACCTATCTATATACCCATAGAGCTTCCTGCTTTTACCTAGATGTGTAGTTAATCATAATATATATATATATATATATATATATATATATATATATATATATATATATATATATATGTAAACATTTGTTCCTCTACAGTATAATTTGCTGCATTCGGAATGCAAAATCATTTAAACCATATAGATATATTAAAAATATCAGATGGCCACGCCTGCAGCATGAGAAAAGGGACACCCTTACAACAGATACATATTATGCAAATTGAACATATTACTTAACAACAAATATTTCTGCCCTTAGACATGTCTGGGGATTGAAAGAGATATTGCCTGAATCTACAGTAAGATACTAAATAGATCTTTCAACCAATGGAAAAGAAGTTACACCTTCTGGGCTAGGCTTATTATAAATTTTATGAGCCTATCATCCGAGATGGTATTTAGGATCAGGATAGATGCCATGGAGGGACTAAATCAGACATGCAGACACACACACTCCGTTCATCAACTCATACCTCTACATTGATGAAGATTCCTGGACACTTTATGCTTTGAAACTCGGCGGTCGCAAGAAGTAATTCCTCTTAAAGATTAGCCATCTTTAAAGCCATGGCAGTCATTCTAAAAACTCTGGTAACCAGTAATTCAGACCAGTAGCCATTTTGGAACGGTTACATATGTTGTGTTGATTATTACCTTATATTCATTTGTGTTATCTTAAATATTTACTTATTAATTATTATACAGTTGGATAACTATTTCCCTCAAATCAGTAACCGCCTTGTAGATTTTTCTCTAAGCTTCAAATTTTCAATATTTCATTTTATAGTATCCATCCTATTGACATAACAAACATCTAATTTTTATTTCACGTAGTTAACCACTTACTTACCTGCATTGTCATTTTTACAAGGTTATTGATTCTACAGGGAAGTTTATTATTTCTGTGCCATTTAAAAAGTACAACCCTCCCATTAGTGGGTGTTTCAATTGATATTCATAATTTTATGTGGCACAATCAGTATTTTTATTTTATGTAACATTTGTTTTTGTCAACCAATATATATAACTATTTTGTATGAATACATGTCTGGTGAATAAAAGTTGATTGAGATAATATAATCATGTCATCTATGAAGAGAATAGAGGTTAGTGAGCCTATAAAGAAATATAAAGAAATATAAAGTTAATGCGTTTTAGAATAGCTGGGGAAATAAATTAGGCTTAAAGAGGGCCAATTTCCTTTTTTTGGCTTGGCTTTATCTGGTGTGTAAGTCAAGAATCCCAACCATTCCTAACATCTTCTATTACAATTAGTATATCAGGTAAATAAAAGTAATAAGCCAAGTGGGGGGGATAAAGCACGGGAGGGAAAAGGAAGGAAATGTCCAGGGGGACCAATGGTTTAGAGAATCAGGTGAATGTAATCATAGTAGCGGGGTAGATATCATATATTCTCAGGGGAGAATTAGTGAACAGTCCAGACCAGGGGGTAAGTTATATTTAATCCAAGGTCTCCATAAGGATTCACAATTAGAAACTTTGTCCAGCAGGATTGCTTCAGTTTTTGCATGGATCATGGATTGTGTAACTCTTTGTTTGACTGACACTATGCAAAGCGAGTTCGATTTCCACGCTTTTGCTATAGTTTGTTTAACTGCCATAGTTATGAAAAGTAGTAATTTGAATTGACAGTGTGTTATGATTTGTGGTTTATTGTTCAGAAGTGCTACTGAGGGATCGAGTTATGTTGAACTAGGTAGAAAGAATTTTGAAGATTTCTGACCAAAAGGAGCGTACTATGCGACATTCCCACCAGATATGTACATGTGAACCCAGGGTAGTACAGCCTCGAAAACAGTGAGAGGGATATTGAGGGGGAACATTTCCATATTCTGGATGGGACCAGATACTATCTAGTTAGTACCTTATAGTTTGTTTTGAGAGCCACTATATTTGGTGTGGCCGATTTAGTTGTTTGCCAGATTTGAGTCCAGTCTAATTTGTTTGGTTGAAGATGAAGATCAGTTTCCCATTTGGTTGCGTAGGTTGGAGGAGAAGAGGTTACATAAGAGAGTAATTGTTCATAAATGGCAGAAATAAGTCCACGTCTGTGGGGGTCAGATTTACAAGCATTTTCAAAGAACGTGAATTAGGGGTTTGCATGTCAGTGGGTTTGTTGTGTTCCAAAAAAATTAAATTTGGAGATATCGAAAAGGTCTGGAAAAGGTATAATACTTTGGGATTTAAAAAAATGATGAACTCTAATCTAACCTTCATCTGACCATGCTGAAAAAGAATTTGGGAAGGACCAGGCTGGGTAGAAGGAAGGGTTACGTAAAAAGGAGAGGAGGGGATTTTGTTTGGATAGGAGTCCAAATCTGGTTTTCAATCCGTCCCAAATGGAAAGGCTGTGTTTGATAATAGGATTAGTGATTTTTTTCCAATGTGTTAACCATAGTAAATTTGCGATAGAAAGGGGATCACAGTCAATTGACTACAATGATACCCATACCCATGGAGTTTCCTTCGTAGTGAGATATTTGGGTAATTGTGCTAGTTATGCAGCGTAGTAATATTTGGTGAAATCTGGCACACTAAGACCGCCTCTAATACGGGGGGAATATAAAGTTAATTTAGGTAAACGAGGTTTGAGTTTGCCCCAAATGAATTGAATGGTTTTGTTGTTGTAAAATACATAGAAAATGTGAAGGGATCATTATGGACAGTACTCTAAAGAGGTATAAAAGTTTAGGGAGGATAGACATTTGGATCACTATTATTCTACCCATCCATGCCAATGGTAGAGAAGACCAATTTGCTAGGAGTAAGTTGTGTAAGCATAGGTGGGTAGTTGACTGTGTAGCGGTCATATGGATTTGCTGTAAAATTAATGCCTAGATAGGAAATGTGTGAAGTTGACCAGATAAACGGGAGAGAATCATGTGGTTGAGTTTGGAGACTAGGTGATAAAGAGATGTTTGGAGCTGTGGATTTGTGGAAAATTATTTTTAGGCCTGATAATTGTCCCAATTTGGAGAGAATGTCCATAAGAGGTGGTGCTGATAACAGGGGCGAAGTAAGAAATATTTGGGTTCAATCGAATGGGTTGTGCTAGGAGTTCGATGGCTAGGGCAAAGAGGAGAGGAGATAATGGGCATCCCTGTCTGGTACCTCTCTCGATATTAAAGCCTGAGTAAGATATATAAGTAAGATATATAAGCTTTTGGGTATTGATATAAAGTATTAATCCAACGCAAGAAACACATTCCGAATCCCCAATGTTGGAGGATTGTATGCAGATAAGGCTAAGACAGTGAGTCAAAAGCTTTTCGTATATCTAATGAAAGGAAACAGGTAGGGATATGACGAGAGTGTGCTGTATGTGCCAGAAGTGTAGCTTGGTGAATATTGCCACCAGCTTTTCTGAAGGGGATAAATCCAGTTTGATCTTTGTGGATCAAAGTTTATGGGATTAAGTCAGGTTGCAAGACTTTTGACCAATATCTTAATAGCTAGGTTAAGAATAGATATCGGTCTTTTATTGGACCATGAGGTATCATCAATATTCAGTAGACATGTGCACAATGAAATATTTTGTTTCGGAATTTTGTTTTCGTCCGAAAAATACATTTATTTAGTTACTCCCGAAATTCGTTTTTATTTATTTAGTTTTTCGTTAAAAATTGCATTCGTCCGAAAATCCAAATTAAGGTTGAATCTGTCATTGAAGGCTTATGGTGTCTGTCGAATGTTCAAAGAAGATTCGATGGAGCAGCTAAACTGTACGACGCCGTATAGTTTACCTGCTCCGTCGAATCTTCTTAGAACTTTCAACAGACACCATAAGCCAAAGTACGTGTGTACTTAGTTCTAGCTATTTTACTGCTCCTCCTCTTTGATTACAATCAGCCAATAACATTCATCATCATCATTATTTTTATTCATCTTTTCTCCCTATGTCGAATCTTTTCTCCCCTACATCAAATCTTTTCTCCCCTAAGTCAAATCTTTTCTCCCCTACGTCAAATCTTTTCTCTCTATGTTGAATCTTTTCTCTCTATGTAGAATAATCTTGGACTAATAGAGTTAAGGTTAGGCACATTCGTCCACAGGTTTGATGGACACAGATTGTTATTGTCATCATCATGTCGAATCTCCTATCTATATTGAACTGTTATAGCAACGAAAACGAAAATAAAGCATTTGTTTGTGTCGGATTTTTCATTTTTCGGTTTCTGCACTTTCGTTATCGTTTGTTAAAACGATAACGAAAATACCTGAAATTCGGAAGAAAATGCATTCGGACGAAAATGAATGCGCATGTCTAGTATTCAGTTTAGAGATCATGGAGATGGAAGCTGTGAGAGATTCAGTATGAAAAGATTGTCCATTGAGCAGAGAGTTGAAGGCCTCAACCATAAAAAGAGAAAAAATTGTGGAAAACCGTTTATAATAAGCAACTGAAAAGCCATCTGTACCAGGACGTTTACAGGGCTTCAATGTTTTTTTTGCGGTCTAGATTTCTGTTAGTGTGATAGGTTTGTCCATGGTTTCCTGATATGATAGGGAGAGAGAAGGAACGTTAATAGAGGATAACAGCGTGGTCAAACGAGATTGATCAAATGTATTTGTACTTTTGTAAAGTGTGATAAGTTTTCTACGAAATTTGTTTAAAATTTTGAGTGGATTGCTGGTATAGTCATCTTTTGTTAGTTTCAATCAAATAGGTTTCGGGGTATGATCAAGTTTTCGGAGTGCTAGGGCTAAAAATGTGCCTGGTTTGTTTGCCTTCATATAGAATGTTTAGATTTATGAAGAATATTTTCTGCTGATTCTGTCAAAAAAGATCTAGTTCTAAATGTGCTTTGTCATAGTTTAATTTGTTTAATGGAGAGGGTGTAGTTTGGAAATTCTCAGAAGCTTTATAAAAAGCCTCTTCTAATTGTTTATGGAGTCGGTGTTTATCTTACGGTGGTGAGAAGCTTGGATAATGCAGACCCCTTTAATATATGGTTTGAGAGCTTTCCAGCGGGTCAAAGGGTCTGTATCAGTGATACTGTTATTTATAGGGTAATCTTGTATGGCTTTCTATTTGTTGTTGAGATATGGAATTTGTCAATAAACTATCGTTTATGTACCAAGTGTGGAGGTTAGATCGTGGAACCAAGGAAGAAAGAGTTGTTACTACTGTATTAGGATCTGACCAGGTAAAGGGCACAATAATTGAGTCAAGAATAAGTGCTGAGGTACTAATATTCACCAAAAGGTGATCTATTCTGGAAAACTGTTTATGAGGATGGGAATAATACGTATATTGTCTTCTGGCTGGATTATGTTCTCTCCATGTGTCTAATGCTGTGTACACACGATCGGACATTCCGACAACGAAATCCTGGGATTTATTTCCAACGTATGTTGGCTCAAACTTGTCTTGCATACACACGATTGTACAAATGTTGTTGGAAATTCCGATTGTCAAGAACGCGCTGACGTACAGCATGTACGACGGCACTACAAAGAGGAAGTTCAATAGCCAGTGTGCCACCCTTTGGGCTCCTTCTTCCAATCTCGTGTTAGTAGAAGTTTGGTGAGAGACGATTCGTGTTTTTCAGCCTTGTGCTTTTCAGATTGTTACTGCTCTTCAGTTTGTGCTTGTGGGTTCGTATCTGGTTTTCAGTGCATGTAGTCAGTTCGTATCTGGTTTTCAGTGCGTATTTTTATAGTACGTATTTGATTTTCAGTGCATTCTTGTCCGCTCGTTTCTGATTTTCAGCTCGCTCTTCTCAGGCCTTTCTGATTCATCATAGAGTTCGTGCTGTGTAGGGGCTTGGTGTTGGGGTTCTTACTTTGACCCAAGCCCAGTCCATGAACAGGGCGGGAAGGAGTTCATGGATGAAGAATTGGTTGCTCCAGAGTGACCAATTCTCGCACATGCCTTTGTTGCGGGAGATCCGTGAGAATAATCCTGATGATATCAGGAATTATCTCTGGATGACGGACCCCGTTTTTCACCATTTGTTGGCTTTGCTGTCCCCTTATATTATGAAGCAGGACACCTGCATGCAGCAAGCCATCACTCCTGAACAGAGGCTAGTCGCCACGTTGCGGTACTTGGCGACAGGGAGAAGTCTGCAGGACATCAAGTTCTTGACAGGCATCTCCCCCGAGGCTCTGGGGATCATTATTCCAGAGACCTGTTCTGCCATCATACAGGTTCTGCAGAAGGGCTATATTAAGGTAAGATTTCTCCTTTAACATCACATTCTATGTATTTAATGTTTGCTAATGTATTGTATTTCTTTCATCATTCCCTAATTACCATGATTGTAATATGCTGTGAATGTCCTCTTTATCCTCAAACATGCTGGAAGTTTTTAAAGTTCCTTTTTTGTCCTTCATGCATATTTGCCTTCACTAACCTCCCCAGCATGCTATCCTGGGCCTATACACACCTAGCCTAGTCACTTAATGTATTTTGTCAGCTCCATATTAGTGCTTTACTCTAAACACCCCCTAAAATGTGTACAAATGTTATTTGTGTCCTTAAATTCAGGCAGAGTGCAAGAGGCTTTTTTTGGGGGGTCCCAAAATCATTTGGAACCCTCCCTCCCGTCCCAACCGCTATGTCAACCGATACCAATCCTCTATCCGCTGACTTTGCCAAACCCATACACACTATACCTTCTTCTTTTGTCTTCATATTTATGGATGAATTCACCAAAGCATGTAAAGGGCCTCCCTGAACACTTTCAAATGGTACTGTGTAAAGTTTTGTTCTCCTATTATCTTGATAGGTAATTCCAGAATGTAAAAATGTGCTTCAAATTGAACAGTGTGTATTTATATTTTTGTATTATGACACTTCTTACCTGTCCAGTGGGCTGAGAATAGTGTAAGTAAGGAGGGGCTGGCCAAAGTAATGAGAGAGTTACCTGTCCAAAACATCTACCCCCCCTAAAATTTGTACAATGGGCCATCAGAGGGGGGGGGATTTGATAAGTGGACCTTAGATTTTTTTCTTTAAATACTCCTTTAAATCAATGTTTTACTGATGTTGGCCAAGAATGTTTGTGTCTAATCTGTTTGCAATGTTATGTGCAAAAGTACTCGTTTTTATTTTTCTTGTTTGACTCCACAGTTTCCTTCAACGCCACAGGAATGGCAGACTGTGTCTTCCCAATTTTCCCAGCGGTGGGACTTTCCCAACTGCAGAGGGGCAATAGATGGGAAACATGTCCACATAGTCCCAACCCCCAACTCGGGGTCATACTATTACAGCTATAAGGGGTTTAATAGTATAGTGATATTGGCGGTGGTGTCGGCGACATATGAGTTTCTCTATGTGGAAGTGGGGAAGAAGAGCTGGATGTCGGATGGTGGAGTCATCGCCCAGACCGAGTTCTACGGACGGCTCCAGAGTGGTGGCTTGGGATTGCCACCCCAGGTAGACAACGTGGCTGGTCTGCCATTCATCTTTGTTGCAGATGAAGCGTTTGGGCTGGGTGACCACCTGATGCAGCTGTTCCCCATGAGGACCCTCACCCTGGACCAGAGTGTTTTTAACTACCGGCTGGCCAGAGCCAGAAGAGTGGTGGAAAATGCTTTCGGCCAGCCGGTTCCGCCTATTCCTTACGCCAATCAAAATGGTGGAATATAAATTTAACCATATAATCCTTGCATGCTGCATTCTCCACAACTTTTAAAGGAGAAATTCTATGAACTATGTGGCCTCAGTTGTGCCTGAGGCTGGTTTTCAAGACCAAATCCTGACGGCGCTTGAAGCTTGCCGTCCTGGCTTGCCCCCCTAAAGCGCACGCGAGGTCCGTCTAAAATATACGGAGTACTTTGCGGGTAGAGGGGCCATTGATATGCCAGAAAATGTTTAAGAAACCTTTTTTTAAAAAAATTGTATTTTAAACTGAAAAATATTTCTTTCGATTCACTGCTTGTGTTTCTTTTAGCTGTCTCCTAGGTTCTCCAATGGGCTTTTCTTTTTTGGCCATTTTCTTCAATAGTGCAAACGTAATTTATTTGATATATGAGGTGACAATCTCTTCTTCAGCTAACTATTATGTTGTGGGTCTGCCACACACACCTTGTTTTTGTTGTTAATGTATGTAATGCATTAAGAATAAAAATATTCATCATTTTCAGCACCATGAATTAATTTTTTGAAGTGACGAAATTGGCCTGATTGTTGCAAATTATAAAGCACTGTTGGTGTTTTTTACTAAAGAAAAATCCACTTTGCACTACAAGTGCACTCGAAAGTGCTCTGAAACTGCACTGAAAGTGCACTTGTAGTGAGAAGTGGATTTGCCTTTAGTCAATAACCCCCATTGAGTAGAAAATTTTTTACTCTGTGCACATTCACATGTGTATTTAGAAAAGAGTTTTTGAACAAACCAACATATTTTTTGTTTTTTTTTTGTTTTGTTTTTTTTTTGGACAGTAGAAATATCCTTTTTTGTGGTAAACAGGCATGTTTTTAAAACTATAAAACAATACACAACTCAGGAACTTACAAAGTTCAACTTTAATAAATTGAAGGCAATATCAGTCATTAGCATGTCCAAACTGTGTTGAACTTGCCTTCATCAGATGGGGTGATATCACCCCTGTGAAAGCCAAATTTAGAAGATGCACACAAATTGAGAGTCAAAATGGGGATTTTCCTCCTGATCCCATGACTAAGATCAACATGTGATAGCTCCCAGCATGGGGGATTAATGGACGTGTTTCGGGGGTACAACCCCTTCCTCTCATCTACTTTAGTTGCGAGGAAGGGGTTGCACCCACAAAATGCGTACCTTGATATCCCTTGATGGCAGATAGCACATGTTGACACACTGTGTGCATCTTCAAAATTTGGCTTTCAAATTTTTAAAGAAAAGTTACCAAAAAAAACAATTTGCTAAATTTTGGTGTGTTTTGGATTCTGCCTATTTTTTCCCTTTCTTAAATCTGGAATACTTACCTTTTTGGTCAAGTTTTACACATGGAGACACCCCTAGTATCCACTAAAGCACCTATGTGGGACACCCTAAAAACTTTGTTCTGGTGTCCCACACCAGTGCTCCTGCGTCCAGATGTGAAAACAGCTGCTGAGTATCCTCTCACACTGAATCAAGTTTGCATTTCATTCTAGTTACAAACCCATCTAGACAACAATGCACTAAACTTCTTTTAAGACAAATAGGCCTGAACAAATGTAGTTAACCTGCATCTGCCAAAAACATTGTATTAGTGGGCGAACTAACAATGTTTACTACGAATGATTACTGTGCCCGCGAACCTGAAATTTGCCATTTTAAACAGTACAACAGTAAAGAAAAGCACATGAAAAAAGACAAGGAATAGGGGCGCCTCTGAGAAATTATCATAAACACTTTATTTTAAATAAAATATCCACTCACATGAAAGTAGGAGAAGGCATGTACAGGAGCGTAGTGAAGGCTGGAAGGCTGAAAAACACAGGGCTGCAGGTAGAAGCTGTATCAGTGTAGCTGGAGCACAATCCAATCCAGGCAAGCAGGGGTGCAGATGACTGAGCACATACACACATAGGTGAAATGCAATGTCCCTGGAGGATGGTATCGGTAGTCCAGTGGAAAAGGCAGGAATAAGTCCAATAATAGCATGAATATCTGTGGAGAGGAGGAGAGAGACGTCTGGCTGGATGGCAGGGCTGCGCTGTATCTCGGCGCCGAGCCGTGACGTCATGAACATGCAACGCGTTTCTGAAATTGCTAGCTATAGATGGATGGAATAGCCGCATTCCTTTTTCAAGCATGGATACACAATACATGGAGGGGTTTAATATAGGCGGACCGAGGGGCGGAACCAAAAACATGAATGGAGACACAGGCTAATGAAGAGGGGAAGGGGAGGAACTAAGGAAGACAGGAAATGGGGCAGAAAACAGGAAATGGGGCAGAAGACAGGAAATGGGGCAGAAAATGGGACAGAAAACAGGAAATGGGGCAGAAAACAGGAAATGGAAAACAGGAAATGGGGCAGAAAATGGGACAGAAAACTGTGAAAACAGAAAATGGGGCAGAAAACAGGAAATGGGGCAGAAAACAGGAAATGGGGCAGAAAATGGGTCAGAAAACTGTGAAAACAGGAAATGGGGCAGAAAACAGGAAATGGGGAAGAAAATGGGACAGAAAACTGTGAAAACAGGAAATGGGGCAGAAAACAGGAAATGGGGCAGAAAATGGGACAGAAAACTGTGTGTATAATTTAAAAATGGTAAAGAATAATGGAGAAAATATTTTTTGAAAAATAAATAAATAATTTAAAAAAAAATTATACACACATTTCCTGTTTTCCATTTCCTGTTTTCTGCCCCATTTCCTGTTTTTCTGCCCCATTTCCTGTTTTCTGTCCCATTCTCTGCCCCATTTCCTGTTTTCTGCCCCATTTCCTGTTTTCTGCCCCATTTCCTGTCTTCCTTAGTTCCTCCCCTTCCCCTCTTCATTAGCCTGTGTCTCCATTCATGTTTTTGGTTCCGCCCCTCGGTCCGCCTATATTAAACCCCTCCATGTATTGTGTATCCATGCTTGAAAAAGGAATGCGGCTATTCCATCCATCTATAGCTAGCAATTTCAGAAATGCGTTGCATGTTCATGACGTCACGGCTCGGCGCCGGCCTGTGTCTGCTTTCCAAGCCTCATTTCCATCTCACATACACAGCCGTGTCTCTTCCCTCACCACACAGGGACAGTACGATCGCTGGAGATACAGCGCAGCCCTGCCATCCAGCCAGACGTCTCTCTCCTCCTCTTCACAGATATTCATGCTATTATTGGACTGATTCCTTCCTTTTCCACTGGACTACCGATACCATCCTCCAGGGACATTGCATTTCACCTATGTGTGTATGTGCTAAGTCATCTGCACCCCTGCTTGCCTGGATTGGATTGTGCTCCAGCTACACTGATACAGCTTCTACCTGCAGCCCTGTGTTTTTCAGCCTTCCAACCTTCACTACGCTCCTGTATATGCCTTCTCCTACTTACATGTGAGTGGATATTTTATTTAAAATAAAGTGTTTATGATAATTTCTCAGAGGCGCCCCTATTCCTTGTCTTTTTTTAGCTATTGGAACTCGCTTTTGGTTTCTTGGTGGCTGCCCTGACTGAGACTGTGGTTTTATATTACCAGTGTACACATCTGTACACCCACATTCCTGGACTATTAGGTACTATATTGTAAGGTATCTGCATATTGCGCCTTGTTACTTGTTTAAAGAAAAGCACATGGAGCAGCATGCAAGTAATAAAAATAATAGGAACACATGACAAATACTTACTTTTTTGAAGAACTCTCTTGATCCTTCTGTACTGATCGTGCTCCCTCAATTTCAGGTCTGACCAGCATTTCCTCAGTTGATCCTTGGATCGCTGTACCCCAAAATTCTTCTGCAGGCACATGATTCAGTGATCTGCAGTGCATAAAATATATATACAGTCTCCTACATATATATATATATCCACTGCATTCTAGTCTAGCCAAGCCTATATCTGACTGCAGGTAGTTCCTGGTGTACGTTTTCAAATACACTTTCAGACAGGCAGGTGATTCAGTGATCTGCAGTGCATAAAATATATATACCTGGCGAGGATCTCCAACCCCACTATACCTTCAGTCCTCTCAGAGAACTGCACTGAAAGGAATGAAGGTGTAGAATTAGGTGTCCCAAGCACTTGCGGGCAATCTGCTAGCGGTACACCTAAATCCGATTGTAGCAGGCAAACTTCCCTACCCCAGTTGCTAAACCGTCTAAAGAAATGCGGTCCCCGCCATCCACATGCTCAGCGGCTGAATGCTAGTTTGGCTAAATTTCTAGAACTCCAACTGCTGCCTTTTTAGCTGGTAGACTCTATCCCCTTTCGAGAATTTGTGGAATGTGCGGTACCTCAGTGGCAGGTTCCCAAATGCCATTTTTTTCTCAGAAGGACATTCTGGCTCTCTACCAGCATGTGGAAGGCAATGTCTTGGCCTCGTTGGACAGGCCGATCAGTGGTAAGGTGCATATTACCGCTGACTCATGGTCCAGCAGGCATGGACAGGGATGCTACCTTTCTTTCACGGAGCACTGGGTAACCCTGCTGGCAGCTGGGATAGATGCAGGACAGGGTGCAGTAATGTTGTAGCTTGTTCTGCCACCATGCCTCCAAAATGCTGGTAGTAGTGATTCTGCCACACCTCTCTCCTCCTCTTCTTCTACCTCTATGGCCTCTTCCTGTGCAAATTTGTCCTTAGAACCAGCGATGCTCCGTAGGCGTTCTAGGGGCTACGCAAGCACTCAGGCAAAAAGATGCCATGCGGCGCTTGAGTTGGTCTGCTTAGGGGACAGGAGCCACACTGGGGCAGAGGTTCTGGCAGCTCTGCAGGGGGAGGTTCAGAGGTGGTTGATTCCACACCAGCTTCAGCCAGGAATGGTGGTTTGCGACAATGGCACCAACGTCCTCTCCACCATCCGACAGGGACACTTGTTCCCTGTTTGGCTCACGTTCTTAATTTGGTGGTGCAGCGGTTCTTATGCAGGTACCCGGGCTTACAGGATCTCCTGAGGCAGGCCAGGAAAGTCTATGGACATTTCCGCTGGTCATATAATGCCTGTGCTCGGCTGGCTGACCTTCAAAAGGAATGTAACCTGCCCAAGAACCGCCTCATCTGTGACATGCCCACCAGGTGGTACTCAATGTTGGCAATGCTGCAGCAGCTGCCCACACAGCAGAGGGTCATCAATGAGTAGGGTCAGGGGAGCTTGGCTTTTTTTCACCACGCCAGTGGCTATTGATCAAGGATGCATGCACTGTCCTGTCACCATTTGAGGAGGCCACGAAGATGGTGAGCAGTGACAGTGCATGCATCAGTGATACTGTCCCTCTTGTCTTCCTGTTGGAGCACACACTGCGTGGAATAATGGACAGGGCACTTGAGGCAGAAGAGAGGGAGGAAGACGAGGACTTCCTTACCTCTCAAGGCCCCCTTTATCCAGACAGTATTCCTGCAGGCCCACCTATCACACAGGAAGAGGAGGAGGAGGAAGAGGATTGTGTTAGCATGGAGGTAGAGCCTGGCACTCAGCATCAGCAGCAGTCTTCAAGGGTTCGTTTTCAGTCCCCAGAAACCCATGGACTTGTACGTGGCTGGGAGGAGGTGGCTGTGGATCATGTCGCCCTTAGTGACCCAGAGGTCTCTGGAACCGAATGCCTCAGCAAACCTACGCTGCATGGCCTCCCTGATCCTGCAAAGCCTGCAAAAGGACCCTCAGATTCATGGTATCAAGGAGAGGGATCAATACTGACTGGCAACCCTTCTCGATCCATGTTACAAGTATAAGGTTGTGGAACTTATCCAGCCTTCGCAGAGGGAGCAGAGGATGAAACATCTTCGGGAGGCCTTACAGAAAGGTTTGTGCAACGCGTTTCCAGAGCCTGGGAGGTTGCAATTTCCTGGTCCTCCTGGACAATGTGTTGCTGAGGCTTCGGTCAGTCACAGAAGAAGCAGTGGAGAAGGTGGCCGTCTGACCGATGTGTTCAGACAATTTTTTAGTCCGCAGCCCCAAGGTCTGATCGGTTCCAGCAACCATCGCCAGCGTCTGATTTACACCGTGCAGGAATACCTTGGGGCAAGATCAGACTTGGAGACCTTTCCAAACCGAAAATCCACTGGGTTAAAGGGTCTTGAGGATGGATCACTGGCCAGAGCTTGCACAGTATGCAATTGAGCTACTGCCCTGTCCTGCATCCAGCATTCTATCTGAACGCACATTCAGTGCTGCTGGAGGCTTTGTAACCAATCACAGAGTGCGCCTGTCCACAGACTTGGTTGATTGGCTCACCTTCATAAAAATTAATCAGTCTTGGATTACCAGCTACCAAGCATCTGATGCTGATGTAACCGATTAATTACAGTGAGTGACTATCCTGTTATGCTGAGTGACTATCCTATTCCTCCTCAATGGCAGGAGGACACAGCCATTTAATTTGTACGTGCCCACAGAGCCCTCAGAGCGAGGGGCCTGGAATCTGCTCCCCCCAGAGATATCATTTGCTGTCTGCAAAGTTTTCCTCTCAAAGAAGACATAATGAGAAAAGCTAGAAGGAATGATCGTATAATTATCAATGGATAAACCATTATGCTTTTCCAAGATCTATCACAGATTACAGATGGCATTTTCCCTTTGCCCTGATTGTCACGCAGGGAGGCAAGCAGCATGTCCTCCTTACACCTGCTGATCTTCTGGATTTTTGTGTGCAGCATTGAACCTGGACTTAATCGACCTACCGGAGTGGTACCAGGAATTCATCTACCTATGGGAGAAAGAAGCCCATTAAGATCCCCATTCTCCTCTCCTGAGAAGCGTTTGTCAGGATGTGCATACCAGCAGAGAGATCTGCCTCCCTACAAGAGCTTTGAGGTGCAGAAATACACGCATTCCTGTTGCCCATAGGAATCGGGCTTTGGTGCATGTGCAAACTGGCGTGCAAACAGAAGCCGTCGCGCACCCCCGTGCGTGTCGACACTCGCGCGCACTCTTGAGTGACGCTGGCGCCAAGTGAGTCTATTTAGGCTCAGCCAGTACCTAGCCCCAGTGCTGCTTCGTCTTCAGCTTCTGTGCATCCTGTTTCCTGAGAATCTGTATCTTGATTTCTGTTACCTACCCGGCCTGTCTTGACCATCCCTTGATCTCCACCAGTACCGACCCCGGCTTGTCCTGTGACCATCCTCCTGTTTTCTCCTTGGCTCCTGTTTGCTGATCCGGCTTTTGACCTTGGCTTGCCTCCTGACTACCATCCTGCCTGCACCCTGCATCCAATTGTCCTAGCCATGTATGACCCAGCCTGCCTGACCTTGCTTCTTCATTGCTGCCATCTGCACCAGCTGCCTTCTTGTCGGTCTTCCTGCAGAAACCTGCCTCTGTCTTCACCAGCCTTACCAGGACAGCCGTCCAGCTACCGGTTAAAGACTCTTGCCACTCGTGCGACTCTGTACCTTGGCACCTTCTGTTCCCACTATCAGAGGCCCCAAGTCAGAAGTGTAAGGGAGGCCTTGATTGTCCATTCAGGCTCTTCTACCAGGTACATGATAGCGTTCCTCTAAGAGGATGAAACATGGCCGTGGGGGAAATTCCACCACAGGAACACATAACCCGAGACCATCCTCTTCTAGGGCTCTAGAAAATGGTTAACTGTGCTCCGTTTGATTCCAAATTCACTTGGAGCTTTTTGTGCAAAAACTTGTTTCCACTTTCATATGATGGATGAACTGCATCTCATTCTCTTGTCCACAAGCCTAACTGGGGCAACCTTTTATTTTTCTACTTTTTAAGATGTTTTATTTCTACTTTTGTTCTAAACCTGGTTATAGATCGAACAAAGAATGTTACAAGTACATGGTCATAGAAATAGTTAATAATCCAAGCAGGAATACTTGAAAGGGGTACTTTGCTACCCACTGACAAACTTCACATTTAGTACCTTAAGCCAAAGTGTATGGGTAATGGAGCTTATTTATGATTGTTTAGGTCCATACACCCACCATTGCAAGAGACTGACATCATGGACTGCCGATTTATAGCAGGACTAACTGAGGAGACTTGATCATTTGCTTCACATGGTCTATCTTGCATAAAGTTATTAAAGGTTGCTTGAGGATGGGGGCTTACAACGGGATGTTGCAGTTCTCCACAGGATTGATTCAGTTGAATTGCTAGAGTTTAAAATGTTAATATTTCACTAGGCTGTGCTTCTCTCCCCTTGCCTAGCTGATTTGATATAGAGTATAGTTATTTCTAGATTTACTCTTTGGTTTACAGACCAAAATTATACACACTGCTGTCGTAGCCTAATCACGTCACTACAAAGTGATCTTGAACTGGAGTTCATTCCGTGCTTCAAGATTTACTAAGTTGGTACTTTAGTATTTGGGCTCACTTACTAAAGTGAATTAACATTTTCTCTAAAGTGTTGTCTTACTATTAACTCATTCTTTTTCTCTTTTTTTACAACTTTCACTATATCTACTCTCACTCATCCTTAAAAGATACGTAGAAAGTGTCGCACAGAATATTGATACAGTTATTGAGTTTATTTTGCAGCCACCAACACGCTCAACCTCCTACTGAAACTTGCAGATGGCGTACTCCTCACTGGGGCTGGCTCCACTGGTAATCTCACATAATGTGAAGGGACTGAACATCCCAGAGAAAAGAACTACCCTGTTAAGGGAACTGAAGAAAGGTAAGCTGCACTTTGTCTTCCTCCAAGAAATGCACTTCAAGACTCACCAGATACCAGATTGACAGATTCTTACTTCACTGCCGCATATTACTCTTCTAATGAAACTGCCAAATGCAAAGGAGTTTCAATTTTGGTAAGCAAGGAAGCCGCCTTTAGTATCACAGCAAGTATGACAGATGTAGAAGGATATTTTGTTTTCATAAAGGGTACTTATGGAGGCTCGCCCATTACGCTGGCTAACGCCTATTTTCCTAACACGAAACATATACAATTCTGCCTAAAAGTGGTACAGGAACTTCAAGGGTTCGCTTCAGGATGTCTTATCCTGGGAGGGGATTTAAACATCCATTTGAATCCCCTAGTAGACACCTCGTCCGGGGAGTCATGTGTCACTTATAAAATACTTAAGAAAATGTAAAAACCTTTTACACTCCCTACAACTTATAGACTCTTGGAGATTTCTATATCCAGACGGTAGGGATTACATGTTCCATTCAATCCCACACGATAAATAGTCACGTATTGATTATTTGTTTGTGACACAGAGAGATATGTCGTGATCTCGGAAGCTAGTAAGGTATACAGACGATCTCGGATCACTCTCCGATAGCACTGTCTATGAACTTGCTCACACCCAGACCCAAATCTAACAACTGGAGACTGAATGCGTCCTTATTGACTGACCCCACACTACTACCCAAGATAAGAACTTCCCTAACAGAGTTTTTTTCAAATTTTTTTTTTTTCAATCATTTCTTTTTTATTGCACACATGTCAATAAAATTATAACAATACAAGGCAAGAGCCAGGTCAACCCACACAGGGGCTATGTCTGGCAAAAAAGGAGGAGCATAGTTTCAATCATTCACATTATATTGTACAGCAAAACATAGTATAAAGTGTGTGGTTTAAGTAGTCCTATTCTCGTGTTCCCGCCCTTCCTCCATGCAAAATAATATCTCTATTGCTAGTTCATTCCTCCCTTTCCCTTCATTTTGTTCCAACCCTCCCCTCCACCCCTCCCCACCCCACCTCCCCTCCGTCACAGCAGACCTTTCATATTGCCTTTGATGGTTCTTGCACCACCTGTACAACTACCGCAGGTTTCCCTCCTATCCAATGTTCTTATTTATCTGATTTTGTTGTCATTAATTTTACAAGCCAACTTCCTATTCCTCCTTCTTCTCCCCCCCCTGTGTACTTACTCTCGCTTTCCTTCCCCTCGGGTATCACAATCTCGTTCTTCCTCTCTACGTCACCCCCTCCTGATCACTACATCTGAAGCCTTTCTACTATCAATTGATGTGGGGCCAGGTCCGCATCCCCCAGCCATGGGTGCCATATCTTGTTAAATTTACTCCGATCGCTTCTACGGGCGTACGCCAGTCGTTCTCTAGGGAGAAACGAGTTAACGTAGGCAATCCATTGCTTAACTGTAGGTACAGTTGGAGCCATCCAGTACTTTGCAATAAGTTTCCTGGCGAGATACATCAGTCTAGATAACATGAAGTACTTTCCTCCCGGGTACATCTTTCCACTTATAGCTCCGAGCAGGTATACGGTCGGATTAAGGGGGATGTGGACCCGCGCCACCCTGGAAATATGTTGGGAAACCTCATCCCAGTACCTATGCAGCTTTGGGCACCTCCAAATTAAATGAATAAAGTCCCCTCTGTGTACCTTACACTTGGGGCACAGTGGGGAGTCTCCTCTACCCCATTTATAAAGCTGTACTGATGTCCTATAGGCCCTATGAAGAATAAATAATTGTGATAGTCTTTGGGTTGCGGAGAGTGACACCACTGGAATAGCCTCGAGCGCCATTTCCCATTGTTTTTCATCTATTTCTCCTATGTCCTCTACCCATTTATTTCGGCACTTTAACAGTGTATGAACCTGGGTTGACTTCAGCAACTCCTTATATATTTTGGATATTAACCCTTTCCTTGTATCTGCCAAAAAGATCTCATTCAAAAGTGAAGCTGCCGGTGTTGTCTGGGAGAGCGTTATTTGTTGTGCCTGTATCGCATGGCGCAATTGGAGGTACTGGAAAAAGCCCCTCGGGTTCAAATGGAATTCCCTACATAATTGTTCGTATGTCTTCAACACCTCTCCCTCATATAGTTGTGGGAAGAACTGAATCCCCTTTTCTTGCCATTGTGTGAACCCCTGTAGTCCCTGGATCTCAGAGTATCTACTATTATGCCAGATCGGCGTAAATGAAAGCACGCCTGTTATCTTTAAGATTTTCCGAACCTCACCCCATACTTTTTTAAAAAGCGTACTTATTGGGTCTACCCCCTTCATGCTTGGCAAGTCCATTTCCAGGTGAGAGGCCGCTTCTAGTGTGGGTTCCATCATGGTCACCAATTGGTATGTAGGGTCCTCATTTCCCTTTCGACCCCATCCTGCCATTTGTTGAAATTGTGATGCCAAGAAATATAGCCTAGAATTGGGTATTGCAAGCCCTCCTCTATCCTTTTCGTATTGCAATGTTTCTAGGCTAATTCTAGGTGTCTTTTTTTTCCATATCAATTCCCTCATTAGTGTGTCAATTTGCTTAAACCATTTTTTTGGTATCCATGTCGGAGAGTTGTGGAAAACGTATAATTGTTGGGGTGCCCATACCATTTTTATTAGGTTTGCTCGTCCTATAACTGATAGGGGGAGCCTACACCAGCTGTTGCTTTTTTGTTTCTGCCTAGAGAGCAGTGGTTCCAGGTTCAGCCGGAGGTACTCAGCCGGGTTTGGGGACACTATCACTCCCAGGTACTTAAAACTGTCAACTATTGTTATTTGTTCCGTTCCCACTGGTAGTCGGTCCCTCTGCTGGTCTATGGGCATTAGCGTTGATTTTGACCAGTTAATGACAAAGCCTGAGAAGGTGCCATATTCTCTCACTATCTCCATTACTGCCCGCAAGGATGAGGTCATGTCGCCCAGATATATAAGTGCATCGTCTGCATATAAAGATATTTTTTCTTCTCTCTGATGTCTACGGAACCCCACCACCTCCTTTGAATTCCGGATCTTTATAGCTAGAGGCTCTATTGCCAGGGCAAACAGTAATGGAGACAATGGGCAACCCTGTCTCGTCCCCCTATGCAATTCAAATGGAGGCGAAAGGTCACCATTAATACGTATTCTGGCTCTAGGTTTAAAATAGAGTATCTCTACCCAAGCTACAAACCTACTTCCCAACCCGAATCTTTTCAGTGTTTCCATGAGGTAGGGCCATTCCACACTGTCGAACGCTTTTGAGGCGTCGAGAGATAGAATGGCCCTACTCCCCGGATTATCCACTGGCATCTGAAGGTTCATGTAGAGCCTCCTTATATTATCTGATGTAGATCGGGTAGGTATAAAGCCAGACTGATCACGATGGACCAACCTGCTAATCACTCGAGATAGCCTATTGGCCAGGACACTTGCGAACAATTTAACATCCGCGTTTAATAGCGAGATTGGACGATATGAGTCTAATAAAAGATTATCTTTCCCAGGCTTTAAAATTACTGTTATTATTGCCTCACGCATACTATCCGGTAGATAACCCAGTTCCTCAGCCTCCCTTATAGCCTGCAGTAGTGATGGTAAGAGGTCCTCTCTATAGTGGGAGTATACCTCTGCCGGAATCCCGTCTGGGCCTGGTGATTTATGGCGACCTGTCCCCTCCAGTGCTTCTCTTAATTCCACTAATGTGATTGGGCAGTTCAACAGTTCCCTGTCCGCCTCCGACAATTGCGGGAGCGGACAGGACTGCAAAAACTGCAACAGCTCAAGCGGGTTGTATCTAGTTTTGCTAGAATACAAGTCCCCGTAGAACTGCTGGAAGCTGCTCAAGATGTCTGGACTACGGGTCTGCCTCTCCCCGGATTTAGCCCTCACAGCCAGGATAGTAGTGGGATCTCTTTGCTCTCTGGCTATAAGGGCTAGAAGGCGGCCAGTATTTTCCCCCTCTTCAAAATAACTCTGTTGTTGAAAGTATCTTCTCTTCTCTGCTGCTGATAACCAAACCGAGCTATATATCGCTTGTACCTCTCTCCAGGATTCTTGATTAGATTTTGATGGGTCTCTTATCAAAACCTGTTCCCTTTCTATCAGTTCTTCCCGTACCTTGTTTTCCCATTCCCTGGAGCGTGTTTTAATTCCCGCAATTTCTTTAATAAGACATCCCCTCAAGAATGCCTTAAGTGTATCCCATATTACCATGGCGCTAGCAGACCCCCTATTAAATTGCAGGAACTCCCGTAGCGCCTCTCTTATATTATCTATTTGGGGAAACAGAGACAGCCAGTAGGGGTTCACCTTCCATAGTTGTCGCCCCAGCTTTCCAGTGGTGCCTAACCGCACCCAGAATGGGGAGTGGTCAGATAATAGGCGTGGCTCATACGCCGAGTCCTCCACTAACTGCAGGAGTGCCTCATTTCCTAGACCCAGGTCGATACGGGAGAGGACCTCATGTGTTGCAGAATAACATGAATAACATCTGTCCTCTTTGTGTCTCTCTCTCCATACATCCCGGAGTCCTATTTCCATAAGCAGGGCTGCAAAAGCAGTCCTGCCAGTTGTCTGTTTCATAGTTCTAGATGTCAGAGACATTCTATCCTGGGAGTTGTCTAAGATATTATTGTAGTCACCCAATGCTAGTACCGGGACATCCGGATATGAGGCTATGAATTGTGATAGACACCCGAGTGAAGCTGGTGAGAATGGTGGTGGAATGTATATTGATGCAATTATGCACGTTAAACCGTTAATTTTACATAGCAAGAAGACAAATTTTCCCTCCCTGTCCACCCTCTGTTCCATGCACTCAAAGGAGACACCCGAGGAGATCACTATACTGACTCCTCTTGAATGTGAAGTGTGCATGGAGTGAAACTGAGTCGGGTATCTCCTTGAGCGCAGCAGGTGGACAGAGTTGGAACACAAGTGTGTTTCCTGTAAACAGATTATCTGAGGTTTCATTATATCAAAATATCTAAACATTGCCCTTCTCTTGTCGCTATCCCCCAGCCCTCTCACATTCCATGTCATCAAGAGTAGGTCTTTCCTTTTCCCAATTTCTTTACTCATATAGGGGATCATACCAATTCAAATAACTATATAGCAAAAGACAACAACGTGAGCAGGGAATAAGAATACAATTGTCCCTCAGAATTTTACCTGCCCCTTGTGTCCCCTCAGTGAGTAATACATAACAGTCAGCATTCCTCCTAATCCCCTTACCATCCTTGGTGGAGCGTAGGAGGGATTTGTATATGGTTTTATGTTTGTGGTGTTTTTCATTAATTATTTGAGTTGTGACTTTTCCACCCACCCCTCCCCATCCTCCCCCGCCCCCCACCCCGCTCCACCCCCCCTCCCAGTTCTTTCCCTCCTGTCTCCCCCACCCCCTCTCCCACCCACCTCCTTCCTTCCCTCCCCGCCCAGCTGGGCCTACCCTAGGGGCTGTGTTCCGAGCCTCCCACTTACTCTCATTCCCCATACTACACTGGCATACCTTGCCAGTGCCACACATTTACAATACCCCTTTAACCCAGGGGTCCCTATCCCACCCCCTCCCCCCCTCCCTGACCATATTAGTGTTATTCAAGTGTTCTAAATAATTATACTTGTGGAAAAAATTGTTTATCGTGGCAGCTCAAAGTATTCTAAAAAGTGAATGTCCAACTAGTGCTAAATTATAATCCTATTCCTTCAACCTTATTAGTGCTGTTCATGTGTTTTTAATTTTTTATGTTCGGATAAGAGATAATCTGTCGTGTCAATCCAGTGAATTAAGTAAGTGTATATTAACCTTTACTACTTTATGGTCTATCCCTATACTTCTTTCTCAACTTCTACCTGCAACACATCGCCTACTTAGTTCTTTAGTGTATTACTCATTGTATCACCCTACCCTCTTCTCTCCCCCCTCCCTAATACCACATAAGGACGGGAAAAAAAAAAAAAAAAAAAAAAAGGAAAAAAAAAAAAAAAAAAAAAGGGTCCATAATCTAATCAGTCTCTAATCTCTCCTCTCCTTCATTCCGTGTTGTTCTCTCTGCATTCTCCAGCCAGTCTTCCACTTTGCGGGGAGAATCAAAGAAGAATGTCCCATTCCTGGTGGTTATTCTCATGCGGGCGGGGTACAGTAGTGCATAATCCATCTTTTTTTGCTGAAGCACACGTTTAATTGGCATGTATGCCGCCCTGAGCTTTTGCAGGTCTGGGGAGAAGTCTTGATATAGTGAAATTCGCGCTCCCCTATACAAGATTTCTCTCATTTCTCTCGCTTTCCGAAGCAAAGACACCTTATCTCTAAAGTTGAACATTTTCATAATTATAGGTCTTGGGTACTCCTTGCCCTGCCGAGATTTGGAGGGGATTCGATGGGCGCGTTCGATGCCAAAAAAAGGAGAAAAGGATGCAGCCCCAAATGTCTCCTTGATCCATCCTTCCAAAAATTCAATAGGGTCAGGTCCCTCGCTCCGTTCCGGCATGCCTATTACTCTTATGTTGTTTCTTCGATTTCTATTTTCTAGTTCATCTATTTTGGCGGATTGATTTTCTATGCGTTTTTTCATGTCAGTCATATCTTGTCTGAGCGGAGATAGTATATCTTCCACCAGGCTTAGTCTGTCCTCTAGGGCTGTTGTTCTTCCCTCCGTTTCTTTCAAACTACTACCCAGCACAATCAGTTCTTCTCTTATGCTTTTTAGCTGAGCACCCAAACCAAAAATTGATTCCTTACATGCTGTAATCGCATACATGAGGTCCCTCATTGTTGGCTCTTCCGCTCCTCCACTTTGGCCACTCTCCATCCCGGGCTCAGTTGTATTGGGTAGCCTTTTAGGATCTGTGTCACCGCTTATAGGGGGAGATTTTCCTATTCCATGACTTATTGAGGGCACTGCAAGTGGGCTTGTTGCGGCCAATATTGGCCCGCTGCTTTGGCTGTGACTTTTCCTACTCGCCTGGGTACTCGCTTGGGTTAGCTGTTGGGATTTTACTGGTGATAGGGATGTCCTGGAAAAACGCTCTAATTTTGTTGCTGCCGCTACTGCAGCTGCTGCTGCGACTTTCGCTTGGTTTGTCTGGTTTCTAGCCGAGCGTGTAACCTGACCTCCTGCTTGATGCGGCTGATTTTGTAACTGGTGCTGGTTTAATTTTTCCTCTGCTGCCCGCTTCCCAGCCATGCTATTATGCCATGAGGGGGTAGGAAAAAAAAAAAAAAAAAAAAAAAAAAAAAAGGGGGAGGAGGGGGGGGGGGGTAGGAAAGGAGAAAAAAAAAGGAGAAAAGGAGAAGAAAAAAAAAAAAAAAGAAAGAAAAAAAAAAAAAAAATTTCTTTTCCTTTTAGCAAATTGAGATATAAAATTGTTACAGTCCCGGACTACTAGTTTTGCATAGAAAAAAAGAAAAAAGAAGTATCACAGAGATAGTCCTCCATATAACTCTGCCAACGTCAGATCAGTGACTCTTGGGACAATGAACAAGTACTTGTGCAACGCCGTTTCACTTGCAGCTGATGTTTATGATAAGCAGCTTACATCACACAGTTCCACTGGTTCTTTTATTGTTTTGAGAAACAAAAAGGTGAAACCTCATACGCCAGTACCCCCGTCCGTCTCCCACTTCGGACTGGGGTTGCTAATTTCCTTTATGTAAGATATTACTTCAATAGGGTAAATAAGCTCAAAAAATAATAAGGCAGCATGTTTCTAGTTAACCCAGGTTTCACATTACAGACTCAATTAGGTTTCTTCAGGAACCAATCAATCAAAGGCCAACTCACAGGCCAGCTCTTTAACCAGGAACCAGGAAAAAAAAGTCATCCGCCACAAACATATTATATAGAAAGAAAAGTAGGAAAGTTTTCACCTATGTCTGGGGTCTTCTTAGCAGCTCTCCAGATTCCCAGCGTTGCGATGTTAATTCTGATAGCTTGCTTTGTTCATTGCCCCGCTGCTGCTACTGTGTTCGACCAGATTTGGTTGCTGCTGATAACCCAGGGGGGGCCTCTCACGCCACCCCTATAGCTCCATCTTCCTGGCTCTCCACCGCCACACTCACTGACGCCGCCACTGCTGGTGCTGCTATAGCCGCCGCCGGAGCATCCCTTTACCCGGCCGCCGGCACGCCACGGGGGTCTCTCACACCCCACCTCAGCTCCGTCCACCGCGTCTGTGCCAGGGAGCGATCTGCTCAATAGTGCTGTAGTGCTGTAGTTGGCCAAACGCCGCTGCTTACACTGCCGCTTGTACTGCTGCACACACCAGTAGTCTCCTCAGCCCTTGGCTTGGCTGGTCAGAGCGGAGGGAGAGGAGATCTCACACACCCTCTCACTCCCACATCCGGTCACGCCCCTCACAGTTCTGTGTTTTTTTCAAATTAATGAAACACCAGACGTAGATCCCTTGGTACTCTGGGAAGCACATAATTGTTCTATTAGGGGAGAACTGATTAAACTAGGTTCACAACGCAAAAAAGAACAAGAAAAAGAAATTAAGAGATTAACTGACAAGATATTTAAATTGGAATTGTTACACAAACACACCCTACATGCACAATCAGCGTGAATTATTGGATTGCAGGAAAGCATTGCAACAATGGAAGCCAAAACTAAACGCATATTATTCCTCAAAAAGAAAATATACTATGAAGCAGGAGATAAAACAGGCAAGCTGCTGGCTAGAGCATTAAGGGATCCCAACATAAATCACAACATTATGGGAATCAGGAGGGCAGACGGCACCCTAGACATCGCCACAGAAGCAATAGCCGCACAATTCCACAGTTATTACACTAAACTTTATAAGCTCCCAACGCAACCCAGACCGCCGGACGTAGCCGGTGACAGACAACACATCATACAAGATTTCCTTTAGAGAGAGTGGTCTCCCTAAACTGGAAGATACCAATATAAACACCTCTAGAGGAGCAGATTACCCCCTCAGAAATTAGACAAGCTATTAAGGGTTTAAAGTCGGGTAAAAGTCCAGGCCCAGATGGCTTAAACTCAATCTATTATAAAACCTTCATA
This sequence comes from Lithobates clamitans, assembly GCA_037952925.1. Taxonomy (NCBI): domain Eukaryota; kingdom Metazoa; phylum Chordata; class Amphibia; order Anura; family Ranidae; genus Lithobates; species Lithobates clamitans. The sequence goes on along the minus strand of JBBGZY010000430.1, from coordinate 7,763,489 downwards.
GACAGTCTGACTGCCCCATTGGTCAAAGCATTGAATGCTCTGTCTGATCCAAGAAATGTTACTCCTGATTTTCTATCGGCCTTCATCACTATCATTCCCAAACCTAATAAGGACCCTACTGATTGTGCCAGCTACAGGCCAATTTCGTTATTGAACTTAGACCTCAAAATACTGACAACAATTCTGGCCACTAGACTAAGCCCACTTTTAGCTGGTTTAATTGGACCAGAGCAGGTTGGTTTCATGCCAGGGATAGAGGCTATGGATAACATCATTAAAGCTCTCTTACTGTCGCATACAGCACACACCACAAAGATCAAGGATCTTCTCCTGTCCATGGAAGTGGAGAAGGCCTATGATAGGGTCTCCCCGGGACTTTATGCTGGCCACTTGTGAACATGTAGGCTTGGGCTCCAGAATGATGGCCTGGATATCTGCTATTTATCAAAACCCCTCCGCCAGGTTGAAGATAAATGGATCCCTGTCGGAAAGGTTTGGCATAACCAATGGCACTAGGCAGGGTTGCCCCCTATCCCCTTTATTGTTTATTTTATCCCTGGAACCATTTATTAGAATGGTCAACAGAAATTACTCAATCAGGGGTTTCAAGTTATTAGACAGAGAGTTCAAAATAGCAGCATATGCAGACAGCTTGCTGTTCTTTTTGACTCAACCACACACTACAATACCCAACTTGATCAAAGCTTGGATATGTATCCAATCTTAAGATAAATTACACAAAGTCAGAGGCAATGAATATTAATTTGTCAGGAGAAGAGTATATGAGAACCAAAGATAACTGCCCATTTTAGTGGGAAAAGATGGCACTCAAGTATTTAGGAATATGGCTTTCGTCAAAAATGTCTTCTGTCTTTGAGCAAAATTTTCCCCCATTGTTGCGGATGATAGAAAAAGACCTCAAAGCCTGGCACAAAGGGTATTTCTCTTGGTTTTGTCGGGCAGCAATCCTCAAAATGTCCATACTACCCAAATTATTATATCTCTTATGGCTCTGTCTATACCAATTCCTAAATCCCGTTTCAAAAACTTACACTCACTGCTTCTGAAATTTCTGTGGAACCACAAAAGAACTAGAATAAAATTTTCGTTGTTGACCAAACCAAAAGAACATGGAGGGATGGGTCTACCTAATTTTAAGAACTATCATCTGGCATCTCACCTGACGAGGGTAGTTGACTGGCACTGTCACGGTGATTCCAAAGACTGGGTAAGGTTGGAAGCGAGTCTGGGTCCCACTCACTGCTTCTGAAATTTCTGTGGAACCACAAAAGAACTAGAATAAAATGTTCGTTGTTGACCAAACCAAAAGAACATGGAGGGATGGGTCTACCTAATTTTAAGAACTATCATCTGGCATCTCACCTGACGAGGGTAGTTGATTGGCACTGTCACGGTGATTCCAAAGACTGGGTAAGGTTGAAAGCGAGTCCGAGTCCCATCCCATTGCGCTTTAGCCCATGGATTCCATGGGACAGTCTCAGAAGTTTGTTAAAACAACATCCTTTACTAGAGACAACCCTGACAGCCCTCCACGGCATAGCCAAACACTCCAAGGTGACTTCACCCATTAGTCCATTGACCCCCCTGAAGGACAACCCAGAATTTATCCCAGGAATTAGGAATCTAGCTTTTCAAAACCTGATTACAGACAGACCATTGATGGTGGGTGACTGTTTTATCAATGGCAAACTTAAAGATCTCACTACAATTAAAAAAGACAGTGGGATAGCACATTTACCACTGTGGTCCTACTTTCAACTTCGCAGCTACATCAGCAATAAAACACACAGAAAGGAATTTACTAGGCCTCTGACGGAATTGGAAGCGGTCTGTGTATCTGGTGAACACTTTGATACTGCAACTTTATACTCCTATACATGGTTACAAAGTGCGGATGCATTTCAGGAAGAGGGTTTCAGGAAGAAGTGGTCAAGCGCTCTTAAGATGAACATAACAGAGGCTCAATGGAGAAATGCTTGCATATTCTCACACAAATGTTCGCTTAGCACAAAAATGCAGGAAACCGCATATAAACTATTGACAAGGTGGTACCTCACACCTGCAAAGCTGAACAAGTGGAACCCACAGATCCCTGACACATGTTGGAGATGCGGGGGTGATGTGGGTACCCTTTTACACGTTTGGTGGAGTTGATAACAGAGAATAACATTAGATTTAATGCAGCGTGCTGTTTATTACACATCTCCAATTTTACACTGAAATGTTACAAAAACTCGTTGACAAAGCATTTACTAAACGCCGCTAAAGCGCTGATTCCGACTCTCTGGCGGACAACTCGCACCCCTATGATGGGGGAGTGGTTGGACAAAGTTTCTGAAATCTGTGTGTTGGAAGATACACTGGTGCAGTCTTATGACAGAGTGGAAAAGTTTCACAAAACTTGGTCCCCTTGGTTCTTGTTCATCTATTCCAGGTCATTTGAGGATTTGAAAGCAACTAAGCTCTCAACCTAACAGGGATACTTGGCCATTTAACTCATGTAGAGTCCTACAGTGGTCTGTTGTGAGGTTACAACTAAAACCTGATAATGAATGCTCAAGAAAATATTTTTTTTTTCCTTTTTTTCCTCTAAAAATTCTTCAAATTCCACTACTATGCACTGACTGAAAGTTACGCTGTGATATACTGGAAGTTAACTGTAATAGCCCCTTTTCTATAGATATCTTTTCTATGGGTATTTTTCTCACCTGCTTCCCTTTTTTTTCCGTCCTTTTTTCTCTATCTTTTCCCTTCCCTCTTTACTATATGTGTGGAGATACAATGCTTAGCAAGAAAAAGAAAGGAGGGGAGGGGGGAGAGGAGAAAAAAGGAGAGAAGAAACGATTAAGAATTAGTTATAAAACAAAAGGGTAATTCAAGATATCTCATATTGATAGGATGCTGTTACATGAACCCCACGTTGGCTAATATGGGAGTACTGACATATCATTATGTATATTCAAGGATTCGCAACTCATAGGTTATGTCACCACTCTGATGTAGACAAATTGCGGGAAACAGTGATATAATTACCTATAGAAAATGTTAAATGCACCTTTGTACCCTTTATGCCTTGTTTTTCTTTTTTTTTTTTCTACATATGCAAATGATGTAAACATTTATCGTGTTTTCTAATAAACTTTTTGATGTTTAAAAAAAAAAATTGGCAGGCATGTTCCCCCCAGCCGCACCGTATTACCAAGTTGAATCCAGTGATGATGAGGATAGAGGGGATGATTATGATGAGGAGGTCACTGACACGATTTGGATGCTGGATAGAGCAGAGGAGGAAAGTGAGGGTGAGGCACAACCCCAACGAGGCAGGATGTCATCCAGAAGCAGCTATTATGGAAAAGTAGAGAGCAGCCACCCTATTCCTTCAGATTGTGGAGCTGTTATCTCCTGACCCACTTCGCACAGCTCAGCTGTCTGGGTCACTTTTAGCACATGTGCAGCCGATCGCACTGTTGCAATTTTCAAATGCCTGGCACATGTCCTCAATTTCGTGGTGCAGCGTTTCTTAAACAGGTACCCAGGGTTGCAAGATCTTCTAAAGCAGGCCAGAAGAGTCTGTAGCCATTTCAGGTGGTCATACTCAGCCAGTGTTGGGTTGGCTGAACTTCAGCAGGACTTCCACCTGCCCGTAAACTGCCTGATTTGTGACATGCCCACCAGGTGGAGCTTAACTCTGGCAATGCTGCAGAGGCTGCACATGCAACAGAGGGTGATCAACGAGTACCTGTTTGAGTATGGCACAAGGACAGGCTCAGGGCGGCTCGGTTTTTTCCCCCTACGTCAATGGCTGGTGATAAAGGATGCATGCACTGTACTGTCACTATTTGAGGAGGCGACAAGGATGGCGAACTGTGAAAATGCATACATTAGTGACACAATCCTTCTTGTGTTCCTACTGGAGCATACTCTGCGTGGCATTTTGGACAGGGCACTTGAGGCAGAGCAGAGGGAGAAAGAGATGGACTTCCTTTCCTCTCAAGGCCTGCTTTATGCAGACACCCTTCTTGCATCACTACAGAACACACAAGAAGAGGGGAAGGAGCAGGAGGAGGATTCTGGCAGTTTTGGAGGCATTGAAGCAGAGGAAGACATACGTCAAACCTGCCTAGCTTTGTGGGTGTTGATTTTATCAGGAAGGAAATCTTTGGTATAGGTTTTATGGGCACAATTAACACCCAAGGACCATTTTTTCCCGCTTCTGTTTGACAGGTGCATATCATTTATTCTTTTTTACAACAAGGCCAATGATTTCTTTCATCAAGAGTATCTTTATAAGGTTACAGTGTGAAGGTACCACCAACACCCAAACATACATTTTTCCACACCTGTTACTTCTATCCAAAGTCTGCAAAACAGACACTAGAAAATATCCAAAAAAATCTCTAATTTGTTCTGAGTGCACTAAATTGTGGCCTCATCATACAGACTGGCTCCCCAAGCCATTGTTTACAAAATAAATAAAGCTTGCAGGGAAAATTTGTTTTTTTTAAATTCATAAATGTCATTTTTGCTGCAGCAGGTTCTATACATGGTATATAGGCGCCTCTATACAGGGCCAGTAAGGGGACCCCTCAGGCACTGTATTTGAAGGAATTTTTTATTTTTTAATATTTCACTTTAAGCATCATTAAATCAGATCTTTTAGATTACATTAGATCTTTTTTGCAAACTTTTTTTGCATTGATACATGTCCCCCCAGCAGTACTCAGACCCCCATACCCTTTGTATGCCCAATAACTTGCATATAAGCCTTCAAAATGGGCATTTTTGATTTTTCAGGTTTGGGTCCCATAGACTTTAACTGGGTTTGTTGTTCAGCTCCAAACTTTTGCGATGTTCGAACGGTCTGCCGCAAACTGAACAGGTGGGTGTTCAGCCCATCTCTATACAGCATGTGGGCTGCACAAGTAGATCACTCGGGAGAAAAATTTCTGAACATTTTGTGCACGCCAAAGCTCTGATTTAAAAAGCAATGCTAATGTATCTAGACATTTATTTTTCTAATACTGATTGTAGAGATATGCAGTCATGTATATTCCATGGTATATAGAAACTAGATGGTTCCTGGTGTGAGGGAGACTGACGACATCTCTTTCTACAGGAAGTGTCTTGGATTACAAACTAGAATGCCACATGGTCTCATTTTTAGATGGGACATTGATTTACCTACAGTGGGGACGGAAAGTATTCAGACCTCCTTACATTTTTCACTCTTTGTTATATTACAGCCATTTGCTAAAATCATTTAAGTTCATTTTTTTCCTCATTAATGTACGCACATCACCCCATATTGACAGAAAAACACAGAATTGTTGACATTTTTGCAGATTTATTAAAAAAGACTGAAATATCACAAGGTCCTAAGTATTCAGACCCTTTGCTGTGACACATGAACGCCCGCATGGAGTTTGCTAAAAAAACACCTGAAGGACTCCAAGATGGTGAGAAATAAGATTCTCTGGTCTGATGAGACCAAGATAGAACTTTTTGGCATTAATTCTAAGTGGTATGTGTGAAGAAAACCAGGCACTGCTCATCACCTGTCCATTACAGTCCCAACAGTGAAGCATGGTGGTGGCAGTATCAAGCTGTGGGGGTGTTTTTCAGCTGCAGGGACAGGACAACTGGTTGCAATCAAGGGAAAGATGAATGCGGCCAAGTACAGCGATATCCTGGACGAAAACCTTCTCCAGAGTGCTCAGGACCTTAGACTGGGCCGAAGGTTTACCTTTCAACAAGACAATGACCCTAAGCACACAGCTAAAATAACGAAGGAGTGGCTTCACAACAACTCAGTGACTGTTCTTGAATGGCCCAGCCAGAGCCCTGACTTAAACCCAATTGAGCATCTCTGGAAAGACCCAAAAATTGCTGTCCACCAACGTTTACCATCCAGCCTGACAGAACTGGAGAGGATCTGCAAGGGGGAATGGCAGAGGATCCCCAAATCCAGGTGTGAAAAACTTGTTGCATCTTTCCCAAAAAGACTCATGGCTGTATTAGATCAAAGGGGTGCTTCTACTAAATACTGAGCAAAGGGTCTGAATACTTAGGACCATGTGATATTTCAGTTTTTCTTTTTTAATAAATCTGCAAAAATGTCAACAATTCTGTGTTTTTCTGTCAATATGGGGTGCTGTGTGTACATTAATGAGGAAAAAAATTAACTTAAATGATTTTAGCAAATGGCTGCAATATAACAAAGAGTGAAAAATTTAAGGGGGTCTGAATACCTTCCGTCCCCACTGTATATAGTAAATAATATTTTGCTTGCAACGTTGTTCTTTTTATTCTTTCTTGCCTTTTCTCTATATGCCTGAGGACACGTATGTTTATATACTGGTTTAAATTTGAACATATTTGTTTGCATGTCTGCTGATTTACATGTGTTTTTTTTGTAGTTTGCTTTAATGTTGTTGTTGATGGTTATAATTATACGAGAATGGGGATGGAACCATAAAAGGAAGTCAGTCCAGTGATATCTCGCTAAAGGCTAGGTCAGTATTGGCCGAAATGCAGCTAGCATTAATGACCTCTTTATCAGACATGCTGCAATAAACTCTTAAAGCCTGAAGACTGGATTATGTTTGGATGGTTTGTTTTTGGACTTGTACACTGATATATTGTACTAAGCTCATATTCTCTTTACCACTGGGTTTGGTTTATATGAGGTAGCTTAAAAAAAGTCTAGAAAGTGACATCAACATATGCCAGAAGCCTTTGGGCACTTCATCACTCAAGGTGACCCAAGAGAATTGTTGGCATTGATCACAAGTATTACATGTAACCCTATGTAAGTCGCAAATCCCTGCCTTTCCACATAGAAATACAGCAAAGAGAGATAAGTAAAAATGAAAAATGCTAAAATAATAAGTGAAATATTCTCTCACATGTCTATGTCTCTCTGCTGATTCCACATAGGTAGTTGTGATCTTGCAGTTTTTAATGCTCAACTTATGGCATTTATAAAAATAATAAATAATGCAGTTATGTATGCATTAAAAATATTAAATGTATTTTTAGGGGCAGGAAGTGTAAGTGTACCTGATTTGACTTGGCATCAGCCCTTTGTAACCCTCTGTAAAGCAGTTTTCAAACTATAATAGGAAGTGGCAATAAAAATAAGAATAAATAAGAATAAAATCCATGCTGAGGTGGTCACCAAAACTGCAGAATAAAGCTGACACCATACACAACATATACATACCATATACAAATACAAGTGCAAGTGCTTGTAACAAATCAAAGTGCAAGTCCTTGTGCCAGACGCTCAGAAGGTTTCACTAAATGAACAATCTGTGATATGTGACAGTTCACTCGAGGTGTCTCCACACTTCTGCATCCAAGTGTGAAACCAGTGCTTCCACCACAGTGCACCACCAATTCAAGGACCCTCTTACCAAATCATATGGACCTTTAGATTTGAAATGGTCAATAGTGCTCAAGCCCAATCCACTCCACAAGGCCTACTGGTATGAACTGCGTCTTCAGCATAGATCCCACCATCAGGTGTCACTATTAAAAGGAAAAATGATATAGATCCATTGTGAAGTATGTAAAAACTCAGCCTTTATTTAAAACACGCCAATTGTGCCACCAAAGTAAAAAAACAAAAACATCCAAATTACCGCATTAGTTATTCCAATGTAGCCGGCTGTTCATCTACATGGTGGATATGTTGGTGATGCAACTGGTGGCTTGAATTGGTGGTGCACAGTGGTGGAAGCACTGGTTTCACACTTTGAAGCAGAAGTGTGGAGACACCTTGGGTCAATATATGAACTGTCGCATATTATAGATTGTTCATTTAGTGAAACCTTATGAACTTCTGGCACAAGCACTTGTACTTTGATTTCTTAGCTGTTATGCACTTGCACTTTTATTTGTATATGGTATATTTATACATTTTTTGTACTTTTTACATATAAACTGTGTGTTCACAATGTAGATTTGAGAATTTAGTGCTACTTTAAGATATTTTGAGGGAGTGGCAATACTAGAAACCAATAAGGTGTGGTGCAGTACACACGTGCTGGTAAGGAACATTCTGACAGGAGGAAAGATCACAAAGATGACATTATCAGTTTTTGCTTTCACCTCACTGTCGAACCATAGGTTGTGTTGGCTAAGTGCAGCCTAAAAAAGTCTGGTCGGTGGTGTGGCTTGGCGCACAGTGGAGATGGACGCATACTAGCTGAGCTCCAGGGAAAAACACAGCCTACAGCTTGACACCCTGCTTGGATTGAGCTGAAAATGGGCAAGCGACTACACCAGACCCCGCAATCGAGATCCTGCTGTGGAACAGCGGCCGCCTCGGCCAGGAACATATTCAACCTCTTTAAAGCACAATCCGTCACAAGAAGCAACGTGGCCGGGAACAAAATGGCGCAGGCACTGAGGGAAGAGGACTTCATTGAAGACACCCAAACTGCTGCAGAGGACACAGGTAGGGGATATAAACACTCTGATCAGCCCCTCACCTATGCGGGTATGTCTGGGTTTACAGTAGATATAAAATCTACCTTCTCTGTAGCCATCACTAATCTAAAATCAAACCTGCTAGTTCTCCTTGAGAAGCTGGCAGCGATGGAGGCGACGGGAAAGCATAGAGACAGGGCGATTTACAGGCTGGAGAAGGTAGCGTTGGCCCACTCCTCTTATTTCATTGAAATGAACAGGCATTTGGAGGACCTGGACAATAGAGGGAGAAGGAACAATATCAGGGTGAGGGGGATCCCTGAGTCTGTGGACACAGAAAAAATCATTCCAGCACTACAGAGAGTCTTTAACAGTTTGCTGGAAAGGCAGAAAATCACTGAAATACATGCACACAGAGCTCTTAGGGCAAGGGGTCTGGATACTGCTACCCCCAGGGACATTATCTGCTGTCTACAAAATGTTCCTCTTAAGGAAGACATAATGTGCAAGGCCAGAAGAAATGACCATCTCATTTTCAATGGGGAAACCATTTTGTTTTTACAAGATTTATCACAAATCACCTTGAGAAACCGCAGATCTCTCCCCCCTGCTGGAGAAATTAGGAGAAAGAGAACTGAGATACACGTGGCGCTTTCCTTTTGCACGGATTGTTACTCACGGGGGCAGGCAGCATATCCTTCGCACACCAGCTGATTTCTGTGAGGCACTTGGAACATCCAATCCGAGACAGACTTCCTCGAGGGCCCAGGAAGATCAGTAAATGTGTATCTTTCGTCTTCCCCAATTACATCCCACACCCACACCAAATGCATGTAACTTTATTGCACGATGGAAGAACTGCCTTTTCCTCTTTGTTCACATGTTTGGATGATGCAACCTTTCGTTATATTCTCCTCTCTAGCTAAAGGGCTACTACTGGTTGATTCAACCACTCAGGTTTCAGAAACATTCACTGAGCCCAGAAGCACTGCCCCAAGAGGAACTATCACTATTTAGCAACAAAACTAATCTATAGTTACCCCAGCCTGAGTTTATCTATGGATAGAGCTTACCTATGACTTTCATTTTGAATTTGTCAACAAACACGAACCTAACACATGGAGACTTTGCTTCAACTGAGGTTTTGCTTCTCTTCACACTCAGGACAATTGCTATTCTCTCGCTCACGGACCGCAGATATAATATACACTGTATGGTGGGGACTGTAGCCATAAAAAGATGGATAACCTCACTCCCTGATATTGATGGTTGCTCTCCTAAGGTTGACTACAGTTATTTGTTGCAGTTCTCTACAGGGTTGATTCAATTTAAATGACACCTTATAAGGTTATAGAATTTTTATAGGCTGAGTTTTCTCCCTTTGTTTAGCTGTCTTAATATAGAATAGTGTTATAGTGTTATAATCCATATCACTTCTTGGTTATATATCAAGGACATATACACCTATGTTGTAGCTTACCCACATCACCACAAAGTGACCTTGAAACTGCGTTTATTCCCTGGCTTCAAGATACGCTACAATCGTACTTTAGCTGGGCTCATTTACTAAAGTGTATTAATAATACTCCTACACTCTGTTCTTATTATCACTTCACGCTTCTTTTCTCTTTTCTTCTACTTCCTCTCTATTCACCTTAGCTCTTTCTTCTAAATACATGCAGGTACTAATGAGAATTTATAGTTCTTGAGCGTATCATACAGACCTGACAGTGATCTCGGAGGCCAGAATCGGTCAATGGACCTGCTTTTTCCCAGGCCCAAATCCAACAGCTGGAGATTGAATCCATCCCTACTGACTGACCCCACACTACTACTCAAGATAGCCACCTCTCTTACTGATTATTTTAAACTTATTGAAATCCCTGACATAGATCCTCCGATGATCTGGGAGGCCCATAAATGCACCATTAGGGGCGAACTGATTAAACTAGTATCACAACATAAGAAAGAACAGGAAAAAGAACTAAAAAAGTTAACAGAGAAGATATCCAAACTAGAATCCATGCACAAACATACCATAAAAAGCACAGTCAACTGGGGAATTACTGGAGACCAGGAAAGCACTACAACAAATATTGACAGCTAAAACTAAACGTATACTATTCTTCAAAAAGAAAATTTATTACGAAGCGGGAGATAAAATGGGCAGATTTTTAGCCAGGGCTTTAAAGGATCCCAATATACGGTAACTGAAAATATTATGGGCATCAGGAGAACTGATGGTTCTCTGGATGTAACCAGAGAAGCCATAGCCACACATTTTCACAGATACACCAAATTGTATAACCTCTCACTGCAACACAGGCCACCAGATTTATCTGGAGACAGAAAGAACATCATCCAAGAATTTTAAATTGAGAGCGGCCTCCCCAAATTAAAAGATATTGATATAACCACTCTAGAGGAACAGATTACTTCCATAGAAATCATACATGCTATCAAAGGCCTAAAATTGGGTAAAAGTCCAGGCCCTGATGACCTAACATCCACTTGTTATAAAACTTTTGTAAACACTCTGACAGACCCACTTGTTAAAGCATTGAGCTCTTTGTCTAACCCGAGAACAGTCGCACCCATTTTTTTATCGGCCTACATCACTGTTATACCCAAGCCTAACAAGAATCCTACTGATTGCTCCGATTTCACGATTGAATCTGGACCTCAAAATATTAATGAAAATTTTGGGCACCAGACTTAGCCCACTCCTGTCTGAATTGACCAGAACAGGTATGCTTTATGCCAGGAAGAGAGGCCAAAGATAATATCATTAAAGCTCTCCTACTGTCGCATACTGCACATACAAGAAATATTGAAGGTCTTCTCCTATCCACGGTCATGGAGAAGGCCTTCGATAGGGTCTCTTGGGACTTCATGTTGGCTACCAGTGACCACGTGGGTCTGGGTTCATGAATGATGGCTTGGATTTCTGCTATATATCAGAATCCTTCTACTAGACTAAAAATCAATGGATCCTTGTCGGAGAGGGTTGATATATCCAATGGAACCAGGCATGGATGCCCCCTTTCCTTTATTGTTTATTCTGTCACTGGAACCGTTCATTAGAATGGCTAACAGGGACAATTTAATCAGTGGATTTAAGCTGCTAGACAGGGTTCAAAATTGCAGCCTATGTGAATGATCTGATGATTGTTTTTCCTGACTAAACCACACACCACAATACCCAACTTAATCAAGGCATTTACAAGCTTCGGTTATGTCTCAAACTTTAAAATAAATCACTCTAAGTCAGAAGCTATGAATATAACCTTGACCGGCGACAAACTCCTCGGAACCAAGGGGAATTGCCCGTTTAATTGGGAAAAAACGGCACTCAAGTACCTGTGAATCTGGCTGACCCAAAAAATATCCTCAATTTTTGAGCAAAATTTCCCTCGATTACTTCAGACAATAGAAAAGGACCTCAAATCATGGCACATAGGCTACTTCTCATGGTTCGGCCACGCAGCTATTCTTAAAATGTCCATACTACCTAGATTACTATATCTATTACAAGCACTTCCCATATCTATCCCCAAAACTTTTTTTTAAAACTTACACTCCACCATTCTGAAATTCTTATGGAAACACAAAAGGTCCAGAATTAAATTTTTGCTTTTGACTAAACCAAAAGAGCATGGTGGAATGGGCTTACCTGACTTTAAGAATTATCACCTGGCATCCCACCTGACGAGGGTGATTGATTGGCATTGTCATGGTGACTTTAAAGATTGGGTGGAACTGGAAGCAGGTTTGAGCCCTATCCCACTGTGCTTTTCCCCTGTGTTTTTCCCCATGGATCCCGTGGAATAGTTACAAACAGCTGTTAAAACAAAACCCATTGATGGAAACAACTTTAACTGCTTTTCACACAGTAGCAAAACAGTCCAAAGTGACTTTGTTAGTCAGTCCCCTGACACCCCTAAGGGACAACCCTGACTTCACCCCCGGTGTAGGGAACTTGTACTTCCAAAACCTAAACTCTACCCTAAATAATGACTGCATACTACCACACATACCGTTGTGGTCCTACCTCCAAATTCGTATTTACACCAACAGTAAAGTACATAAAAAGGAATTCATCAGGTCTTTAACGGAACTGGAATTAGTCTGCGTATCTGGTGAACATTTTGAAAGGGCTGCTTCAGTTTCCTATACTTGGTTGCAAAATTCTAACTCTAATCAGGAGGATGGTTTCAGGAGGAGCTGGTCGAGAGCTCTTCAGATGAATATAACAGAGGTGCAATGGAGAAATGCCTGTATAATGTCTCACAAATGTTCTTTTAGCACAAAAAAACACAGGAAATGGCCTACAAATTGCTGACAAATTGGTACCTTACCTTGGCAAAGCTGAATAAGTGGAGCCCACAGACCCCCAACACCTGTTGGAGGTGCCAGAGTAATGTGGGCACCCTTATCTTGTGGAGCTGTCCGCTCCTGACTACATTCTGGGATGAGGTCAGGGCAATAATCTTACAAATAACAAAAATTAGTCTCAGACTCAGTGCAGCATGCTGTCTATTGCATATCTCAAATTTTCCACTTAAACTCTACAAAAACTCGCTGACCAAACATTAACTAAATGCTGACAAAGCGCTGATTCCGATTTTCTGGCGAACCACCCGGATCCCAACTGTTGGGGAGTGGTTGGACAGAGTCTCTGAAATATGTGCGATGGAGGAGATGTTGGCTCAGTCCTCCGACAGAGTTGAAAGATTCCACAAAACCTGGTCCTCCTGGTTTATCTTCCGCTACTCCAAGACATTTGAGGGGTTAAAGACTACTCATTTTATCGCTTGCAGGATCTACCTTACCATTTCTGTCCTAATAGAGTTATGTTATAGCTGTACAAATACAACATCTGATACTGAAGCTCATGAACTTCCTGTACACACGAGCAGACTTTCGGCGGACAATCTGACCATGTGTGGGCTTCATCGGACCTTTAGCGCACTGTTTCTGTCGAAAATCTGACGGACTTTAGGTCGGAACTCCGTCGGACCCAGTTCCTATCGAAAAGTTTGCTCGTCTGTATGCTAGTCCGACAGACGAAAACCTATGCTAGGGCAAAAATTGGCTACTGGTTATGAACTTCCTTATTTTAGTCCGGTCATACGTCATCACGTATGAATCCGTCGGACTTTGGTGTGATCGTGTGTAGGCAAGTCCGTTCGTTCGAAAGTGCGTCGATAGTCCGTCGGAAAGACCTTTGTTGACGAAAAGTCTGCCCGTGTGTACAGGGCATAAGTTCCAGACTACCGCACGTAGTCAGGCAATACCATATTACTCTGAAGGATACACATATTATGGCTTTTCCCATAACTACTTTTCATACTATCTCTCTATTCTATTCTTTCCAATGCAATGCCCTTTAACTGAATTTATTCACAGAACGTTTTGAACAAAAGTGATATCTACAACACCCAATGAGATAGGACATATGGTAATAAACTTCATTATGGCTAATATAGGCTAAATGAGATGTTAATATGTTAATATGAATGTATTAGAGGTTCTACAGATCAACTGTTTTGACACTACTTTTAGTTGCATGAAATATGGGAACCCATTGTTCTACTTACCTATTGATCCCTGATATCGCACTTTTCTACTCTTATGCACATTTTGTGCTTGTTTTGTAAACATTTATTGTGTTTTCTAATAAACATTTTGATGTTTAAAAAAAAAAAGTCTGGTCATCAGCCTGGCTATGCTGCCTGGCACAGCTGTGTAAATGTAGAACTGGATGCACAGAAATGCAAATCCTTTGGCAATTGAAACTGCTCCTATATATATATTTAAACTATGTGTTTAGCTGTTTGTCTGGAGTTCAGCTTCAAGACGCCATTGTTGAATGTAAGGTCTAAACTACTTTCCAAGGCAATATAATGTGAGACTACATATGTGACAGTGACACCTTTCACTATTCTCTGCAAAGCTCAATTTTTGTTACTCGTGGCATCTAATGTGGAAATTATGACAGTAGCAATATGGGTCATCTATTGTGCAAGATCTCTACTGCTGTAAAAAAAAAAAAAAAAAACAGGAGAGTCCACCAACCCCATGGGATAAATCCCAGGGTAAGTAGGAAACCACAAAAGTGGGACTAAGTTGTGCCAGAATAGGAAACACCACTTACCATCTCTTACCACTAATTTGCAAAAGTATAAATAATTTGTATTTATGTATAAGGTTGAAGACATATAGTTATTATGTGTATAATGTTCATTCTTTTCTTTGTTTGTTTAGCCATTTCAACTGTTTATGTACAAGCGTGGATCCTGAGGAAGCAAATCATGCAAAACGTTGATTATATGATACTGACAATACGTTTGGATATGGCTTATGACAGACTTATATATGGCTTTTAATGTGATATTTTAAACTTTCTAATTAAATTATGTGGATTTTATTCAATGATTGTATATTTCTGTGTTTCCTTTTCTGGCACAACTTAAAGTCCCGTTTTTGTGGTTTCCTCCTTACCCTGGGATTACCCTTCTTGTCCTCCTCTCACAGGGTTGGTGGACTCCTCTGTTTCTTTTTGTACATTATCTGATGGTGATCGTGCTCGAATGGGGTTGATATGTAGGGCTCAGGGCAGACAGACAACAAATTCAGTTTTACTCTACTTCTAATTATTGTGAATTTGCTTTACTAGCGAATGAGAATTTATTAATGTATATTTTGTGGGGATGTTGCCTCATTCTCTATTTCAATTGTCCTTACGTTTTTTTATGGACTTTTATGATTTTTTTGCTTATAAAATAGTGAGATTTTGAAAACAGGGGTCAATTGGCTCAATATCTTAACAGATTTCTTTATCCTTTGGTGCTTTAACTAATCCTGTCTTGGTGGACTTTTCAATGGAGCATTGACATTAAAGCAGTGAGGTGTGTAGCTGCTGATGATCTGCTTACCATTGTACTGGTGGTAGCTTTTCTCCCACCTAGACATAAATTAAACATTAGAAACAACAGCAAAAGAAAGGGCGCACCGGCCTAAGGCATTATCAACATAACCATATTTATTATCCAAAGGCTAACGATGCTACTGAGGCTTCCCACACCACTGGCTGAGCACCGTGGACTTCAAAGTGGTCTTGTTGGCACCCTTTACATGCCTATGCTTGCTATGCATTTGTGAATATAATATGTTTTATCTTTCAAAATAACAATGGTTAAGTTGGTAATGCACAAGGTCAATGCGCCCTTTCTTTTGTTGTTGTTTTTAATGCTTGTAAGGAAGCCCACAAGTCCTGTGAGGGCAGGAAGACCTTTGGCATCACACACATCAGTTGGGCAAGCAGATAAAAAGAGAAAGAGATTTCCACCACCACAACTGAGCGCAGGAGATATCTTTATTGGTTTTATAAATTAAAATTTACCAGACAATCGTTGTATCTAATCAGGTACCACACAGAGTTATGGTCTGTTATCAGACACCTCAAGGTTAAAGCGGTAGTAAATTCTTCATGGGGGAAAAGAAAAATCTTCTCCTTGCAAGGTGATCTCATGATGTGCTAGTATACATTGCATACTAGCACATCACACAAATCTTACCTAAAAATGAAGCCCTCCAGTGGCACGCTGTCACTGCTGATAGGGCTTCCCTCTTCACCTGGTTTTTCTTTTAGGTTTGCAGGCTCTGGCTACTGGAATGGCTGAGCCACGATGATGTCACTCCTGCACATGGGCACAGGAGTCACAGTTTTTGACACAGAGCTCTGAAGGGAAGGCATGGGTATGCCATCCCTTTAGAGTTTATGCGCCAGAGATGTCACCTGCTACATCCAGTGGGAATATCTCGTAAACACCGCAAGTTTAGGAGATATTCACTGTACATAATACCTTATAATAAAGCTTACATGTAGGTACAAATGTGCAGACGGAGTTCACTACCATTTTGAGATTTACAATAGCGTTTTTTTTAAGCTTGTACTTAGTTCAGTCAGTGTAGATATACTGTATACATGGCCTGTGTACACCCATGCAGTGAAATGAGTAGTAATAGTTGGTCTAACTGGAACCAATGCATAAGTTAAAATTTAAATGCAAGATGATTCAAAATCATTACACTGCTATATTACATAGGAGGGACTTTCGAACTGCAAGGCCAAACTAAAACGATAGTATTATTTAGGACATATTTATACAGAATTTTTTCATTAATGGAACCCAATTAAACAGGCAAATACAATATGTACTAGATCTGTAGAGTTAAAAAAGTAGATCTGTTAAAGATAATGACTTTCTATGAACCAAATAGATCTGGCTGAAAGAAAAATATATTAACCTATAGTCTTCATTAGGACTGTTAATCTAATTCAAAGTGTTATTTGATGACATGGCTCTGAAGGGGTATGGCCACTACAAGGCAGTATACTCTCCTCCAATATAAACAGTAAAGAATGTTTCTTTCCTATTGCCCAGTTGAAGCATCAGAATGCAATGGGTACGGTGTAAGAGTATTTAAACCCCAAACCAAAAATATACTAGATTGTAACTTATCAGTTCTTAGATGTGTTGGCTGCATTAGTTCTCTTTTTCAAGTTTTTTTCCCATTTCTTTTTTTTAATCTGTAAAGAACACATATTTGTTTTGGCTATGCTCATTTCTCTGCTATAGCTATAAAGGAAGCCACAGTTGTCATATGTACATTATACAGAAGGTAGCCATTAAAATCCATTAGGCCACTAGCATATAGATGTTTGCATGTTGACAAGTATTCTCATCAGTGTTTACATGTGGCATACCGTGACCTATTTTAGAGACTGCTCCATATTGAGTTTTCATTTCTGTTCTTCTCTGGCAGAGTAGGAACACTCTATTGCTTGGGTTCTGTGGCCCCAGTATACTTTAGAGCATTTAGGTCCCTCTCCCTCACATACCCTGCAGCCTGTTTGGCTGGCATTTTGGGCCATCTACTGGGCCCAGTACCCGGGTTGTTTAGGGGGTGCTGCCCAGAGTGTCCTTTGGGAATTGACGTTTTTCTGTGAGCAGCCTGGGTTTTTCCATCATAAGTATGTCCTTCTTTCCGAGCTCCTATGGTCACCCTCAAGGCCACAGCATTTCTCATACTGTTTTTAACCTGGATGCAATAATTTGTGGCAAATCTTCATGCAATGTGCAGGACGCATTATCGTCTTGATGTAACCATTCACTCCTGAAGAAGAGAACTATTACGATAGATTCGAAATGCATTGGGTTATCTCCTTTATTATATTTGTTTCAATTGAGTATTGGCTTACATGCATTGTAGTTTTCTACTACTGTATCTGCCCCCCCCCCCCCCCCCTTTGCATCCTGTATTTCTATGTCTTGCATAAACTATGATTTCCTGTCCCATCCTCCCGTCAGCACATAATGGGTTAACACCTCCTTTGGATCCCCCAATGACCACATGTTCCAAGCTGAATATAAAAGACAGCCCCTCCCCTAACTAAGATGTTTTTTTTTTCTGGTCTGCTCCAGGCCACATGTTGATTGCAGTTGGTAGGTAATTTGTTGGCTGCTCAAAGTAGTTTTGCTGCTCATATTCACACACACTTCTCACAAAGTTTTTTTTTTTTTTTTATTGGGATTCCCTGAATATATTGTTAGTTGTCACATCCGACAGAATGTTTTTTTTTTGTTTGTTTGTTTTTTTGGGGGGGATTTTAAGCCTTTTTTTTTTTAGATTTAATGTTTGTATTTTTTCCAAGGCTGATCTTTGTTCAATGTTATTTTTATTTTTACTCCAGAATATTTTTGTGTGTGTTTTGTGTGTCAAGTTACCCCAACACCATTGATATCTTTTATTATTTAATCTCAAGGAGATTGTTGTTGGTGTCCCTTGTTCATTTCACATTGTATATTTGAAATGTACCTGAATCCTCACAAACAAACTGTCCTTTTTGAAGTAAAACACATAGGAGAGTATAATTCAAAACAAAAATCCTTTATTAAGGGCTCAGAACCAAACAAAGAGGAAGGCAACACTGGATCAACAGGAGAAATTAGCGAAGCCTGGGACCCCCATGGCAGACATCAATTCTTGAACATCAAAATTGGTGGCCTGAGGAGTCCATATGTAAGGGAGGGCAGTCTGGTCCAGAATTTGCAGAGATCTGGAAAGCAGCAGATGACATGTGTGTCCCCAGGCTGTGGTACCACAAGAGGCTGCATTTTTTGGCCGACCAGACTGAACCCAGGGTCCTCACTTTCTGGTCTTCCTTCCACGCTTCCTTCCGGGCTGTGGCTGTGCAGTTGAAGATATGGCAGGAGGAGGAGTAGGACCTGGAGGAGGAGGAGGACTGGGAGGACCTGGAGGAGAAGGAGGAGGAGGACCTGTAGGAGGAGGAGGAGGACCATCGCAAAGGTATGTCTGAGCTGTAATTTGGCCCCTCATATCTTTCTTAAGAGCCTCCAATATGAGCGACTCACACATGAGTTGTTGTCCCTCCTCCATCCTCTGCATTTTATAGGCAATGGTGGCAGCAATGTCCTCCTCCACGGTCTGTGGTGCTCCCAGGATCTCTGTAGCCCTCCAAAAGAGTCCTCTGCCAGCCTCCTCTAGGGCACTCCTCCTCCTGCCACTTTCTCTTTCCAGGGGGGGTGGAGGGACCTGCAGATCAGCCAGCCGGCTCGGCCCGGCCACCTCCTGGCTGAGACTTCCCTGTGTATGAAAAAGGGACATGGTTTTAGTTTTTGCTTCATCAATCACAATCCTAAATTAGTACTCCTAACTAACATCTAGTTAACATCATTGATTGGACAAGCAGAAATCTTTAGAGGAATGCTATACCTGCCTCAATCTGGGCTCCTCCACATGTTGCCTGGAAGGCCCAGGTTGGGCGTCAGAAGCCTCAGCCGGGGGCGAAGGAAGCGTGGAAGGAAGACTGGAGAGGGATGGCCTGGGTTCAGTCTGGCCTGCCAGAAAATGCAGCCTGTCGTAGTACCACATCCTGGGGACATAGATGTCATCTGCTGCTCCGGATCTCTGTGAATCCAGGACTTTCTTGCGCTTCCTTACATATGTGCTCCTCAGGCCACCAATTAAGATCTTCAAATAGGTGATGTCTGTCGTGGGGATCACCTGCTTCACAATTTCACACAATTGCTCCAGTGCTGCCTTCCTCTTCGCTTGGTCCTTGTAATGTGGGTGGTTAATCTCCCACAGACATGGCAGCTCCCTTAACATACTCTCCTAATCTTGTTACAATATAGGCCTCAATGTAGAAGCAGTATAGGCACAAGTTTGTCTCTTACCTTCGTTCTTACGATCGGTGCGTCCAATGCTCCTTCCTCCGCTCACAGATCGTATGTAATACGCACGTGTGTTACGCTTTATATACACTGCGCATGCGTGTAACTCCGCCCGCCCCTGATGTTCTTTCTAGTCTATTCCCCGCCCCTTTTCGTTCGGCGCAGTGGGGGAATAGCACATGGCGGAGTCACAGCAGGTGTGTGATAATTACAGGAACGAGGAGGAGGAGGAGGAAAGCCTGGATCCGGACACGTCCCGATCCAGAAGGAGACGATTTAAGGCCACAAATATGTCCTTTTGGGAGATGTTGGAGATGGTCGACATCCTGAAGAAGGCCGACTATGACGAAAAGTATGGGCCTTACCCCAACCCCAATATCAGAAAGGCCAAGATCATGGCGAAAGTGGTCAAAAGTCTTCACAGGAATTTTGGGGTACGATGATCGAAAGATCAGCTCAGGAAGCGGTGGTCGGACCTGAAATTAAGAGAGCCAGAGCAGTACAGAAAGATCCGGAGAGTGCTGCAAAAAAGTAAGTAGTTGTGCTGTGTTCCTATTCTTTTTGTCTTTATTCCGTTCGTGCTGCTCCATATGCTTTTCTTAATTGTACAGTTTAAAAGGGCAACTTTAATGTTCATGGGCCCATTATTCATTCGTATCAAACATTTTTCTTTCGGCCTCTAAAACACCATTGTTTAGGCCATATGCATTTTCCCACATTTTTTAGGGCCTACTTGAATGCCAAATATTTGTTTGTGTAGATGGGTTTGTTACTAGAATGAAATGCAAACTAGATTCTGTGTAAGGAGAGGACACTGAGCAGCTGTTTTCACATCTGGACACTGGAGCACTAGTGTGGGACACAAGAACACCATTTTTATTAGGGGGGCCACAGGTGCTCCAGTGTATACTATAGGGGGGGCTACATCTGTGAAGCTTGTACTAAACAGGTAAAGTATTGCAGCTTGACAAAGGGCAATAAAAAATGACATCTTGGAACTTGGCTAAAATTGACAATTGTACCCCACTTCCAAGCAATGTTTCCTATTTCTAGTTCTGCCCTCAAATATCTGTGTGCTAATTATACCATTTTTGTTTTACATAGGGGAGAAAAGACTCGGAGGACACACCTCATCCGAGGAGACCACAGACCCCCACCTATGGAAGAAGGTGAAATACCCCCAACCCAAGAAGAGCAGGAGGAAGAAGAAGATGTGGTGGAAATTGGCACCACAACAGGTGAGTGTCTGCGACCACAGACTCAGGTAAGAGATGGATGGTGGCAGATTTTTGATACCTGTTTTTGTTTGGTTTCTCTCTTTTTAGGTGATTGTGATGTTAGGGATCGAGATCCTTTCACATCTGAAAGTGCCCAGATCCTGATCAGGGAGATCATGGGGTGTAATGTAGAATTGCAAAACATCCAGAAAAAAATAAATGATGTGATTCAAAAAAATAATAACATCATTGATGTTTTGGGGCGAATTTAAAACCCCACAAAATCACTTTTTTGATTGTGGTCCAATGTTTTAAATCTTTTTGCAATGTTTTGAAAAGCCGAATTTGGAGGATGCACACAGTGTGCCAACATGTGCTATCTGCCATCACAGGAGGTCAATGGACGCGTTTTGGGGGTGCAATCCCTTCCTCAATTATAAAGTAGCGGTGAGGAAGGGCTTTCTCCCCCAAAACACGTCCCTTGATCACCCGTGATGGCAGATAGCACATGTTGACATTCGTAAATTGGTGTGCATCTTCCAAATTTGGCTTTTCCAGGGGTGATTTCCCCCCATCTGAACGCAATATCAAACACAGTTCCTAAATACTGATGTCTGATATTGCCTTCAGGTTTTACCTAATGTGAACTTTGTAAGTTCAAGTTTTTTGTCTTTCTTGTTGGTTTTACACAGACCTGTTTTATCGTAAATGGACATTTCTATTTTTGATAATGCCACCCCAAAAATTGTTATACAACAAACATGTTGGTTTGTTTTAAAAACCTTTGGTAAATGCACATGTGATTGTGCAGGTATAAAAAAGTTGGTTAATCAACAATGTGTGGATTATTGTCTCAACACTACAACACTCTGGGGTTATGTAATTGCTGTTTTCAGCGAAAATGGGGTTTATTTCCTAAGGGCAAATCCTCTTTGCACTACAAGTGCAGGTTCAGTGCAGTTGCAAGTGCACTTGTAGTGAAATGTGTTTTTGCATTTAGTAAATAACAGCCAACAGTGCTTTGTATAAGGTTACACAATCACGCCATTTTCTGGACTCCACACATTTCTGTCAGGGTCAGCTAAAACAAACACAAGCAGTAAATGTCCACAAAGAATTTCTTTTTTTTTTTATTATAAAAAGGCTTCACATATTTGCTGGCATATTGATGGCCCCCCTACCCGCAAAGAACTCCAGGTAGTGTAACCGGACATCACGGGCACTCAGGGAGGGCAAGCCAGGACGGCCGCTTTCAAGCGCCATCAGTGTGGTTTCATGTATCATTCCGGCCTCAGGCCCAACTGAGCTAGCATAATTGGCCGAATGTTTCCTTAAAAAGTTATGGAGAATACAGCACACAAGTATAATATGGTTCAGTTTATACTCCGCCATATGGATGGGTGTCAGAAATAGGCAGAACCGGCCAGGATTCCAAATGTGTTCTCCACCACTCTTTGGGCTCTGGCCAGCTGGTAATTAAAAACCCTCTGTTCCGGGGTGAGGGTCCTCATCGGGAATGGCCGCATCAGGTGGTCCCCCAGCGCAAACGCTTCATCAGCAACGAACACGAATGGGAGTCCTTCCACATTGTCCTCTGGAGCTGGCAAGTCCAAGCTGCCATTCTGGAGACGCCTGTAGAACTCCGTCTGGGCGATGACTCCACCATCGGACATCCGGCCATTCTTCCCCACGTCCACATACAGGAAGTCGTAATTAGCCGACACCACCGCCAACATCACTATAGTATTGAACCCCTTATAGTTGAAATAGTACGACCCCGAGTTGGGTGGTGGGACGATGTGGACGTGTTTCCCATCAATTGCCCCTCCTCGGTTAGGAAAGTCCCACCGCTGGGCAAAGTGGGAGGCCACAGTCTGCCATTCCTGTGGCGTGGAAGGAAACTGTTGAGGAAAAAAAAATAAACATTACTATTTTTGATCAGAAACATGGCAAGCAGATTAGACACAAACATTATGGGTCAACCTCCAGATAGCATTTATTAAGGGGAATTTAACAACGCCAAAGTATAAGGTACACCTATCATATTCCCCCCCCCCCTCTCATGGGCCATTTCTAACATTATAGGGGGTGTGTGGAAATCTTGGACAGGTAACCCTCTTCACTTCATTGAGAGATGAATTCCTAAATACAGGGTATTACTTGGAACAGCCCCTCCTTAGTTACACTATTGGCAGCCCACTGGACAGGTAAGAAGTGTCATAATACAAAGATATAAATACACACTGTACACATTTGAGCACATTTGGACTTTCTGCTATTACCTAGCAAGATAATAATAGGATACAAAAACTTTAAACAGTACCATTTGAAAGTATACAGGCAGGCCCTTGCACTACATGCTTTGCGGAATTCATCCATAAATCTGAGCACTAAAGAGATGGGTATAGTGTGTATGGGTTTGGTAAAGTCAGCAGATAGATGATTGAGGATAGAGAATTGGAATCAGCTGACTTAGCAGTTGGGGGAGGGAGGGTTACTAAAAATTATTTGGGGACACCATCAAAAAAAGCCTCTGGCACTCTGACAGAATTTAAAGCAAAAATAACATTTCAAAACAGTTTAGGGGGTGTTTGGGGTAAAGCACTACTATGGAGCAGAAAAAATAAATTGTTAAGTGACTACATGAGGGAATATAGGGCCAGGAGAGACCATGCTGGGGAGGTTATTGAAGGGCAATCTGTATGAAGGACCTAAAATAATAATTACATAAAAATCCAGCATGCATGAGTAATTAGGGAATGAGGAAAGAAATACAATATATTAGCAAACATTCAATACAATAAAATGTGATATTAAAGGATAAAAATCTTACCTTCATATACTCCTTCTGCAGGACCTGTATGATGGCAGAACAGGTCTCTGGGATAATGATCCCCAGAGCCTGGGGGGAGATGCCTGTTGAGAACTTTAAGTCCTGCAGACTTCTCCCTGTCGCCAAGTACCGCAGGGTAGCGACCAACCTCTGCTCCGGAGTGATGGCTTGCCTCATGCAGGTATCCTGCCTGCTAATATAAGGGGTCAGCGAAGCCAACAGATGGTGAAACACGGGGTCCGTCATCCTGAGAAAGTTCCTGAAATCATCAGGATTATTCTCACGGATCTCACGGAGCAAAGGCATATGAGAGAACTGGTCACGCTGAAGCAACCAATTCTTGGTCCATGAACTCCTCCCCACCCTGTTCATGGACTGGACTTGTGTCAAGGTCAGGACCCCAACACCAAGCCCCCGCACAGCACGAACTCTACGAGGAGTACGCATACGCAACATGGCTAGAAAACGGTCGGCTGCTCAGAACGAAGTAACAGAACGCACTGAAGAACAGCAAGGCCTGTGAAGAGCAACCTGAAAAACAGTAACGAATGAACAAGAATACAATGACTAATTAAAGTCACGCGGAACTTGCTTGCACGCACTGTAGAGCAGATACAAACCCACAAGCACAAACTGAACGGCAGAAAACTATCTGAAAGCCACGAGTCTGAAAAAGCGCGAATCGTCTCTCACCAAACTTTTACTAACACGAGATTAGCAAAAGGAGCCCAAAGGGTGCCGCGCTTGGTTCTGAACTGGCCTTTTCTAGTCTCATCGTACGTGGTGTACGTGACCGCGTGGTTGGCGATCGGAAATTCCGACAACTTTGTGCGACCGTGTGTAGACAAAACAAGTTTGAGCCAACATCCGTCGGAAAAAATCCTAGGATTTTGTTGTCAGAATGTCCGAACAAAGTCCGACCGTGTGTACGGGGCATAAGACTTATTAAGGAGGCTATAGTAGAAAGTATGCTGCAAATACCACGCCACAAGAAACACCCATAACTATAGAGCGGAAATCGCTTGCTCATGAAGGATGGTCTTTTCCCATGATGGCAGAGCTTAAATCGCTCATTCATGAAGGATGGTCTTTTCCCATAATGGCCGAGCATTAATCGCTTGTTCATGAAGGATGGTCTTCTCCCATAATGGCAGAGCGTAAATTGATCATGATGGAGGATTGTCTTTTCGCATAATGGCAGAGCGTAAATTGCTCATGATCGAAGATGGTCTTTTCCCACAATGATAGAGCGTAAATCGCTCATGATGGAGGATGGTCTTTTCCCACAATGATAGAGCATAAATCGCTTGTTGATGGAGGATGGTCTTTTCCCAACATTGATAGAGCGTCAATCGCTCGTTGATGAAGGATGATCTTTTCCCACAATGATAGAGCGTAAGTCGCTTGTTGATGGAGGATGACAGAGACCTCGTCAGAAGATCAATTTACAGTAATAGGTTCCCTAAGCTTTATCCATATAAAATGGCTGCTGTATGTTTATGCACTGCACTTCCAGGGGTGGTTGCTGCCCTCTTGTGTCCGGTGCAGCAAGTGTCTTTGCCTTTTTATAATTTGGTTGCCTTCAATTGACTGGTTCACACCAGATGCAGTCCAGTGCGTTTTTATGTCTGCATCAAGAATGCATGGATAGTGTTTAACTTTGATTCCAATTACTTAATTCACACCAGTACAGCGCATTCTAGTGCCGTCAACAAGAGTAGAATGTTGCATTGTTTCTTTATAGGAAACACATCGGGAAAGTGGCAAAACATATGTAGAATGCATCAGAAACACTCATGCAGAAACACATCTGGAATGCAGAAACTGTGGTGATCTGGCCATCAGGCTTGCACAGAATCTATACAGTGACAGATTTTGCCTGCCACCCAGCAATAGAGTTAACTACGATATATTAACTTCAGAAATGGCATTACATTCAACATTGGAAACTGCAAGATTTGGCACAGTTTCTGAAAAGAGTGGAACCTGGCAACTGACTTTTGGTTGATGCTTTTTATAGACCTAGTACAAGCGCTGGCGCACTCAGTCACTGCTAGAGAGCATTGTGGTTATACCACTGGAGGGCAAGCGGAACTTCTACACAAGCCTTCAACATTTCCTATAATGGGAGGTTATTGTTCGGCCAAACTCAGAACAACGCAATTAAGCGAATGACAGGAGAAAAAGTCTGGTTGGTAGCCACAGACTAGTTAAAGGAAGCCGCCATCCTTCACTCAAGCCCACTGAACTTCAGAGGATGCAGGAAGCCAAATCTTATAGGACAGGCTGCAGATTTAATAGATCACAATGGAGGTATCTCAAAGTTACTTTTGACATGAAATAAGTCCAGAGCAAGTTGCTAAGATGGCTGGGAAGTCTCTTTTAGCCTGTCCTATAAGATTTGACTTCCTGCATCCTCTGAAGTTCAGTGGGCTTGAGTGAAGGATGCCGGCTTCCTTTAACTAGTCTGTGGCTACCAACCAGACTTTTTCTCCTGTCATTCGCTTAATTGCATCCAACCAGTCTCTTCCAGTTGGGGCCAGGGGGCCTACATGAAGTAGATGATTGTAGCTTCCTTCTGGAGGGTTTGGACAACAATCGCCAAAGACCAGTGGGTCCAGAAAACAGGTGGGTGGATGTTTGCAAAATTGTTAAACTGCTACAAGGCCATCAAGCTAGTGATGCCGAAAACATAGAATCATCTGGGGGCCTTTCTCCCCAGTTTTTATAGTAGCTAAGGCAGGAGCCTCCTGCCTGTTTCAGTTTGAAGGCATGGAATGTGTTCATATGCATCAAGAGGTTCAAGATGGAGTCCATGCAGACAGTCACAGGTATAGTTCAGCAGGAGGTTCAGTTGGAATCATTCGACCCGCCAACTCATACTCCCATGTACCGATCAATGCTGAACACCAGAGGCGTGTAAGATTTGCGGTGGCCAGAGGTCACTTCCAGTTGTCTGCCTTTTACAGAGTTGGCACAGCCCCAGGAATCTTTTTGAAGATCTTGTTGGCAGAGGTGGTACATTGGGCCAGGTGGCACATAAGGGTGTTTCAATTTGCCTTCTTGAGCCTATGAGCTGGGCTGTCTATGGATCAGAAAATCTTTGTGCCTATACAAATTCATGAAGAACTGACACTTTGGACATGGCCACTGAACTTCTTTGGGAGGCATGCCTCTCAGCCCAGGAGATAGGATGATTCTGAAGCCTGTTGCCAGTCTCTGGGGCTGGGGAGTCCACAATCTGAAGAAACAAATGCAAGGCCATTGGAGCGCGGAGAAGGGGAGACTCCCCGGGTATCTTGAATGAAGGAAAGCCTTTTTTCTAGCATTGCAAGCCTTTCAAGATTTTCAAGGGGTTGACAACAAGGCAGTAGTAGCCTAAATTGCCTAGAAAGGGGACACTAAAAGTTTTTTGTGGGGCAGAGAATCACTTAGTCAGTTAAGGTTGGTCTTCTTGCCAGGGAAGCAAAGCCAATTATTGGTTTGGTTAGGCAGAATATTTTTTTTAACAAGTGCCTCATACCAATATTGGCCCTATGGGGCATTCCAGCAGTAGCTTTCAGGGAAACTTCACTGAACATGCAGCTTCTGATATTTGCAACAGGATACCAATGCAAAGACTCCATCATACAAGAGGTTCACAGTGTCATGGAATTCTCTGTTTGATCTTTGTCTCTGGTCAAATAAAAACCTTTATGGCAAGGTCAGTAACAGCTCCCCAATCCAATATGACTACTTTTAATAGCCTGGCTATGGAATAGGCTACACTAGAGGTCCAGGGATTCTCATATGAGGTTATTCAGACCCTGGTGACCAGAAGATCATCCATGAATGCTACATAGGAGAGGATATGAAAGAAGTCTGTTTTGTCTGCTCAGCAAACACTTTCTCTCCTGTGTTCCCTGCTCTAGCCAAAATCCTTGACATTTTACAGTCAGCGCTAGAGATTGGTGTGGCATACAACTCCATTTAAGGTACAGATTGCTACCTTATCTTTTCACAGGCTGCAGATGGGTGCAAAAGCCAGTGACTAGATGCTTCTTCCAGATAATGATCCATATGACCTTGAGGGAAATCCTGGTTCCCTCTGTAGACTTGGATCTGAGAGCACCCTTTGCTCCAATAGGTTCAATTCTAAAGTTGTATCCAATTTCGGAGGGACTACTTCCCAGTTTTTCTAGAGTTTTCACATGAGAGGCACTGAGTGCACAGCAGGAAGTCTTCAGTTTTCTTACACATGGTCGAGTTACTAACAGTGTACTTGGTCAAAAGAGGAAAGTGTACAATCTTTTCATTTAGTCATCAGGCCCTCAGAGTCATCCACTCTTGCTTTGGGTTACCAGAGTGATTAGATTGGCATGCAGGAAGCACGCTTTTCTGCTCTGAAACAATTGCAAGCCTATTTGACTAGAGGGGTGGCAGCCTTTGGGGCAGTTATGCCGGGATTGCTTGGAAGATATAGGTAAGGGCTAGCTTGAAGGTCTGGTGCGGACTTCATTCAACCTTACAAACTAAATATATGACCAGCAAGTTTGGGACAAGAGAGATCAATTCTTTCTGGCTTTAGCAGCTTTTCCTTGATTGTCAGTGTATCTTTTCATTTGTTCTCTCTCACCCTATATTGGCTTTGGTATATCCCATTATGTGCTGATGGGAGGATCGGCCAGGAAAACGGAAAATTGTTATCACTTACCTCAATTTCCCTTTCCTGGCCCATCCTCACGTCAGCACAGGACTCCCTCCCTAGTGGCCTGTCGCAGGCTAGGTTATCGAACATCTTAGTTGGGGAGGGGCTGTCTTTTATATTCTGCTTGGAACATGTGGTCATTGGGGGCTCCAAAGGAGGTGTTAACCCGTTATGTGCTGACGTGAGGATGGGCCAGGAAAGGAAAATTACGGTAAGTGATAACAATTTTCCATTATTTTTTACTCTATTCAATTAATAAGCAACATTTTGATGATAACAATATTGCCTGACCTTACTGAAGCAGTGTCCCGTTTAAAGTCCCAAATAGAGGAAACCAATTTTTAGTGATTCATCCCTCATTAAATGGGGTCACCAGGGTGCTTGTCACGTCACCTGCCACCAGATGCGGATTGTGTATACAGAGAGGCTGGGTATATACAGAGAGGCTGGGTATACAGAAGATAGGCTAGGTATAAACAGAGAGGCTGGGTATACAGAGAGACTGGTATATACAGAGAGGCTGGTTATATACAGAGAGGCTGGGTGTACAGAAGATAGGCTGGGTATATACAGAGAGGCTGGGTATATACAGAGAGGCTGGGTATATACAGAGAGGCTGGGTAAATACAGAGAGGCTGGTTATATACAGAGAGGCTGGGTATACAGAAGATAGGCTGGGTATATACAGAGAGGCTGGGTATATACAGAGAGGCTGGTATATACAGAGAGGCTGGGTATACAGAGAGGCTGGTATATACAGAGAGTATGGGTATATACAGAGAGGCTGGTATATACGGAGAGGCTGGGTATACAGAGAGGCTGGTATATACAGAGAGGCTGGGTATACAGAGAGGGTGGTATATACAGAGAGGCTGGGTATACAGAAGATAGGCTGGGTATATACAGAGAGGCTGGGTATAGAGAGAGGCTGGTATATACAGAGAGGCTAGGTATACAGAGAGGCTGGTATATACAGAGAGGATGGGTATATACAGAGAATATGGGTATATATAGAGAGGCTGGGTATACAGAGAGACTGGTATATACAGAGAGGCTGGGTACATACAGAGTGGCTGGGTATATACAGTGGGGACTGAAAGTATTCAGACCCCTTTAAAGTTTTCACTCTGTTATATTGCAGCCGTTTGCTAAAATCATTTAAGTTCATTTTTTTTCCTCATTAATGTACACACAGCACCCCATATTGACAGAAAAACATAGAATTGTTGACATTTTTGCAGATTTATTAAAAAAGAAAAACTGAAATATCAAATGGTCCTAAGTATTCAGACCCTTTGCTGTGACACTCATATTTAACTCAGGTGCTGTCCATTTCTTCTGATCATCCTTGAGATGGTTCTACACCTTAATTTGAGTCCAGCTGTCAGAGAGGTTACCTGGTTGGGCGCAGGTGCGCGCCGGGGCGCGTTGGTGCGCGTGTTCCTGTGCGTGCTGGGGCGCGTGTTTCTGGGGGCGCCAGCGTGTCTGGTCTGGCCGGCCATGGTGTGCAGGGTGGCGTCTGGGCGCGCACGCGTTCGCCTATGGACATTACTGCGGGTGTGCCTGGTAGTGCTCGCGTGCACGCTGGTGTTCGGGGGTGCCCGCAGACGCGTGCGGGTGCGCGGGTGCCTGGGCGAATCGGCACGCGCACGAGCGTGGCGTTTGGCGCCAATCTGCCTATTTAGGTCTGCCTCAATCCCTGTTCTGTGTTGCCTGATCAACAGCTCTGTGCCTAAGTTTCGTGATCCTGCTCCTTTTGTACCTCTGCTGCCAGCCCATTGCCGACCTCTGCCTGTGTGTGACCAGCCTAGTAAGCTCCTGCTCAGCATCAGTTCCATCAGTTTCCTGAGTTCTACCTGCTGCTAGAAAGACCACCTTTCTCCAGGATCCATATACCAGGCCCTCATACTACTCCGTACTCGCGGGCTTCCTGTCTGCTCTATCAGGGGCCCCGAGTCGGATACGTAAGGGAGCCTATCCTCTGCCTAAGCGGACTCACCTGTCTGGTAAGTGAGGGACCTGACACCAGCTGTGTTCGGTTATACTGATTGGACTTGATTAGGAAAGCCACACACCTGTTTATATAAGACCTTACAGCTCACAGTGCATGTCAGAGCAAATGAGAATCATGAGGTCAAAGGAACTTCCTGAAGAGCTCAGAGACAGAATTGTGGCAAGGCACAAATTCTGTTGCACTTAAGGTTCCTAAGAGCACAGTGGCCTCCATAATCCTTAAATGGAAGATGTTTGGGACGACCAGAACCCTTCCTAGAGCTGGCCGTCTGGCCAAACTGAGCTATCAGGGGAGAAGAGCCTTGGTGAGAGAGGTAAAGAAGAACCCAAAGATCACTGTGACTGAGCTCCAGAGATGCAGTCGGGAGATGGGAGAAAGTTGTAGAAAGTCAACCATCACTGCAGCCCTCCACCAGTTGGGGCTTTATGGCAGAGTGGAAGTGCAAGACACATGTAAGCTCGCATGCAGTTTGCTAAAAAAACACCTGAAGGACTCCAAGATGATGAGAAATAAGATTCTCTGGTCTGATGAGACCAGGATAGAACTTTTTGGCCTTAATTCTAAGCAGTATGTGTGGAGAAAACCAGGCACTGCTCATCACCTGTCCAATACAGTCCCAACAGTGAAACATGGTGGTGGCAGCATCATGCTGTGGTGGTGTTTTTTCAGCTGCAGGGACAGGACGACCGTGGTTGCAATCGGGGGAAAGATGAATGCGGCCAAGTACAGGGATATCCTAGATGAAAACCTTCTCCAGAGTGCTCAGGACCTCAGACTGGGCCGAAGGTTTACCTTCCAACAAGACAATGACCCTAAGCACACAGCTAAAATAACAAAGGAGTGGCTTCACAACAATTCCGTGACTGTTCTTGAATGGCCCAGCCAGAGCCCTGACTTAAACCCAATTGAGCATGTCTGGAGAGACCTAAAAATGGCTGTCCACCAACGTTTACCATTCAACCTGACAGAACTGGAGAAGATCTGCAAGGAGGAATGGCAGAGGATCCCTAAATCCAGGTGTGAAAAACTTGATGCATCTTTCCCAAAAAGACTCATGGCTGTATTAGATCAAAAGGGTGCTTCTACTAAATACTGAGCAAAGGGTCTGAATACTTAGGACCATGTGATATTTCAGTTTTTCTTTTTTAATAAATCTGCAATAATATCAACAATTCTGTGTTTTTCTGTCAATATGGGGTGCTGTGTGTACATTAATGAGGAAAAAAATGAAATTAAATGATTTTAGCAAATATAACAAAGAGTAAAAAATTTAAGGGGGTCTGAATACTTTCCGTCCCCACTGTACAGAGGCTGGGTATATACAGAGAGGCTGGTTATATACAAAGAAGCTGGGTATACAGAAGATAGGCTGGGTATATACAGAGAGGCTGGTATATACAGAGGGGCTGGGTTATACAGAGAGGCTGGGTTATACAGCGAGGATGGGTATATACAGAGAGGCTGGTATATACAGAGAGTCTGGGTATATACAGCAAGGCTGGGTATACAGAGAGGTTGGTATATAAGGAGAGGCTGGGTATATACATAGAGGCTGTTATATACAGAGAGTCTGGGTATATACAGCGAGGCTGGGTATACAGAGAGGTTGGTATATAGAGAGGCTGGTATATAGAGAGGCTGGTATATACAGAGAGGCTGGGTATATAGAGAGTGGCTGGGTATATACAGAGAGGCAGGGGTTTATACAGAGAGTCTGGTATATAGAGAGGCTGGTATATACAGAGAGGCTGGTTATATACAGAGAGGCGTTTTGTCTGGCAGCCTGCGACTCTCTCACAGTAGGGCCAACCCTGGACTCAGGGCTATGGGCCCCAGATTCGGAGCTCCAGGCTTAATAGCCACCCCTTAATGATGCCTATGATGAAGTGTATCTCAAAGATTGGCTTTTCCTCTACTAGGTTCGCAGTACATTCACAGCTTCTTCAGGAGAAATAATCTATAAGACAAATACTTGAATAAAGCACGAGTCAAAATGCATTACACTGAATAGTTGTATGTATACATAATTCAGCAAGCTATGTAAATAGAGAAAACAAACTAGTGGCTCACCTGGCGGATCAGTGGCCATGTGTGAAACTATGAGGCCCAAAAAAGGTCCCCCCGCGGCGGACAGGGGCTATGTGTGCAGGTATAATTCTAAATAAGGCAAAAATATAATAAAAATATAATAAAGAGGCATCTAGTAGCTGGTAGCTCCCCAGTCAAAAAGGACAAAGGTGGGGGGAGGGAAAAGAAGGGGGAAGGGGAAAAGGGGAGGGGGAAAAAGGGGGGATGAGGGGAAGGGGGAAAGGGGAAAAGGAGGGGAGGGAGAACTTTTTTTTATTATTATTATTATTGTTTTTTCATTATTTAGAATTATACCCGCACACATCCCCCTGTCCGCCGTGGGGGGGAACCTTTTTCGGACAACATGGCCACTGATCCGCCGGATGAGCAACTAGTTTGTTTTCTCTATTATATGTATGTACAACTATTTAGTGTAATGCATTTTGACTTGTGCTTTATTCAAGTATTTATAGATTATTTCTCCTGAAGAAGCAGTAAATGTACCGCAAAACTAGTAGAGGAAAAGCCAATCTTTGAGATACACTTCATCAACAGATACCTCTTGGGGGAACCCTCAGTATTTGTTTTTTGAAATTTTTTTCAAAATAGTTTTTAAATGTATTCTATTTGTCATTTTTTACATGTACTAAATCATTTTTATATATCAACCATGTTGTTAGTTATCAGTACTGAGATAGTCCACCACAAGCATTGAGAATGGGAATAAGCTATAATGTATATTTTTTTTGTTTCGGGTTTTGTTTTGGCTTTAGGCTGCATTCCCACCTGAGCGTAGCATCTGTGAAAGTTTTTCTGGCATTTTTTGTGCGCTTTTATGCGCCACTTTGGCACGTTTTTATGTGTGACTGAGTGTGTTTTTTGAGTTTTGTGGGGTTTTTTCGCCAATAGAGAAAACTATCATATATTGCATCATTTGTTGCTAGGTATTTCAGCTTTTTTAGCTTTTCCCTTAGCTTTTATTTATTTTTTAATTATTATTATTCATTCATTATTATTTTTTTTCCGTTAGGGTAAGGAGTTAGAGTTAAGGTTAGGTTAGGGTTAGGAGTTAGAGTGTCACGTACCAAGAGGGCTTCGCTTGCAGCTCTGGTTCCGAGCACCACTGAATGTGGTGACAGAGGTATAAGGCTCAAAGAAGCACGGGTGCCAGTAGCTTAATAGCAGGTGACTGCCACAGTCAGGGATGTAGTCAAGGTGAGGCGGGGTCATACACCGTAAGACAACAAGGTGGTCCGGAGGCGCCTACGTGTCAGTGCACACTGGATATAAGCCTGCAGAAGATTTTGCATTAATGCATGAGAATTAGTATTAGCTGAACTAGCTTTCTGCCATAGGATTATTATTATTATTTTTTTTTTTTTTTTTAGGGTTAGGGTGTTCATACTACTACTACTACTGCTACTGCTACTACAACTACTAATAATAATAATAATAATGTATGAAATAATAAATGTAAAATACATACACAAATAAATAAAAATAATAATAAATAAATAATAAATACATTCAATAAATGAATACTACGTAATAGTATATAAATGATTAACCCCTAACCTTAACCCCTAACCCTTAAAAAAATAAAATTATAATAATAAAATACAACTAAACACCCTAACCAAAACACAAAATAAATAAATTATTATTATTATTATTATTATTATTATTATTATTATTATTATTATTATTAATAATATTTTTATTTTCTCAGGTTTGGGTGTTTATTTATTAAGATTATTATTATTTATAATAATTTATGTAATATGTTTTTAAAGTTAAGTGTTAATTATGAATTATTTATGTATTATTACATATTATTATTTTATTTTATTCGTTTATGATGAAAGTGGAGGGCCACCATAAAATAAAAAATAGCATTAAAATTCTTTAAAAAATGTAAAAAAAAAAAGTTGAAAATTTTTTTTTTAACTTACCATATATACTCTAGTATAGGTCGATCCGAGTATAAGTCGAGGCCCCTAATTTACCGCAAAAAAATGGGAAACGCTTATTGACCTGAGTATAAGACGAGGGTGAGAAATGCAGCAGCTACTGTAAGTGGAAAAAGAGGGTCAACAATGTCCATCTGCAGCTGTATACCTCCCTGTGTCCTGTGCATGTGCCCTGTGCATGTGTCATGTGTTCTGTGCATATGTGCATGTGTCGTGTCCTGTGCATATGTGCATGTGTCATGTGTCCTGTGTATATGTGCATGTGTCCTGTGTATATGTGCATGTGTATATGTGTATATGTGCATGTGTCATGTGTCCTGTGTATATGTGCATGTGTCATGTGTCCTGTGTATATGTGCATGTGTCATGTACCTGTGTCCTGTGTATATGTGCATGTGTCATGTGTATATGTGCATGTGTCCTGTACCTGTGTCCTGTGTATATGTGCATGTGTCATGTGTATATGTACCTGTGCCCTGTGTATATGTCCTGTGTATGTGTGCATGTGTCATGTGTATATGGTCCTGTGTATGTGTGCATGTGTCTGTGTGCATCCTACCTGTGTCCTGTGCATGCCTCCGTGTGCCGCTCTGCACCGATCAGCGTGTGCTATTACTATTCGGCGGCCATTCACTGTTCAAAAGCCGCGCCTCCTCCTCATCCATGATAGGCAGAAAACTCCATTTCCCAGCAGTCAGCGGTCAGCCTATCACGGACATTCTCCCATCCTCATACCACGGACGAGGATGAGAGAATGTTCGTGATAGGCTGTACACAGACGAGGAGGAGGCGCGGCTTTTGAACAGTAATTGGCCGCCGAATAGTAATAGCACACGCTGGCCGCCGTCTGCCTGCATGACACGCTGACCATGTAGGCAGACGGCGGTGACTCGAGTATAAGTCGAAGGGGGCACTTTCAGCCCAAAAAAAAGGGCTGAAAATCTCGACTTATACTCGAGTATATACGGTACCTGAAACCCCTGTTGCTAGGCAGTCTTCCTAATCTGCCTCTTCCTATTCCGCAGCTCTTCCTCCTCTTCGGCGAGCAGCCCTGTTGCCTTCTGGGAACTGTGCGTGTCCCAGGAAACAACGGGGCCAATCACAAAGCGCCGTACGACTCGCGCATGCGCAGTAGGGAACGGGCAGTGAAGCTGCAAGGCTCCACTGCCTGTTTCCCTTAGTTAGGATAGATCGGCCTCGGGGGGCAGACATCGCTGGCTCGCTGGACAGGTAAGTGTCCTTATTAAAAGTCAGCAGCTACAGTGTTTGTAGCTGCTGACTTTAAAAAAAAAAAAATTGCGGCCGAAACCCCCCTTTAAGTTATTTGCGAATTTAGTTTACATTTATTTATTCATATTTTTTTGTAATTTTATGTTTTACAATTTTTAATTTGAGAAGAAAATCGCACACAAATGCGCCACAAAACACATGAATGCGCACAAAAAAATGAGCAAATGGCGCATTTCTATTAATTTCTATGGGATTAAAAACACGCCAAAGACGCTCAAATCTGCCCAATTCGAGTTACAAAAAAAGCTCCAGAACTTTTTTGAGCTTCAGGCGCTTGGTTTCAGGTGACTTGGAGTCAAGATGTGAACCATCACCATGGAAAATAATGGATTTTTGCATCTCCAGCGTTTTGGAGCTTCAAGCTGTGTGAATGGGGCCTTAGAGATCGTTTAAAATATCTAAAGCCAACTGCAGCATGAGATTGCAATATTCCGTAAGCATTTTGCAATAGAGTGCCATATGTTTTTAGTTCAATGCCTGTGTCGTTCAAAAACGTCAAATGTAATAGAATAGAAATAGGACAGTAGGGCTTTGACAAAAGCAGTGATCATCATTTAAAAATCATGAATATTTTGTGAAGCTACATAGTCTAAGCACACACAGTCCAGACACACAATGGGGACATTTATCAAAACTGTCTTATTGTCAGCAGTTGTTTATCTGTTGATTCTTTTCTCTATAATGTAAGCACTTAGCACTTCTAAGTTCTGTGACAGACGTTACAGCTGTATGGATGTCACTGATAAATAAATGCTTATGTATGGATTACATACAGTATTTATGTAATGTATACATCCATTTGTACAGGGTTTTTTTTTCTCTCCTTTGTTTTATAGAGGGGTTCAGTACTTTGGAAATGGGAAAGTGCTTGTTAAACAATAAATGTTTTGCATATCTTTTTCTTGGAAGCTCTGCTGCTTAAAGACTAATGCCCCGTACACACGGTCGGATTTTCCGACGGAAAATGTGTGATAGGACCTTGTTGTCAGAAATTCCGACTGTGTGTAGGCTCCATCACACATTTTCCATCGGATTTTCCGACCCACAAAGTTTGAGAGCAGGATATAAAATTTTCCGACAACAAAATCCGTTGTCGGAAATTCCGATCGTGTGTACACAAATCCGACGGACAAAGTGGCACGCATGTTCAGAATAAATAAAGGGATGAAATCTATTGGCCGCTGCCCCGTTTATAGTCCCGACGTACATGTTTTACGTCACCGCGTTTAGAACGATCGGATTTTCCGACAACTTTGTGTGACCGTGTGTATGCAAGACAAGTTTGAGCCAACATCCGTAGGAAAAAATTCTAGGATTTTGTTGTCGGAATGTCCGAACAAAGTCCGACCTTGTGTACGGGGCATAAGGCCCCTTTCACACCTATACGACTTGTCCCACGATTTTGTACTGCAAAATCGTATGACAAGTCATTCTCCATGATTTTCAATGACTACCATTCATATTGGCACTTTAAGTCGTGCCGACTTGAAAGTAGTCCCTGCACTACTTTGGTCCAACTTCTATGCGAGTTGTACTCCATAGACCTCAATGATAAACCCCCAAAATCCATACCAGACCCTTATCTGAGCACGCAGCCCGGCCAGTCAGAAATGGGGGTGGGGACAAGCGAGCCCCCCCCTGGACCGTACCAGGCCGCATGCCCTCAACAGGGGGGTGGGTGCTTTGGGGCATGGGGGGCACGCTGCGGGTCCCCCCCACCCCAAAGTACCTTGTCCCCATGTTGATGAGGACAAGGGCCTCTTCCCGACAACCCTGGCCATTGGTTGTCGGGGTCTATGGGCAGGGGGCTTATCGGAATCCGTGAGCCCCCTTTAATAAGGGGGCCCCCAGATCCCGGCCCCCCACCCTATGTGAATGAGTATGGGGTACATCGTACCCCTACCCATTCACCTAGGGAAAAAAGTGTCAATAAAAAACACAGTACACAGGTTTTTAAAGTAATTTATTAGGCAGCTCCGGGGTCCTTTTCCGACTTCGGGGGTCTTCTTCCGACTTCGGGGGTCCTCTTCTGACTTCAGGGATCTCTCCAGCGTCTCCTCCCGGTGTCCTGATCTGCTGCCGGCTCCTCCGCTATCTTCTGCAGCTCAATTGCTAGTGGTGGCCCGGACTCCTGCCTTCTGCCTTCTTCTTTTCTTCCAATGTTGACACGACGCTCTCTCCAGCTGCAATGGTCTCTGAGCTCTCCGCAATGGACTTATATAGGCGGTGACCCCACCCCCTTATGAGGTCACTGTCCCGGGGCATGCTGGGACTGTGCCGTCATAAGGGGGCGTGACCATCACCCGGTGACCACGCCCCCTAAAACATGACAGTAACAGCATGCCCAGGGAATGTGACGGCATAAGGGGGCGGGGTCACCGCCTATATAAGACCGTTGTGGAGAGCTCAGAGACCATTGCAGCTGGAGAGAGCGTCGTGTCAACATCTCTGGAAGAGAAGAGGGAAGAAGACGATCCAGAAGTCCGGGCCACCGCTGGCAAAAGAACAGCAGAAGATAGCGGTGGAGCCGGCAGAAGATGCAGACACCAGGAGAAGATGCTGGAGAGACCCCCGAAGTCAGAAGAGGACCCCCAAAGTCGGAAGAAGACCCCGGAGCTGCCTAATAAATTACTTTAAAAACCTGTGTAGTGTGTTTTTTATTGACACTTTTTTCCCTAGGTGAATGGGTAGGGGTACGATGTACCCCATACTCATTCATATAGGGTGGGGGGCCGGGATCTGGGGGCCCCCTTATTAAAGGGGGCTCCCGGATTCCGATAAGCCCCCCGCCCGCAGACCACGACAATCAACGGCCAGGGTTGTCGGGAAGAGGCCCTTGTCCTCATCAACATGGGGACAAGGTGCTTTGGAGTGGGGGCCGCAGGGCGCCCCCCATGCCCCAAAGCACCCACCCCCCCATGTTGAGGGCATGCGGTCTGGTACGGTCCAGGAGGGGGGGGGGGCGCTCGCTCGTCCCCACCCCCATTCCTGACCTTAAAACTTGGCTTGGAGTTCCCCCTCATGATTCATATCAACTACTGTATGTTTTCATTTGTTAGTGGCAAAAATGTGGCAAAGTCGTACAAAGTAGTACTGCTCCCAAATCGCGGCAAAATCGCGGTAAAATCGTGCGACTTTGAAGTCGTATAAGTGTGAAAGGGGCCTAAGCCAGTATATATACATC
Source organism: Lithobates clamitans (assembly GCA_037952925.1). NCBI lineage: Eukaryota > Metazoa > Chordata > Amphibia > Anura > Ranidae > Lithobates > Lithobates clamitans. The sequence goes on along the minus strand of JBBGZY010000430.1, from coordinate 7,724,509 downwards.
TCTACCCCCCCACCCCTTCCTTATCGCCCCCTAACTTACAACTTGTATGAAAAAAAAACCTATCCAAATGTCCTTCCTGAAGCCATCGTCACATGAAAAGCCTTCTCTCTTCTCTAGTTTACTTTCCGGAGCCCCAGTTGCATTGCTCAGGCAGTGATGTGGATATCTTTTATTGGTGAAAGTGATTTACCCCCTCTACTTGTACTGTTGACCATTATTACCACTAGTTCTGGTGACCCTGGTTACAACCCTGGATTCCCTCACTTTTAAGGGATTTTGTTGTACAGTGGAACCTTGGATTACGAGCATAATCCATTCCAGGAGAATGCTTATAATCCAAAGCACTCACACATCAAAGCGAGTTTCCCCATAGAAGTAAATGGAAATGAAGATAATTTGTTCCGCATTGACTTCTATTGCATGCAATACGGCATGTGGCCAGAGGAGGGGGGGCACCGGAGAGCCTCGGAAATACTTAGGGACAGCTTGGCTGAACTTGGAAACCCTCAGAAAGGCTTGGAAACACTCCGGAACTGAGTATTTCCGAGTGTTTCTGAGTATTTCCGAGTATTTCCGAGTGATTTTAAGTGTTTCTTAACAGCTCCGAACTGTTCCGAGTGTCACCGGCACTCCTGCACCTCTGGTCAAATGCGGTACTGCACACCCCATTAGCTTGAATTTTGCTCATTTTGCAAGACAACACTTGCAAACCGAGTCAGAATTTAAAAAAAAAAAAGTTGCTCCTCTTTCAAAACGCTCGTTAACCACGTTACTCGTTAACCAAGGTTCCACTGTACTTCCTATTTTTGCTGATGAACAGGAAAAGAATAAAAAACTCCACAATGGGACAAAGATGAAAAAACTGACCTTCCCTTACTCTATTCAAAATTGAAATTGCCTTTAGTTCTACTTTAATGATATGTAAAATATAATGTAACATTATAATATACACATAATTCAAATTTCACATGATACATTTCTTGTATTAGAAATATAACACATTTACAAAGTTACTCAAGATACTTGTTATAAATGAGGATATATCCATCAGCAGAATGTATCACATCGCTATTTTATTTTGACCTCAGCCACAGAACAAAAATCCTATCCCATAGCAAAACTTTGTGTGGTCAGAAAACTACTGAGCTTCAAACGCCACATGTTTACACACACATCATTTGTCTGGCACTGGAGAGATTTCTGGCTGGTACCATGGTCCTCTCAGAGCTCAGCTTATAATGCAGCTTTGTTTTAAATCCAATCTGTCAGCCCCTGCTCTGTCAATTACTGGGAGTGTCTCTCCATAAACTGATGCCAGATGTTTTTAATGTTGTAGATCAATACTATATCAACACAATTGGTGACACGTAAGCAAGTTTTAAATAGCTTCTTCATCATCGCAATTCTGACACTGCACTACTCCAAAAAAGTGTAAGAGGCAGACAGTGACATTGCCTTGTTGTTTATACAGTCGTTAAAAAGATATATATCTTTCAAAAAAAGTATATATTTTTTTGAATGCAAAACTTTTACATTTTAAAATTGTGCATGCAAGCATACTTGCTAATAATTGTTCTTTTGCATTATCTTTATTTCATATTATCCATATGCCATCTTGCATAATCTCTTGCTCTACATTAGAGGGAGATGATGAAGGGGTGCTACCATCTACAGGAAGTGATACAATCCTTCACAGGAAATTTTTTAAATTCCTTGTTAGGAAGCGTGTGGGTGAGGCCAGCAGGTTGGTACCCAAGTTGCAGAAATGACACACTAAATCCAGGAAAGTTTATACAGTTGTATTAAGTGGTAGGTAAAACAGATAGCAAGGCAAATAGCAATCTGCAGTCACTAGCAACTGCAGCAGAAAAGTTGAGGTAACCCTCTTGTATAAGTAATCTCAGTAACACTGACAGTACAGTGCATGCAGGACCGTCTTTAATATTGATTGGACCCTGGGCAAACATTTTGTTCGACCCCCCCAAGACATGTCAAGTTTCACAGGCGGTGTCACCTATCAAACTTCCCCATTGAAGTCACAGTCGCCTCAGCCACAAGCCAAATGCAGTATCTCCTCCTGAATGCCTGCAAACCGCCTCTGCAATGCAATCAACCGTGGATCACTTTATAGAGGGGCAGAAGGGACGGCAGTACATGTGAAATGGCCACTTTAATCCACAAAGGTCTTGATCTGACACTCATATACACTCCATTTATTTTGTGGACATACAGTATAGCTTTTATACTACAATATGGTCAACCAATGAGATTCTGGGGACCCCAACTGCAGCCCTGCACACACCAAAAGTGTTGTGCATATTATTTAGTGGTAGACATACTACAGGAGACGATCAGAGACTGCAAATGTACTACAGGAGATAATCAGAGATCGTGGACCTAGTACAGGAGATAACCAGAGACTGTGGATGGGCTACAGGTGATAATCAGAAACTGGCGATCTACTACAGGAGATAATCGAAGACTGCAGATGTACTGCATGAGATAATCAGAAACTGCAGGTGTACTGCAGGAGATAATTAGAGACTGCGGATGTACTACAGGAGATAATCAGAGACTGCAGGAGATAATCAGACTGCGGATGTACTACAGCAGTGGTCATCAACCCTGTCTTCAGGGCCCACTAACAGGCCAGGTTTGCAAGATAACTGAAATACATCACAGGTGATATCATTTGCTGCTTAGTGATTGCAGTATTCTAGTCTGCATCTCCCCAAGGTAATACATAAAACCTGGCCTGTTAGTGGGCCCTGAGGACAGGGTTGATGACCACTGTACTACAGGACCACACAATTTCACACAGGCATAGCCTACATTACCAGGAGCAGGACGGGTGGCTGACTGGCAGAGTCCGATGCAAGAGGCTTTTGAGGAAGCTGAACAGGTCCTTTGCAACAAGCCTGGTGAATAGCAGAGCATACAGCAGTGTTGGTAATATTCCCCTCCTCACACAGAGACCTTTTCCTAAAGCTTATTCACCCTGACAAACATGGTTTCTCTCCATACTCTAGCCACTCATACATGTGTGCCAAATCCAGCAGGGCAGAGGTATTTATTAACACTGCCCATTGTAAGTGTGAAAGACCGCCTGGCACCCCACCTGTGTATCTCCACCAAGATACAACTTCCTCTACTCTGAAACCAGGAACAAGGTATTATAGCTGAGAATTGCACCCAAGAACTAGACAACACTAGCTTAGGTGCAAACAGGAACTCACTTTATTGTAAATTCACTAACAGTAGACTAATTAAACAGTGAAATAATTAACCAGTAAGCTACTGTAATTTACAACAAGACCCCTGGACATGCCTTGATTAGTCAGGGAATGCCCACCCCCGACAGTCCAACAACAGATATCATTAACCAGCTTTATTTTTCACATTCATCTTCTCACTGCATTTCAAGTTGGCAGAGACCATTCTGTTAAATTTGGTAATAACATGTCATCTTGTGTCATATAACAGGGCATCTTCCTGAATGCTCGTAGCTCCCTCAAATGCCAGGGCCCATAATCAGTAGGCAAGCGGCTACCCTTCAGTCCCCTCCAAAAGCCACAAATACAGTGGTTACTGTGACACTAAGGATGGCTGCCAAACCTCACTTAGTGTTGCAGCGTCCATTCGGACCACTGCTTCCCTCGTGACGCCTACAATGTTTCTCTCAGCCTCCACTCCATCTTCACAGTGGCACAGCAACACAGCACCACCTGCTGAATAGAGGATGTACTGCACCTGTCCACACTCCCCACACTTTAACAGATGCAGTTCTTTGCATTGGTAGCATGCAAATCACAGCAAAGAAACTTTACATGAGACTCATATTACATTTTTATCAAATTAAATTCATACAACATGATCAGAATACTTGGCAGGGAACTTTCCTCGAGTGGATCTGATGGAACAGTGAGGTTCCCCACCCTGACTCATATCCTCACCACTGTCCTCAAGAGCATCAGGCTGCTTGGTGGCCACAGGTGTGTGGGAGCTATCACAGGCAGGCACAATCCCCTCACCCAGAACAGTGACAATGTCCTCAGTAGTGCATGGGAGACAGTCCACAGAGTCTTTCTTCTTCCTCAATAGGGATGAGCAGAACACCCCCCTGTTCGGTTCGCACCAGAACATGCGAACAGGCAAAAAATTTGTTCGAACACGCGAACAATCTTAAAGTCTATGGGACTCGAACATGAATAATCAAAAGTGCTAATTGTAAAGGCTTATATGCAAGTTATTGTCATAAAAAGTGTTTGGGGACCTGGGTCCGGCCCTAGGGGACAAGTATCAATGCAAAAAAAAGTTTTAAAAACGGCCGTTTTTTTCGGGAGCAGTGATTTTAATAATGCTTAAAGTGAAACAATAAAAGTGTAATATTCCTTTAAATTTCATACCTGGGGGGTGTCTATAGTATGCCTGTAAAGGGGTGCATGTTTCCCGTGTTTAGAACAGTCTGACAGCAAAATGACATTTCTAAAGGAATAAAAGTTATTTAAAACTACTCGCGGCTATAATGAATTGTCGGTCCAGCAATACACATGAGAGTTCATTGATAAAAACAGCATGGGATTCACCCACAGGGGAACCCCGAACCAAAATTAAGAAAAAAAATGTGTGGGGGTCCCCCAAAATTCCATACCAGGCCCTTCAAGTCTGGTATGGATATTAAGGGGAACCCCGCACCAAAATTAAAAGAAAAAATGGCGTGGGGGTCCCCCTCAAAATCCATACCAGACCCTTAAGGTCTGGTGTGGATTTCAAGGGGAACCCAGCGCCAAAATTTTTAAAAAAATGGCGTGGTGGTCCCCATAAAAATCCATACCAGACCCTTATCCGAGCATGCAACCTGGCAGGCAGCAGGAAAAGAGGGGGTACAAGAGAGCGCCCCCCTCCTGAACCATACAAGGCCATATCACATACCATTAACATTGGGAGGGTGCTTTGGGGTAGCCCCCCCCAAAGCACCTTGTCCCCATGTTGATGGGGACAAGGGCCTCATCCCAACAACCATTGCCCGGTGGTTGTGGGGGTCTGTGGGCGGGGGGCTTATCGGAATCTGGAAGCCCCTTTTAACAAGGGGACCCCCAGATCCCACCTCCCCCCTGTGTGAAATGGTAATGGGTAACAAAAGTACCCCTACCATTTCACAAAAAAAGTGTCAAAAATGTTAAAAGTGACAAGAGACAGTTTTTGACAATTCCTTTAATTAAAGTCTTCTTCTTTCCATCTTCTTCGGGTCTTCTTCCTTCCTTCTTCCTTCGGTTTCTTCCTCCATCTTCTTCTTCCTCTGGTTCTTCCTCCGATTCTCTGCTTCTTGCTCCGGTGTTCTCGTCCGGCATCTTCCTGCGTGGCATCTTCTTCCCCGCTTCGTTCTTGGGCCGCTCCGCATCCAGGATCAGAGGAAGAAGAAGAGGAAGAAGAAGATGGAGGAAGAAACGGAAGGAAGGAAGGAAGGAAGGAAGAAGGAAGAAGACCCGAAGAAGATGGAAAGAAGAAGATGGAAAGAAGAAGATTTTAAATAAAGGAATTGTCAAAAACTGTCTCTTGTCATTTTTAACATTTTTGACACTTTTTTGTGAAATGGTAGGGGTACTTTTGTACCCCATTACCATTTCACACAGGGGGCAGGCGGGATCTGGGGGTCCCCTTGTTAAAGGGGGCTTCCAGATTCCGATAAGCCCCCCGCACGCAGACCCCCTCAACCACCAGCCATGGGTTGTGGGGATGAGGCCCTTGTCCTCATCAACATGGAGACAAGGTGCTTTGGGGGGCTACCTCAAAGCACCCTCCCAATGTTGAGGGCATGTGGCCTGGTATGGTTCAGGAGGGGGGAGCTCTCTCATCCCCCCCTCTTTTCCTGCGGCCTGCCAGGTTGCGTGCTCGGATAAGGGTCTGGTATGGATTTTTGGGGGGACCCCACGCCATTTTTTTTATTTTGGCGCGGGGTTCCCCTTAAAGTCCATACCAGACCTGAAGGGCCTGGTATGGAATTTAGGGGGACCCCCACACCATTTTTTTTTTAATTTTGGTTCGGGGTTCCATTTTTATCAGTGAAATTTTATGTGTATTGTCGAACCGACAATTCATTAATAGCCGCGAGTTTTAAATTACTTTTTTACCTTTGAAAAGTCATTTTGCTATCAGACTGTTCTAAACACGGGAAACATGCGCCCATTTACAGGCATACTATAGACACCCCCAGGTACAAAATTTAAAGGAATATTACACTTTTATTGTTTCACTTTAAGCATTATTAAAATCACTGCTCCCGAAAAAACGGTAATTTTTAAAACTTCTTTTTGCATTTATACATGTCCCCTGGGGCAGGACCCAGGTCCCCAAACACTTTTTATGACAATACCATGCATATAAGCCTTTAAAATTAGCACCTTTGATTTCTCCCATAGACTTTTAAAGGGTATTCTGCGGCTTTCTAATTTGCCACGAACACCCCAAATTGCTCGCTGTTCGGCGAACTGGCGAATAGCCGATGTTCGAGTCAAACATGAGTTCGACTCAGACTCTAAGCTCATCCCTATTCCTCACTAGAAACAGCAACTGCGTCTCTAGGGATGATAGGCCCCACGTAGTCAAGAAGGCCAATAGCAGGCAAGTACTACTCAACAGGGACTTCTTGCCCTGGAAAAACATCCAAAGTACCACTGTACACCCATCAGTAGTGGGTTTAGCAGAACAGTCCCTCCTTAACACACAGGGTCTCAGCAAGTTTAGGTAAAGGCATTTTTTGTATATGCTCTGAACCCTTGGTCACCACATCGTACACAGGTGAGAGTGGGAACTGTTGCTTTTCAAGGTGGCTTGGACAAGCTTCCCACCAGCATCCCAACTTGTTACCTCTCTCGAACATTGGGTTTTTCACTAACACCAGGTCCCCCAGTGACAGTGGCAGCAGATCAAGGGCAGCTTTATCAGCTAAATCTCTATGATGTTTAAGGACAAACTGTTTTGTCCTCCTCAGCTGATCCCACTGTTCCTGGACCCATTCGTTAGGCATGCAGAGAGGAATCAACTCTTTTGTTTCCAGTAATAAGTCCAAGGGCAGCCAACCACTATGCCCAAACTTTAGAAAGAAAAGAGAGGGCATTGCCATTGTTGTACAGGATGCTGGGCCTACAGTAATAATTGAAATGGGCCATTCAAGCATACAGTACCTATCTCTGATCCAGTGCCCTCCGTTTTGAAGAGGCCAGGTACACCAGGGGATAGTTGTCAGTATTAACATCACTTTGAGCTCCTGTAAGGTACTCAGAAAATGTTTCTGTGATGGTCCACATAAGGGCCAGGAGTTCTAATTTGCATGAACTGTAGTTGTTAGAGTTATGCTTAGAGGGTTGGAGACTGTGGCTCACTTGCTTTAACTTGCTCATGTCTATTTTGCTCTTGGGTCAGTATGGCTTCTAAGCCTTGTAAACTTTTTCCACATAGACCCTAAAGGGCTTGGTATAGTCTGCATAGGCTAAGAGAAGGGCTAAAGTCAAACACTGTTTAACGGTGTTTAAAACAATCTGTTTTGTTTCTAACCATTGGGCTGGATGAAGGGTGATGCCCACATCCTCTATTGGATAAGTTTCCCACACAACAGCTGGCTAATGGCTGCAGCGATTTGGGTGAACTTAGGTATAAAGCATCTCTAATACCCACTAGCCTAAGGAAAGAATGCAATTCATTCAAGGTCTTGGGGGCAATTCAGTTTTGTACTGCTTGAATTTTAATGGACCCCCCCCCCCAGCCTTGACCACATGTCCCAGGTATAGGACTTTTTTGCATTAGTTGGCACATAAATAGGGTTCAGTTTTAACCCATACTGTGGTAATCGAGTGAATGCCCAGTCCAGATGTTGAATGTGTTCATTCAAGGATTTGGATATTATCTTCTAAGTAGATAGCATCGATTCAAAGTTTACGTCCTCCAGGAATTGCTCCATTGGTCTTTGGAAGGTGCTGGGGGCTGGTTAGTCAGCCTGAAGGGCATGCAATTGAATTCGTACAGCCTTAGTGGTGTTGTAAAGGCAGTCTTTTCTCAATCTTGTCTCTCTTATTGGGACCTGCCAATAGCCACTGACCATATCCAGGGTGGAAAAATAGTAGGCTTGGCCCAAAACCATGAGAGACGACTCCACCTGGGGTAGTGGATAGGTATCCTCATGGGTATAGGCATTAAGTTTGCAATAGTCTACGCAGCAATGCAACTTCCATCCTTCTTCTGGACCAGACTGATAGGTGCGGCCCAGGGGCTACGACTTTGCCTCACAATTGCACTTTGCAGAATGTTGCGAATTAAGTCCTTGACCTCCTGACACAGAGCAGGGGGTATATGACAATACCGGTTATGGATGGACACTGTGTCCCCTGTGTGGATGGGGTGATCCAGGGCCTTGGTACACGCATTGTCCTATGGACGGCAAACACCAGCATGCGTTTCTCTAACAGTTAGTGCATTATTCGCTGTTGGGACAGTGGAAAAACCTAAAATGGAAAAGCCTGTTGAACTAATAGCTGTTGATACTGGGTGTCTCCTAGGGGAGGCTTAAAAGGGGGTATATATGGCTTCAACTACAGATGTACACCAGTGGTCATCAACCCTGTCCTCAGGGCCCACTAACGGGCCAGGTTTGCAAGATAACTGAAATACATCACAGGTGATATCATTTGCTGCTCAGTGATTGCAGTATTCTAGTCTGCATCTCCCCAAGGCAATACATAAAACCTGGCCTGTTAATGGGCCCTGAGAACAGGGTTGACGACCACTGCTGTACACTAAACTACTCCACTGAAGTCAATAGGAATTTGCTGACCTGCGTTTGATGTACTTCAAGAAAATAAAGCCTTCTTACAACATAAGCGAGCCATTATATGTATTTAATTTGTGAATTTAAATATTTGCCTGGAGTCAGGCTTTAAAGTGTGAAGTTTTGGATAGAGTAGAGAATAGATAAGACCCCTGTTAGGGTTTTTTTGTGTCCCATTTGGGGAAATTGCCCTTCACGTGCTGTCCCAGTGATAAAGAATGAACAGGAGATCTCTTCAAAGAGAGGAGACATCACTTCTTAGACAGTTGTCATCAGAACAGGTGTCTTCATTAGGGAATATCCCTTCTATTCACATGACAACTCAAAAATGTTGTCACATGAACAGAATATCCCTTCTGCTCATGTGACAACTCAAAAATGTGGGATTAGCCATCACTTTCTATACTAAAGACAATGGACATTGGGCTAATAATAAACTTGAATCTCCCAAGCAGGGACACAGGGATACAGCAATAAAACCATGACAGAGGTTCTAACACTTCCACCTTCTATACTATACAAAAAGTTTTGTTTTACATACATTTTTGGATTTGTCAGTATAGCCATCATGTTTTCTCAAAAAACTGTGTGTCAGAAGGGTCCATTATTTCATGGTTTGCTTTTTTTTCCAGCATGTTACATTACAACAAACACTTGATCTGTTAACAGGATCTCACATACAGTATGTGTAATATTTTTTTTAAATTTTATTTTGTTGTTTCTAGCAAAACAAAGTAATATTGTATTTCAGTAGTAATTAGGCTTGCTCAGACAAAACACATGGGTAATAATACACAAAGTTTCATTAAAACAGGACCTGGGAAATAATAAAGATAACACACTGTTGCAAAATTATATAATATACAATATAATTGTTATACATTACATTTTGCAATTATGTGTTATTAAAATTCAATTTCAATTTCAAATTGCAGCCAAACATGATTTTTCTAATTGCCAACAAAACTTTATTCATATTTTATTTCAGAGGGGAGCAAAACTGACATTATCAATGGGAATATACAGTATCTCACAAAAGTGAGTACACCCCTCATATTTTTGTAAATATTTTATTATATCTTTTCATGTGACAACACTGAAGAAATGGCACAATTGCTACAATGTAAAGTAGTGAGTGTACAGCTTGTATAACAGTGTAAATTTGCTGTCCCCTCAAAATAACTCAACACACAGCCATTAATGTCTAAACCACTAGCAAAATAAGTGAGTCACCCCTAAGTGAAAATGTCCAAATTGGGATCAATTAGCCACTTTCCTTTCCCGGTGTCATGTGACTTGTTAGTGTTACAAGGTCTCAGGTGTGAATGGGGTGTTAAATTTGGTGTTATCGCTCTCACTCTCTCATACTGGTCACTGAAAGTTCAACATGGCACCTCATGGCAAAGAACTCTCTGAGGATCTGAAAAAAAGAATTGTTGCTCTACATAAAAATGGCCTAGGCTTTAAGAAGATTTTCAAAACCCTGAAACTGTTCTGCAGCAGGGTGGCCAAGACCATACAGCAGTTTAATAGGACAGGTTTCACTCAGAACAGGCCTCACCATGGTCGACCAAATAAATTGAGTGCACATGCTCAGCGTCATATCCAGAGGTTGTCTTTGGGAAATAGACGTATGCATGCTGCCAGCATTGCTGCAGAGGTTGAAATTGTGGGGGGTCAGCCTGTCAGTGCTCAGACCATACGCCGCACACTGCATCAAATTTGTCTGCATGGCTGTCATCCCAGAAGGAAGCCTCTTCTAAAGATGATGCACAAGAAAGCCCACAAACAGTTTGCTGAAGACAAGCAGACTAAGGTCATGGATTACTGGAACCATGCCCTGTGGTCTGATGAGACCAAGATAAACTTATTTGGTTCAGATGGTGTCAAGCGTGTGTGACGGCAACCAGGTGAGGAGTACAAAGACAAGTGTGTCTTGCCTACAGTCAAGCATGGAGTGGGAGTGTCATGGTCTGGGGCTGCATGAGTGCTGCCGGCACTGGGGAGCTACAGTTCATTAAGGGATCCATGAATGCCAACATGTACTGTGACATACTAAAGTAGAGCATGATCCCCTCCCTTCGGAGACTGGCCTGCAGGGCAGTATTCCAACATGATAACGACCCCAAACACACCACTGCCTTGCTAGAGAAGATAGGGGAGGTGGGAATGTGAGGGCAGTTGCTGCGGCTGACCACTACACATAGTCCATTCTAGCAAATCCAGAAGGCTATCTCAATACTGATACAATAACACAATCGATGATAAAATTCAATTTTTATTCCATAACAACATACAAAAAGTTATTTTTTTTTAAAAAATTTGTAAAAAAATACACATATATACACCAATTATAACTAACTATTGGCGGGTTCCCTCGTCTAGTTTCTGTTGAGGTGGGGTATATAAAAAATTACTCTACCGGTTTTGCGGTGTAACTGCTTCTTCAGGAGGATAGAGAGTCTATGAATTAAAATCATACATTAAGGATACAATAATAACAAAGCATAATATGCATTACAGTCAATATTAATATTAGGATGCTTGCTCACCCAAATGGACCAGTACGGCTAGCGACAGGATCCCAAACAATTTTCCCCCCACAGCGGACAAGGGGGATTAGTAAATGACCATCTCTAATTAGGAGGTAACAATGATAGTATCAATATTTATGTTGAGTGAATTAATTCCAGATAGTGGTGAGGTGGTGTGGAAAAAACGAGCAAGATGGTGCGCTTATGTGAGGATGGGGACAAAAACCCACGAAGAGAAGAAACAGGGGGGGAGGAGAGAGAAGATGCTAGGAAAGAAAAGGAAAGATGAATAGGAAAAAATGACATTGATGGGTGTAAAAAAGAGAGAGAGGGGGTGTGTTGTCCACCCAATGAATATAAATCAGATTTGAGTATAGCCTCACATAATATTAAATAGTATATCGTATAAAAGTACCATCATCCAATTTGACATATGAGGATAGGGGAGGTGGGAATGTGAGGGCAGTTGTTGAGGCTGACCACTACACATAGCTTGCTAAAGAAGCTGAGGGTAAATGTGATGGACTGGTCAAGCATGTCTCCAGGTCTAAACCCTATTGAGCTTCTGTGGGGCATCCTCAAATGGAAGGTGGAGCGCAAGGTCTCTAACATCCACCAGCTCTGTGATGTCCTCCTGGAGGAGTGGAAGAGGACACCAGTGACAACCTGTGAAGCTCTGGTGAACTCCATGCCCAAGGGGGTTAAGGCAGTGCTGGAAAATAATGGTGGGCACACAAAATATTGACACTTTGGGCCCAATTTGGACATTTTCACTTAGGGGTGTACTCACTTTTGTTGCCAGCGGTTTAGACATTAATGGCTGTGTGTTGACTTATTTTGAGGGGACAGCAAATTTACACTGTTATACAAGCTGTACACTTACTACTTTACATTGTAGCAAAGTGTAATTTCTTCAGTGTTGTCACATGAAAAGATATAATAAAATATTTACAAAAGTGTGAGGGGTGTACTCACTTTTGTGAGATACTGTATGTAGCACTAATAAGCAAACATGAATATTATATTGATCTTCAATAAAAAGTAAATCAACATTGCTAGTGGATGTAAAATTGGCCCATGTCATGTTATCTTAGTTTATTAAATAAACATCAAAGTAAGCAATTTATTAAAAAGAAAACAGTAACTTTAAAAAAAATATTGTACCCAACTGAGAAGCCAGGGCTCAAGTTAAAGATATAAAGAACTAATACCATCAACGTGTAATAGTTCCCTTCCTGCTCTAAAATAAGACACAACCACACAATAAAAAGTTGGATTGGAGAGGGGGGGGGGGATCCTTGAAGTTGCTCTAGTGCCATGAACTGCTAAGTTTTTTTCTTCTCTTACAGTAGTCAATGTAGTCTCAATGGATGAGTAATTGACTTTGCACACAGATGATCGTTTGAAGTAGCAGGTAAGCCAAAACATACTAAAGAAGGTCAAAAAAAGTAAAAGTGGCTAGATGGTACCAGAGGATACAGCACCTCATCCCCTAAATAATCAAATGTTAAATGGGTGTGTGGACAAGGGATTATAGCGGTGCTAGGGTCAGGAAGATTAGAGGAGAAAAGATAAAACAAAGAGTACTAAAATTACAGATTTTATTAATAGTCTATCATAAATACAATGTACATTATAAACAATTCAAACAGTAATTATACAAATTTTGTGGATACATGTACTGTAAGTGACCCTATAAATGGTCAAGTGGGCCGGATGGCAAGTGGCCGTTGAAGGAGGGGGGGCTCGTTTTCCTACATGTTTCGCCAAAACATTGGCTTCTTCAGGGAACAGGAGCTCATAAGGTGGATATATATAAAAAATTCTGTGTGGTGGACATGAAAACACATGTTAGAAATAGTAATTTGACCAAACACTGCATAGTAAAAACAATAACACACTGCAACTGTGGCTGGACATTCATGCGACCCTAAGCTCCACACCACTGAACGGAACTGCGGACATACCTGGGGCGTCAGTGCCCAAGACGGGAGGGAAGAGAGGGAGAGGGGGAACACAGCCACCCAAGGAGATCCCCACAGGGGAGCAGGCAGACCGCGCCGTAAATTATGCCTGCAGGGGGCATACAGTAGACCTGGCAAGGGAATGTAAAGATAGTCATGTGTCATAATGCACTGTGGTAGTTATTCCAGGAATAGAGAGTTGCGCATATGTGTATTGTATTAAAAAGAGAACAAAAAATATATGTATATAAATAGGTATAAATGTATCTATATCTCTGGAAAAGGTGCAGACTTACATGTATATCTAAAAGCTGTAGAGAGGCAAGGTCAGGAAGTGCCTGTGATATATGTATGCACACAGCAAGGAAAGGACATCAAGGTTGAACCATATCTGCAGACCACTTAAAGCAGGCCTAATTAGAAAAATGGATAGTGTTAGGGGTCTAGTTGTTGTTAACTGGGGCCAGATATGGTAGTTTATGCCTATACTTACTTGATGGTATCTGCTGTAAGAAAAGATTCTCATGGCGGTACATTCACAGGTATATAGTACCGGTGCTGGGATGAAAAAGGGATAAAAGTAACAGTGGATCCTATGTGAAATATAAAGGAAAAAAGGAGGATCAGAAAGGTAGGGAAATGGAAGCTTTAAAATGTACTTGGGCACAGGTGAGGCTAGTGAAAAGGAATCTGTTACCTAATTCATCATGAAGCACACCGTGTTGCTTGAGAAAATCAGTGTTAACCACCAGAGTAAGAGGCCGGTCCAAAGTACGTTCTAAAAAGTATGTAAAGGAATAATAAATAATTCATGTAAACAACATGAAGTCAGGGTGTTTTGAAAGGCAGAAGTTTACCTTGTAGCTGTGTGCAGAGCGAATGCAGGCACGTCCCTCGTCCATGAGAACTGAGGGACTGGCCGGTTACTCATATACCCCCCACACCTGATCAGATGATGATCAGGTGTGCGGACGCTAAACGAGGGGTAGCCACGGCTGTGCACTGCACGGTGCCTAGGAACTACGAGTTCCATCATGCAATGCGCGCGCATGCTCAGATCTCACGGACCGTGTGGCGATTGGAGAGGCGAACATCCCTGGAATGGGAAGTACCAAGGTGCCATCTCACCCAATCTGCTGATGGAATAAAGGACCAGAGGGTCTGAGAACAGACGTGGGCACCCAGGGGCAGACAGTTGTCTGCGCCTTGGCGTCCGTACAGGCAAAGACAGCGCTAGCCATGTCACCCCCAATCCGGGAGAGCCCACGGGGCCGCCGCCCACCACCCACGCCACAGACAATCCCCCCAGTCGTGGGGCTAGCCAAGGCATCAGGGACAACCGCAGTCCAGTGGTGGGGAACAATGGGGCACGAAGTGTAGTGCGCCGAGACACAGGATGGGAGGATATCCCAAAGGTTGCCCAACGATCCACAGGGGCCACTGGGGAAGGTGGAAATTACTGTGTGTCAGCACACGACATCCAGCCACAATGTGTGCAGTGTGCATAGAGAACCACTGGGTCCCAGTACGACAGTGAGACCTGCAACCAAAAATTGAAAATACAATGCAAAAACAATATATAGAAAAGAATATATAAAAAAGAAAACACACAATATATGTATTACAACAGTTGTGTCGAGAAATATTGTTCAATAATGACAAAAAAAGAGTTTTAAGTCGCAAATAAATGCAGGCAATATACACTTATAGAATATACAGGGATATAAGATATATTGAATCAATTTGCCAGCTTGTCTCAGAAAAGGAAAAAAGCATTTATAATCAATGTAGAGAGCAAGGTATTGGTCCATGTCAGAAAAGGATTTTATGGATGAAATACCGGGTGGAGCCATGGCAGCAAAGGGAAAGAAAGACAGGGAAAACAAGAGAATGAGAAACTGAGAAGGGAATAGAGGGGGGGGGGGGGAGGGAAAAAGGGATGGAGGAGATAGGGTAGAGAGGAAAAACCACAAACGACGTTGTCTGGGGAAGGGGCATGGAAAAGAAAAACTTAAAGGAAGGGCTTAAAACTAATATATTCATTGAGTCCTGGGAAGATGGTAGCATTTAATATATGAATCCATTTGGTTTCGAGTCGTAATAGTGAATTATCAGTACTGCCGCCTCTTACATGTGAGGGGATATGTTCAAGTGCGGAAAACAAAATAACATGGGGATCGGAGTTATGTTGGGCAGCGATATGCCTATTAATGGCCGTAGTGGTGGTGTTCTTGTATAGTGGTTTAATATGGTCCCGGATGCGGGTCTGAAAGGGGCGCTTGGTTTTGCCAACATAGAATGCGCCGCATTGGCATTGGGCCAGGTATACAACCCCAACAGTGGCGCAGGTGACATAGTGTCTGATGGTATGTGTGTTTCCATCGGGTAGATTAACAACCTGAGAGTTGGCAACAAATGTACATATGTCACATTTGCCACATTGATAGGTACCAGTGGCAGTGGGCCTATGTGCAATGTCAGTAGAATGATGACTATGAATCAGACGATCACGGAGAGAGGGAGAGCGTCGATAAGTAATATCAGGATAAGTGTTAATATATTTGGCAATAGTAGGATCAGATGTGAGTAAGGGCCAAAATTGTTTGAGGACATCTTTGATTTGGGTATGCTGATTGGAGAATTGGGTGATGAGTCGTGTGGGTTGTTTAGAATCCAATGGTTTGTCGGAGAAAACCAGGTCTTTGCGGTTGAGTTTTTTTGCCTTATGGAATGCTTTCTTTAAGAGAGAGTGGCTGTAGCCTCTGTCTAAGAGTCTATTATAGAGGTCGTGTGCCGCCCTGAAGAAATCTTCATCGCGGGTACAGTTGCGTTTAATCCTGACATATTGACTATATGGTATACTTCGAAGGAGGGGCTCAGGATGGGCACTCTGGGCATGTAGGATTGTATTGCCCGAAGAGGGTTTGCGGTATAGGGTAGTATAGACTTGGCCATTGGGTTGTACACCAATCTGGAGGTCCAAGAAATGGATCTGAGACTGGCTGCACTCCATGGTAAATCTTAGATTGTATGTGTTGTCGGTAAGGCTGTGTACAAATGAGGAAAGTTCTTCCTTAGTACCGGCCCAAAACAGAAGTATATCATCGATATACCTGTACCAGGATATAATCCTGGACAGGTAGGGGTTGAAGTGAATCGAGTCAAAAAGTTCCCTCTCCCACCCCCCCAGGTACAGGTTGGCATAGGCAGGGGCACACTTGGTCCCCATAGCCACACCCTGCACCTGGAGGAAGTGGGAGGAGCCGAACATGAAATAATTGCGTGTGAGTATGAACCTCAATAATTTGAGGACAAAGTCCCCGTATTCATCATATTGGGGGCCTCTGGCACGAATGAGTTTGCTGATAACTGAGATACCTCTATTGTGGGGGATTACATTGTATAAGCTTTCCACATCTAGGGCTACCAACCATGTGCCACTGGGCAGGGATTGGCCATCTAATATACGAAGGAGATGGATAGTGTCCTTTATATATGAAGGCAAAGCTACAACATGGGGTGCCAGATATTTATCTACCAGAGCACTGGCAGATTCTGTGAGGCATTGACGACCAGACACGATTGGGCGACCAGGTGGATGGTCGAGAGATTTGTGCAATTTCGGGAGGGAATAGAAGGTAGGGGTAGTGGGTTCTTTAACATAAAGAAATTTCCATGTGTTGGAGTCTATAATGCCTTTTTGATAAGCTGCAAATATCAGCTGTTGGTATTCGGATATATAGTTAACAATGAGTGTTTTAGAAATTGGTCTATACCACTCGCGATTGTTTAAAATATCCAGGCACATTTGTTCGTAGAAGGACACATCCATCACCACCACATTGCCACCCTTGTCGGCTGGCTTAATGGTGAGTTCAGGATGGTTTTGTAGGGATTTGATGGCCCTAATCTGAGCCAAAGTTAGATTGGAGGGATACGCGGAGTTGAAATTTAAGCCCTCGATGGTGTTAGTGACCTGTTGTACAAAGGCCCATATATTGGGATTTGTAGAAAGATTTGGAAAATTCACAGATTTGGGTTTAAAAGAAACAGGAGGGGGGAAGGGGGGAGCACCAAGGGCGGCGGCCTCAAGATTGGTAGGATCAAGAGAGTCGTCACCATCAGTGCACCCCTCCTCCCAAAGTGACATTAATTCCTCGAGGGCTTGTATTTCCGCTAGGGTGGGAACCTGTTGGGAAGGATTTACATGCACATTCTGAACAAGTGCAGTATTGGATTGAGATTTGTCATAGATTACTTTGAAAAGAAGTTTACGTGCAAAAAGTCGTTAGAGGGACAAAATGTGAGGCCTAATTGGAGTACATAGATCTGATCCGCATTGAGTGGAATAGAAGATAGATTGATTACATCAGGGGTGGTTGGTCTTGCTGGATCATTGGCATTTGTGGGTGTAAATCGGGGGATGGGCTTGGGAGAGACTCCTGGCCCTGCCCTAAAAAAATAGGTGCAAGTTTAGGGTCTGCTGTGGCAGAGCTGGCTGGAAACATGGAGGTGATAGTGGGTTCACTTACCCTTCGGGAGGTGATGTGCGTTTGAGGGTGCGGTGGTGCCATTATGCCTGCAGGTGTCTTGGTAGAGGATGATTTGGGAATCGCTGACGACTTGGGTTGTGCTTTGGTGAAGGGAGTGGATACGTGAGCGGTCTTCGAATGACCTGTAGGTGGATGTGGTAGAGGAGTGGGTCCTAGTGTGCGGTGGAGTGACTCCGAGGATATGGCCGAAAGATCGCCTTTTCTTCTTTTTGCTAATTGTTCCTGTGTCAAGTCTTGGTAAACAGTGGAGGTACTGGATGAAAAAGAAGCAGATAAGTTGTTAGAGGCATGGTTATTCGAAGTGGGTATATTAGTGGAAAAGGGTTTGTTTCTAGCTTTGGTTTCCTTGGCATTGTCCCAATTGTAGGCATATCCATTTTCATGGGCTGCTAAGTCTCTTAAGAATTTGCTTTCTTTGTCATTAATAGTCGTAAGTGTATATTCCTCCAGGTGTGCGCGCAGGGTTTTATCCCGCTTGCTATATCTGGGGGAAGAAAGACCAAGAGCATGATCTGTGTACCATCGATTGATTGCAACATCAAGTTGTGCCAACTCGGTGGTATATTCGTGGCACAACATGGAGAGCATGTTGAGAGAGCATGATATAAGATTGCTTTCCCAAGAGGTTTTTAATGTGTCGTTGATTTTTTTGATATTGGGGAAAAGTTGTATTCTTAATCCCCAAGGTATTATTTTGTGTTCCGCATATTTTTCAAAGTAGGTTTTATGCCAGTAAATTCTGACTTTTTTTTCCAAGAGACGTTGTAGTCTGATAAATGCCCTATCCAGCTCAGCCTCAGTTATGGTAGAAGCATTTTGGGATGCCTGGATGCGGGTCATAAGACCCTCCCAGGCTTCTCCACAGAAATCCGCCATGGCTCCACCCGGGGTCCTAAAAGGAGAAAGAAACCAGTCCTATAATGACACAAAAGATATACACGGATTAATATGTGTTCCAATGATTATCACAGTCACAGTAAGGTGAAGATAAGAGGAGATATAATTTGTCAAGATGGCATGTAACTAAGGAAGGATAGTGGGTTAGTTGGGAATAAACGAAGATAGAAAGATATATAGTTGTATTGGACAAGTATATATAGTATATATGGGAATATTCAAATCAACATATCAGGGACCAAAACTAGCCAAAAGGACATAAGCATTAAAGCTTGTATTGCTCAAAAAAAGTAAAAGTGGCTAGATGGTACCAGAGGATACAGCACCTCATCCCCTAAATAATCAAATGTTAAATGGGTGTGTGGACAAGGGATTATAGCGGTGCTAGGGTCAGGAAGATTAGAGGAGAAAAGATAAAACAAAGAGTACTAAAATTACAGATTTTATTAATAGTCTATCATAAATACAATGTACATTATAAACAATTCAAACAGTAATTATACAAATTTTACTTTTTTTGAGCAATACAAGCTTTAATGCTTATGTCCTTTTGGCTAGTTTTGGTCCCTGATATGTTGATTTGAATATTCCCATATATACTATATATACTTGTCCAATACAACTATATATCTTTCTATCTTCGTTTATTCCCAACTAACCCACTATCCTTCCTTAGTTACATGCCATCTTGACAAATTATATCTCCTCTTATCTTCACCTTACTGTGACTGTGATAATCATTGGAACACATATTAATCCGTGTATATCTTTTGTGTCATTATAGGACTGGTTTCTTTCTCCTTTTAGGACCCCGGGTGGAGCCATGGCGGATTTCTGTGGAGAAGCCTGGGAGGGTCTTATGACCCGCATCCAGGCATCCCAAAATGCTTCTACCATAACTGAGGCTGAGCTGGATAGGGCATTTATCAGACTACAACGTCTCTTGGAAAAAAAAGTCAGAATTTACTGGCATAAAACCTACTTTGAAAAATATGCGGAACACAAAATAATACCTTGGGGATTAAGAATACAACTTTTCCCCAATATCAAAAAAATCAACGACACATTAAAAACCTCTTGGGAAAGCAATCTTATATCATGCTCTCTCAACATGCTCTCCATGTTGTGCCACGAATATACCACCGAGTTGGCACAACTTGATGTTGCAATCAATCGATGGTACACAGATCATGCTCTTGGTCTTTCTTCCCCCAGATATAGCAAGCGGGATAAAACCCTGCGCGCACACCTGGAGGAATATACACTTACGACTATTAATGACAAAGAAAGCAAATTCTTAAGAGACTTAGCAGCCCATGAAAATGGATATGCCTACAATTGGGACAATGCCAAGGAAACCAAAGCTAGAAACAAACCCTTTTCCACTAATATACCCACTTCGAATAACCATGCCTCTAACAACTTATCTGCTTCTTTTTCATCCAGTACCTCCACTGTTTACCAAGACTTGACACAGGAACAATTAGCAAAAAGAAGAAAAGGCGATCTTTCGGCCATATCCTCGGAGTCACTCCACCGCACACTAGGACCCACTCCTCTACCACATCCACCTACAGGTCATTCGAAGACCGCTCACGTATCCACTCCCTTCACCAAAGCACAACCCAAGTCGTCAGCGATTCCCAAATCATCCTCTACCAAGACACCTGCAGGCATAATGGCACCACCGCACCCTCAAACGCACATCACCTCCCGAAGGGTAAGTGAACCCACTATCACCTCCATGTTTCCAGCCAGCTCTGCCACAGCAGACCCTAAACTTGCACCTATTTTTTTAGGGCAGGGCCAGGAGTCTCTCCCAAGCCCATCCCCCGATTTACACCCACAAATGCCAATGATCCAGCAAGACCAACCACCCCTGATGTAATCAATCTATCTTCTATTCCACTCAATGCGGATCAGATCTATGTACTCCAATTAGGCCTCACATTTTGTCCCTCTAACGACTTTGACAAATTCGCCTTTATTAAAGACGTGCATCTTTTTGCACGTAAACTTCTTTTCAAAGTAATCTATGACAAATCTCAATCCAATACTGCACTTGTTCAGAATGTGCATGTAAATCCTTCCCAACAGGTTCCCACCCTAGCGGAAATACAAGCCCTCGAGGAATTAATGTCACTTTGGGAGGAGGGGTGCACTGATGGTGACGACTCTCTTGATCCTACCAATCTTGAGGCCGCCGCCCTTGGTGCTCCCCCCTTCCCCCCTCCTGTTTCTTTTAAACCCAAATCTGTGAATTTTCCAAATCTTTCTACAAATCCCAATATATGGGCCTTTGTACAACAGGTCACTAACACCATCGAGGGCTTAAATTTCAACTCCGCGTATCCCTCCAATCTAACTTTGGCTCAGATTAGGGCCATCAAATCCCTACAAAACCATCCTGAACTCACCATTAAGCCAGCCGACAAGGGTGGCAATGTGGTGGTGATGGATGTGTCCTTCTACGAACAAATGTGCCTGGATATTTTAAACAATCGCGAGTGGTATAGACCAATTTCTAAAACACTCATTGTTAACTATATATCCGAATACCAACAGCTGATATTTGCAGCTTATCAAAAAGGCATTATAGACTCCAACACATGGAAATTTCTTTATGTTAAAGAACCCACTACCCCTACCTTCTATTCCCTCCCGAAATTGCACAAATCTCTCGACCATCCACCTGGTCGCCCAATCGTGTCTGGTCGTCAATGCCTCACAGAATCTGCCAGTGCTCTGGTAGATAAATATCTGGCACCCCATGTTGTAGCTTTGCCTTCATATATAAAGGACACTATCCATCTCCTTCGTATATTAGATGGCCAATCCCTTCCCAGTGGCACATGGTTGGTAGCCCTAGATGTGGAAAGCTTATACAATGTAATCCCCCACAATAGAGGTATCTCAGTTATCAGCAAACTCATTCGTGCCAGAGGCCCCCAATATGATGAATACGGGGACTTTGTCCTCAAATTATTGAGGTTCATACTCACACGCAATTATTTCATGTTCGGCTCCTCCCACTTCCTCCAGGTGCAGGGTGTGGCTATGGGGACCAAGTGTGCCCCTGCCTATGCCAACCTGTACCTAGGGGGGTGGGAGAGGGAACTTTTTGACTCGATTCACTTCAACCCCTACCTGTCCAGGATTATATCCTGGTACAGGTATATCGATGATATACTTCTGTTTTGGGCCGGTACTAAGGAAGAACTTTCCTCATTTGTACACAGCCTTACCGACAACACATACAATCTAAGATTTACCATGGAGTGCAGCCAGTCTCAGATCCATTTCTTGGACCTCCAGATTGGTGTACAACCCAATGGCCAAGTCTATACTACCCTATACCGCAAACCCTCTTCGGGCAATACAATCCTACATGCCCAGAGTGCCCATCCTGAGCCCCTCCTTCGAAGTATACCATATAGTCAATATGTCAGGATTAAACGCAACTGTACCCGCGATGAAGATTTCTTCAGGGCGGCACACGACCTCTATAATAGACTCTTAGACAGAGGCTACAGCCACTCTCTCTTAAAGAAAGCATTCCATAAGGCAAAAAAACTCAACCGCAAAGACCTGGTTTTCTCCGACAAACCATTGGATTCTAAACAACCCACACGACTCATCACCCAATTCTCCAATCAGCATACCCAAATCAAAGATGTCCTCAAACAATTTTGGCCCTTACTCACATCTGATCCTACTATTGCCAAATATATTAACACTTATCCTGATATTACTTATCGACGCTCTCCCTCTCTCCGTGATCGTCTGATTCATAGTCATCATTCTACTGACATTGCACATAGGCCCACTGCCACTGGTACCTATCAATGTGGCAAATGTGACATATGTACATTTGTTGCCAACTCTCAGGTTGTTAATCTACCCGATGGAAACACACATACCATCAGACACTATGTCACCTGCGCCACTGTTGGGGTTGTATACCTGGCCCAATGCCAATGCGGCGCATTCTATGTTGGCAAAACCAAGCGCCCCTTTCAGACCGCATCCGGGACCATATTAAACCACTATACAAGAACACCACCACTACGGCCATTAATAGGCATATCGCTGCCCAACATAACTCCGATCCCCATGTTATTTTGTTTTCCGCACTTGAACATATCCCCTCACATGTAAGAGGCGGCAGTACTGATAATTCACTATTACGACTCGAAACCAAATGGATTCATATATTAAATGCTACCATCTTCCCAGGACTCAATGAATATATTAGTTTTAAGCCCTTCCTTTAAGTTTTTCTTTTCCATGCCCCTTCCCCAGACAACGTCGTTTGTGGTTTTTCCTCTCTACCCTATCTCCTCCATCCCTTTTTCCCTCCCCCCCCCCCCCTCTATTCCCTTCTCAGTTTCTCATTCTCTTGTTTTCCCTGTCTTTCTTTCCCTTTGCTGCCATGGCTCCACCCGGTATTTCATCCATAAAATCCTTTTCTGACATGGACCAATACCTTGCTCTCTACATTGATTATAAATGCTTTTTTCCTTTTCTGAGACAAGCTGGCAAATTGATTCAATATATCTTATATCCCTGTATATTCTATAAGTGTATATTGCCTGCATTTATTTGCGACTTAAAACTCTTTTTTTGTCATTATTGAACAATATTTCTCGACACAACTGTTGTAATACATATATTGTGTGTTTTCTTTTTTATATATTCTTTTCTATATATTGTTTTTGCATTGTATTTTCAATTTTTGGTTGCAGGTCTCACTGTCGTACTGGGACCCAGTGGTTCTCTATGCACACTGCACACATTGTGGCTGGATGTCGTGTGCTGACACACAGTAATTTCCACCTTCCCCAGTGGCCCCTGTGGATCGTTGGGCAACCTTTGGGATATCCTCCCATCCTGTGTCTCGGCGCACTACACTTCGTGCCCCATTGTTCCCCACCACTGGACTGCGGTTGTCCCTGATGCCTTGGCTAGCCCCACGACTGGGGGGATTGTCTGTGGCGTGGGTGGTGGGCGGCGGCCCCGTGGGCTCTCCCGGATTGGGGGTGACATGGCTAGCGCTGTCTTTGCCTGTACGGACGCCAAGGCGCAGACAACTGTCTGCCCCTGGGTGCCCACGTCTGTTCTCAGACCCTCTGGTCCTTTATTCCATCAGCAGATTGGGTGAGATGACACCTTGGTACTTCCCATTCCAGGGATGTTCGCCTCTCCAATCGCCACACGGTCCGTGAGATCTGAGCATGCGCGCGCATTGCATGATGGAACTCGTAGTTCCTAGGCACCGTGCAGTGCACAGCCGTGGCTACCCCTCGTTTAGCGTCCGCACACCTGATCATCATCTGATCAGGTGTGGGGGGTATATGAGTAACCGGCCAGTCCCTCAGTTCTCATGGACGAGGGACGTGCCTGCATTCGCTCTGCACACAGCTACAAGGTAAACTTCTGCCTTTCAAAACACCCTGACTTCATGTTGTTTACATGAATTATTTATTATTCCTTTACATACTTTTTAGAACGTACTTTGGACCGGCCTCTTACTCTGGTGGTTAACACTGATTTTCTCAAGCAACACGGTGTGCTTCATGATGAATTAGGTAACAGATTCCTTTTCACTAGCCTCACCTGTGCCCAAGTACATTTTAAAGCTTCCATTTCCCTACCTTTCTGATCCTCCTTTTTTCCTTTATATTTCACATAGGATCCACTGTTACTTTTATCCCTTTTTCATCCCAGCACCGGTACTATATACCTGTGAATGTACCGCCATGAGAATCTTTTCTTACAGCAGATACCATCAAGTAAGTATAGGCATAAACTACCATATCTGGCCCCAGTTAACAACAACTAGACCCCTAACACTATCCATTTTTCTAATTAGGCCTGCTTTAAGTGGTCTGCAGATATGGTTCAACCTTGATGTCCTTTCCTTGCTGTGTGCATACATATATCACAGGCACTTCCTGACCTTGCCTCTCTACAGCTTTTAGATATACATGTAAGTCTGCACCTTTTCCAGAGATATAGATACATTTATACCTATTTATATACATATATTTTTTGTTCTCTTTTTAATACAATACACATATGCGCAACTCTCTATTCCTGGAATAACTACCACAGTGCATTATGACACATGACTATCTTTACATTCCCTTGCCAGGTCTACTGTATGCCCCCTGCAGGCATAATTTACGGCGCGGTCTGCCTGCTCCCCTGTGGGGATCTCCTTGGGTGGCTGTGTTCCCCCTCTCCCTCTCTTCCCTCCCGTCTTGGGCACTGACGCCCCAGGTATGTCCGCAGTTCCGTTCAGTGGTGTGGAGCTTAGGGTCGCATGAATGTCCAGCCACAGTTGCAGTGTGTTATTGTTTTTACTATGCAGTGTTTGGTCAAATTACTATTTCTAACATGTGTTTTCATGTCCACCACACAGAATTTTTTATATATATCCACCTTATGAGCTCCTGTTCCCTGAAGAAGCCAATGTTTTGGCGAAACATGTAGGAAAACGAGCCCCCCCTCCTTCAACGGCCACTTGCCATCCGGCCCACTTGACCATTTATAGGGTCACTTACAGTACATGTATCCACAAAATTTGTATAATTACTGTTTGAATTGTTTATAATGTACATTGTATTTATGATAGACTATTAATAAAATCTGTAATTTTAGTACTCTTTGTTTTATCTTTTCTCCTCTAATCTTCCTGACCCTAGCACCGCTATAATCCCTTGTCCACACACCCATTTAACATACTAAAGAAGGTGGAAATGCAACACTAACAATACATTATACATACAAACACATTACTTGGGCTACAGCATTCCCATATGGTAGGGTATGTTTCATTCCATGCCTCTTGGCATGGGAATATATGTAGCATTAAAAACCAAACATGAATATTGAATTGAACTTCAATAAAGAAGAAACCAACACATTTTACTGGATGCAAAGTTAATAACACTCCTTTATTATTTGTATATTTTTTTTTATTAAATAACTACTAAATTAGACAATTAAAAAAAAACAAAAAAACATACATTTATTAAATAAATAACTCAGCCACAAAGGCTTGAACTCATAAAAACAACTATAAACATTAAACTGAAATAGTCCTCAAAAGCGAACAACTCACAGATGTGTGGCACCAAATCCAATCCACCACAAACTCCACACAGAACTGCACGTCCAAATTAAAAATATCAAGTCCAACATCTGAAATGTAAACAAAGTCCTTCCTGTACTACCTCAGCAGATTCTCTTCCAAATTGGACTTATTTGAAAGATAAACAACCAATTTTAACCACTTCAGCCCTTGAAGATTTTACCTCCCTTCCTGACCAGAGCATTTTTTGCAATTCGGCACTGCGTCGCTTTAGCTGACAATTGCGCGGAAGTTTTTTCCCACATATAGAGCTTTCTTTTGGTGGTATTTGATCACCTCTGCGCTTTTTATTTTTTGCGCTATAAACAAAAAAAGGCCGTTAATTTTGAAAAGAAAACAATTTTTTAAAACTTTTTGCTATAATAAATATCCCCAAAAAATATATAAAAAAACCACATTTCTTCCACAGTTTAGGCCGATATGTATTCTTCTACATATTGTTAGTAAAAAAAATCTAAGTAAGTGTATATTGATTGGTTTGCACAAAAGTTATAGCGTCTATAAAATAGGGGATAGATTTATGGCATGTTTATATATCTTTTTTTTTTTTTACTAGTAATGGCGGCGATCTGCGATTTTTATCGTGACTGCGAAATTATGGCGGACACATCGGACGCTTTTGAAACTATTTTGGGAACATTGTCATTTATACAGCGATCAGAGCTACAAATAGCCACTGTTTTTTGTATAAATGACACTGGCAGGGAAGGGGTTAAACACTAGGGGGCGATCAAGGGGATAAGTGTGTCCTAGGGAGGTGTTCTAACTGTAGGGGGGATGGGCTCACTACAACATGACAGAGATCACTGCTCCCGATGATAGGGGGATGGGCTCTCTACAACATGACAGAGATCACTGCTCTCGATGATAGGGAGCAGTGGATCTCTGTCATGTTGCTAGGCAGAACAGGAAAAATGCCTTGTTTACACAGGCATCTCCCCGTTCTGCATCTCTTCACTGCAATCGTGGGCCGCCGGTGAACATCAAGTTTGCGGGACCCTCGGGTGCGCTTGCACGGCGCGCAGCGTTGTGTGTGTGCCTGATAGGTGGCAAATTTAAAGGGACGTACAGGTACGCCTGTTTGCCTGCCTGTGCCATTCTGCCGACGTACATCTGTGTGCGGCGGTTGGCAAATGGTTAAGCAAATTTGGCTATAGCATTACTCGTTTTTTTTTTTAAAAAGCAGTGTTAACTTCATTGACGAAAATATTTTCAACATAATTTTTGTCAACTGCGGGGGGCGCGGCCTAACGAGCGGCGAGAATGGCAGCACACTAGGAGAGCTACCAGATCTCCAAGGCTCCACGGCTTAGAAAAACTGTCCTTTCTCACAAGTGAAGGGCAAACCCACCAGAGGAACTCCACAACCTAAGCAGAAGCAATCAGCCGAAACAACAAATAACTGGTATATACCGGAGATATTTACACTGCGCTCCGCTTCTCGGAAGAGCTCCCTGGCTGAGAAAATGGCAGCGTCCCGCCATGCGGAAGACAGCAATGAGGGGTCGATAGCTGCATCGGAGGAATGGGTAAGAGACCCACTGCACACAGACTCACCTCTTACATTAGCTGTCATGACAGAGATCGCCACTGATATTAAGAAATCAGTAACCTCAGCCATAACTGACCTGAAAGCAGAACTCAGGCACATGTCTGAACATAGGGCGTCTCAAGACAAAGCAGGCAAAAAGAGAGGCAAAGCTATTAGCAGACTGTAATCAATTTCTGAGACACACTCAAACCACCTTATCAGCATGAATAGACATTTAGAAGACTTAGATAACAGGGGAAGGAGGAACAATGTGCGGATCAAAGGTTTGCCTGAGAACATCTCACGGGAGCAAATTAATCCAGCACTACAAAAAATCTTTATCGTGCTAGAGAGAGACACTGACATTCATATTAACTTTGAAAGAGCTCATAGAGCCCTAAGACCCAAAGGTCCAGACAACGCACC
Organism: Lithobates clamitans; assembly: GCA_037952925.1. Lineage (NCBI taxonomy): Eukaryota > Metazoa > Chordata > Amphibia > Anura > Ranidae > Lithobates > Lithobates clamitans. The sequence continues at coordinate 7,696,627 of JBBGZY010000430.1, read as the reverse complement.
TCCCCGAGATATAATCTGTTGTCTCTCCAGCTTTACTTTAAAGAAGGAAATCATAAATAAGGCAAGACAGAATGATCTGATTTCAATGAAATCCCAATTAGACTTCAAGATCTCTCCCCCATTACGCAAAACAACAGGAGAGCTCTATGCCCTCTGCTGGAGGTTCTAAGGAAAAATGGCAAACAATACTATCTGAGGCTACCCCATGAGCTTCATGATTTCTGTGAAAACTTGGGCATCCCACAGGTAGATCTCCCTGACTGGAACCAGGATTTCAAGCTACCATCGCATACAAATGGAACATCAATGTCACCGACTACATCTCCAATAAGCACTCCACATAAGAGAGGCGAATATCAGAAATACCACAACCAAAGTCATCTTACCAACACTCTCAGCTCAAGACCATCTAGATCTAATGACAACACCTGAACATCATTATTTGTGGTTTCTTTTAACCTACCTGAGGCAGTGAGCCTCTTCTTACAGTGGAAATAGTAGACTCAGTCTATATTCACCTGCATTTACTTTTATGAGCATACAAATTACTATTACTATTACTATTACTAAGCAGTATATGGAAGTTTTATCGTTGTGGGGTTTTTTTTGTTTGTTTCACCTTAAACTTTGATTACATAGACTTACACTATGCATAGTATCGTAGGCATCTGGTACTAGATGGTGGATCGTCCATAGACGGGTTTTGTTGTCCACCCACTATTAAGTAGAGGAACATCTCCTGAAACCACATCGCAAGCGGTCATCTGACTCTGTAAGGTAACAAGTACTATTTTTAACTCCTTGCATAGCTGCAGCTCTACCATAAAGGAGAACTCTTCATCCCACATATCCACTAGTATCTTCTACATGCTTTTGAGCACACATTACAAATATACTGATGCCCAAGAGTATTTTCAATAAACTCCTGCCCCAAGGCATCCTTCCGTTTCAAATAATAGGAGTCACCTGGATCCTGTCTCTACAAAGAAATGAGGAATACCCATTGAATGAGAAACAAATTTAAGCTCTGGGACACCAACACCTCCCTACACTACTGACTCTCCCTTATGATGTTATACCAGAGAGATGCAACGAAATAGGATGAGATCCCTGATCTCTTTAAATCTGATCAGCCACATATAGTTGGCTACCTGAAAAGATCCTCTGATACTCATCTATACCAGCTTCATTCTCAGCGTCTCAGTTATGCGATAAAACCCAACACCTGAGAAACTGAGAACTATACTGCTTTATACATAATCAAAAGGGTACTTCCTACATTGCTTGTTATATCTCTGCCATATACCATACTTTAAGTGTTCACTGTTATATAGACGAATAAGTTAAACCACTCAGTTACATAATCTAATAAGATTTATTTTATCTGATGGCCCTGTTTTACAGGGAATATGTTGATCTATTGTTCTGTTGTTATAATTGCTGAGATTCAGCCGATGGGTCTTCATCGGACACTAGCAGTATGTTTGACTGTTTTACTGTTAAACCTTTCTTTTTATATATAACAATTGTATTTGTTGCCGTGGAGCTAAGGTTATCCCTCTAATAGTTTTCACAATTTCAATCACTAATCTTTGAGTTTTTCTCTTTAATAGGCATAAAACTAATAGATAATAAGCTCTCTTACAATAGTCTTGCGAATCACAATTCTCCCACTACCCCACAAAACTCTGTAGACCCTCACAGAGAGACAAAACTAACTAATTGTCATTCAGTTTCCAACTAGTCTACAGATACAAACTTTCCATTAGTACTAGACTACGGTCTATACTTATAGGCATTGTGTTAAAGCCTTCACTACTAACTACTCTTTTCCCCACATTTATTCTTTTATTCCATACACTTTACCTTCCTTCACACCCCCTCCTCCTTTTTTTTCTTTTTTTTAGTAGCATGGCCTACTCCGAACTTGGAAAATATCCCACACTAATTTCGCACAACACTAAAGGCCTTAACATACCTGAAAAGAGGACCTCCTTGTTAAGGGAACTTTCTAAAGCCAAACCAAAAATAGTATTCCTGCAGGAAACCCATTTCAAAAAGGACAAAACCCAGAAACTACTTAATAACTATTTTACAGAGGCATTTTATGCATCTAACCCGCTGGCGAAAACGAAAGGTGTCGCAATCTTGCTTAGCAAAAACTCCAATTTCTCAGTCACGGAACAACTTGCTGATCCGGAAGGCAGATACCTCTTTTTAAAAGGCACCCTAAATGGACAACAAACAACCCTTGCAAATGTGTACTTCACTAATAAAGCACACATTTCTTTTTGCCAGAAGCTGATAGATGAATTATTATTATTATTATTATTATTCAGGATTTATATAGCGCCAACAGTTTACGTAGCACTTTACAACTTGAATTGAATTGAAGTGTTTCTCAGCTGGAATGATGATACTCAGTGCAGACTTCAATATCCCACTGAGCCCACTCCAAGACACCTCTAATGGTCAGACCTCAATTACATAAAAAACACTTAAACGCATTAAATCTATGCTAAGTTCTATGATGTTAATGGATTCCTGGAGACTTCTAAATTCCTCAGAGAAAGATTATACATATTACTCGATACCACATGATAAATACTCAAGAATAGACTACTTATTCATAACACAGAGGGATCTTGCTCTATTAACAGAAGCCAAAATAGGGTTCCAATCGGTTTCTGATCATTGTCCTATTGCCATCACTCTCTCACAGCCTGATAAGTAAACTAGGACATGCAACTGGAGACTAAACCCTTCCCTTCTTTTAAAACCAGATGTAATCAAACAGATCACAGAATCTATCAAAACATACTTTGCACTAAATAGCAACAAGGAGACCTTTCCACTTATAACCTGGGAGGCACACAAATGTGTGATAAGAGGGGAATTCATCAAATGGGGTGCCCGCATTAAAAAGGAATCTGAGCAAAAAATATCGGCCCTTTCTGTGACTATTTCCCATTTGGAATTGCTGAATAAACAAATGCTCTCAGTAGAGACAGCCTCTGAATTATTAGAAGCAAGAAAAGAATTACAAAATATTTTAGTGAACAAGATGAGACGCTTTAGATATTTCTCAAAAAACAACTTTATTACGAACATGGGAGCAAGAGTGAGAAATATTTGACCAGAGCCCTAAAAGAAACTAAAATACTAGAAAACATAAATTGTATATGCGCGGGAAATGGTACACTAGAACAAGCGACAGACAAAATAGCAGCCCAATTCCATGAATATTACTCAAAACTGTATAACCTTCCCTTACCCCACAAGCCTAAACATCTACTCTGGGACAGAAACCACATTATCAAAGAATTTCTGAAACAAAGTGCCCTTCCAACTCTAAAATTAGAGGAAATAGACAATTTAGAATTACTGATGCAAGAATCTGAACTTTTACAGGCAATTAAAGAACTCAAACCAGGGAAAAGCCCTGGTCCAGATGGCCTGACTTCCCAGTATTACAAATTGTTTACTGAAATTATAAAACCCCTCTCCTTGAAAATCTCAACTCCTTAAATAATCAATAAAAAATTCCTGAGTCTTTTTTACAAGCACATATCACTGTGATCCCGATAGCAAATAAAGATCCAAAGGAATGCTCAAGCTATAGCCCAATTTCATTACTTAATGTTGATTTAAACCTTCTTGCAAAAATAATCGCTACTCTTCTTAGACCCCTCTTACTGAAGATAATCGGTCCAGAACAAGTGAGCTTCATGCCAGGAAGAGAGGCTAGAAACAATATTACCAAAGCTCTTAACCTGATCCACAATCCACATTTAAATAAAATCGAAGGCCTTCTTCTGTCCACCGGCACGGAGAAGGCCTTTGATCGAGTAACTTGGAACTATATGTTCGCAACTTGCAAGCACATTGGCCTACAAAAAAATATACTATCCTGTATCAGACCTTAAAAAATGGCACACAGGAGGCTTTTCATGGTTCGGAAGAGCAGCAATTGTTAAAATGATCATCCTCCCCAGACTCTTGTATTGTATGCATGCCTTGTCAATTAAATTACCATCTACCTTTTTCAGACATCTTCAACACTTATGCCCTGTACACACAGTCGGACATTGATCGGACATTCCAACAACAAAATCCATGGATTTTTTCCGACGGATGTTGGCTCGAACTTGTCTTGCATACACACGGTCACACAAAGTTGTTGGAAAATCCGATTGTTCTGAAGGTGGTGACATAAAACATGTACATCGGGACTATAAACGGGGCAGTAGCCAATAGCTTTCGTTTCTTAATTTATTCTGAGCATGCGTGGCACTTTGTGTGTCGGATTTGTGTACACACGATCAGAATTTCCGACAACAGATTTTGTTGTCGGAAAATTTTATAGCAAGCTCTCAAACTTTGTGTGTCTAAAATTCTTATGGAAAATGTGTGATGGAGCCTACACACGGTCGGAATTTTCGACAACAAGGTCCTATCACACATCTTCCATCGAAAAATCCTATCGTGTGTACAGGGCATAACAGCGACAATTTGTATGGGCCCACAAAAAACCAAGACTAAACTTCAACATGATTACTCATCCAAAAGAAGCAGGAGGCATGGCCCTATCTGACTTTAAGAAATATTATTATGCCACACAATCACAAGGATAATAGACTTGCCATTCCCAAAACAAAGATTGGATTTCTATTGAAAACACGTCGTCTTCCCTCCCTCTTAGATTTTTACCATGGATTCAAAAATCTCTATACCCACTGTCCATAAAAAGACATCCCTTCATAGGCACAACATTACAAATTTTCCATCTAACTGCACACATTCACGGTCCTCATCTCATTCCTTGGTCCTCTTACCAGGGTTGCAGATAACCCAGAATTCAGTCCTGGTCTACAATGCAAAGGGTTCCCCACCACTATTGATGGCTCCCCGCTACTAGTCTCACAGTGTATGCAGGCAGAAGTAATTAAATCCAAGGAAAGCTTACAAAACTCATGCAGAGAACAGACTCTCCCCCAATGGACATATCTACAACTTTGCAGCTTTCTGAGTAAACACAAATCTAAACTCCTCTTCTCCAACACTCCCACACAATTAGAAACCATATGTTTGAATGCTACAGCGACAAAGAAAACAACCTCATTAGCATATTTTTGGCTACAAACACATTACAAAAGGCCAATTCACTTTGCACTACAAGTGCACTGCAAGTGCAGTTGCTGTAAATCTGAGGGGTAGATCTGAAATGAGGGGAAGCTCTGCTGATTTTATCATCCAATCATCTGCAAGCTAAAATGCTGTTTTTTATTTTCCCTGCATGTCCCCCTTGGATCTACAGTGACTGCACTCCCAAGTGTACTTTCAGTGCACTTTCAAGAGTACTTGCAGTGCACTTGCAGTGCAAAGTGGATTTGACTTTCATAAATAACCCCTATAGTCTTAACTTCAAAGCTAAATGGGAAAAAGCTCCAGATAGAAGCTTTACAGACTCCCAATGGGAAAAGCTTGTATTCTAGCTCACAAATGTTCAATTAGCACCAAACTCCAAGAAACCTCATATAAGATTCTCACACCAGGCAAGATACACTCATGGTACCCACAATCCTCTAACTCCTGCTGGAGATGCAAAACAGACATTGGATCTATGCTACACGTTTGGTGGCAATGTCCTCTGATCTCTGATTTTTGGAAAAAGGTTTGTGAATTGACAAAGAAGATTATAGGGACAGACATTGACCTTGACTCAGCTTCCTGACTTTTAAATATTTCTACAGAACCTATACGGCGCTACAAAAACCTGACTAGACATATGTTGAATGCAGCAAAAATCCTAATCCCATGGAAAACCACACATATCCCTACTCTTAAAGAATGGTTATCCGAGATTAACAATGTTTAGGTTATGGAAAAAACTATGGCTATTGCATATGATCATCTAAACCTCCATTATAAAGTCTGGAACACATGGGTTCCATATAGATTTTCTGATGAATATAGCCAGATTGTGAAAAATGTGAAAAATTATCCTCCGCTCCCACCAATTTGGTTGTATACTACCATACACTTTATATGTATGGTCTAAAATGAGACTTTAACTGACTGATCGATTTAGGCCATCTGTCATTTGTTAATGTCATAAGGCCTCTTAGTTTTTACATCCAATCCCTCCCCCTTTTTTTTTTCCCTTCTACATATTCTCTCCCCATCTGGTAACTCTGATTTCCTTTCTTGATATATTATATCACTAAGTTAATTTCTACTCATGTTCACTTAATAATACATAGAAACGATCGCTTATTGTATCCTTTGATATGTTCTTTATTATAGTATGCATTGTATAAATTGTATACCTTTAAAAATTTACAATAAAAACTTATATTGTAAAAAAAAAAATTTGTCAACTGCATCGAAAATAAAATGTGAATTAAGTGAATTGACGAAAACTATAACAAAAATCAATTCTAATTCCAAAAAAGAGAACAAATATGTGAGGAAGGGACGTTTACCCACCTGAACTTCCGCTTTCCTCGGAGCTCTGCCTGTCTGTTAAAGTTCCAGCCCCCTGATAATCTGTATTGGCTGAGAGACTGTCTATCTGCTGCCTGGGAGTTCTGGAACAATGCCCTGTAAACCACGTGGTGAGTGTTTCCCTTCCCAGCAAGGTAGCAGCACTTAGCACTGTGTAAAATAACAGCCTCCCTAGACCAGTTCTCTGCCCTGGGCACTCCCTCACTCCCATTGACTTCCCCATCCCCACTTTATGTTATTACATTTTTACTCAAGGAGTAACTAAACTTTTTCAGTTTTAGTCAACTAAAATGTGCTGAAGATTTTAGTCGAATAAAATGCGACTAAAACTAAACAATTCAGATAACTAAAATGACAATTCAGATGACTAAAATAGGGACTGACCAAGATTCGAACCATGTATGGGCAGCCTGATTGTATGCAAGTCGATCCATCGATTGACTTGGGTACAACCAGCATGTTGAATTTTTAGGATACGATTACGATGGCCATTAGCAATAATCACTGTGTTCTGCTGGCAGGGATGGCTCCTTTAGCACTGTGTAAAATCACAGTCTCCCCAGACCAGTTCTCTGTCCTGTGTGCTCCCTCACTCCCCTTTAATTCCCTAGCCCTACTACATGTTATTCAATTTTTACTCCAGGAATATATACGGAGTCAGGAAATTCTAGAGAAATGCTTAAATAATTCATTACTTTTTAACTAAACCCATTTGATTTTAGTCAACTAAACTGGCGATTCTAGTCAACTAAAATATGACTAAAACTAAAACAATTCAGATGACTAAAATATGACTAAAACAAAAAATGGCATTTTAGTCAAAAGATTATGACTAAAACAAAATCGAAATTTGACATCAAAATTAGCACTGCCAAAAAGATGGATCTCAAGAGAATTACACCATGATGAAAGAGGCACAATCTCAGGCACAATCTCATAAAATACATTAGAAGTGTGTGCCCTATTGGAAAAATATGCGATCGGAGCTTGTTGTCATAAATTCCGACCATGTGTAGGCTCCATCTGACTTTTTCCATCACAATTTCCGACACACAAAGTTTGAGAGCTGGATCTAAAATTTTCCGACAACAAAATACGTTTGCGTAAATTCCGATTGTGTGTAGACAATTCCGATGCACAAAGTGCCACACATGCTCAGAATCAAACAGAAGAGCCACACTGTCTATTGAACTTCATTTTTCTCGGCTCATCATACGTTGTACGTCACCGCATTCTTGACGTTCGGAATTTCCGACCAACTTTGTGTGGCCGTGTGTATGCAAGACAAGTTTGAGCCAACATCCATCAGAAAAAATCTGATGGATTTAGTTGTCGGAATGTGCGATCGTGTGTACAGGGCATAAGGCCGGCCATAGACGGTTCGAATTTCGGCTGGTTCAACAGGAACTGGCTAAGATTCAAACCGTGTATGGGCAGGCTGAATGTACCAGATTAATCGATTTAGCATGCAATTATCACTAGCAGTTAGTATAGCTGCTAGCTATAATCACTGTCTCCCGGTGGGGGGATTTCCCTGTCAACACAGCTCGTGCTTGCAGGAAAGAAATTTGCTCCGTGTATGCGCTGCTGCTGCTGATATATGTTGTGTTGCATTTTAAAGTCCAGTGCTTTTGACTTCACTTGGCTTAACTTGATATCATTACTTCCCTGATGTACAATATAAATGTTGGGAACCAACCCAAAATGAAACAGGTAGACTAAATATCTCATAAAATAATCCCAACCCACACCAGGCTTGTTAGACCAATAATGGATCTGAGTCTTGCCCAGCAGATGTAAAAGTGATCCATAGAGAGAACCTGCTGACTGAAAACAAGTACATTTAGATACACATGGTTAGACTTAAAATGTATTTTCACTTTTGCAGCCAAATTGGGATAACATCTACTTTGCATTTGTTACATACATGTTCTCATTCAGTGTAATTCTAAAAAATGATTTCAAATGATCTTTTCTGATAATATCAGTACTAAAATATCCTTAGTTCCCCTTGTTTATGGGATGTTTGAAAGCTAATTTTAACATAATTAATCCTGCATGTACTGTGCTGGGAGATTACATTATCAGTTGTAAGCTAGATTTGAACATTGTCTGTCCTAACAAAGGGTTAAAGATTTATAAGGTAAACTTCTTGCATTTCATAAGGCCTACTGCTGATAAACATCTAAAACGTAAGAAATATTGTTTTTGTTTATTTAGATATGCTGTTTGAATACAAGCACATTACACAATTTGACTTTAAGGCCTCAGGCACACTGGGCATAAAAAATGCTGCTTAAACAGGCGTTTGTAATTTTTACTTTTAGCCTGTAGAAGCAGCTCTAGGTTAGTCTATGTACCCATACACATTTGAGGATTTACAGGCATATTTGTACATGAGTATTTACAGAAAAAAAATCACAAGAGCATTTATTAGTTAATATAAAAAAAAATTACAAAGAAATGACAGTCCCAGTTAACCTGCATGCAGTACAGGTACAATACAGGTACGGCATAGTCTCAGCATGTGTACAAGATAGATGTGGTTCAGATGCTGTAAAGGTTTGGTATAATGTGGTATAGGGTTGGTATAGGTGCAGCCTAGGTTGTGGAATAATTGTGGTATAGCGTGCAGTATGGGTACGATATGGATAGGGTACACTTGGTGTTCTGCTCTCAGCGGCTTAGTCCCTGCTAGCTGTATCAGCAATGGGCTAACAGCCCCCTCACCAGTTCCTGAAATGCTGTGGTGATCTCTGGCTGTAGAAGGGGGTGGCCCCTTTGGTCTCTGTCAGGAAATGTTCCATCCGCTGGTAATACCTGTTATTTGGCATGCAGTACTGAGGTCCACCAGCAGGTGTCTCCTGGCAGTTTGGAACTGTCAGGAGAGCTTTTCCCTGTTAATAGTATATCATCTTTGGGCCGCAGTACTGGCGTCCACCAGCGGATGGATCCTGGCAGTGTGGAGCAGACAGTACCTCCTGCAATCAGGTGTCACTTGAGGCCAATCACAAGCCTATATATACCCGGCAAACATTCACATGTTTGCCTTGACTTCTTCATTGCCTCCTGACCTGCTAGCGATCTGATCCTGTGCCCTGAACCTGATCCTGTCTCCTTGTCTCGGACCCTATCCTGTCCCACCTGTTACCTTGCATCCCTGCCTGCAGTCTGACCCATCCATCCTCTCCCTGTCCTGTGTTCCATACCCCATCTACTGACTTCCCTGTGTATGACCTTGGCCTGGCTTACGTTTACGTCTCTGGAACATTCCCTGCTGATCTGCTGTGTATGACCCTGGCCTGGCTATTGTTTATGACCCTGGTATTTCCCATTTGTTGCACTTATCTATCTATTGTTATTTGTGGATCTCTGTCTGTGGTTGGTTATTGCACTGTGTCATATTGGAGTTGGTTGTATTATATTACTCACTTTCCTTAATAAATTAATATATTTTCACTTATACGTTTTGGTGTCCTCTGTCACAGATCACACGGTTCTGGTCACACCTGTTCATGACAGTCTCTCCCCGAAAGCCTCAGGTGATCAGTGGTGGGAAGCAAAGGGTGAGTGGACACTCCAGTCTCCCTGCTACAGAGGTGCAGGTGGTGTGATATGGACTGCGCTGTACTACTCTCGGGTGTCTGCAGGCTCAGATCTCCTTTAGTATGGTCTCTTGCTGGCAGGCAAAAATCCAGAAAGAGGTGCTATCTCTCTAACTCCTTCAGTGCCAAGAGGAAGAATTTTCCCAGACAGTTTAATAGAGTTTATCTTTCTACACCTCCTACTGCACAATGCCTATTGGGATCTGTAGTGTAAAGAATCTATTCATCCCATTATATGGCTGCCATGTCAAACTACAATTACCAGGATTTTCAGCGCTCTGCATAAAAGTCTATGGGCATGCTTGGCTTTAGCTCTCTCCCTGCTGGCTGGTTGAGAATGGTGCAGTATTAACATCAGTATCTCAGTAGAGGGAGAGAAAACTTAAAGGGATTGGGGTTCATTTACTGAAACCAGAGAGTGCAGAATCTGGTGCAGCTGTGCATGGTCAGCTTCTAACTTCACCTTGTTCAATTAAGCTTTGACAAAAAAAAACTGGAAGCTGATTGGTTATGCAGAGCTGCACCAAATTTTGCACTCTCCAATTTTAGTAAATTAACCCCAATGTCTCCTTCAAATTGCTGTAGCCCAGCACCTGGCTATGGTATAATATAAAGAAGATGGAATGTTATGTTCATGGATTTAGAATAGTCTTTTCTTAATGGACTCTGGAATATTAGTGGTTTGAACCACAACAGCCACAAAAAAATTACCAGATCGGATAAAGGTAAACAGAATAGACTTTAAGGGGGTTGATTTGCTAAAGCAAAATAGGCCATTCACTTTGCAAGGGAATTTGCCCCAGAGCTTGGTGAATGCAGTGAAATGTCACTCTGCAAAAAATACCCAAAAGAGAAAAAAAACATTTATGAATGGAGGGGTGAACCTTTCAATCATTCACCAATCCTCCATTTATAGATCCTGTTTCATTCATAGAAGCTGTAGTATGGCTTCTATGAATTGAGCAGCTTGGTGGAAAGGGTTGGCATAGTCAGGCTTTCTTGATGAGAGCTTGTGATAACCTCCCGGTTGTATTAATCCTTGCCACATTGGAAGAGTATGGCAGTGGGGTTGGGGATGGGGGAGCATGGACAGAGGAGGATTTCAACTAAAAGAAGATGCATCAGCACAAAGACAAACTTTACAAACTCAGGACAAACTTTACTGACAATAATTTACTGTATGTCCCTTGTGCTGATTTTACTGTTATTTGTGTGGGTTGCATATAAGCTTTAAGACCTTGTTTAATTGGAAACAGCAGAAATGTGCAGATAAAAGAGAACAGGAAACTACATCTTAATCAAAGAAAAGGGGAGACCTCTACCCATGCCACATACAAAACTTTCAGACAAAGGGAAAGAAAGGGGTTGCAGAAATATACCCTGCTAGGTACTGGACTTTAATGGCATGATATGAGACTGAGATCATACAATATATAAGGTATAATTTTATTATAACAATTGTTATAAATCCATGTGATTAAAAAAGCATAACAGTGGAAAATAGCGCTGCATTATGATACAATTGCCTTATACACCTTCTGTCATACTTGTATATAAAGGACTAGGGATGTTCAGGTAGCTTGATACTCTAAAGGGTCGACCGATGCGTTCAGAAGAAGCTATGCAATTCTGTGAAATGCGTCAACCCTTGAGAATATCAAGCTACCTGAACACCCCTAGTCCTTTGTATACAAGTATGACAGAAGGTGTATAAGGCAATTGTATCATAATGCAGCGCTATTTTCTATTGCTATGCTTTTTTAATCACATGGATTTTTAACAATTGTTATAATAAAATGATACCTTTTATATTATATGGTCTCAGTCTCATATCATGCCATTGAAGTCCAGTACCAAGCAGAGTTGGTACTGGACTTCAATGTATTTCTACAACACTTCTGTTTCCCTACATCATAATTAGGGATGAGCCGAACACCCCCTGGTTCGGTTCGCACCAGAACCTGCGAACGGACCGAAAATTTGCATGATCGTTAGAACCCCATTGACGTCTATGGGACTCAAACGTTCGAAATCAAAAGTGCTCATTTTAAAGGCTAATTTGCATGGTATTGTCCTAAAAAAGGGTTTGGGGACCCGGGTCCTGCCCCAGGGGACATGTATCAATGCAAAAAAAAGTTTTAAAAACGGCTGCTTTTTCGGGAGCAGTGATTTTAATGATGCCTAAAGTTAAAAAAAAAAAAAGTGAAATATTCCTTTAAATATCGTACCTGGGGTGTGTCTATAGTATGCCTGTAAAGTGGCGCGTGTTTCCCGTGTTTAGAACAGTCCCTGCACAAAATGTCATTTTTATAGGAAAAAAAACGGCTTGCGGGTTTAATGTAATGTCGGTTCCTGGCAATATGGATGAAAATCAGTGAGACAAACGGCATGGTCTTGTATGGATATTAAGGGGAACCCTGCACCCAAATTAAAATAAGGAAAGGTGTGGGGCCACCAGGCCCTATATACTCTGAACAGCAGTATACAGGTGGTGCAAAAAAGACAGGGACCGTAGGTTTGTTGTTACGTAAAATCTGTTTGTAATTTTGAACTGGTACATTTTTAACATGTTTAGCTCCAGCCAAAAAATCTTTTTTAAGCTTTTTGGAAAACATAGGGAAGGGTTATCACCCCTGTGACATTTGTTTTGCTGTCTGTCCTCCTCTTCAGAAGATTTCACCTCACTTTTTGTCCCAATGACAAATGTTTTTTGAAAATTTGGGTTTTTTTGTGTAACAAGGATTGGAAAGCATCAGTGGAAAGGAGAAATGTTTTTCCCATATTAACTCTTACAGGAGAGAATTTCCCTTCCTAGGGGTAGATTTCATCTCAATTCCTGTTGTCTCCTTCCGTTTGCAAGTAAGAGTCGTTTGTAAGTTAGATGTTTGAAAGTAGGGGCCTGCCCTATATACTCAGAAATTTGGGCCTTAGGTGTTGTTGTGGCCACAACACTGTAATAGGGCGTACACACGATCGGACTTTGTTCGGACATTCCAACAACAAAATCCTAGGATTTTTTCCGACGGATGTTGGCTCAAACTTGTTTTGTCTACACAGGGTCGCACAAAGTTGTCGGAATTTCCGATCGCCAACCACGCGGTCACGTACACCACGTACGACGAGACTAGAAAAGGCCGGTTCAGAACCAAGCGCGGCACCCTTTGGGCTCCTTTTGCTAATCTCGTGTTAGTAAAAGTTTGGTGAGAGACGATTCGCGCTTTTTCAGACTCGTGGCTTTCAGAACGTTTTTTGCCATTCAGTTTGTGCTTGTGGGTTTGTATCTGCTCTTCAGTGCGTGCAATCAAGTTCCGCGTGAGAATAATCCTGATGATTTCAGGAACTTTCTCCGGATGACGGACCCCGTGTTTCACCGTCTGTTGGCTTCGCTGACCCCTTAAATTAGCAGGCAGGATATCTGCATGAGGCAAGCCATTACTCCGGAGCAGAGGCTGGTCGCTACCCTGCGGTATTTGACGACAGGGAGAAGTCTGCAGAACTTAAAGTTCTCGACAGGCATCTCCCCCCAGGCTCTGGGGATCATTATCCCAGAGACCTGTTCTGCCATCATCCAGGTCCTGCAGAAGGAGTATATGAAGGTAAGATTTTTATCCTTTAATATCACATTTTATTGTATTGAATATTTGCTAATATATTGTATTTCTTTCCTCATTCCTTAATTACCATGATTGGAATATGCTGTGAATGTCCCCTTTGTTCTCATGCATGCTGGATTTTTATGTAATTATTATTTTAGGTCCTTCATACATATTTGCCCTTCAATAACCTCCCCAGCATGGTGTCTCCTGGCCCTATATTCACCTCATGTAGTCACTTAACAATGTATTTTTTCTGCTCCATAGTAGTGCTTTACCCCAAACACCCCCTAAAATGTTTAGAAATGTTATTTTAGCTTTAAATTCAGGCAGAGTGCCAGAGGCTTTTTTTTTGGTGGTGTCCCCAAATAATTTTTAGTAACTCTCCCTCCCCCAACTGCTAAGTCAGCTGATCCCAATTCTCTATCCTCAACCATCTATTTGCTGACTTTGCCAAACCCATACACACTATACCCATCTCTTTTGTGGTCATATTTATGGATGAATTCCCCAAAGCATGTAGTGCAAGGGCCTGCCTGTATACTTTCAAATGGTACTGTTTAACCACTTCCCGCCTGCCCTATAGCGGATTGACATCCGGGAAGTGGTTCTGTTATCCTGACTGGATGTCATATGACGTCCAGCAGGATAACATGCCGCAGCGTGGCGATCGGTGGAGCGGTGTGTCAGTCTGACACACCGCTACACTGATCTTGGTAAAAAGCCTCCGGCGGAGGCTCTTTACCACGTGATCAGCCGTGTCCAATCACGGCTGATCACGCTGTCAATAGGAAGAGCCGTTGATCGGCTCTTCCTCACTCGCGTCTGACAGAGGCAAGTAGAGGAGAGCCGATCGGCGGCTCTCCTGGCAGGGGGGGTCTGCGCTGATTGTTTATCAAGCCTCCCCCTCAGATCACCCCACTGGACTACCAGGGATGCCACTAGGACCACCAGGGAAGGGGCAACGTGGATGGCCAGGTATGTACCCCATGGCCATCCACATGTGCCCAATCTGTGCCAATCAGTGCCCACCAATGGGCACTGATTGGCACTATTATGTCAATGATCTGCCCAGCAATGCCCAGATCTGCCCAGCAATGCTTTATCAGTGCCACCTGTCATTGCCCATCTGTGCCACCTGTCATTGCCCATCGGTGCCACCTGTCAGTGCCCATCAGTGCCCACCTATCAGTGCCCATCAGTGCCACACATCAGTGCCACACATAAGTACCCATCAGTGCCACCCATATATACCAATCAATGCCACCTACGAGTGCCCATCAGTGCCGCCTATGTGTGCCTATCGGTGCCACCTATGAGTGCCCATCAGTGCCGCATACCAGTGCCACCTATTAGTGCCCATCAGTGCCACCTATCAGTGCCCATCAGTGCCGCCTATCAGTGCCCATCATCAGTGCCCGTTAGTGCCACCTCATCAGTGCCACCTCATTGGTGCCACCTCATCAGTGCCCATTAGTGCAGCCATATCAGTGCCCATTATTGAAGGAGAAAGCATACTTATTTACAAAAAATTTAACAGAAACAAAGAAAAACTTGGTTTTTTTCGAAATTTTCAGTCTTTTTTTATTTGTTGCGCAAAAAATAAAAACCGCAGAGGTGATCAAATACCACCAAAAGAAAGCTCTATTTGTGGGAACAAAATGATAAAAAATTTGTTTGGGTACAGTGTAGCATGATCGCGCAATTGTCATTCATATTGCAACAGCGCTGAAAGGTGAAAATTGGGCTGGGCGGGAAGGTGTCTAAGTGCCTGGTATTGAAGTGGTTAAAGTTTTTGGATCATATTATTATCTTGATAGGGAAAAGCAGAATGTCCAAATGTCCTCAAATGTGTACAGTGTGTATTTATATCTTTGTATTATGACACTTTTTACCTGTCCAGTGGGCTACCAATAGTGTAACTAAGGAGGGGCTGTTCCAAGTAATACCCATTATTTAGGCATTCATCTCTCAATGAAGTGAAGAGGGTTACCTGTCCAAGATCCCCCCCTATAATGTTAGAAATGGCCCATGAGAGGGGGGGAGGGGGAATATGATAGGTGTACCTTATACTTTGGCGTTGTTAAATTCCCCTTAATAAATGCTATCTGGAGGTTGACCCATAATGTTTGTGTCTAATCTGCTTGCCATGTTTCTGATCAAAAATAGTAATTTTTATTGTTTTTTGCTCAATAGTTTCCTTCCACGCCACAGGAATGGCAGACTGTGGCCTCCCACTTTGCCAAGCGGTGGGACTTTCCTAACTGCGGAGGGGCAATTGATGGGTAACACGTCCACATCGTCCCACCACCCAACTCGGGGTCATACTATTTCAACTATAAGGGGTTCAATAGTATAGTGATGTTGGCTGTGGTGTCGGCTACTTACGACTTCCTGTATGTGGACGTGGGGAAGAATGGCCGGATGTCTGTTGGCTTCGCTGACCCCTTAAATTAGCAGGCAGGATATCTGCATGAGGCAAGCCATTACTCCGGAGCAGAGGCTGGTCGCTACCCTGCGGTATTTGACGACAGGGAGAAGTCTGCAGAACTTAAAGTTCTCGACAGGCATCTCCCCCCAGGCTCTGGGGATCATTATCCCAGAGACCTGTTCTGCCATCATCCAGGTCCTGCAGAAGGAGTATATGAAGGTAAGATTTTTATCCTTTAATATCACATTTTATTGTATTGAATATTTGCTAATATATTGTATTTCTTTCCTCATTCCTTAATTACCATGATTGGAATATGCTGTGAATGTCCCCTTTGTTCTCATGCATGCTGGATTTTTATGTAATTATTATTTTAGGTCCTTCATACATATTTGCCCTTCAATAACCTCCCCAGCATGGTGTCTCCTGGCCCTATATTCACCTCATGTAGTCACTTAACAATGTATTTTTTCTGCTCCATAGTAGTGCTTTACCCCAAACACCCCCTAAAATGTTTAGAAATGTTATTTTAGCTTTAAATTCAGGCAGAGTGCCAGAGGCTTTTTTTTTGGTGGTGTCCCCAAATAATTTTTAGTAACTCTCCCTCCCCCAACTGCTAAGTCAGCTGATCCCAATTCTCTATCCTCAACCATCTATTTGCTGACTTTGCCAAACCCATACACACTATACCCATCTCTTTTGTGGTCATATTTATGGATGAATTCCCCAAAGCATGTAGTGCAAGGGCCTGCCTGTATACTTTCAAATGGTACTGTTTAACCACTTCCCGCCTGCCCTATAGCGGATTGACATCCGGGAAGTGGTTCTGTTATCCTGACTGGATGTCATATGACGTCCAGCAGGATAACATGCCGCAGCGTGGCGATCGGTGGAGCGGTGTGTCAGTCTGACACACCGCTACACTGATCTTGGTAAAAAGCCTCCGGCGGAGGCTCTTTACCACGTGATCAGCCGTGTCCAATCACGGCTGATCACGCTGTCAATAGGAAGAGCCGTTGATCGGCTCTTCCTCACTCGCGTCTGACAGAGGCAAGTAGAGGAGAGCCGATCGGCGGCTCTCCTGGCAGGGGGGGTCTGCGCTGATTGTTTATCAAGCCTCCCCCTCAGATCACCCCACTGGACTACCAGGGATGCCACTAGGACCACCAGGGAAGGGGCAACGTGGATGGCCAGGTATGTACCCCATGGCCATCCACATGTGCCCAATCTGTGCCAATCAGTGCCCACCAATGGGCACTGATTGGCACTATTATGTCAATGATCTGCCCAGCAATGCCCAGATCTGCCCAGCAATGCTTTATCAGTGCCACCTGTCATTGCCCATCTGTGCCACCTGTCATTGCCCATCGGTGCCACCTGTCAGTGCCCATCAGTGCCCACCTATCAGTGCCCATCAGTGCCACACATCAGTGCCACACATAAGTACCCATCAGTGCCACCCATATATACCAATCAATGCCACCTACGAGTGCCCATCAGTGCCGCCTATGTGTGCCTATCGGTGCCACCTATGAGTGCCCATCAGTGCCGCATACCAGTGCCACCTATTAGTGCCCATCAGTGCCACCTATCAGTGCCCATCAGTGCCGCCTATCAGTGCCCATCATCAGTGCCCGTTAGTGCCACCTCATCAGTGCCACCTCATTGGTGCCACCTCATCAGTGCCCATTAGTGCAGCCATATCAGTGCCCATTATTGAAGGAGAAAGCATACTTATTTACAAAAAATTTAACAGAAACAAAGAAAAACTTGTTTTTTTTCGAAATTTTCAGTCTTTTTTTATTTGTTGCGCAAAAAATAAAAACCGCAGAGGTGATCAAATACCACCAAAAGAAAGCTCTATTTGTGGGAACAAAATGATAAAAAATTTGTTTGGGTACAGTGTAGCATGATCGCGCAATTGTCATTCATATTGCAACAGCGCTGAAAGGTGAAAATTGAGCTGGGCGGGAAGGTGTCTAAGTGCCTGGTATTGAAGTGGTTAAAGTTTTTGGATCATATTATTATCTTGATAGGGAAAAGCAGAATGTCCAAATGTCCTCAAATGTGTACAGTGTGTATTTATATCTTTGTATTATGACACTTTTTACCTGTCCAGTGGGCTACCAATAGTGTAACTAAGGAGGGGCTGTTCCAAGTAATACCCATTATTTAGGCATTCATCTCTCAATGAAGTGAAGAGGGTTACCTGTCCAAGATCCCCCCCTATAATGTTAGAAATGGCCCATGAGAGGGGGGGAGGGGGAATATGATAGGTGTACCTTATACTTTGGCGTTGTTAAATTCCCCTTAATAAATGCTATCTGGAGGTTGACCCATAATGTTTGTGTCTAATCTGCTTGCCATGTTTCTGATCAAAAATAGTAATTTTTATTGTTTTTTGCTCAATAGTTTCCTTCCACGCCACAGGAATGGCAGACTGTGGCCTCCCACTTTGCCAAGCGGTGGGACTTTCCTAACTGCGGAGGGGCAATTGATGGGTAACACGTCCACATCGTCCCACCACCCAACTCGGGGTCATACTATTTCAACTATAAGGGGTTCAATAGTATAGTGATGTTGGCTGTGGTGTCGGCTACTTACGACTTCCTGTATGTGGACGTGGGGAAGAATGGCCGGATGTCCAATGGTGGAGTCATCGCCCAGACGGAGTTTTACAGGTGTCTCCAGAATGGCAGCTTGGACTTGCCAGCTCCAGAGGACAATGTGGAAGGACTCCCATTCGTGTTCGTTGCTGACGAAGCGTTTGCGCTGGGGGACCACCTGATGCGGCCATTCCCAATTAGGACCCTCACCCCGGAACAGAGGGTTTTTAATTACCGGCTGGCCAGAGCCCGAAGAGTGGTGGAGAACACATTTGGAATCCTGGCCAGCTGGTTCCGCCTATTTCTGACACCCATCCATGTGGCGGAGTATAAACTGAACCATATTATACTTGCGTGCTGTGTTCTCCATAACTTTTTAAGGAAACATTCGGCCAACTATGCTGGCTCAGTTGGGCCTGAGGCCAGAATGATACATAAAACCACACTGACGGCGCTTGAAAGCGGCCGTCCTGGCTTGCCCTCCCTGAGTGCCCGTGATGTCCGGTTACGCTACCTGGAGTTCTTTGCGGGTAGGGGGGCTATCAATATGCCAGAAAATCTGTGAAGCCTTTTTATAATAAAACAAAATAAGAACTTCTTTGTGGACATTTACTGCTTGTGTTTGTTTTAGCTGACCCTGACAGAAATGTGTTGAGTCCAGAAAATGTCGTAATTGTGTAACCTTATTATACAAAGCACTGTTGGCTGTTATTTACTAAATGCAAAAACACATTTCACTACAAGTGCAGTTGCAACTGCACTGAAACTGCACTTGTAGTGCCAAGAGGATTTGCCCTTAGTAAATAACCCCCATTTTCTCAGAAAACAACAATGACATCACCCCAAAAGTGTTTTTATACCTGCACAATCACATGTACATTTACCAAAGGTTTTTCAAACAAACCAACATGTTTGTTGTATAACAATTTTTGGGGTAGCATTATCCAAAATCAAAATGTCAATTTTAGATAAAACAGGCCTGTGTAAAACCAAGAAAGACACAAATCTTGAACTTACAAACATCACATTTGGTAGAATTTGAAGGCAATATCAGACATGAGTATTTAGGAACTGTGTTTGATAATGCGTTCAGGTGGGGTGAAGTCACCCCAGGAAAAGCCAAATTTGGAAGATGCACACCAATTTAACAATGTCAACATGTGCGACCTGCCATCAGGGGGGATCAAGGGATGTGATTTGGGGGAGCAAGCCCTTCCTCACCGCTACTTTATTATTGAGGAAGGGGTTGCACCCCCAAAACGCGTCCATTGATCTCCCGTGTTGGCAGATAGCACATGTTGGCACACTGTGTGCATCCTCCAAATTTGGCTTTGGGAAAAATCATAAAAACATTTAGCACATTGTAGCACACAAAAGAAGAAAGTGATTTGGATGGGTTTTAAACTCGCCCCAAAACATCAATGATGTTTTTATTTTTTGGAATAACATCATTGATGTTTTTCTTGATGATTTCCAATTGTAAATTACACCCCATGATCTCCCCGATCAGGATCTGGGCACTTTCGAATGTGAAAGGATCTGGATCCACAACCTCACGATCACCTAAAAAGAGAGGAACCCCAAAATAAATTAGGTCTAAAAAATATGCCGCCATCCATCTCTTATCTGAGCCTGTGGTTGCAGACACTCACCTGTTGTGGTGACTAGTTCCACCACGTCTTCTTCCTCCTGCTTAGATTGTGTTGGGGGGATTTCCCCTTCTTCCAGAGGGGGGGGGCTCTGGTCTTCTCGGATGAGGGGTGTCCTCCGAGTCTTTTATCCCCTATGTCAAACAAAAATGGTATAATTAGCACACAGATATTTGATGGCAGAACTAGAAATAGGAAACATTGCTTGGAAGTGGGGTACAATTGTCAATTTTAGCAGAGTTCCAAGATGTAGCTTTTTTAGTGTCCTTTGTCAACCTGCAATACTTTACCTGTTTAGTACAAGCTTCACAGATGGAGACCCCCCTATAGTATACACTGGAGCACCTGTGTGGCCCCCTAATAAAAATGGTGTTCTTGTGTCCCACACTAGTGCTCCAGTGTCCAGATGTGAAAACAGCTGCTCAGTGTCCTCTCCTTACACAGAATCTAGTTTGCATTTCATTCTAGTAACCAAGCCATCTACACAACCCAATTCTTTTAAGACAAGTATAGGGCGTCAAAATGGTGGCCAAATGCATATGGCCTAAACAATGGTATTTTAGAGTCCGAAAGAAAAATGTTTGATCCGAACGAATAATGTGCCCATGAACATGAAAGTTGCCATTTTAAACTGTACAACAGTTCCTAAAAGCACATGGAGCAGCACGAACGTAATAAACATAAAGAATAGGAACACAGCACAACTACTTACTTTTTTGCAGCACTCTCCGGATCTTTCTGTACTGCTCATGTTCTCGTAATTTGAGGTCCGACCACCGCTTCCTGAGCTAATCTTTCGATCGTCGTACCCCGAAATTCTGGTGCAGACTCCTGACCACTTTCGCCATGATCTTGGCCTTTCTGACATTGGGGTTGGGGTAAGGCCCATACTTCCCATCATAGTCGGCCTTCTTCAGGATGTCGACCATCTCCAACATCTCCCCAAAGGTCATATTTTAGTCCTTAAATCTCCTTCTGGATCGGGACGTGTCCGGATCCAGCCTTTCCTCCTCCTCCTCCTCGTTGCTACAATTATCACGCACCTGCTTTGTCTCCGCCATGTGCTCTTCCCCCACTGCGCCGAACAAAAAGGGGCGGGGAATAGACTAGAAAGAACGTCTGGGGCGAGCAGAGTTACACGCATGCGCAGTGTGTATAAAGCGCAACACGCGTGCATCTTACGTATGATCTGTGAGCGGAGGAAGGAGCATCGGAGGTGCCGATCGTGCTAACGAAGGTAGGATCTAAACTTGGGCCTATACTGCTTCGAAATGGAAGCCTATATTGTAACAAGATTAGGGGAGTTTGGCCTGACATTAGGGTTTGTCTTGTGTTGTGTCTTGCAGAGAAAATGGATGGGTTCAACGACCACAATTTTCTCCCCCTGTTCATTGACAAATACAGGGAGCTTCCCTGTCTGTGGCATGTGAGACACCCCCACTATAACCATAAACAAAAGAGGCAGGCAGCGTTGGAGAAACTGCTGGAGTTGGTGACGCCGGTGGTCCCCACAGCAACCATCCCTTATTTAAAAGCCAAAATTGGTGGCCTGAGGAGCACATATCTTAGGGAGTGCAAGAAGGTCACAGATTCCCAGAGGTCCGGAGCTGCAGCAGATGACGTTTATGTCCCCAGGCTGTGGTACTATGAGAGACTGCGATTTCTGTCAGACCACACTGAAGTCAGGGAATCCCTCTCCACTCTTCCTTCCACGCTTCCTTCCATACCAGCTGAGGCTTCTGATGTCCAACCTGGGCCTTCCAGCCAGGAAGAAGTGGAGGAGCCCAGCTGGAGTCAGGTATAGCATTCTTCTACAGATTTCTGGGCAATAAATAAATGATGTTTACTAGATGTTATTATTGATCACTAATTGCTGATTGAAAAAAGTGTTTTACATATCAATAGACAGTAGTGGGCACCCAAAATTGGGACAAGAATGAAAAATGCTGGGCTCAGAAGGATAGTCTGTTATATTTGTTAACATTCAATTTGCAGCAGTCAGGAGGTGAAAATTGTGTGTGATTGATGAAAAAAATACTAAAACTATGTCCCTTTTTCATACACAGGAAGACCTCAGCCAGGAGGAGGCTGTGGAATATGGAGTCAGGAGGAGGCGGGGATTAGTGGCAGCCAGGAGGAGGCGGGGCTAAGTGTCAGCCAGGAGAAGCCTGGGACCAGTCGCAGCCTGACTGAATCGCAGGTTCCTCCCCTCCGCCTTCCATATAAAAGAGCCAGGAAGACGACTCCGAGTCCCGTGCAGGATTCAGCGTTCAGCCTGATCCAGGAGGCTTCAGCGTCCCTACGAGCCTTACCCACTCCTGAAGAGGCCTTTGCCTCCATGGCTGCCACCAAACTGCAGGGCATGCAGGAGGGTCAACGCAGGCTCTGTAAGGACCTTATGTATAAAGTGCTACGTAAGGGGGTGAGTGGGGAACTAACACCCAAGACCGACGAGTTGGACCATCCTCCTCCTCCTCCTCCTCCTGCTGCCACAACTCCACCACCACAGCCACCGCGTGTAAGGAAGCGTGGAAGGAAGACCTGAGAGTTATGACCCTGGGTTCAGTCTGGTCTGACAGAAGCTGCAGTCTCTCGTATGACCACAGCCTGGGGACACAGATGTCATCTGCTGCTTTCCGGATCTCTGGGACTTCTGGACCAGACTGCCCTCCCTTAGATAAGGACTCCTCAGGCCACCAATTTTGAGTAAAAATAGTTGATGTCTGCCCTGGGGGTCCAAGGCTTCACCCACTTCTGCAGTTTCTCCAGCGTTGCCTCCCTCTTTGTTTAGTTGTGACCCCTTAATAAAAATTTTTTGGGGAAATAATACTCTCCTGTGTGTGTTTTCATCCAAAAAGGACAGTTTGTTGGTGACGATTCAGGTACATTTCGAACATAAAATGTGAAATTAACAAGGGACAACAACACCAAAGAATCTGCTACAGATTAAATAGAACAACATATCAATGGTGTTGTGGGAATTTGTCACAAAAAACACACACAAACATTTTCGGGAGTACAAATCAAAATCCCCCCCAAAAAAAACCCTTCAAAAAAATACAAACACAAAAAAAGAATCTACATTAAAGCCAAAAAAAATAAAAAAACAAAACAAAAATATGTTGTCAGATGTGAGAAATCAAAATATATTGAGGGAATCCAGATAAATAGTAACGAAATAAGTTTGTGAGAAGTGTGTGTGAATATGAGCAGCAAAACTACTATATTCTTGTCACATTATAAAGAAGAAGAGATTGCGCTGTATTAAACCATTTTTAACATTGCAGCGTGACGAAAGTGCTGTATCCATTGCGAACGCTAAGTTTACCAGAACGAGCTGTTCCGTGTTGAAATTTCTTCTGAGCATGCGTGACACTTTGTGCGTCGGAACAGGCCACACGCGGTCGGAATTGACGCGATCAGATTTTGTTGTCGGAAAATTTTATCTCCTGCTCTCCAACTTTGTGTGTCGGAAAATCCGATGGAAAATGTCTGATGGAGCCCACACACGGTCGGAATTTCCGACAACACGCTCCGATCGGACATTTTCCATCGGAAAATCCGACCGTGTGTACGGGGCATTAGCCCTCACAGGGCCCTGTTGTGAAATATTAGATCAAGAATTGTAATTACATGCCCCTGTTGAGCAGGGGCAGAAAAATTGGGCCTTTGGTGCTGGTGGTGGTGCTGGTGACACAACACTGTAAGTCCTCACTCGCTCTTGGTGGGCACAGAAACGGGCCCTGCTGTGAAATATTAGATCAAGAACTGTAACTACATGCCCCTGTTGAACAAGGGCAGAAAAATTGGGCCTTTTGTGGTGGTTGTGGTGCTGGTGCCACAACACTGTAAGTCCTCACTCGCTCTTGGTGGGTGCAGAAATGGGCCCTGCTGAGAAATATTAGATCAAGAATTGTAATTACATGCCCCTGTTGAACAAGGGCAGAAAAATTGGGCCTTTGGTGGTGGTGGTGGTGTTGGTGCCACAACACTGTAAGTCCGATGGAGCCCACACACGGTCGGAATTTCCGACAACACACTCCGATCGGACATTTTAGTTTGTGTGTACGGGGCATTAGCCCTCACAGGGCCCTGTTGTGAAATATTAGATCAAGAATTGTAATTACATGCCCCTGTTGAGCAGGGGCAGAAAAATTGGGCCTCCTCCTTCTCCTCCTCCTCCTCCTCTTCCTGTGTGATCGGCGGGCACGCAGGAACACTGTCTTGATAAAGGGGGCCCCTTGAATGGCTACGGAGCACCACTGGTTCCGAGGACAAAGCACAGGAAGAGGCCATGGAGGTAGAAGAAGAGGAGGGGGTGGAGGAGAGAGGTGTGTCACAATAATTAGTAGTGGCATTTTGGAGGCGTGGTGGCGGAACAACCTCCAACACTACTGCACCTTGTCCTGCATCCTTCCCAGCCAGCAGAGTCACTCAATGCGCGGTGAAACTTAGGTAACGTCCCTGTCCATGCCTGCTGGACCATGAGTCAGCGGTAATATGCACTTTACCACTGACCGCCCTGTCCAGGGAGGCATGGACATTGCCTTCCACATGCCGGTAGAGAGCCGAAATCGCCTTCCGTGAGAAAAAGTGGCGTTTGGGTACCTGCCACTGAGGAACCGCACATTCCACAAACTCACAGAAGGGGTCAGAGTCTACCAACTGAAAAGGCAGCAGTTGAAGTGCTAGCAATTTTGCCAAGCTAGCATTCAACCGCTGGGCATGTGAATGGCTGGGAGCAAACTTCTTTCGGCGGTGCAGCAGCTGGGGCAGGGAAATTTGCCTGGTACAATCTGACGTCGGTGTACCGAAAGCAGATTGCCCACAAGTACTTAGCTGTGACACACCTAATTCTACACCTTTATTCCTCTCAGTGCAGGTCTCAGAGAGGACTGAAGGTATAGTGGGGTTGGAGATCTCAGCTGATGAGGAGCAAGGAGAGGTCCTCTTTGTTCATTGGTGTGGGTCTTTTAGATACGCTTGCCAACTAACTGCATGGCAGGTCAACATATGTCTGGTCAAGCATGTGGTACCCAAGCGGAAGATGTTTTGGCCACGCGAGATACGCTTGAGACATATGTTGCAAATAGCAGCGGTGCGATCTGATGCACTCATCTCAAAAAAGGCCCACACCAAAGAAGTTTTTGAATAACACGCAGAGACTGCAGCGCCCTGCACATGTGGAGCTTTGGGGTGTGATGCAGTCAATGTGCTGCCCTTAGGCTGGCCCCTGATGGGCATCCTGCCTCGTTGGTGATGTGCCGCCTCCTCCTCCTCTCTCCTATCAGGCACCCACGTTGAGTCAGTGACCTCATCATCCCCTCCCTCCTCATCACTGGAGCAAACCTGGCAGTATGCTGCAGCAGGGGGAGCATGACTGCCAGATTTCTGTCCTTCTTGGGCAGCCCCTCTATCCGTGCTCATGTTACTGCCTTCCTCGAGCTCAGTATCATCATCAGAGCCTTCCAAACGCTGGGCATCCTCCTGGAGCATGTACCCAACACTGTGGTCAAACAGTTCGAGGGACTCCTCTGGAGGACATGGTGGGGCTAGGGAAGGAGTCACTGATGACATTGAGCCGAGGGAAGAGGCCGCTGCTTTGCCAGACAAAGTACCCTGAGCATGGGTGAGAGAGGATGAGGAGGATGAGGAAGGCTTGGTCATCCACTCGACCAATTCTTTCGCATGTTGCGGCTCAACACGGCCAGCTGCCAAAAAAAAGGCTAAGCGTGTCCCACGGCCATGTGCTGATGAGGATGCACCGTCTCCATGACCAGCACTAGACACAGAGCCTGCTTGCCCTCTCTTATTGGATTGTGACTGTCTGCCTCTCCTTCTTGGCCTTCCAGACATACTAATGGCCTGTAGCTGCACTAAGCTGGGATATATCTATATGTATTGATACTGCAGCTAGCAAAATCAACTGCGTGCCTGTAGTATGAGAACACCACCAACCTTCTACAGGTAGCTTTAGCTGAACACTGTGCAGAGCTCCAAAAAAACTAACTTGTAGCTTTTTTAGCTGCCTGTGGTAGTGATAGGATCAGGAAAACACCACCAACCTTCTACAGGTAGCTTTAGCTGAACACTGTGCGGAGCTTGCAAAAAAATAACTTGTAGGTTTAGCTAAACACTGAAGAGGACGCACCACACTAACTTGTAGTTTTAGCTGAACACTGTGAGCAGGACGCACTACACTAACTTGTAGTTTTAGCTGAACACTGTGAGGAGGACGCACCACACTAACTTGTAGTTTTAGCTGAACACTGTGAGCAGGACGCACTGCACTAACTTGTAGCTTTAGATGAACACTGTGCAGAGGTCTCACTACACTAACTTGTAGGTTTAGCTGAACACTGTGAGGAGGACGCACCACACTAAGTTGTAGTTTTAGCTGAACACTGTGAGCAGGACGCACTACACTAACTTGTAGTTTTAGCTGAACACTGTGAGGAGGACGCACCACACTAACTTGTAGTTTTAGCTGAACACTGTGAGCAGGATGCACTGCACTAACTTGTAGTTTTAGCTGAACACTGTGAGCAGGACGCACTGCACTAACTTGTAGCTTTAGATGAACACTGTGCAGAGCTCGTAAAACAATAACTTGTAGGTTTAGCTGAACACTGTGAGGAGGACGCACTGCACTAACTTGTAGTTTTAGCTGAACACTGTGAGCAGGACGCACTGCACTAACTTGTAGCTTTAGATGAACACTGTGCAGAGGTCTCACTACACTAACTTGTAGTTTTAGCTGAACACTGTGAGCAGGACGCACTGCACTAACTTGTAGCTTTAGATGAACACTGTGCAGAGGTCTCACTACACTAACTTGTAGTTTTAGCTGAACACTGTGAGCAGGACGCACTGCACTAACGTGTAGTTTTAGCTGAACACTGTGAGGAGGACGCACCACACTAACTTGTAGTTTTAGCTGAACACTGTGAGCAGGACGCACTGCACTAACTTGTAGTTTTAGCTGAACAGTGTGAGCAGGATGCACTGCACTAACTTGTAGCTTTAGATGAACACTGTGCAGAGCTCGCAAAAAAATAACTTGTAGGTTTAGCTGAACACTGTGAGGAGGACGCACCACACTAACTTGTAGTTTTAGCTGAACACTGTGAGCAGGACGCACTGCACTAACTTGTAGCTTTAGATTAACACTGTGCAGAGCTCGCAAAAAAATAACTTGTAGCTTTAACTGAACACTGTGAGCAGGACGCACTGCACTAACTGTAAATAGTCTAGCTGCCTGACCGTGGTATTAATAGGATCAAAAGAACACCAGCAGATTTCTTCAGGTAGCTGTAAATACTGTAACAAGACAAGCCTGCCTGTCAGTAAGAAGATAACAGGAATGGATCTAGCTAAACTGAATACAGTGTATATATATATATGCAACACCTGGGATGCATATATATACACAATAGTGCAGCTAACTCACTGATTGTCCTGCCTAATCTATCTAACTCAAACGAAATGACACTGTCTCTCTGTCTATCTAAGCACGCCGGAACACACTACACAGGGCCGCCGTGCAGGCGGCCTTATATAGTGTGGGACGTGTTCTAAACCCCCTGAGCCATAATTGGCCAAAGCCACCCTGGCTTTGGCCAATTACAGCTCTCTCTACCGACGGTGCTGTGATTGGCCAGGTATGTGGGTCATAGTGCATGCTTGGCCAATCATCAGCCAGCAATGCACTGCGATGCCGCAGTGAATTATGTGCCGTGACGCGCCACACGAATTTGGCGCGAACGGCCCATAACGTTCGGAATTCGGCGAACGACCGAACAGCCAATGTTCGAGTCGAACATGGGTTCGACTCGAACGCGAAGCTCATCCCTAATCATAATCATGTTGTTCACATGGAGCACTTAAGTTTTGATAGTGGTTTTGTCATAGCACTTCCAGTATCTTTTGTTGAGAGGTTTACTTACACATCTGACATGGCAGCTCCTCTCTGTATGTGTAATGGTTGCAATGTATAAAAATGCTCACATTTCTTGACTGTACTGTCTACTGTCTATAGCAGTGTTCCTCAACCCTTCTTTAGTCAAAGCATACTTTAAAATGATGGACTGTCTCCAGGCACCCCATTCTAAAAAGTAAAAAACTATTCTAATATGTTTAAGCAATGCAGCAACATTCACACGTAGGACACCCAATGTTAGAGGTGATTTACTGTATTCTTCCAAAGCAAATACACTTTTGCACACTGATACTAACTAATATCCCAATGTTTCTCTTCTCCCTCAATTTCTCTCCATCAATCAGCTAATGTCACTCCAGTGCTGAGGAAGAGGGGCACAGGAGGGTCAAACAAGGATGCTGCGGATGCAACAGACAAACTCCTTATCAGCTGATGACCTCATTGGTTGTTAGGATGCCAGTGTCATGAAAGTCGTAATGGTGCATAATGAAAACCTGTGGCTTTTTGTAACTAAAAGGAAGGCTTGGACCACCTGATGGCTTGTATACAATATCTGATCAATTTTTAGGTATTTTGCAAAGGCACCCTGGTTGAAAAAGGCTGGTCTATAGTATGCCTTTAAGTAATTGTACTGTACGTTCCCAAGCTTTGAGAGATGTCATCTCTTCATCTGCATCTTTCATCTACATTTGCTTATCATGAACAGGTAGCTTTTGCATTTTTCACATAACACTGTCTTAGGCTGTGGCACTGCATGGACTATATATGACAAGCATCAAGCCAAGATACTCTTATTAGATCTTATAGATTTCCTGACTGAGGTTGCAGGTGGTTCAGCTTCTTTCTTTTCAGAGGATAAATCACTGACACCATTTTCAGTTTCTGGGCTGTTTTGCTTTTCCTGGGGGGAATTCTTGTTGCTCAGTAAGTGTTGACTGTATCACTTCATGAGGCTTTTGACACATAGGCGTTTCATTAATAATTACACTTCTGATTGTTATTGTATTGGTGTCTGGATGCAGAATTCTGTAACCCCTTTGAGACTCACTTTTGAGACTCACTGTAGCCTACACTTATACTTCCTTAGCACAAGGTTCCCATTTTGTGTACTTTTCCCAATAAACATGTAAGTATGCTTTGTTTTTTATGTGTTTCAGGTCAGGCTTCTTTCCATTCCTTCGCTCATATGGAGGTTTCTCTATTGCTTTTGCTAGTAAGCAGATAGAAATCTGTCATAATTGCCTCTCAATAGTATGTTGCTGAATATTTGTATCTGCATCAAAAAGCATGCTTCTGCAACTTTCACATAAAGTGAGGTTCATTTTATCTGCAACACCATTTTGTTCTGGATTGTATAGTACAGTAGTCTAGAAAATATTTCAATGCTTACGAAGAATAGCGTGTGTTTTATCACTTCTGTACTTTCTCCCATTATCTGCTTGGAGAATGCTGGGCACTTTGCCAATTTTGTTGCTCACATTGGTGTGATATTGTTCAAGTTTATTTGAAACTTCATCTTTGTTGTGTTACCAGAAAAAGCATGGCATAGCTTAAGTAGTCATCAATTAATGTGAAAAAATACTATATCTTGGAGTCTGAGCCTACATAGGACCACATACATCTTAGTGAATAAGGTCCAGGTGATGTCAGTTTCTGCTGTTGCTACTTTTGGGATACAATATTCTGGTCATTAAAATAAAGATATGTGGCGCTATTCCATCAATCAGTAACAACAATAAAGATGTAAGGTGCAATAGGCAGAGCAAACCCCACCTTCTACAATAAATGTCAGGAGAATATATCCAGTAGCTTGACAATAAATGTCACCATACACGAGTATATAAAAATATGGAGATACAGTTCTGAAGTATGAAAAAAAAAAAAAATATATATATAAAAAATAATAAATACAGTTTCAGTGCTTGATGAAATATACCGATCACCCCTCATCAAGTGAAAAAAAAAATTTTCCAGTGTGAATCTGTGAATATGAAAAGCTGACTTCTCAAATAAGATACTCACAACCAAAAATCATATATAAGTGATAAATCAGTACCTCGCAAATAATCACTGGAGATAAAATAAATACTAATGTTGACAATTTAAGTAAGTGGCTCTTAAACGTGAGCTTGCGTGTAAAATATTTAAGTGACAAATAGTGCAAAAAAAATTCATATGTTCAGCAAAAAATGTGCAATATATAATAAATACCCAGGTGAAAATTCCAATTATACCATAAATTAAATAATAAATAAGTACTTAAGATGAATAGAAAATTGTTTATAATAGGACAGCTAATTCCACCACAGAGATGCTGTCCCAAACGGTGACAATAGTGCAATGTAGTCCATACAAAAGGTGCAGTGGTGATGGGTGATTTCCACAACAAAGTCTTTAAACACAGTGCAAAAAGAGTGTGCAGTGACTGGTAATTTTTCTTCTATGCACGTTCTAGTGCATCTCCCAGGTGTTTCCCCCAGCCTCTCACCTCCAGCAGCGGCCCCCAATGGGCCAAGTAGAGCGGGTGGATATTAACTAGGAGAGGATGTGTTTCCTGCAGCGTGTCTTTCAGCATCAAATGAGTCTGTCTCTCATCCCACAGCTCCCAGCACTCTCAGCGGTCCCAGCGGTTAATCAAGAACAAAGGAGAGGTCTCATGGTGCAGTATTAAAAACACATTTATTGGAAAAAAACGTAGTAACTTACATTAAAATAGGCAGTAAACAGTAGATGTAAGCAAAGCTTCCGGGTTCGGCCGTCCCCGAGAAGCGTCGGCACCTGACTTCTCCTACCCTGACGCGTTGCGTCACAGCACGTGACTTTATCAAAGGGATAATCCAAAGGTCATCCCTTTGATAAAGTCATGTGCTGTGACGCAACGCGTCAGGGTAGGAGGAGTCAGGTGCCGACGCTTCTCGGGGACGGCCGAACCCGGAAGCTTTGCTTACATCTACTGTTTACTGCCTATTTTAATGTAAGTTACTACGTTTTTTCCAATAAATGTGTTTTTAATACTGCACCATGAGACCTCTCCTTTGTTCTTGATTAACCGCTGGGACCGCTGAGAGTGCTGGGAGCTGTGGGATGAGAGACAGACTCATTTGATGCTGAAAGACACGCTGCAGGAAACACATCCTCTCCTAGTTAATATCCACCCGCTCTACTTGGCCCATTGGGGGCCGCTGCTGGAGGTGAGAGGCTGGGGGAAACACCTGGGAGATGCACTAGAACATGCATAGAAGAAAAATTACCAGTCACTGCACACTCTTTTTGCACTGTGTTTAAAGACTTTGTTGTGGAAATCACCCATCACCACTGCACCTTTTGTATGGACTACATTGCACTATTGTCACCGTTTGGGACAGCATCTCTGTGGTGGGATTAGCTGTCCTATTATAAACAATTTTCTATTCATCTTAAGTACTTATTTATTATTTAATTTATGGTATAATTGGAATTTTCACCTGGGTATTTATTATATATTGCACATTTTTTGCTGAACATATGAATTTTTTTTGCACTATTTGTCACTTAAATATTTTACACGCAAGCTCACGTTTAAGAGCCACTTACTTAAATTGTCAACATTAGTATTTATTTTATCTCCAGTGATTATTTGCGAGGTACTGATTTATCACTTATATATGATTTTTGGTTGTGAGTATCTTATTTGAGAAGTCAGCTTTTCATATTTACAGATTCACACTGGAAAAAAAAATTTTTTCACTTGATGAGGGGTGATCGGTATATTTCATCAAGCACTGAAACTGTATTTATTATTTTTTATATATATTTTTTTTATTTTTTTCATACTTCAGAACTGTATCTCCATATTTTTATCCACTCGTGTATGGTGACATTTATTGTCAAGCTACTGGATATATTCTCCTGACATTTATTGTAGAAGGTGGGGTTTGCTCTGCCTATTGCACCTTACATCTTTATTGTTGTTACTGATTGATGGAATAGCGCCACATATCTTTATTTTAATATTTTTTGGGGTGTTGAGTGGACCTATCTATGTTGGCGGCTCTCCATCGGGTATTTTACCGTCAGTTTCAAAATTCCCTTACTCATATTGTGGTTTTGCGCACTAGTTCTCACTTATTTTAATATTCTGGTCATTGTTCCCTTTATGCAACAGCTACACTTCATTATTTGACTGCATGGGTCAATATTCTTTTATGCTCCATTCACACCTGGAATTGCGGGGCAGAATCGTGCAATTCTGCCCGTGATTCAAGACTCGTGTCAAAACACGGGACGCGCTTGCAATGCCATTACTTCTTAAAGGCACCCCAATCGTGGCTCAATTTTCCTGCGGCTGTTGAATGATAAATTGCGCTGCAATTGTGGGAATGTGTGAAGCTTTATGCTCAAAAAGGAGTGCCCCGATTGTGGTGCCATTAAGAAGAAATGACATCGCTGAAGCGTTCCTCGGTTCGCCCGATTATGCCCGTGATTCCGGAAGGCGGACAATTGTGAATGGAGCCTTACTGTTATGCTCATCTTCAACTAGTTTCTTCGTAGTTTTAGTGATTCCTGTTTCCAAGATGGCATTGCCAGTTGTAAATACAGTTTAAATATTTTTTCACTCTAATGCCGCGTACACACGATCGGAATTTCCGACAACAAATGTTTGATGGGAGCTTGTTGTCGGAAATTCCGACCGTGTGTAGGCTCCATCGGACATTTTTTGTTGGAATTTCCGACAACAAAAATTTGAGAGCTGGTTCTCAAATTTTCCGACAACAAAATCCGTTGTCAGAAATTCCGAGCCTGTGTATGCAATTCCGACGCACCAAATTCCGCGCATGCTCTGAATCAAGTACGAGACAGAAGCGCTCGGTCTGGTAAAACTAGCGTTCGTAATTGAGATAGCACATTCGTCACGCTGCAAATTTAATAATCTTTTAATGCAGCGCATTCTCTTCTTCTTTATAACGTTACAATAATGAAGTTGTTTTGCTGCTCATATTCACACAGAGTTCTCACAAAGTGATTTCTTTATTATTTCTCGTGATCTCCTGAATAATATTTTTTATTTTTTTTCGTCAGATCTCCATAATAATGTTTCGATTATATCTTTATAGTGATCTTTTTTAATTATTTCTTTATCAAGATCTCCTTATTTTTTTCTAGTGATCTCCATCATATTTTTTGTCGGTTTGTATGTCAAGTTACCACAACACCATTATTATCTTGTATTTTTTAACCTCAAGGAGATTGGTTAGTGTTGGTGTCCCTTGTTAATTTGACATTGTATTTTTGAAATGTACCTGCCTTCTCACAAACAAACTGTCCTTTTTTAATTAAAACACATAGCCAATGATTTTTGTAAAAAAAATAGACATTTATTAAGGGGTCATAACAAAATATAGAGAAAGGCAATGCTGGATAAACATATGAAATTAGCAAAACCTTTGTACCCCAGGGCACACATCAACTATTTGACATGCAAAATTGTTAGCCTGAGGAGTCCATTCAATAGGGAGCACAATCCGGTCCAGGACTCCGAGAGATCAGAAACAGCAGCAGGTGACATATATGTCCCCTGGCTGTGGTCTTACAACAGCCTGCGTCTTTTGCCAGACCAGACCAAACCCAGGCCATCGCTCTCTTGTCTTCCTTACACGCTTCCTTCCATGCTTGCTTCCAGGCTGTGGCTCTGGTGTTGGAGTTGTGGCAGGAGGTGGAGGAGGAGGAGGATGGTCCAACTCACACAGGTTGGTTTTGCTTGTGAGTTCGCCCCTCAACCCCTTATTTAGGGCCATATATATCACTTCCTCACAAAAGAGGCGTTGGCCCACTCAGTTTCCTGCATTATGTTAGCAGCCATGCAGGCATAGGCCTCAAGAAGACTGGGGGGGTTCTGAGGGCCGCAGAAGCCTGCCGAATTAACCCAAGTGCTGACTCCTCCACGTTCCTCCCCTTCCTGGGCCTTTTTTGTTGAAGGTGGAGGGGAGGGACCTGGGATTTGGTCAGGCTACTGGGCCCGGCCACCTCCTGGCTGCCACTTACCCCCGCCACCTCCTGGCTGCCACTTTCCCCTGCCACCTCCTGGCAGCCACTTACCCCCACCACCTCCTGGCTGCCACTTTCCCCTGCCAACCCCTGGCTGCCACTTTCCACAGCCTCCTCCTGGCTGATGCTTTCCTGTGTATGAAAAAGGGATATAGTTTTAGTTTATTTTTCAGCAATCACACATAATTTTGAGAAGTCTGTTTAACAATGCTATACCTGACTCAAGCTGGGCTCCTCCACATATTCTTCCTGGGTGGAAGGCCCAGGTTAGATGTCAGAAGCCTCAGCTGGGGTGGAAGGAAGAGTGGAAGGAAGGGTTGAGAGTGATGGCCTGATTTCAGTCTGGTCTGACAGAATCCGCAGTCTGTCGTAGTACCACAGCCTGGGGACATAAATGTCATCTGCTGCAGCTCCTGATCTCTGGGAATCCTGGACCCTCTTGCGCTCCCTATTATCAGTGCTCCTCAGGCCACCTATTTTGCACTTCAAATAGTTGATGTCTGCCGTGGGGATCTGCGGCTTCACAAATTCCAGCAATTTATCGAGTGCTGCCTTCCTCTTTAGTCGATTTGTATAAAAAGGGGTGTTTTGTCTGCCACAGACAGGGCAGCTCTCTGTACAAATCAATGAATTGGGGGAGGAAATCATGACCGTTGAATGGATCCATTTTATCTGCAAGACACAACACAAGACAAACCCTAATATCAGGCTAAACTCTCCTAATCTTGTTCCAATATAGGCCTCAATCTATAAGCAGTATAGGCCACTGATGCCCCAAGTTAAAATTGTACCTTCGTTAGAATGATTGGCGCTTCCGCTACTCCTTCCTCTGCTCACAGATCGTACGTATGACACACGTGTGTTACGCTTAATATACACTGTGCATGCATTAAACTCCGCCCCCCCTGACCTTCTTTCTAGTATTTTCCTGACCCCTTCTCTTTCGGCGCCATGGGAGAGCACATGGCTGAAAAAGAACAAGTGCATGAAGACAACAGCAACAACGAAAGCCCGGAGCTACGAACGTCCCGATCCTGGAGGAGATTTAAGGCCTCAAATATGTCCTTTGTAGAGATGGTGGAGTTGGTGGACATCTTGATGAGGGCTGACTATGATGGGAAGCATGGACCTTACCCAAATCCAAATGTGAGAAAGGCCAAGATCATGACTAAAGTTGTAATTAGTCTGCACAGGAATTTTGGTGTACGACGATCCAAGGATCAATTGAGGAAACGATGGTCAGACCTGAAATTGAGGGAGCACGATCAGTGCAGAAGGATCAAGAGAGTTCTTCAAAAAAGTAAGTATTTGTCATGTGTTCCTATTATTCTTATTACTTGCATGCTGCTCCATGTGCTTTTCTTTACTGTTGTACTGTTTAAAATGGTAACTTTCAGGTTTGTGGGCACAGTAATCGTTTGTAGTAAACATCGTTTGATCGCCCACTAATACGATGTTTTTGGCAGATGCAGGTTAACTACATTTGTTCAGGCATATTTGTCTTAAAAGAAGTTTAGTACACTGTTGTCTAGATGGAATTGTAACTTGAATGAAATGCAAACTTAATTCAGTGTAGGGAGAGGACACTCAGCAGCTGTTTACA
The DNA here is from genome assembly GCA_037952925.1 of Lithobates clamitans. NCBI lineage: Eukaryota > Metazoa > Chordata > Amphibia > Anura > Ranidae > Lithobates > Lithobates clamitans. The sequence goes on along the minus strand of JBBGZY010000430.1, from coordinate 7,660,670 downwards.
CATTTGAACGCAGGAGCACTAGTGTGGGAAACCAGAACAAAGTTTTTAGGGTGTCCCACACAGGTGCTACAGTGGATACTAGGGGTGTCTCCATGTGTGAAACTTGACCAAAAAAGGTAAGTATTCCAGCTTTAAGAAAGGGAAAAAATCATGTCTTTAGCTTGGAACTCTGCCAAAACAGACAATCGTACAACACTTCCAAGCAATGTTTCATATTACTATTTCTGCCCTCAAATATCTAAGTATACCTTCAAGGGGAGAAAAGATTCAGGACATCAGAGGACACCAGGGACCCCCAACCTCCTAAAGAAGGGGAAATCCCCACACCACAACCATAGGATGTGGAGGAAGGAGAGGTTTATGAATTAGGCGAAATATTGACTACATCAGGTGAGTGTCTGAGACCACAGCTTCAGGTAACAGATGGATGCCTGCATATTTATAATACATGGTGTGTTCTTTTTATTTTAGGTGATGTGGATGTTGTGGAAGAAGAAACACATTTCACAAGTGCATGTGCACATGTCCTCATCGGGGAGATCATGGTGTGCAATCATGATTTACAGAAGATCAAGGAAGACATCAATGATGTGGAAAAAAGACTCAAAAACAGAATCTAAAACACACCAAAATTGTTTGTATTTTTCGAACTTCTCTATAAAAATTTGAAAGCCACATTTTGAAGATGCACAGTTAGGGATGGGCTTCATGTTCGGGTCGAACATGAGTTTGACTCGAACATTGGCTGTTTGCCCGTTCGCCAAACAGCGAACAATTTGGGGTGTTCCTGGCAAATTCGAAAGCCGCGGAACACCCTTTAAAAGTCTATGGGAGAAATCAAAAGTGCTAATTTTAAAGGCTTATGTACATGGTATTGTCATAAAAAGTGTTTGGGGACCTGGGTCCTGCCCCAGGGGACATGTATCAATGCAAAAAAAAAGTTTTAAAAATGGCTTTTTTTTCAGGAGCAGTGATTTTAATAATGCTTAAAGTGAAACAATAAACCTGGGGAGTGTCTATGATATGCCTGTAAAGGGGCGCATGCTTCCCGTGTTTAGAACAGTCTGACAGCAAAATTACATTTCTAAAGGAAAAAAAGTTTGGAGGGGGGTCAGCCTCAAAATCCATACCAGACCTGATTTAAAGGGAACCCCGTGCCAAAATTTAAAAAAAAAATGGCGTGGGGTCCCCCCAAAAATCCATACCAGACCCTTATCCGAGCACGCAATCTGGCAGGCCGTAACTGGGTGACCCCGCCCCCCCTCTGCCAACACGGGGAAAGCCAGAGGGAAGTCCCCATGAAGACCCCATGAAGTCCCCGTGCATCAGAAGAACCAAAGCATCACACGGCGGAAGACTTCCACTGAGGCGGATCGTGTGGATGGAGCGGAGAAGAAGCCAGAGGAAGATGCGGAAGGAGAAGAGCAGAGGAAGAAGATGGAGAAGAAGAAAATGGAGAGGAAGAAGATGGAGGAAGAAGAAGAACACCAAAGGAAGACCAGAAGAAAGAAGATGGAAGAAGAAGAAATTAATGAAGGACTTCACACGGGGGGCTGGGATCTGGGGGTCCCCTTGTTAAAGGGGGCTTCCAGATTCCGATAAGCCCCCCGCCCGCAGACCCCCACAACCACCGGGCAAGGGTTGTGGGGATGAGGCCCTTCTCCCCATCAACATGGGGACAAGGTGCTTTGGGGGGCTACCCCAAAGCACCCTCCCAATGTTTAGGGAATGTGGCCTGGTACGATTCAGGAGGGGGGGCGCTCTCTTATCCACCCCTCTTTTCCTGCGGCCTGCCATGTTGGGTGCTCGGATAAGGGTCTGGTATGGATTTTTACATTTTTTTACATTTTGGCATGGGGTTTCCCTTAAAAACCATACCAGACCCTTCGGGGTCTGGTATGGATTTTGAGGGGGACCCCCACGCCATTTTTTTAAAATTTTGGCGCGGGGTTCCCGTTTATATCCATACCAGACCTGAAGGGCCTGGTATGGAATTTAGGGGGACCCCCACGCATTTTTTAAAAAATTTTCATTCGGGGTTCCCCTGTGCGGAAATTCCATGCCGTTTTTATCAATGAACTTTTATGTCTATTGCTGGACCGACAATTCATTATAGCCGGCGCTAGCGATAGTAGTTTTACATGACTTTTTTTCCTTTGGAAATGTCATTTTGCTGTCAGACTGTTCTAAACACTGGAAACATGCGCCCCTTTACAGGCATACTATAGACACCCCAGGTATAGAATTTAAAGGAATATTACACTTTTATTGTTTCACTTTAAGCATTATTAAAATCACTGCTCCCGTAAAAACATCCGTTTTTAAAGCTTCTTTTTGCATTGATACATGTCCCCTGGGGCAGGACCCAGGTCCTCAAACACTTTTTATGACAATAACTTGCATATAAGCCTTTAAAATTAGCACTTTTGATTATTCATGTTCGTGTCCCATAGGATTTAACGGTGTTCGCATGTTCAAACAAATTTTTTGCCTGTTCGCATGTTCTGGATGCGAACCGAACCGGGGGGTGTTCGGCTCATCCCTACACACAGTGTGTCAACATGTGCTATCTGCCATCACGGAATATCAATGTACGCATTTTGTGGGTGCAACCCCTTCCTCGCAACTAAAGTAGATGAGAGGAAGGGGTTGCACCACCGAAACACATTCATTGATCCCCCATGATGGGAGCTAGCACATGTTGACCTTAGGCATGGGATCAGGAGTAAAATCCCCATTTTGACCCTCAATTTGTGCGCATCTTCAAAATTTGGCTTTCACAGGGGTGACATCACCCCATCTGATGAAGACAAGATCAACACAGTTTGGACATACTAATGTCTGATATTGCCTTCAAGTTCCTGAGTAGGGATGAGCCGAACACCCCCTGGTTCAGTTCGCACCAGAACCTGCGAACGGACTGAAAATTCGCACAAACTTTAGAACCCCATTGAAGTTTATGGGACTCGAACGTTTGAAATCAAAAGTGCTAAATTTAAAGGCTAATTTGCATGGTATTGTCCTAAAATGGTTTGGGGACCTGGGTCCTGCCCCAGGGAACATGTATCAATGCAAAAAAAAGTTTTAAAAACGTTTTTTTCGGGAGCAGTGATTTTAATAATGCTTAAAGTGAAAAAAAAGTGAAATATTACTTTAAATATCGTACCTGGGGGGTGTCTATAGTATGCCTGTAAAGTGGCGCATGTTTCCCGTGCTTAGAACAGTCCCTGCACAAAATGAAATTTTTAAAGTAATAAAAGTAATTTAAAACAGCTTACAGCTTTCATGTAATGTCCGGTCCCAGTAATATGGATGAAAATCAGTGAGACAAACGGCATGGGTACCCCCCCCAGGAAGGGTGTGGGGCCCCAGGCCCTCTGAACAGCAGTATACAGGCGGTGCAAACAAAACAGGGACTGTAGGTTTGTTGTTAAGTAGAATCTGTTTGTAATTTTGAACTGGTACATTTTTAAAGTGTAGCTCCAGCCAAAAAATCTATTTTTAAGCTTTTTGTAAAACATAGGGAAGGGTTATCACCCCTTTTGACATAGCACAAAACGGGTGGCATCAGCCCAAAAGTCTCTAAGCTCTCTCAACAGTTTGTACTCACAAAATGTCTAGGGAAAGCTGGTTGCCTCCTTCCAACTTCCAAGATCCTCAGCAGACAGACCTTCAGTCAGCTCTCTGTAGCTTCAACATCCAGGCCTCCAAGCCACCCACCTGAGGCCTCACAAACATCAAGCACATGGCAGCACTGCCCTGGAAGGCAGCAAGACCCCAGGCTGGACTAATCCTCTCCAGGAAAAGACCTAGAGCACAATGTGCTCAGAGAATTTATACAGACTCCCAGCAGCCTTCAGGGCCCTGCTCCCTGGGATTGCCTAGGGCTGCATAAATATTCATACTGTCATGCCATCTGCATAGCTTCACACCTATGTTCCAGAGAATTTTCACAACTCTCTGTTAAGCAGAGGGAGCTATCAGACTGGCAGCAACTGAGAACACCAAACTGACCTAATTAATCAGCTGCACTGGCTACAGTCAGCAAAACTAAATTTGCCTACCACAATAATTACAGCCACGATGGTTACAGTGAGGCAGCCTAAATTTACCTATCAAAACACACAGAGCTCCACAGAACACAGTGAGCCATCACTAAATCTAACTGTAGCAATAACTCTCGATGGAGCTGCTGGTTTAAGCGGGCTGTTACCGTCACCTTCTTTACCTCTATTTCACCAGAACCGGGTCTAGGGTCCCGTTGAGTTTACCATAAACAATGTAGGCACCGGACACTTGAGTATCTTTTCCAATGCTTTAATAAACGTAAATTGAAGGAAGTAGCAGGAAAGAGGTAGAAGGAAAATTGAAGGGAAGCTCAAATACCTTTTCTTAATGTTCTTTGTGAAGCATTAGGGATTGAAAACTTGTAGCTGAATATACTCTCTCTGTAGAGTTGAATCTTTGCCCGCCTGGATAGGTTTCTCTCATTAACCTAGCAGCCAGTACACAGCACGAACAAAAGTCTCTGCCACAGACTTGATTGGAATAGAAACCATGCGATCCTCTGCCACAGGATGTATTGGTTCACGATGAACAATGAACACAGCACTAGGACCTTTAAGCCAACCCGGCAGTACTATGCGGTAGGATTAGTTTAGGATACGTCCTCCAACTGAGTCACCCCTCCCTTCTCCAGACCAGCACTCTGCATGATCCTTCCATTAAGGGTCCTCCCCTGGGATCTTCTCAGGTGTCCAGCTTCTTCACATAGGATAGACAGCCCAGGACCATTCCTCTGCTGCTGTGGTAGGCCCCAGACAAGCCTCTGGGTCCACCCACACGCCGCAGCGCTGTGGGCCTCCCGATCGGAGGACCACGAGGTAGTACACTTAGTGCATACCTGTCGGCCAGGAGGGCCAGCAGGTGGATGGAAAACAACCCTGAAACATGGCGTCTGTCCCATTAATTCCCCCCTCCCAGTATGCAACTCAGAGGACCACCTCCACCGAGTTATCTCCGGGACAGAGGAGCACCCATACACTTCAATGTGTTGCCTTTACAACACTGGCCCATAGTAACAATGACACCCACAGGCACAGTGTGAAATTACATGCAACTCAGCCGAGCTGGAACAGAGGCAAATCTGACTATGTATGAACAGATAACTCACTAAATTTACCTATCAGCAGTAGATTAAAAATCTACCAATGCTACATAACTAATCCTAGCACCTAGCCAGGAGGGTGCTACATATATTTATCTTTAAAGTGTAGTATCTTTAGACATTGTACCTTGGGCATTGTAGCATTAATCTTTAGGCATTGTACCTTGATCCTGCCAATTCTCTTCACTTCCTAAACTGTTTGGTGGCAACATAATAGCAGCTGATTCTCTGGCTGAGTGCTGCCACTCTTAATGCACATGCTTCGCCAACATACCCAAATGACTGTTCAATTCCTTTTTCCCTCACTGCAAGCCACCCCAGATGACTCTTTTCATCAGGTTTAGGGGTTCAGCACTTAGCTTGACATGTTCTCCCTGTGTCCTCCCCCTTCTGTGAACATTGTTTGAGCTGGTAGGGTGTATCTAACAGGTATGACTGATAGAGCCTTCTTCTCTATGCTAGTTGACCCATATTACACTCATTTCCCAAGCTGGAGGAGCATGTTGTACATTGTGATTGGCAGCACCTACTCCAGAGATTATCTATCACAAAGTCCAACTCCACTATTGTATTAACCACTTCAGCTCCAGAAGGTTTACCTCCCCTTCAGGACCAGGACATTTTTTGTGATAGGGCACCGCGTTAGTTTACCTGACAATAGAGCTTTAATTTGGTTAATTTCTGATCACCTCTGTGGTTTTTATTTTGTTTGCGCTATAAACAAAAATAGACCGGCAATTTAAAGAAATATATAACGTGTATATTTTTTAATTTCTGCTATAAAACGTTATCAATAAAAATTTTTTTTCTAAATCGAATTCCTTCAGAAATTTAGGCCAATATGTATTCTGCTACATGTTTTTGGTAAAACAACATCCCAATAAGCGTATATTGATTGGTTTGCACAAAAATTATAGCGTCTACAAACTAATTTTATTATGGGATTTTTATTTATTTTTACTAATAATGACGGTGATCAGTGACATAGCAGGACTGCGACATTGCGGCGGACAAAATCAGACACGTGACACCTTTGATACTTTTTTGGAGACCAGTGACACCAATACAGTTCTCAGTGCTAAAAAAAATATGCACTGTCACTGTACTAATGACACTGGCAGGTAAGGGGTTAACATAAGGGGTGATCAAACGGTTAAATGTGTTCCTAGTGAGTGCTTTGTAACTGTGTGGGGGATGCTTTAACTGTGGAAAGGCAGAGATCCGTGTTCCTGCTTAGCAGAAACACGGGATCTCTGTCTTCCCTACTAATAGAACAGCGATCTGTCTTGTTTACATAGGCAGACCACTGTTCTGCCTCTGTTATGAATGATTGGCGTGCCCCGGCAGACATCACATACCTGTACATGATTTTGCGCAGAGGAGCCATCGCCCTGCAGTACATGTAGGTGGGGTCGTCGGCAAGAGGTTAAACAAATATTGAATAAATATAAGTCAAAGGGTTATTTTTTATACTCTCAATAAAATTTCATGCGTTTAAAAAAAAAAAAAAAAAAATGAGAAAGATTTTCTTTTTCTGAAACACTTTGACCTCAACAGCGCCAATTAGCACTCTGCAGGCGTGGAAAGACTCTTTACAGGTCTTAGAGTTATGTTTACTAGCATCGGAGGATTACTCCTTGCTCCTCCTCCAGATCCCCCAATGAGGCAGAAAGGGATTTAGAGATGTTATCTGAGTGCTGTATATAAACTGTAATAAAGAGTATTTGGGGTGTTTATTTAGCTATGTAATATATGTTTTTTCTTTTAGTGTGGGAAATGAGGAAGATCTGCTCTGGGTTTATTAACACTTTATTGTTTTATTAAAGAAAATTGAATCACTGTGGATGTAATTTTTTTTTACCTGATTAATAACAATAACAATAGATTATATCATATAAAAGTAAAAATAAATCTTTGCAAAGTGATTTCAATTAATCATCACGAAAAAAAATGTGTAAAAGTTTACTGCATGATAATGCATCCCCTTCAAGTTAGTACAGTATTCAGTAAATGCCCTTTGGCAGCATTTACAGCCATGAGTTTGCGAGAATAGGTCTTTATCAGCTTTGCACATCTGAAAACTTTACTTTTTCTCAATTTCTCTTTGCAATTCTACTCCATCACTGTTAAGTTGTATGGGGATCATGAACCACAAATTAGAGTCAGATTTCATGCAGTCTACTTCAGGTTATCCAATATTTTCCTATATTTTGCTTTTTCATTCTACTTTCTGCCCTTGCATGTCTTCCAGGCCCTGCTGCAGAGTAAAATCCCTCAATATGTGGCTGCCACTGCCATGCTTCAGGATTGGTTTACAACGCAGTGCAAATGTATATGCATGAAAAATTAATGTACAGCTTAATTTAAACCATTGCACTGCTTTTAAGTGTGTTTTTGACATGTGGAAAAAAATACACTGCAAATGCACTACATTCGCACGTAAACACATACATGCGAAACACGCTGAAAGCGGAGATTGTAAGAAATCGTTGTAAATAGGGATGAGCCGAACACCCCCCGGTTTGGTTCACAGCAAAACATGCTAACAGGCGAAAAATTTGTTCGAACACGCGAACACCGTTAAAGTCTATGGGACACGAACATGAATGATTAAAAGTGCTAATTTTTAAGGCTTATATGTAAGTTATTGTCATAAAAAGTGTTTGGGGACCTGGGTCCTGCCCCAGGGGACATGTATCAATGCAAAAAAAAGTTTTAAAAACGGCTGCTTTTTCGGGAGCAGTGATTTTAATAATGCTTAAAGTGAAACAATAAAAGTGAAATATTCCTTTAAATTTCGTGCCTGGGGGGTGTCTATAGTATGCCTGTAAACTGGCGCCTGTTTCCCGTTTTAGAACAGTCCCTTCACAAAATGATGTTTCTAAAGGAAAAAAAGTAATTTAAAACTACTCGCAGCTATAATGAATTGTCGGTCCTGGCAATACAGATAAAAGAAGTCATTAAAAAAAATGGCATGGGATCCCCCCAGTCCATTACCAGTCCCTTTGGGTCTGGTATAAATATTAAGGGAAACCCCGAACCAAAATAAAAAAAAATTGCGTGGGGGTTCCCCCAAAATCCATTCCAGATCCTTATCCAAGCAGGCCGCAGGAAAAGAGGGGGGACAAGAGAAAGTGCCCCCTTCCTGAACCATACCAGGCCACATGCCCTCAACATGGGGAGGGTGGTTTGGGGTAGCCCCCCAAAGCACCTTGTCCCCGTGCTGATGGGGACAAGGGCCTCATCCCCACAACCCTTGCCCGGTGGTTGTGGGGGTCTGTGGGCGGTTTAACAAGGGGACCCCCTGATTCCCGGCCTCCCCCCTGTGTGAAATGGTTACGGGGTACAAATATAGCCCTACCAGCATTAGCATTTTAACATTTTTGGGAAATGGTAGGGGTAGATTTGTACCCTGTTACCATTTCACACGGGGGGAGGCTGGGATCTGGGGGTCCCCTTGTTAAAGGGGGCTTCTAGATTCCAATAAGCCCCCGCCCGCAGACCCCCACAACCATCGGGCAAGGGTTGTGGGGATAAGGCCCTTGTCCCCATCAAGGTGCTTTGGGGGGCTACCCCAAAGCACCCTCCCCATGTTGAGGGCATGTGGCCTGGTATGGTTCAGGAGGGGGGGGTGCTCTCTCGCCCCCCTCTTTTCCTGTGGCCTGCCAGGTAGCGTGCTCGGGTAAGGGTCTAGTATGGATTTTTGGGGGACCCCCAGATCATTTTTTTTTATTTTGGCATGGGGTTCCCCTTAATATCCATACCAGACCTGAAGAACCTGGAATGAAATTTGGGGGGACCCCCACGCAATTTTTTTTTTTTAATTTTGGTTCGGGGTTCCCCTTAATATTCATACCAGACCCAAAGGGACTGGTAATGAACTGGGGGGATCCTATGACGTTTTTTTCAATGACTTCTTTTATCTATATTGCCAGGACCGACAATTCATTGTAGCCGCGAGTAGTTTTAAATTACTTTTTTTCTAAACATGGGAAACATGCGCCACTTTACAGGCATACTATAGACAACCCCAAGTACGAAATTTAAAGGAATATTTCACTTTCATTGTTTCAATTTAAGCATTATTAAAATAACTGCTCCCGAAAAAACGGACGATTTTAAAACTTTTTTGCATTGATAAATGTCCCCTGGGGCAGGACCCAGGTCCCCAATCACTTTTTATGACAATACCATGCATATAAGCCTTTAAAATTAGCACTTTTTATTTCTCCCATAGACTTTTAAAGGGTGTTCCGCGGCTTTCGAATTTGCCGCGAACACCCCAAATTGTTCGCTATTCGGTGAACAGGCAAACACCCGATGTTCGAGTCGAACATACGTTCGACTCGAACATCGGGCTCATCCCTAATTGTAAACAAGCCCTCATGGTGAGAATTAATACTCTTCTTTTTCTCACTGCTATTATTTGGGGCATTTTAGATTTAGTATGTTGTTGATTTGAAGGCAGTGGTTACTTTAAACTTTTAGCTGCTGTCCTGTCAGTAGTGCAAGGTGTTTGTTAAGAAAAAAAAGGTTAAATTCTTTTAGTGGTATATTTGATTTGATTTTATGTTGATATGCTAACAGGAAATTTGGGGCGCTCAAACACAGCATTCACTTGTGGCCGATAAGCATTGAAACGCATTGATAAGCATTGTTTATTCCGTTGCAAAATGTACATAGTAGAGTTTAGCACTCCATGCTGGAGAAAGTGGGCAAGCAACATTTGCATAATGTGCTGCTGCATCATTTAATAGATTAAAAAAAAAATACTAAATGCAAAAAAGAATGTGCACCTAAGCACTTCAAATGATGCAACTCATTTGGAGTATGCTTTTGTCTATATGGTAAAGGGTATGCCACAACACTGACTTGCTAGGTGTTGTATCTTTCAGATATATCTGTATTTTAGCTACAATTATAATTATACAGGATTTATATAGCGTCAACAGTTTATGCAGCGCTTTAGCTACAACCACTTTATAACCCCTTGATCGAAACATGTTCTCTACTTATTAAGTTATATAACTTTGGAAAAAATTTGGCAGCACTATTGATAATTTAGGTGTGTCATATTAAAGGGGCTGTGTTTTTATGCTTTTTAATTGTAATTACAGTAGTTCAAATCCATTTGCATAAAATGCTTTTAATTGGATAAAAAACAATCTGGTTAAAAAAAAAACAAAAAACAAAACAAATGCAGTGTATTTGAAGTTCTATCACAAAAAAAAAGAGAATAAATACTTTTCTCAATCGTGCATTACAGTCCACAGGATCATAGTGTTAGATCATAGGTTATGCAGTTGTCTTCAGGTGCTCGGACATTGGCAAAGAAAGCTGTAAGGACTTCCTAAATATAACCCTTACTGCTCGTAGTAAGCCTCCATTTTTTGCTGGTGTCCTCAGGTGAATGGACTTCTTCCATCTGCGCTGAGAGAAGCACACCCTTTTCCTTTTTTCTTTTTTTATCAAGCCTTTTCTAGCAAGATTCCCAGCTGTTATATATACATTGCAGGTTCCCCTTTGCAGCTGTGTAGATTGAACTCCTTGGTTGAGACGTAAGGGAGCTTACTTGGACCCGCAAGCAAGAAGATGCAGGGCCTCTATTGATGCTTCAAGCACTGGATCCTGCAATAGGCACTTATCTAGGCATGCACTGAGTTAGCCGCAGGGTGCTATACAGGTCCAGGGCTGTAGTCTATCCACAGGTTGAACCCTGTCCTGAAGACCCCTTAGGGGTCATACTAACCAGAAGGCAGAAGATTTGGATGGGGCTTGGTCCCTAACATCCACCCTCGGCTGCTGGGAGTAAGTGTGATAAGACTGTGATAAGTCAAGGCTATAGCCCTATGCGAAGGGTCAGGATGCTGTTGATTCTGCCCCTAAGGGGTTACATATGTAGTGCTGGCCACACTACAAATTTTTCAGTCACAGTCAGTGGCTTTAGTGGCAAGTATACTCTTAAGCTTTTGAATCTAACATCCTTTGGTTTGCCTTGGTCTCAAAGCCATGGTCTGGGGTCGCCATTACACCTGTGGGGTGTAAGTGAGTCCCTTAATGGGGACTCACTGTGCACACGCACCATTTTACCTAAATGAAGATGATAGGCACAGTGGGAATGCTCATGCTCAGCTGATGGCCCCAAAGGGGTTTGTAGCAACTCCACAAAAGGTCCCAATGCTGTTAATCCTGACTGCTGTCCACAGTCTGAGAAACTGCCCTCCTCAGAGGCCTACCCAACTTTTTTGGGTGCATCTCCCTGCTCCTGTTTATCCAGAAAGGGGTTCACAACCACGGTCTGAATTTATAGGTAGAATGTCAGTCCTTTTGGAAGCCTTATGCCCCGTACACATGGTCGGATTTTCCAACGGAAAATGTGTGATAGGACCTTGTTGTCGGAAATTCCGACCGTGTGTGGGCTCCATCACACATTTTCCATTGGAATTTCCGACACACAAAGTTTGAGAGCAGGATATAAAATTTTCCGTCAACAAAATTCGTTGTCGGAAATTCCGATCGTGTGTACACAAATCCAACTGACAAAGTGCCACGCATGCTCAGAATAAATAAAGAGATGAAAGCTATTGGCCACTGCCCCGTTTATAGTCCCAACGTACGTGTTTTACGTCACCACGTTCAGAACGATCGGATTTTCCGACAACTTTGTGTGACCGTGTGTATGCAAGACAAGTTTGAGCCAACATCCGTCGGAAAAAATCCTAGGATTTTGTTGCCGGAATGTCCGAACAAAGTCCGACCGTGTGTACGGGGCATTAGACTGCAAGTGCCTCCCCTCAGCATCTCCTCCTGAATCAATCTCTGACTTTCCTCCTGCTTCTCTGCTTTCTAAAGAGGAGGAGGATGGTACCTCATTCTGAGTACTTAGTATAGGTAAAAGTCCAACCTTCTGATGTCTCTCCTAAGCCTGAGGATTCTATGTTCATTATTACTGATGCAGTGTGCACATGCTTTGTCATTGAGTAGGGGTATTGCATTACATTTCACAGAGGCCTGGTCAGAAAAATGTTCCTACAGCATAGGTCCAAAACACAAGTTTGTGCGATGAGTCAGATTCTTCACATCAAAGCCCGCTTCCTCTTAAATCTCAGTCTCATTCTTACAGTGTCCCCAGTCCTTGTGCATATCAAAAATCCGTCCTTCTACAATCACAGCCCCCATTTCACATTACTTTTTCCCCTTTACTGTAGTGTTCTCAGCCCCCCTTCACATCACCCCCATCCCCTACACAGTTGTCTTCTGAACACCCCTTAACATCATACCCCCCCCTTTCACATTCACAGTAGCGCCTCAATCTCCTTTCACAGCAACGGCTCCCCCCAACAGTAGTGTCCTCTGCCCCCATTTACATCATCCCCCTGACAGTAATGTCCCCTTCTGCCCCCTTCACCCACCCCCACAGTAATGTCCTTCTCTGCTGCCCTTCACCTTTCTACATCAGTGTCCTCCTCTGCCCCCCTTCCCCCACAACAGTGTTGTCCTCTGCCCCCCTTCACCCCCCCCCCCCAGAGCAGTGTCCTCCTTTGACCCTTTTCAACCCTCCACAGCAGTAGTCACCTCTGTCACTTTCACATCACCCCCCCCCATCCTTTTCAGCCGTATCCCAGCCCCTTAACTCTCCTACCTCACAGAGACACACAGCACTGGATGAAGGGTGGCAGCAAGGCCTCCTGGAGCTACCTTTTCATATTAACAAGCTGGTGATTAGTTGCTAGGACAGCCCTGCATCTTAGCAATCAATCACCTGCCAGTTAACTTAAAAAGTTATCTTGGGAAGCTCCCGCTCTTGCCCTCTGTCCAGTGCTGCTGTGCCTCCTGCCCTTCTCTCTACTGAGAAAATGGCTCCTAAGTGGTGACTATCGTGGCCTGGATGGGAAAGTGGCTTGGTCTAAATCTGCAGTCCGCCATTTAGTGATGCCTGCCTTAGAGCAACCTGGATTAGTCTAGGCAAGTGTCACTAGCCTCCAAATGGGTCTGGATCAACATTTGGCCTAAAACAACATCAATGCCGAATCTTAGCTCTAACTATTTTTTTATAAAGACCATTTGCCTCTCATTCATTTTTGAAAGTCTTTGTGCTTGGTGTCACTCACAATGTTCTCCCTATGTGCTCCCCAGTTACACAGTGGGATCTTAACTTGTATTTTTCCCTCAGAAACCTCCCTATCAGGGATATTTCTCTATCCACCCTCACTTACAAGGTTGCTTGTTTGGTGGCTGGCTATGGCCTTTGCAAAGTGATCTCTGAGTAAGTGGACTTTCCTCTCTGTGTCCTGCTTCAATACATTCCAGGGACATATCTCTCCAGTATCTAGATATGGTATGTGTTGTGTGAGTCTACCTTTCAGTTACAGCTTCTTTTAACCACTTGCAGACCGCCTGTTAATATACGTCATTACTTTGATGTTAAATACCAGGCTTATTGGAGCTGTTGGTAAACATGGAAGCGATCCGGTCCAATTGGTGGCTGGGCAGGAAGTCAAGTGAAGGCAAGATGGCCCTCACTCGGCTCTATGCCCTTGGAGGACCAGAGTGACGTCTGACGTCACTTCCGCCTCTTGGTCTTAAAGGGATTTTTTTTTTCTTAAAGTCAAAATAATATATATTTTTTGCTTTTAAAGGTAAATGAGAGATCTGGGTTTTTTTTAATCCAGATTGCTCAATAAAGAGGACCTGTCATGCTTATTTGTATTACAAAGGATGTTTACATTCCTGGTTATAGGAAAAAAAGTGAAAAAAAAGGGATAGTGTAAAAATAAAAAATAAAAAGTAAAATAAATAAGAAAAAAAAATTAAAGAGCTCCATCCGTGTGAGCTTGCGCGCAGAAGCGATTGCATATGTAAGTCATGCCCGCGTATGTAAACAGTATTCAAATAACACATGTAAGGTGTCGCCGCAATTGTTAGAGTGAGAGCAATAATTCTAGACCAAAACCGCCTCTGTAACTCTAAACAGTTAACTTGTAAAAATTATTAAAGTGTCGCCTATGGAGATTTTTAAGTACCGTAGTTTGTCCCTGCAATTTTAAAGCATGACATGTTAGGTATCTATTTACGAGGCATAACATTACTGTTCATATTATTCCAAATAATTGAGCTAACTTTATTTTTTTTATTATTATTATTAATTTATTATTTATTAAAGAGTATTTTTTCCCAAAAAAAATGTGTTTGAAAGACTGCTGCAACAAATGTCAGAAAAAGGCCTGGTGCTAAAGACTAATTTTTTTCTTTAACCACTTAAGCCCTGGAAGATTTGACTGCTCAATGACCAGGCCATTTTTTGCAATCCGGCACTGCGTCGCTTTAACTGACAATTGCGCGGTTGTGCGATGTTGTACCAAAGCAAAATTTTAGGTCTTTTTTTTCCCACAAATAGAGCTTTCTTTTGGTGGTATTTGATAACCTCTGCGTTTTTTATTTTTTACAGTAAAAAAAAAAAAGAAGAGCAGTAATTTTGAAAAAAAACACAGTATCTTTTACTTTTTGCTATAATAAATATCCCAAATTTTTTATCAAAAAAAAAATTTTTCCTCAGTTTAGGCTGATTTGTATTCTTCTACATATTTTTGGTAAAAAAAACCCGCAATAGTCGTATATTGATTGGTTTGCGCAAAAGTTATAGCGTCTACAAAATAGGGGATAGATTTATGGCATTTTATTGTTATTATTTTTTTTACTAGTAATGGCAGCTATCTGCAATTTTTATCGGGACTGCGATATTGCAGCGAACAAATTGGACACTTTAGACACATTTTTGGGACCATTGACAATTATATAGCGATCAGTGCTATAAAAATGCACTTATTACTGTATAAATGTCACTGGCAGGGAAGGGGTTAACACTAGGGGGCGATCAAGGGGTTAACTTCTTCCCTGGTTGGCAAGTGATAAACTGGCCAGCTGAGATACTGAACCCTATGGAATAAGACTGGGATGCCATTAAAGTTCAGGCAGGCGTCCCAATAGTTTTGGTTATATTTTGTATGTGTGTATTACCAGTAACTTTATTTTGTACGTCACATATTAATCACTTTATCTCAGCTGGCGAGTTTAACCACTTGCCGACCGCCCCACGTACATATACTGCAGGGCGGTGGCTCTACCTGTACGTGATTTCATTTTTCTGGGTCTGCGGCACGCATGCGCCCTGCCGGTGACCAGCTCCCGCTGTAATTGGACACAGCAGGAGCCAATAAACCCAGTATCCACTGGGACCCACTGATCGTTCCCGAGAGAGGCAGAACAAGGCAGATCACCGTTCTGTAACAAGGGAAGACAGATCTTGTATTTCTGCTAAGCAGAAACACAGATTTCTGTCTTCCCACAGTTAAAAAATCCCCCACACAGTTAGAAAGCACTCCCTAGGAGCACATTTAATCCTTTGATCACCCCTGATGTTAATCTTTTCCCTGCCAGGGAAGTACAGCATATTTTTTAGCACTGATCACTGTATTAGTGTCACTGGTCCCCAAAAAAAAGTGTCAAAAGTGGCACTTAGTGTCCAATTTGTTTGCCGCAATGTCCCAGTCCCACTATAAATCACTGATCGCTGCGATTACTAGTAAAAAGATTAAAAAAAAAAAAAAAATTCCATAAAAATATCCCCTAGTTTGTAGACGCCATAACTTATGCGCAAACCAATCAATATATGCAAAAATATGTAGCAGTATACATATTGGCCTAAACTGATGAATAAATGTGATATTTTACATTTTTTATTGGATGTGTTTTATAGCAAAAAGTAAAAACTATTGTTTTGTTTTTTTTTTCAAAATTTCAGTCTTTTTTTGTTTATAGCGCAAAAAATAAAAACTGCAGAGGTGATAAAATACCACCAAAAGAAAGCTTTATTTGTGGGAAAAACATTACATTAGCCCTCTTTCACACTAAACACGGCTTTGAAATCGTGCGACTTTATCTGAACTGGCACGATTTCAAAGCCACATTTCAGTCAAACTTCGGAGGAGACTTAAAGCGGGGTTTTTTTTTTTTTTGGAGTTCATTCACAAACTTTTTTGTCATGATTATCTACTCACATGTTCTGTGTAATAAGTCCGCCTGTGTCCGATTTCGTTGTAAAGAATAACTTATAAAATTCACTGAAGGCGGTTTCCATCTTCATTGTGGGCATTTGAAGCCCACAAGCATGTATTTCCTGGATGCGGTGAATGCTGTGCTCCCAGCATTCACCGAGATGTTGTGATGACACTGTTGCACAATGCATGCTGGGAAGCCTGAGACTAGCTCCCAGGGACTGTGGGAGGTCTGGGAGAGGCTAGAAACACGCCTACTGCCATGGGAGGAAAACCAGGAAGTGCTAAGAAGATTAGAAAAAAAAGGTAATTACGGCGATTTAAATTTTTTTACACAGCATGTCAGCATCTAGGCAAAGAAGAGAATGCATAGAGATAATGTTCAAAATTTGGGTGGAACCCCGCTTTAAAAGACATCTGTGTGAGTTCATGCACAGATGTCTATTGAAGTCAGCCCCGATGTCACCATAAGTAGTGCATGAACTACTTATGGAAACCGGTGTGGCAACGCAAAATTTGGGACACTCCTATTGCCGGGAATAGGCTGCAATTTGACATGTGATTTGACCTGTCAGTGTGAACAGGGGCTTAATTTTATTTGTGTACAGCGTTGGAATGACCACGCAATTGTCAGTTAAAGTAACGCAGTGCCATATCGCAAAAAATGGCCTGGTCATGAAGGGGGGTAAACCTTCCGGAGCTGATATGACTAAATTTTAACATAATTTTCATTTAATCATGTCATTAACTTAAAACACAGTTGCATAAAATACATGCATACCTATTTATTTATTTGTGTATTTATTTATGTGTTTGTTTATTCGTCCTCAGTTAAAGAATATTTGTTCATGTGTTTTCATTGCTATTCATACATGCTACTGAATGTCAAATTGCTTTCGCTACATGAGTCAGAGAGCAGTATTGATTGCTCTCACCATCACAAGAATAAGGCTCTAATCCTGTAGCAATTAACATCATGTCAGGGTCAGAAGGGGTCATTGCCTTTTCTTGTCCCCACAGAGCCTGACTGTGATTCTTGTCTCCATAGCTCTTTCATAGACTGCCCACCTGTGTATATCTTTCTTGTAGTCCAAATAAACCAGTATGGAGAAAAAGATTAAAAAGAAAACCCCTATGAAAGCAAAAAGCAACATGTTAAAGACAATGTTAAAAGGGTTACTCACAATATCCTTGTACCCTTTTAGATAGTCAAAGCCATAAGCAGATAGAAGCTGTAGAAAAAAAAGGTAGATTCAAAATAAAGCAAAATATACAGTTGCACATAAAAAATAAATATTTTACCTGCCAATCTTTATTTTGAGTTTTACATATACTCAGGTGCTCTGCCTTTCCCTTTTGTGTTACAAGGTTGCATAGGAGGATTTCAATACTATTTAAAGAATAAGTTACATATTTTTCATTATACTTGCCAACTGTCCTGAATTTCCCGGGACATTCCCCGGATTTAGACCTTTGTCCCGGTCTTACCATCTCCCTGGAAATGTCCAGAAAAATAGCAGTTTTCCCATTTCTTCGCCGGCCGGCACTTGTAAGATGTCTCTGCCGGCTGTCATTTTACTGAAGACCAGCCATCATGAGGAAGAAAGAAGAGGCGGAACCCAGGCTTCGCCTCTTGGTCATTCCCTTTGGCCTCCACGAGCTGGTCTTCTGTAATGGGGACACCTGATGTAAGGAGGGACTCCGCTGGCTGGGGACACCTGATGTAAGTAGAGACTGCGCTGGCTGGGGACACCTGATGTAAGGTGGGACTCCGCTGGGGGCACCTGATGTAAGGAGGGACTCCACTGGGGACACCTGATGTAAGGAGGGACTCCACTGGGGGCACCTGATGTAAGGAGGGACTCCACTGGGGGCACCTGATGTAAGTAGGGACTCCACTGGGGACACCTGATGTAAGGAGGAATTCTGCTGGGTACACCTGGTGTAAGGAGAGACACCGCTGGGGACACCTGATGTAAGGAGAGACTCTGCTGGGGCACCTGATGTAAGCAGGGATACTGCTGGAGGCATCTGATGTAAGGAGAGACTCTGCTGGAGGCACCTGAGGTAAGGAGAGACTCCGCTGGGGACACCTGATGTAAGGATAGGCTCTGCTGGGGACACCTGATGTAAAGAGGGACTCCGCTGGGGACAACTGATGTAAGGAGAGACTCAGCTGGGGACACCTGGTGTAAGAAGGGACTCTGCAGGAGGCACCTGATGTAATGAGATACTCTGCTGGGGGCACCTGGTGTAAGGAGGGACACTGCGGGTAGGGCACCTGATGTAAGGAGGGACTCCCCTGGGGGCACCTGATGTAAGGAGGGACTCCCCTGGGGGCACCTGATGTAAGGAGGGACTCCCCTGGGGGCCCCTCATGTAAGGAGGGACTCCCCTGGGGGCCCCTGATGTAAGGAGGGACTCCCCTGGGGGCACCTGATATAAGGAGGGACTCTACTGGGGACACTTGATGTAAGGAGGGACTCTGCTGGGGGCACCTGATGTAAGGAGGGACTCTGCTGGGGGCACCTGATGTAAGGAGGGACTCTGCTGGGGGCACCTGATGTAAGGAAGGGCTCTACTGGAAAAGCCTGGTGTATGGAGGGACTCTGCTGGGAATGCCTGGTGTAAGGAGGGACTCTACTGGGGACACCTGATGGCATCTGGTGGCAGGTGACGATGGCAAGTGACACGCTTAGGGCTCCCACTGATTCTGCATTATGGTGAGTTGAACTATTTCATTTTATATTACAATGTAATAATAGAAATAATGTGCTTCACTCATCCTGACACTATACCAACCATGGTGCCGTGATGATTGAAGCGCTAACACCAGGTGTTTGGAGTATCTTTATCTGCTGATTTAACAACTTTCTGGAATACACATATTTCTATTGTGGTGTAGGATCTGGGCCTGCTGTCCCTCATCCCTCTTTCTTTCCTTCTTTCTCTCTCCTTGATGAATGACTCACCCCCTAATTATAGCAAGACTCCGCCTATAGACAAAAGAAAGTGTCCCTATAAATTGTTTTGCAATGTTGGAAACTATGCTACTGTCTGGGGCACAAGTGTACATCGCTACTCTGTGATACTCACCACTCCATCCAACAATCCTATTTAAGTACCTCCCCATCCTGCCTTTTAGCTTTCAGAGCATGACTCCAAGAAGCCAGGTCTCCTCTTCACAGCTGGTTGGGGGTTGAACTTATTATGTAGAAGGATTTATATAATTACACTACCTTATATGAAAAATGTAAAGCGTTACTTTGCATTTAATGTCCCTTTAAATAGTTAATTTGGGCTAAGCAGGTCCAAACAAACTAACAGGTGCAATTGCTGGGTGCACCATATTAGCTGTTTGTAGCCTCAGCTACTTACTGCATTGTGTTCCGGCAGTGGGACAGATACTTCCTGCCCCACTCCTGGAACAAAATAGAGTTGGGCTTAGTGCTGCTCAGCCTTTGATTGGCTGAGGTAGAAAGGCAGGCTGGCAATGTCACAATCTCTGAATTAGCAAATCAGAGGAAACTTTGTATTCATTTACAGAATACAAAGATTCCCAAAAATGGCTGAGCATTCCAGTAGTTGGACTCTCCCACTGCTGGAACATAGCGCTGTATACTATAAGTAGCTGCAGCTACATACAGGTAATACAGCACACCCAGTAGGCAGTAAATGGTTTCTTTGGGCCAGATTGGCCCAAATGAACTAGGGACATTAAACGTGGAGTTATACTTTTACACAAACTAGAGTTGCAGGTTTGCATTGGCTCTCCCAGAGCTCAGATAAATCCTTTTTTTACATGCTTCCATAGCACCACACAGCCTCTTCTCAAAATCTTCTTCATACGTGTAGCGCCACCCCCGAAGGAGCCTCTTGGTGATTTTGGGTTCTCTGTTCTATGCCTCAACTCCAAGAATGGCCTCAGCCCATCTGGCACACCTGGTTAGATATAAAATTTCTGCAAACATTTTCAAGAATGCAAGTAAACAAAATACCAATATCCTGGCTGTAGCTTGGTACCAGAAACAAACAGACACAACTGGTAGTGATAAATGAGCTGAATATATTATCATGAAAAGAATACTTGGAAACTTACAGCACTGTTGAACCTTGCTGCAGAGTATCAGTACAATAGAAATGACAATCTCTAATATTTTAGCAACAGTAAATATAGAAAACAAAGCTTAATAATCTATATGTCAATTGCACAGGCGCTCAAAGGGAGGAGAGAATGTTTATCAACTTCTAAGCTCCTTCTGGGCCACAAACACCATCAAAACTAACAATACAAAAAGAAGAAATGGGTTAACAGGTACAGTAAGCACAGTTCTGTAATGTTACAGGTGATTTGAAGGGTACTAGTGTCTTCTGCTAGCACATGTTGAGGCCCTCTGTAAAGAGAGTAGGTTTAATCATTCAAAAGTGAGACATTAATCCTCTAGGAAATCCTGTTAGGTAGTGGTTTGTAAGAACAGAATGGCTAAAAATGGCAGCTCCAAACAAGCATACTCTGACAGTAGAAAGGGGAACAGGTGTCTGCATGCAGTGTATGTACTGTGCTAAGAAACATATTGGTTTTACACCCGCTCACCAATCCTCTGGGTGATGACACAACGGAAGTCCCAAATGGTGGTTCAGGCTCCTGGCAATGTTGTAAGGCACTGGATCACCTCCTGTTGGCCGATTAGGATGGCTGGTAGCTGAACTGGCAGGGTGATCGGACAGCGGCCAACAGGACACCAGGATGGGTCTTCTGATCCCCAAATCGGTGCGTGGGTTGTTTCCGCTGGGTTAGATGGTGCTGAGTTGCTGAGCAAGGTCCCTGGGCTGAACGGTGGAGGACCATGTGGGTGACACTGTTCCTGGGTCCTTTATCCTTAGTCTCTTGGCAGCAGTCTCGGGAAAAGCATGGCTCTCTCTCTCTCTCAGATGCTGGTAGACAGTGTGGCTCTCTCTCTCTTAGGTGGAGTTCCACTACACAGTCCCGTCACCTCACCACTCCTTTCCTCTATCCCCTCCACTCACGGTAACTCTCCCCGGTAGTCTCAAGAGAAACGTGGCTTTCTCTCCCTCTGTCACACAGTCCCTGGTGTCAGCCTGTGTCTCTCCCCTCAATCAGACGCTGGTACCTCAGACCGCTCTCCTCGCTCTCCTCAGACAGCACTCTCTCTGTAGTGCTGTGTGGAAAGCCTGTCTCTCTCTCTTTTCTCTCACCTGAGAACTTCCCTCTCTTCAGTCTCCTCAACACTTCCTGAAACTCTCCTTTTCCCAGTGTGCTTTGTGTCTCTGAGTTTTCTGGAAGGACAAGTCAGCATCTCTCTCTCTCTCCATCTTGTGGCCAAAAGGAGAAATTTCATTACAACATGCCTGCTACATAGATAGCTATCTGAAATGTATGCCACAAAGATATTCCCAGATCAGTGACAGCAAGTAGGTTTTCCGAAGGCTAAGATCGCGCCATCTCCAAATGTAAAGCACAGGAGGGTTTGGTTTCACTTTTAAACCAAAGATAAATCCTTGGTTTTACAAAGTTACCTGGCAACATGGGAAAACTCCATGTCAATATATAAAGCCCACTTTAAAGTGTAACTGCATTCTCAGTGCAGTTACATTTATTGGGTTAACATGCAGATTTGTTTTTTATTTTGGTGTGTGTGTGTGGGGTCCCCCTTAACATCTATACCAGACTCAAATCTAGGATAAGAGTCTGGTACAGATGAAGATAATCCTTGGCTACTTTGTTTACAAACAGAAGCGAGAGGCTGGGAGCTGTCATTTGCCATTTATTTAAACAGCATTTTTTTTTAAATGTCAGTTTTGCTGTGCCAGGTTATATACATCATACAGATGACAGCACTACACATGCATGTTTAAGGCACCCCAGACAAGTTATTTATTGAAATATGTATATATATATATATATATATATATATATATATATATATATATATATATAAAAAATTAAAATATATAAAATATATAAAATATAAATTTGCACGAACGTTAGAACCCCATTGACGTCTATGGGACTCGAACATTCGAAATCAAAAGTGAATGAATGACAAAAGTTCCGCGCTTAGGAAGTGGACAAAAAGGGACTGCTGCCCCCCTTATAAGTGAAAATCACCGAAGTGAAATCCAAGATGCAAAATTGTTCTAAACAGGGGAATTGGCGCTGTCCAACTATGTGTGTATAGGTGATGGTTCTTCCAAAGAATAAAGTAACAAATGTGTTATAAAAATCAAGAAAATATTGATGTGCATATAAAAATACTATATTGTGAATGAGTCACCTGTGAAGTGAAATGGAAAGAAAGTGCAGAGTGCTCTAAAGCGCATATAAAAACGCATATACAAAAAAATTAAATTTGATAACTGTGTCTTAAAGGTGATCCCTATATCTAAAATAGCTGGGAACCCCAATGCAATAGACAATGATGTAAAAAATGTTTTTTTGAGAATCCGCATAGATAATTACTGAAAACACATGCAAAGTGAAAACCTGAAAAAATTAAAGAATTAAAAGATTGTAGGAGAACCCCTGCCTGTGTGCATAAACAATTACAATAGAGGCAATCAATGCAAAACACTTCATATGTGTGTAAACACTCAGAAATATATTTTAAAAACAATCAATAATTAAATTAATTAGAAAAGTCTGTAAAAACAGTCCTAAGAGTGTGTCCCACTAGTGAAGAAAAAACGTAGTCACAGCCTTCAACCGTTGGTATCCTGTCCTTCACTACACCCCCACTCGTGTGTGCACTTACCGGACTGCCTAACCCCTGCAGGGGTAAAAGGCATATGCAGACAGTCCTGCGATGGCGAAACCGGGAAGCGGTCCTCCGTCCAGGGATGCTATATCCTGCTCCGGCGTGATGTTATTCCCAGTGACAGGTATCCGAATGGAGTGAAAACAAAAAACACTTCATAGTGTGAATCCATAAAAGGTAGGAATTTTATTGAAAATCCATATAGTAAAAATGGTGCAAGTACAATCCATAAACTAGAGCTAAAAACGATGTGTAGATAACCGGCTCACAGCCGAGGGACAGCGTGGTAAGGCGTGCGTTCCACCACCCGACAGCTGAAACCGGAACTAACACAAGCTGGGAGAGAGAGGTGCTGACGTGTGCGTATCACGAGGCCACGCCTTACGCGTTTCGTCATCAAGACGTCATCAAAAGTGCTCATTTTAAAAGCTAATTTTCATGGTATTGTCCTAAAAAGGGTTTGGGGACCCGGGTCCTGCCCCAGGGGACATGTATCAATGCAAAAAAAAGTTGTAAAAACGGCCATTTTTTTGGGAGCAGTGATTTTAATGATATTTAAAGTAAAAAAAAAAAGTGAAATATTTCTTTAAATATCGTACCTGGGGAGTGTCTATAGTATGCCTGTAAAGTGGAGCGTGTTTCCCGTGCTTAGAACAGTCCCTGCACAAAATGTCATTTTTAAAGGAAAAAAAGTCATTTAAAATTGCTTGCAGCTTTAATGTAATGTCGGGTCCTGGCAATATGGATGAAAATCAGTGAGACAAATGGCATGGGTACCCCCCAGTCCATTACCAGGCCCTTTGGGTCTTGTATGGATATTAAGGGGAACCCCGCACCCAAATTAAAAAAGGAAACAGCAGTATACAGGCTCTGAACTCTGAACAGCAGTATACAGGCGGTGCAAACAAGACAGGGACTGTAGGTTTGTTGTTAAGTAGAATCTGTTTGTAATTTTGAACGGGTACATTTTTAACGTGTTTAGCTCCAGCCAAAAAATCTTTTTTAAGCTTTTTGGAAAACATAGGGAAGGGTTATCACCCCTGTGACATTTGTTTTGCTGTCTGTGCTCCTCTTCAGAAGATTGAATCTCACTTTTTGTCCCAATGTCAAATGTTTTTTGAAAATTTGTTTTTTTTATGAAACAAGGATTGGTGATAAAGCATCAGTGGAAAGGAGAAAAGTTTTTCCCATATTAACTCTTACAGGAGAGAATTTCCCTTCCTAGGGGTAGATTTCATCTCACTTCCTGTTGTCTCCTTCGGTTTGCAAGTAGAAGTCGTTTGTAAGTTGGATGTTTGAAAGTAGGGGCCTGCCCTATATACTCTGCAGAAATTTGGGCCTTAGGTGTTGTTGTGGCCACAACACTGTAAGCCCTCACAGGGCCCTGCTGTGAAATATTAGATCAAGAATTGTAATTACATGCCCCTGTTGAACAGGAGCAGAAAAATTGGGCCTTTGGTTGTGGTGGTGGTGCTGGTGCCACAACACTAAGTCCTCACTCGCTCTTGGTGGGCACAGAAACGGGCCCTGCTGTGAAATATTAGATCAAGAATTGTAATTACATGCCCCTGTTGAACAGGGGCTGAAAAATTGGGCCTTTGTTGGTGGTGGTGGGGCTGGTGCCACAACACTGTAAGTCCTCACTCGCTCTTGGTGGGCACAGAAACGGGCCCTTCTGTGAAATATTAGATCAAGAATTGTAATTACATGCCCATGTTAAACAGGGGCTGAAAAATTAGGCCTTAGGCACTGATGCTGGTGCCACAACACTGCAACCCCTCACAGATACTGTAGTTGGAACGCAGGAACGAGCCCTGCTGCAAAATATTGCATCAAAAACTGTAATTACACGCTCCTGTTAAACAGGGGCTGAAAAATTGGGCCTTAGGCACTGGTGCTGGTGCCACAACACTGCAACCCCTCACAGATACTCTAGTTGGAACGCAGGAACGAGCCCTGCTGCAAAGTATTGCATCAAAAATTGTAATTACATGCTGAAAAATTGGGCCTTAGGCACTGGTGGCGGCGCCCAGAACCAAAAATATTCTTACAAGCTATCAGCGTGATCATTGAGGAGGAAGAGGATAATTACTCAGGATAGTCACTCAGCATCAGCATAGGCAGTCTTTAAAGGGATCTGAGATTTCCAAAAAAATTATTCGGTTACATCAGCATCAGGTGCTTGGTAGCTGGTGGCGATCCTAGACTGATTCATTTTTATGAAGGTCAGTCGATCGACCGAGTCGGTGTACAGACGCACCCTGTGATCAGTTACAAAGCCTCCAGCAGCACTGAATGTGCGTTCCGAAAGAACGCTGGATGCAGGACAGGCCAGTAGCTCAATTGCATACTGTGCAAGCTCTGGCCAGTGATTCATCCTCAAGACCCAGTAACCCAGAGGATTCTCGGTGGGAAAGGTGTCCAAGTCAGATCTTGCCCCTAGGTATTCCTGCACCATGTAAAACAGACGCTAGCGATGGTTGCTGGAACCAATCATACCTGGGGGCTGCGGACCAAAAAATTGTCTGAACGCATCGGTCAGATGGCCACCTTCTCCACCGCTTCTTCTTTGACTGACCGAAGCCTCAGCAACACGTTGTCCAGAAACAGGAGTTTGTAACCTCCCAGTCTCTGGGAACGCGTTGCAGAGACCTTTCTGCAAAGCCTCCCGAAGATGTTTCATCCTCTGCTCCCTCTGCGACAGCAAGATAAGGTCCGCAACCTTACCCTTGTAACGTGGATCAAGGAGGGTTGCCAGCCAGTATTGGTCCTTCTGACTGATACCACGAATACGAGGATCCTTACGCAGGCTTTGCAGGATCAGGGAGGCCATGCAGCATAGGTTTGCTGAGGCATTCGGTCCGGAGTCCTCTGGGTCAGTAAGGACGACATGGTCCGCAGCCACCTCCTCCCAGCCACATACAAGTCCATGTGTTTCTTGGGACTGATCCCTTAAAGACTGCTGCTGATGCTGAGTGCCAGGCACCACCTCCATACTGACACAATCCTCCTCCTCCTCGTCCTCTTCCTGTGTGATCGGCGGGCACGCAGGAACACTGTCTGGATAAAGGGGGCCTTGAGAGCTAAGGAAGTCCTCCTCTTCCTGCCTCTGTTCTGCCTCAAGTGCCCTGTCCATTATTCCACGCAGCGTGTGCTCCAACAGGTGGACAAGGGGGACAGTGTCACTGATGCATGCACTGTCACTGCTCACCATCCTCGTGGCCTCCTTAAATAGTGACAGGACAGTGCATGCATCCCTGATCATGGCCCACTGGCGTGGGGAAAAAAAAACAAGCTCCCCTGACCCTGTCCTGGTGCCATAGTCGAACAGGTACTCATTGATGGCCCTCTGCTGCATGTGCAGCTGCTGCAGCATGGCCAACGTTGAGTTCCACCTAGTGGGCATGTCACAGATTAGGCGGTTCTTGGGCAGGTTAAACTCCTTTTGGAGGTCCGCCAGCCGAGCACTGGCATTATATGACCGGCGGAAATGCACACAGATTTTATTGGTCTGCCTCAGGACATCCTGTAAGCCCGGGTACCTGCCCAAGAACCGCTGCACCACCAAGTTAAGGACGTGAGCCAAACAGGGCACATGGGTCATTGTCCCTGTCGGTGGGCAGAGAGGAGGTTGGTGCCATTGTCGCAAACCACCATTCCTGCCTTAAGTTGGTGTGGCGTCAACCACCTCTGAACCTGCCCCTGCAGAGCTGACAGAACCTCTGCCTCAGTGTGGCTCCTGTCCCCCAAGCACACCAGCTCAAGAACCGCATGGCATCTTTTGGCCTGCGTACTTGCGTAGCCCCTTAAACGCCTACGGAGCACCGCTGGTTCCAAGGGCAAAGCACAGAAAGAGGCCATGGAGGAAGAAGAAGAGGAGGGGGTGGAGGAGAGAGGTGTGTCACAATCATTAATAGTGGCATTTTGGAGGCGTGGTGGCGGAACAACCTCCAACACTACTGCACCTTGTCCTGCAACCTTCCCAGCTGCCAGCAGAGTCACCCAATGCGCGGTGAAACTTAGGTAACGTCCCTGTCCATAAATAAAAAATGGAGTACAGCTCTGCGTTTAGATTGGAAACAAAGGGAAAATAGCAGCCAACACACCTATAAGGTAAAAAATACATAAAAATAATAAAAGTGTAGCGCTATAATTCACATCTACAAACGTGTGTATCACAATACGTTTGTGCGTATAAAAATAGTGATTGTTACCAAAACATGTATAACCATGATATGTATAATAACAAATAATTAAACCATGTTAATCACATAAAAAAATATAAATTAAAATAAGCAATAATAAAGTTTAGCGATCAAATGTGCCAGTGATTAGAAACCAGTGCTGGTTCCAAAAAAGCATCAAACAAAATAAAATCATAACTTATAACTGTCCATATTGTGGGGAAAAAATAATGAAGAAAACATCTACAAAGTTCTATGGGGTGATGAGTGGCCAGATAGTGGAAAGAAACTCCCAAATTCACAGATGGATGATTGCACCAAATATGATGAGTAGGTAGAAAGAAGACCACAAGTGTGTATAGCTTGTACATCAGTGCCGGGGCCAACACCAGAAGTAGAGGAGGCTTACCGGAACTAGTTGACCTGTAATGGCATACGCCAGACAAGTCAAAAAGGCTTAGTAACCACTGGTTTTGAAAGATGTGTTATACCCCAGATGATGGCTTTTTAGCTGAAACATGTCGGGTGGACCCCTCACGATCGCCGCTATATGATATTTGAGCTTGTTTCGTTCTTCCAAAATGTGAGTCTGTTTTTTATTATTTTAATAAATTAGTGGTTTTAAAAACGTTATTACGCTATGTGAGTCTTCTTCACTCCTTGCATGGCATATGTACTACACGTTTGGCTTGAGCTGGATTATACATGGGCGAGGAAGCTGTGCAGTTACCCCTTTCTCCACCATGTGTTGATGACATCTGATAAGACACATCTTTCAAAACCAGTGGTTACTAAGCCTTTTTGACTTGTCTGGCCTATGCCATTACAGGCCAACTAGTTCCGGTAAGCCTCCTCAACGTCCCTGTCCATGCCTGCTGGACCATGAGTCCGCGTCCAGCGAGGCATGGACATTGCCTTCCACATGCCGGTAGAGAGCTGGAATCGCCTTCCGTGAGAAAAAGTGGCGTTTGGGTACCTGCCACTGAGGAACTGCACCTTCCACAAACTCACAGAAGGGGGCAGATTCTACCAACTGAAAAGGCAGCAGTTGAAGTGCTAGCAATTTTGCCAAGCTAGCATTCAACCAGTGGGCATGTGGATGGCTGGGAGCGAACTTCTTTCGGCGGTGCAGCAGCTGGGGCAGGGAAATTTGCCTGGTAAAATCTGACGTCGGTGTACCGAAAGCAGATTGTCCGCAAGTACTTGGCTGTGACACACCTAATTCTACACCTTCATTCCTCTCAGTGCAGGTCTCAGAGAGGACTGAAGGTATAGTGGGGTTGGAGATCTCAGCTGATGAGGAGCAAGGAGAGGTCCTCTTTGTTCTTTGGTGGGGGTCTTTTAGATACGCTTGCCGAAGGAATGCATGGCAGGTCAACATATGTCTGGTCAAGCATGTGGTGCCCAAGCGGGAGATGTTTTGGCCACGCGAGATACGCTTGAAACATATGTTGCAAATAGCAGCGGTGCAATCTGATGCACTCGTCTCAAAAAAGGCCCACACCAAAGAACTTTTTGAATAACGCACAGAGACTGCAGCGCCCTGCACATGCGGAGCTTTGGGGTGTGATGCAGTCAGTGTGCTGCCCTTAGGCTGGCCCCTGGAGGGCATCCTGCCTCGTTGGTGATGTGCCTCCTCCTCCTCCCCTCTCCTATCAGGCACCCACGTTGAGTCAGTGACCTCATCATCCCCTCCCTCCTCGTCACTGGAGCAAACCTGGCAGTATGCTGCAGCAGGGGGAGCATGACTGCCAGATTGCTGTCCTTCTTGGGCACCCCCTCTGTCCGTGGTCATGTTACTGCCTTCATCTAGCTCAGTATCATCATCAGAGCCTGCCAAACGTTGGGCATACTCCTGGAGCATGTACCCAACACTGTGGTCAAACAGTTCGAGGGACTCCTCTGGAGGACATGGTGGGGCTAGGGAAGGAGTCACTGATGACATTGAGCCGGGGTGAAGAGGCCGCGTTGGCAGCTGCTTTGCCAGACAAAGTACCCTGAGCATTTGTGAGAGAGGATGAGGAGGATGAGGACGGCTTGGTCATCCACTCGACCAAGTCTTCCGCATGTTGCGGCTCAACATGGCCAGCAGCCGAAAAAAAGGCCAAGCGTGTCCCACGGCCACGTGCTGATTAGGATGCACCGTCTCTACGACCAGCACTGTTGCCTCTAGACACAGAGCCTGCTTGCCCTCTTTTATTGGCTTGTGACTGTCTGCCTCTCCTTGTTGGCCTTCCAGACATACTAGTGGCCTGTAGCTGCACTAAGCTGGGATATATATATATATATATATATATATGTACTGATACTGCAGCTAGCAAAATCAACTGCCTGCCTGTAGTATGAGAACACCACCAACCTTCTACAGGTAGCTTTAGCTGAACACTGCAGAGCTCGCAAAAAACTAACTTGTAGCTTATTTAGCTGCCTGCAGTAGTGATAGGATCAGGAAAACACCACCAACCTTCTACAGGTAGCTTTAGGTGAACACTGTGCAGAGCTCGCCAAAAAATAACATGTAGCTTATTTAGCTGCCTGCGGTAGTGATAGGATCAGGAAAACACCACCAACCTTCTACAGGTAGCTTTAGGTGAACACTGTGCAGAGCTCGCTAAAAAATAACTTGTAGCTTATTTAGCTGCCTGCGGTAGTGATATGATCAGGAAAACACCACCAACCTTCTACAGGTAGCTTTAGCTGAACACTGTGCAGAGCTCGCACTACACTAACTTGTAGCTTATTTAGCTGCTTGCGGTAGTGATAGGATCAGGAAAACACCACCAACCTTCTACAGGTAGCTTTAGGTGAACACTGTGCAGAGCTCGCAAAAAAATAACTTGTAGGTTTAGCTGAACACTGTGAGGAGGACGCACTACACTAACTTGTAGCTTTAGCTGAACACTGTGCAGAGGTCACACTACACTAACTTGTAGTTTTAGCTGAACACTGTGAGGAGGACGCACTACACTAACTTGTAGCTTTAGCTGAACACTGTGCAGAGGTCGCACTACACTAACTTGTAGTTTTCACTGAACACTGTGAGGAGGACACACTACACCAACTTGTAGCTTTAGCTGGACACTGTGAGGAGGACGCACTACGCTAACTTGTAGCTTTAGCTGAACACTGTGCAGAGGTCGCACTACACTAAATTGTAGGTTTAGCTGAATACTGTGAGGAGGACGCACTACACTAACTTGTAGCTTTAGCTGAACACTGTGTAGAGGTCGCACTACACTAACTTGTAGTTTTAGCTGAACACTGTGAGGAGGACGCACTACACTAACTTGTAGTTTTAGCTGAACACTGTGCAGAGGTCGCACTACACTAACTTGTAGTTTTCACTGAACACTGTGAGGAGGACACACTACACCAACTTGTAGCTTTAGCTGAACACTGTGCAGAGGTCGCACTACACTAACTTGTAGTTTTACCTGAAAACTATGAGGAGGACGCACTACACTAACTTGTATCTTTAGCTGAACACTGTGCAGAGGTCGCACTACACTAACTTGTAGTTTTCGCTGAACACTGTGAGGAGGACACACTACACCAACTTGTAGCTTTAGCTGAACACTGTGAGGAGGACGCACTACCCTAACTTGTAGCTTTAGCTGAACACTGTGCAGAGGTCACACTAAACTAACTTGTAGTTTTAGCTGAACACTTTGAGGAGGATGCACTACACTAACTTGTAGCTTTAGCTGAACACTGTGAGGAGGACGCACTACCCTAACTTGTAGCTTTAGCTGAACACTGTGCACTACACTAACTTGTAGTTTTAGCTGAACACTGTGCAGAGGTCACACTAAACTAACTTGTAGCTTTAACTGAACACTGTGAGGGGGACGCACTACACTAACTGTAAATAGTCTAGCTGCCTGACTGTGGTACTAATAGGATCAAAAGAACACCAGCCATTTTCTTCGGGTAGCTGTAAATACTGTAACAAGACAAGCCTGCCTGTCAGTAGGAAGATAACAGGAACGGATCTAGCTAAACTGAATACAGTGTATATATATATATATATATATATATATATATATATATATATATATATATATATATATATATACACAACACCTGGGATGCATATATATACACAATACACTGTAAGTGCAGCTAACTCACTGACTGTCCTGCCTAATCTAGCTAACTCAAATGAAATGACACTGTCTCTCTGTCTCTGTCTCTCAACGCCGGAACGCACTACACAGGGCCGCCGTGCAGGCGGCCTTATATAGTGTGGGGCGTGTTCTAGACCCCCTGAGCCATAATTGGCCAAATCCACCCTGGCTTTGGCCAATTACAGCTCTCTCTACCGACGACGCTGTGATTGGCCAAGCATGCGGGTCATAGTGCATGCTTGGCCAATCATCAGCCAGCAATGCACTGCGATGCCGCAGTGAATTATGGGCCATGACGCGCCACACGAATTTGGCGCGAACGGCCCATATCGTTCGCAATTCGACAAATGGTTGAGCAGCCGATGTTCGAGTAGAAGACGAAGCTCATCCCTAGCCTGCTTCACTTACCTGATAGCAGAGCCTGATATGATGAGGAAGGCCTCTCTTTCACCTCTGATTTAGGGCCCCTGATAGTTTGAACAGAAGGCACAAGAGTGCAGTGGCACAAGTGCTTGTAGGTCTTGCTAACAGCAGAGCAGGTGTCCACAACAGGCAGGGGTAGTCGTCAGTGGTCTTCAGTGAAGCAGACAGGCTGGATGTTAGCTAGTAGACAGCAGACTGAAGCAGACTGGTACTGGTGACAGCAGGCAGGTGATGCATATAATGGCAGCATACCATAAAGTAGACACAGCTGAATGGTAGGCAGGTACCAGTGACAGCAGGAGGAATAGCAGAGTCAGGAAGGCTAGGTCATACACTGCCAGGACAGATCAGGTACAGGGGCACAGGCAAGAGAGTGGTCACAGTACAAGCTGAGTCAGGAACCGATCAGTGGAGCAGTAGCAAACGGAGCAGGCAGAAGCGGTGGTCAGAAGACAAGTTGAGGTCAGTACAGACAGAGTTCAGGGACTAGTCAGGACTAGCCGGGTTAGCAACAGGATACAGGATCACAGGGTCTCTGGACACACAGAAGGCTGTAGACAAAGCAGCGCTTGAACCTGAACACTAGCTCAGTCTAAATAGCCCATTTGGCATCACTATCTGTCACTAGTGCGCATGACCATGTTAAAACCTACTTCCATGAGAAGGAATGTGAATTAGCCTGTGAAGATAGCAAAAAAACACGAACTACATGTATCATCACAGGGTGATACTGTGGATATACAAGGAACAGTGTGCCAACGTCCCGATATTGTTTGGAAGAATTTAGAGTATAAACATGGACTATAGGTACAAGTATACATTAGGTAAAAAATTTAAAGTATTTAATAGGATAACGTTAAAACTATTGTATACAAACACATTAAAAAAACATATAATGGAGTGACCTCAAGGACTCTTGTAACACCTCAAATACATATATATATATATATATATATACCACATGTAACAAACACAAAGGTTTGGAGTGCATAGAATGATATATAGAATGATCTAAATGGTATAAGCCGTGTTCGGAGGTCGCTCAGAAAATCGCTCCAAATGTTACACGAATTGATGCGCTTCTTCAGGAGCTTGCGTATCTAGGCATGAAGGAAGAAATTATAGGAATACATCAAAATATCTGGAAAAACTTGATTTTATATAAATAAAAAGATGATAGTCACTCTGGTGAGGCTATCAAAAAGTTGGTACTGAGGCAGAGATGCTGGGAGGGCTCCCCTTGCGGCCGAGCGCAGCATACCACTGAAGGTGGAACAGCAGGTGTGGTGCCCACAGAAGCATGGGTGCCGGGTTGCTGGAGACAGGCGTGCTTGGAAGGTCCAGGAGACAGAGACCAGTGGGGTAATGAATAGCGGAGCCGGGAGCCAGGCCAGGCCTAAGGTCAGCTGCATCCTAATACAGGGAGCAGGATAAGCAGAGTCCTTTAGCCAGGCCGGGATCAGATGCTGGGAGTAGGCAGGAGGAAGTCAGGTGCAAGCCAAAGGGTCAAGCCAGAGGATTAGGAAGAGAAGGTCAAAACAAGCCGGGTCGGTACACAGGAGATCAGATCAGCAGATAATACAGGGCACAGGAATACAGGGGGAGCTGAAGACAAACCAGCAATTGCAGATACTAGCAAACTTCCTTATATAGGCCCATGTGACCTGCTGGTAGAGATACTGGGTCCTAAAGTCCTTCTGCTAGAGATGCTGGGTCCTATAGCCCTTCTCCTGCTGTTGGTTCCCTGACCGTGCCCCACCCCCCCAGCCTCCGGATGCCCATTTGGGCCATTTTCTCAGGGTATTTGGACCAAAACTCTCGGAGGAGCCTAGGGGCATGTACATTGGCCTCAGGTTCCAAGGAGCTCTCCTTGGGTGGATACCCCCTCCATTTAATCAAGAACTGAATTGTCCTACCACTCCGTCGACCGTCAAGGATGGATTCCACTTCAAATTCAGTCTCGTCTCCTAACAGGAACGGAGGTGGGGGTACTTCTTCTCTACCTGAAAAAGAACTAGAAATGGCATGTTTAAGTAGTGCAACATGAAATACAGGGTAGATTCTATCAAATTCAGGTAAGGCAAGTTCGAAGGCTACTGGATTTATTTCACGTTTAATTTCAAAAGGACCAACGAACTTTGGCCCCAACTTTCGGGATGGACATGGCAGTTTGAGGTTTGCAGATGGGAGCCACACTTTGTCCCCCACTTTAAAGGCAGGGTTTCCTCTTCTCTTCTTGTCATATTGTTTCTTATACCCTTCTTGGGCTTTCGGCATTGTGTCCTGGAGAATTTGATAATTGGTTTGAATTAAATTAATTCTGTCCTGAACTGCCGGAACTGAAGATTCGGAGATGATTTAGGGTAGAAATGAGGGATGGTAGCCATAATTCGCCCAGATGGCGACTGGTTGGTAGCAGTGTGCACAGAGTTATTGTATGCAAATTCCGCACAGGGCAATAATGACATCCAATCCTCCTGAGAAAAGTAACAAAAGCATCTTAGATACTGCTCTAACGTTTGGTTAGTCCTTTCCGTTTGACCGTTGCTCTGGGGATGGTAGGCTGTGGATAAACATGTTTCAATTGACAGCAATTTGCAAAGGTTCCTCCAGAACCTAGAGGTGAATTGAACACCTCTATCTGATACAATGTTGTCTGGTACATCATGCAATCTGACTATTTCTTTGATGAAAGTTTTTGCTGTGTCCATGGCGGAAGGTGTGCCCATCATTGTCAAGAAGTGTGCCATCTTAAATAGCCGGTCTACTACTACCAAGATGGTTGTTGATTCTTCTGAAGGGGGTAAATCCACGATAAAATCTAATGAAATATTTTTCCAAGGCTGTTCCAGGACTGGCAGAGGTCTTAACAG
The DNA here is from genome assembly GCA_037952925.1 of Lithobates clamitans. Taxonomy (NCBI): domain Eukaryota; kingdom Metazoa; phylum Chordata; class Amphibia; order Anura; family Ranidae; genus Lithobates; species Lithobates clamitans. Next base: position 7,626,066 of record JBBGZY010000430.1, on the reverse strand, counting down.
GCCCCAGGATTTAATGTTGGACCCCTTATTCTGCTGGCATGTTGTGCAGGAATTGACATACTCCTTACAATCGGATCTCAGCGTGGGCCACCATAAAGACCATTGGACCAGTTTGGTCGTTTTTCGGACCCCAAAGTGGCCAGCCAATTGGTGGTTGTGGTCGTTAAAACCTGAAGCCTGGCTTACTGTGGGACAAAAATCTTGTTTTGATGCCAAAGGAGCCCCTCCTGGCTTCTTGGAAAGGAGATTTCTGCCTCCGTGCACTGAGTGGATGCCTGCTCAACTGAAATCCTTAAATCAGGCTGGATCAAGAGGAAATTTTGAGGGGACAGAAATGAACTGGGTGTGACCACTTCCGGGGTGTCAGGGAACATTCGGGACAAGGCGTCAGCTTTTCCATTCTTAGACCCTGGGCGGAAGGTGATATGAAAGTTAAACCTAGAAAAGAATAGAGCCCATCGAGCCTGCTGGGGTCGCTTGGCCGTGCGGAGACATTCTATGTTTTTATGACCTGTAAAGATTAAGATAGAATGGATGGCACCTTCCAGGAGATAGAGCAGTCTTAATTGCCAAGAGCTCCCGATCCCCCACGTCTAATTCTTCTCCGGCTGACTCATCTTCTGTGAGAAGGCCATGGGGTGAAGTAGGGCTTTGGGCCCCTGATGTTGGGAAAGGACTGCCCCCATGGCTACTTCGGAGGCATCGATTTCCAGGACATAGGGTAAGGTAGGATCAAGATGCTGTAAGATAGGTGCGGAGGTAAAGAGGAGCTTCAGTTGATCAAAGGCAGTTTGTGCTGCTACGGAACACTGGAATCTGGTATGTTGGCGGGTTATCTGGGTAATAGGCACTACAATGCTAGAGAAGTTCTTTATAAATCTCCCGAAGTAATTTGTGAAGCCGATGAACCTCTGAACACCCTTCTTATCAGATGGAGCCAGCCACTCAAGGATAGCCTTCACCTTTTGAGGATCCATAGCTAACCCATTAGTGGTGATGATGAGTTCAAGGAATTGAATTGTCATCTTCTCAAAGTCGCATTTCTCGGCTTTTACATACAATCCATGTGTTCTGAGGATGCCCAGTACCTTTTTTACATGCGTTCTGTGAAGATCCAGAGTAGCTGAGAATATGAAAATATCATCGAGGTAGACGATAACGAAGTGGTCTAAGTACTGCCGAAAAATATTATTTATGAAATGTTGGAATGGGGCCGGGGCATTGCATAGTCCAAATGGCATTACTTAGTATTCAAAGTGCCTGAAACTTGTTCTGAATGCTGTTTTCCACTCACCCCTCTCTCGGATACGGACAAGATTGTAAGCTCCACGTAGGTCTAGTTTGGTGAAAATGTTGGCTGTATGAAACCTCTGGAAGAGTTTAGGGATGAGGGGGAGCGGATAGAGATTTTTGAGAGTAATTTTGTTTATGTCCCTGTAGTCCACACATGGCCTCAAGGTTTTATCCTTTTTCTCAAAAAAAAAAATGCCGGCACCGGCGCGAGAGGAAGAAGGGCGGATAAATCCCTTTTCAAGGTTTTCATCAACATAATGCCTCAAAGTTTCAAGTTCAGTCTCGGAAAGGGGAAAAATACGGCCAAAAGGAATCTCAGCCCCTGGTAGCAACTCAATGGGGCAATCGTAGGGACGATGCGGGGGTAGAGTATCTGCCTTCTTCTTGTCAAAAACATCTCGGAACTCATGGTAGGCTGCTGGTATATTGGAATCCACACTGGGTGTGGGTAGGACAGACAGACAACTAGATAAGTCCTTGGATTCAGGAGCAAAACAATGCTGCTGGTGGTAGGAAGAAGTGAAGAGAACTTGCCTTTTGGACCAGTCAATCTGAGGATTGTGCGCTTGTAGCCATGGAATTCCCAGGATCACAGGGAATATAGGGGAGCTCAGGACATCAAAACGTAGAAATTCCTGGTGACTAGAATTGATGGAGGTAAGGATAGGTGCCGTTTCTTGGGTGACATGCACGGAACTAGGCATAGAGCCAGATGGACGGTCAGTCTTTACCTTTTGTGGTGAAGAGGGATAGAGAGTCTCTTTGCCAAGGTCAGATCCAAGAAACAGCTGCATGCCCCGGAATCCACTATTGCTTGGAGATGAACTTCCTCTCCTGCCACCAGTAACGTGACAGGAAAACTGATATGGTTTGGAGAAAACCTGGATACCTGAAAATTGACCGGAGTGCGGGAACAGATTTCCTGGGTCTTACAGGGCAAAATGTTATGTAATGTCCTGTTCCCCCACAGTAGAAGCAAAGGTTCACCTGTTGGCGATGAAGTCTCTCCTCTGAAGTTAATGTTGGATGGGCCAGGCCAAGCTACATGGGGTTGGATGTAGATTGGACCTCGGGCTGCCGAAGGGTTTGGATACGTTCAGACCGGCGTTCCCGTAAGCGTCTATCAAGTTGAATGGTCAGTAGGATGAGACCTTCTGGTGTTGAGGGGGTCTCAATTCTAGACAGTTCATCCTTGAGGGATTCGGACAGCCCCAGCCGATACTGATAACTTAACGCTGCCTCGTTCCAACCTGAGTCTGAGGACCAGGTACGGAATTCCACCGTGTAATCTTCTGCAGGGCGCTGACCCTGCCGTAGGGTATGCAGAGCAGCTTCAGCAGTGGCCACCCGCAGCGGGTCATCGTATAATTGGGCCATGGTTTCGAAGAACTGGTCCACAGAGTTGATGAGAGGACTCTCCTGCTCCAATAAGCCATGAGCCCATACTTGGGGTTCATCAGTCAACAAAGAAATAATGAATCCCACCTGCACTGTTTCAGTGGAAAAAGTCCGTGGTTGCAGGGCCAAGTATAGGTGACAGGCGTTCTTAAAGGATCTGAATTTCTTCCGATCACCGGAGAAGCAATCTGGTGTTGGTACTCGTGGTTCCGGAGGGGGTATCACCACAGTATGAGTAACTACCAGAGGGTTGGCTGAAGACAGCCCTTGATCTGTGGTGGTAGGTGTCGCAGACAGGTGCTGCAGGCGGTCCTCTAACTGAAAGTACCCTTGCTGGAGTTTTTGAATGACCTGAGTGAGGGCCGTGATTTGTAGACTTGCGGCTTCCAGCAGGGAGACACCTCCGTCGGCCTCTGACATGGCTGGTTTGTACTATCAAGAACTTGGTAGGAGGCTGAAATGCTGGGAGGGCTCCCCTTGTGGACGAGTGCAGCACACCACTGAAGGTGGAACAACAGGTGTGGTGCCCACAGATGCATGGGTGCTGGGTTGCTGGAGACAGGCATGCTTGGAAGGTCCAGGAGACAGAGACCAGCGGGGTAATCAATAGTGGAGCCGGGAGCCGGGAGCCAGGCCAGGGGTCATTCACAGAGAGACAGTCCAGGATCAGAATGACCTACGGTCAGCTGCGTCTTAATACAGGGAGCAGGATAACCAGAGTCCAATAGCCAGGTTGGGGTCAGATGCTGGGAGCAGGCAGGAGGAAGTCAGGTGCAAGGCAAAGGGTCAAGCCAGTGGATCAGGAAGAGCAGGTCAAAACAAGCCGGGTCGGTACACAGGAGATCAGATCAGCAGATAATACAGGGCACAGGAACACAGGGGGAGCTGCAGATAAACCAGCAATTTCAGACACTAGCAGACTTCCTTATATAGACCCATGTGACCTGCTGGTAGAGATACTGGGTCCTAAAGTCCTTCTGCCAGAGATGCTAGGTCCTAAAGTCCTTCTCCTGCCATAAGTGCTGGTAGAGATGCTGGGTCCTGGAGCCCTTCTCCTGCTGTTGATTCCCTGACAGAAGCCCAACAGTGCATGCAGCCCAGAACGGGTAACCAAAGAGGGGACAAGAAACAGGGCCCCTCCATGTGGGCACATATACATATATATATATATAGCAAGATGGCATATTAGCAGTAAAAAATATATAGTTGAACATACGGCCAACGTAAACTATATTATTGTACTCTAGCAAATGAATATTTACATAGTTAAAAAGTTCTCACAGAATAATATCAAGATATAGATTTATGAATAAACACAGGTGAGGAGAATTGTCCCATAGTTTCAAAGTAAAAAAATCTATAAAAGAAGAAGAAAAAAAGGGGAGACATGATGGCAGCATGTGTATGTATACACATATAACACCCAAAAAAATGGCATACTTAGCAGCACGCACATACTAGAGTCAAACCTACAGGTATCGTACACATGGCCATTTGGTTTAAAAATGTTCAAACAAATTACGTAGACAGATGTTAAAGGGTGGCTTACCATAGGCTAAGTACAGGCGTGTAGTCAAAACTATGTACGGCTAATAAGTGTCACCACCAAACAAGAGGTGCTAGATAGACAATGGTAAATACCTATCTACAACGGCAGAATGAGTGAACTGACGTCAATATAAATTGTTGTAACAATAACCAGCGATGTCCATTGGTAGCGAGGAGAGTGTTTGGCTAAAATAGCCATTTTCCATAGCCATAACCATAGCCAGGGGAAAATGAAAAGAGAGCAATAAAGTATTGATATTAGCACCAATATGGCTAAAAAAAAAAAATACAAAAATATATTTGCTCAATATTAGCCACTAGTCTTACCTTTGTGGACAAAAGCTGTGGTAAAAGATAAAGAACGAGCAACCGCCGTGTGTGGTCAAGTGAAGATATAGTAGCCTGTAGGGATGAGCCGAACACCCCCCGGTTCGGTTCGCACCAGAACCCGCGAACGGACCGAAAGTTTGCACGAACGTTAGAACCCCATTGACGTCTATGGGACTCGAACGTTCGAAATCAAAAGTGCTCATTTTAAAGGCTAATTTGCATGGTATTGTCCTAAAAAGGGTTTGGGGACCCGGGTCCTACCCCAGGGGACATGTATCAATGCAAAAAAAACTTTTAAAAACGGCCGTTTTTTCGGGAGCAGTGATTTTAATGATGCTTAAAGTAAAAAAAAAAAAGTGAAATATTCCTTTAAATATCCTGGGGGGTGTCTATAGTATGCCTGTAAAGTGACGCGTGTTTCCCATGTTTAGAACAGTCCCTGCACCAAATGTCATTTTTAAAGGAAAAAATCTCATTTAAAACTGCTTGCGGGTTTAATGTCATGTCGGGTCATGGCAATATGGATGAAAATCAGTGAGACAAACGGCATGGGTACCCCCCAGTCCATTACCAGGTCCTTTGGGTCTTGTATGGATATTAAGGGGAGCCCCGCACCCAAATTAAAATAAGGAAAGGTGTGGGGCCACCAGGCCCTATATACTCTGAACAGCAGTATACAGGCGGTGTAAACAAGACAGGGACTGTAGGTTTGTTGTTAAGTAGAATCTGTTTGTAATTTTGAACATTTTTAACGTGTTTAGCTCCAGCCAAAAAATCTTTTCTAAGCTTTTTGGAAAACATAGGGAAGGGTTATCACCCCTGTGACATTTGTTTTGCTGTCTTTCCTCCTCTTCAGAAGATTTCACCTCACTTTTTTGTCCCAATGAAAAATGTTTTTTGAAAATGTGGGTTTTTTTGTGGAACAAGGATTGGAAAGCATCAGTGGAAAGGAGAAATTGTTTTCCCATATTAACTCTTACAGGAGAGAATTTCCCTTCCTAGGGGTAGATTTCATCTCACTTCCTGTTGTCTCCTTACGTTTGCAAGTAGGAGTCGTTTGTAAGTTAGATGTTTGAAAGTAGGGTCCTGCCCTATATACTCAGCAGAAATTTGGGCCTTAGGTGTTGCTGTGGCCACAACACTGTAAGCCCTCACAGGGCCCTGCTGTGAAATATTAGATCAAGAATTGTAATTACATGCCCCTGTTGAACAGGAGCTGAAAAATTAGGCCTTAGGCACTGGTGCTGGTGCCACAACACTGCAACCCCTCACAGACACTCTAGTTGGAACGCAGGAACGAGCCCTGCTGCAAAGTATTGCTTTAAAAATTGTAATTACACGCCCCTGTTAGACAGGGGCAGAAAAATTGGGCCTTAGGCACTGGTGCTGGTGCCACAACACTGCAACCCCTCACAGACACTCTAGTTGGAACGCAGGAACGAGCCCTGCTGCAAAGTTTTGCATCAAAAATTGTAATTACACGCCCCTGTTAGACAGGGGCAGAAAAATTGGGCCTTAGGCACTGGTGCTGGTGCCACAACACTGCAACCCCTCACAGACACTCTAGTTGCAACGCAGGAACGAGCCCTGCTGCTAAGTATTGCATCAAAAATTGTAATTACACGCCCCTGTTAGACAGGGGCAGAAAAATTGGGCCTTAGGCACTGGTGCTGGTGCCACAACACTGCAACCCCTCACAGACACTCTAGTTGGAATGCAGGAACGAGCCCTGCTGCAAAGTATTACATCAAAAATTGTAATTACACGCCCCTGTTAAACAGGGGCTGAAAAATTGTGCCTTAGGCACTGGTGGTAGCGCCCAGAACCAAAAATGTTCTTACAAGCTATCAGCATGATGATTGAGGAGGAAGAGGATAATTACTCAGGGATAGTCACTCAGCATCAGCATAGGCAGTCTTTGAAGGGATCTGAGATTTCAAAAAAAATTATTCGGTTACATCAGCATCAGGTGCTTGGTAGCTGGTGGTGATCCAAGACTGATTCATTTTTATGAAGGTCAGCCGATCGACCGAGTCGGTGGACAGACGCACCCTGTGATCGGTTACCACGCCTCCAGCAGCACTGAATGTGCGTTCCGAAAGAACGCTGGATGCAGGACAGGCCAGTAGCTCAATTGCATACTGTGCAAGCTCTGGCCAGTGATCCATCCTCAAGACCCAGTAACCCAGAGGATTTTCGGTGGGAAAGGTGTCCAAGTCTGATCTTGCCCCTAGGTATTCCTGCACCATGTAAAACAGACGCTGGCGATGGTTGCTGGAACCGATCATACCTTGGGGCTGCGGACCAAAAAATTGTCTGAACGCATCGGTCAGACGGCCACCTTCTCCACCGCTCCTTCTTTGACTGACCGAAGCCTCAGCAACACGTTGTCCAGAAACAGGAGTTTGTAACCTCCCAGTCTCTGGGAACGCGTTGCACAGACCTTTCTGCAAGGCCTCCCGAAGATGTTTCATCCTCTGCTCCCTCTGCGATGGCAAGATAAGGTCCGCAACCTTACCCTTGTAACGTGGATCAAGGAGGGTTGCCAGCCAGTATTGGTCCTTCTCCTTGATACCACGAATACGAGGATCCTTACGCAGGCTTTGCAGGATCAGGGAGGCCATGCAGCGTAGGTTTGCTGAGGCATTCGGTCCGGAGTCCTCTGGGTCACTAAGGACAACAACGTCCGCAGCCACCTCCTCCCAGCCACGTACAAGTCCATGTGTTCCTTGGGACTGATCCCTTAAAGACTGCTGCTGATGCTGAGTGCCAGGCTCCACCTCCATACTGACACAATCTTCCTCCTCCTCCTCCTCGTCCTCTTCCTGTGTGATCGGCGGGCACGCAGGAACACTGTCTGGATAAAGGGGGCCTTGAGAGCTAAGGAAGTCCTCCTCTTCCTGCCTCTGTTCTGCCTCAAGTGCCCTGTCCATTATTCCACCCAGCGTGTGCTCCAACAGGTGGACAAGGGGGACAGTGTCACTGATGCATGCACTGTCAGTGCTCACCATCCTCGTGGCCTCCTCGAATGGTGACAGGACAGTGCATGCATCCCTGATCATGACCCACTGGCGTGGGGAAAAAAAACCAAGCTCCCCTGACCCTGTCCTGGTGTCATAGTCGCACAGGTGATTGATGGCCCTCTGCTGCGTGTGCAGCCGCTGCAGCATGGCCAACGTTGAGTTCCACCTGGTGGGCATGTCACAGATTAGGCGGTTCTTGGGCAGGTTAAACTCCTTTTGGAGGTCCGTCAGCCGAGCACTGGCATTATATGACCGGCGGAAATGCACACAGACTTTCCTGGCCTGCCTCAGGACATCCTGTAAGCCTGGGTACCTTCCCAAGAACCGCTGCACCACCAAGTTAAGGACGTGAGCCAAACAGGGCACATGGGTCATTTGTCCCTGTCAGAGGGCAGAGAGGAGGTTGGTGCCATTGTCGCAAACCACCATTCCTGCCTTAAGTTGGCGTGGCGTCAACCACCTCTGAACCTGCCCCTGCAGAGCTGACAGAACCTCTGCCCCAGTGTGGCTCCTGTCCCCCAAGCACACCAGCTCAAGCACCGCATGGCATCTTTTGGCCTGCGTACTTGCGTAGCCCCTTGAACGCCTACGGAGCACCGCTGGTTCCGAGGAAGAGGCCATGGAGGAAGAAGAAGAGGAGGGGGTGGAGGAGAGAGGTGTGTCACAATCAGCATTTTGGAGGCGTGGTGGCGGAACAACCTCCAACACTACTGCACCTTGTCCTGCATCCTTCCAAGCTGCCAGCAGAGTCACCCAATGCGCCGTGAAACTTAGGTAACGTCCGTGTCCATGCCTGCTGGACCATGAGTCAGCGGTAATATGCACCTTACCGCTGACCGCCCTGTCCAGCGAGGCATGGACATTGCCTTCCACATGCCGGTAGAGAGCCGGAATCGCCTTCCGTGAGAAAAAGTGGCTTTTGAGTACCTGCCACTGAGGAACCGCACATTCCACAAACTCACGGAAGGGGGCAGAGTCTACCAACTGAAAAGGCAGCAGTTGAAGTGCTAGCAATTTTGCCAAGCTAGCATTCAACCGCTGGGCATGTGGATGGCTGGGAGCAAACTTCTTTCGGCGGTGCAGCAGCTGGGGCAGGGAAATTTGCCTGGTACAATCTGACGTCGGTGTACCAAAAGCACAATTGCCCACAAGTACTTGGCTGTGACACACCTAATTCTACACCTTCATTCCTCTCACTGCAGGTCTCAGAGAGGACTGAAGGTCTAGTGGGGTTGGAAATCTCAGCTGATGAGGAGCAAGGAGAGATCCTCTTTGTTCTTTGGTGTGGGTCTTTTAGATAGGCTTGCCAACGAACTGCATGGCAGGTCAACATATGTCTGGTCAAGCATGTGGTACCCAAGCGGGAGATGTTTTGGCCACGCGAGATACGCTTGAGACATATGTTGCAAATAGCAGCGGTGCGATCTGATGCACTCGTCTCAAAAAAGGCCCACACCAAAGAACTTTTTGAATAACGCGTAGAGACTGCAGCGCCCTGCACATGTGGAGCTTTGGGGTGTGATGCAGTCAATGTGCTGCCCTTAGGCTGGCCCCTGGAGGGCATCCTGCCTCGTTGGTGATGTGCCGCCTCCTCCTCCTCCTCCTCCTCCTCCTCCTCTCTCCTATCAGGCACCCACGTTGAGTCAGTGACCTCATCATCCCCTCCCTCCTCATCACTGGAGCAAACCTGGCAGTATGCTGCAGCAGGGGGAGCATGACTGCCAGATTGCTGTCCTTCTTGGGCACCCCCTCTGTCCGTGCTCATGTTACTGCCTTCATCAAGCTCAGTATCATCATCAGAGCCTTCCAAACGCTGGGCATCCTCCTGGAGCATGTACCCAACACTGTGGTCAAACAGTTCGAGGGAATCCTCATGAGGACATGGTGGAGCTAGGGAAGGAGTCACTGATGACATTGAGCTGAGGGAAGAGGCCGCTGCTTTGCCAGACAAAGCACCCTGGGCATGGGTGAGAGAGGATGAGGAGGATGAGGATGGCTTGGTCATCCACTCGACCAAGTCTTCCGCATGTTGCGGCTCAACACGGCCAGCTGCCGAAAAAAAGGCCAAGCGTGTCCCATGGCCACGTGCTGATGAGGATACACCGTCTCCACGACCAGCACTAGACACAGAGCCTGCTTGCCCTCTCTTATTGGCTTGTGACTGTCTGCCTCTCCTTCTTGGCCTTCCAGACATACTAATGGCCTGTAGCTGCACTAAGCTGGGATAGAACACCTGTAATTTTCTTCAGGTAGCTTTATATACTGTAACCAGACAAGCCTGCCTGTCAGTAGGAAGATAACAGGAACGGATTTAGCTGAACACTGTGAGCAGGACGCACTGTACTAAATGTAAATAGTCTAGCTGCCTGACCGTGGTACTAATAGGATCAAATAGAACACCTGTAATTTTCTTCAGGTAGCTTTATATACTGTAACCAGACAAGCCTGCCTGTCAGTAGGAAGATAACAGGAACGGATCTAGCTGAACACTGTGAGCAGGACGCACTGTACTAAATGTAAATAGTCTAGCTGCCTGACCGTGGTACTAATAGGATCAAATAGAACACCTGTAATTTTCTTCAGGTAGCTTTATATACTGTAACCAGACAAGCCTGCCTGTCAGTAGGAAGATAACAGGAACGGATCTAGCTGAACACTGCGAGCAGGACGCACTGTACTAAATGTAAATAGTCTAGCTGCCTGACCGTGGTACTAATAGGATCAAATAGAACACCTGTAATTTTCTTCAGGTAGCTTTATATACTGTAACCAGACAAGCCTGCCTGTCAGTAGGAAGATAACAGGAACGGATCTAGCTGAACACTGTGAGCAGGACGCACTGCACTAAATGTAAATAGTCTAGCTGCCTGACCGTGGTACTAATAGGATCAAATAGAACACCTGTAATTTTCTTCAGGTAGCTTTATATACTGTAACCAGACAAGCCTGCCTGTCAGTAGGAAGATAACAGGAACGGATCTAGCTGAACACTGTGAGCAGGACGCACTGCACTAAATGTAAATAGTCTAGAAGATAACAGGAACGGATCTAGCTGAACACTGTGAGCAGGATGCACTGCACTAAATGTAAATAGTCTAGAAGATAACAGGAACGGATCTAGCTGAACACTGTGAGCAGGACGCACTGCACTAAATGTAAATAGCAGGAACGGATCTAGCTGAACACTGTGAGCAGGACGCACTGCACTAAATGTAAATAGCAGGAACGGATCTAGCTGAACACTGTGAGCAGGACGCACTGCACTAAATGTAAATAGTCTAGAAGATAACAGGAACGGATCTAGCTGAACACTGTGAGCAGGATGCACTGCACTAAATGTAAATAGCAGGAACGGATCTAGCTGAACACTGTGAGCTGGACGCACTGCACTAAATGTAAATAGCAGGAACGGATCTAGCTGAACACTGTGAGCAGGACGCACTGCACTAAATGTAAATAGCAGGAACGGATCTAGCTGAACACTGTGAGCAGGACGCACTGCACTAAATGTAAATAGTCTAGAAGATAACAGGAACGGATCTAGCTGAACACTGTGAGCAGGACGCACTGCACTAAATGTAAATAGCAGGAACGGATCTAGCTGAACACTGTGAGCAGGACGCACTGCACTAAATGTAAATAGTCTAGAAGATAACAGGAACGGATCTAGCTGAACACTGTGAGCAGGATGCACTGCACTAAATGTAAATAGCAGGAACGGATCTAGCTGAACACTGTGAGCTGGACGCACTGCACTAAATGTAAATAGCAGGAACGGATCTAGCTGAACACTGTGAGCAGGACGCACTGCACTATATGTAAATAGCAGGAACGGATCTAGCTGAACACTGTGAGCAGGACGCACTGCACTAAATGTAAATAGTCTAGAAGATAACAGGAACGGATCTAGCTGAACACTGTGAGCAGGACGCACTGCACTAAATGTAAATAGCAGGAACGGATCTAGCTGAACACTGTGAGCTGGACGCACTGCACGAAATGTAAATAGCAGGAACGGATCTAGCTGAACACTGTGAGCAGGACGCACTGCACTAAATGTAAATAGCAGGAACGGATCTAGCTGAACACTGTGAGCAGGACGCACTGCACTAAATGTAAATAGCAGGAACGGATCTAGCTGAACACTGTGAGCAGGACGCACTGCACTAAATGTAAATAGTCTAGAAGATAACAGGAACGGATCTAGCTGAACACTGTGAGCAGGACGCACTGCACTAAATGTAAATAGCAGGAACGGATCTTGCTGAACACTGTGAGCTGGACGCACTGCACTAAATGTAAATAGCAGGAACGGATCTAGCTGAACACTGTGAGCAGGACGCACTGCACTAAATGTAAATAGCAGGAACGGATCTAGCTGAACACTGTGAGCAGGACGCACTGCACTAAATGTAAATAGCAGGAACGGATCTAGCTGAACACTGTGAGCAGGACGCACTGCACTAAATGTAAATAGTCTAGAAGATAACAGGAACGGATCTAGCTGAACACTGTGAGCAGGACGCACTGCACTAAATGTAAATAGTCTAGATAGAAGATAACAGGAACGGATCTAGCTAAACTGAATACAGTGTATATATATATATATGCAACACCTGGGATGCATATATATACACAATACACTGTAAGTGCAGCTAACTGACTGACTGTTCTGCCTAATCTATCTAACTCAAATCAAATGACACTGTCTCTCTCTCTCTCTATCTCTCAGCACACCGGAACACACACTACACAGGGCCGCCGTGCAGGCGGCCTTATATAGTGTGGGGTGTGTACTAAATCCCCTGAGCCATAATTGGCCAAAGCCACCCTGGCTTTGGCCAATTACAGCTCTCTCTACTGACGGCGCTGTGATTGGCCAAGCATGCGGGTCATAGTGCATGCTTGGCCAATCATCAGCCAGCAATGCACTGCGATGCCGCAGTGAATTATGGGCCGTGACGCGCCACACGAATTTGGCGCGAACGGCCCATATCGTTCGCAATTCGACGGACAGTCGAACAGCCGATGTTCGAGTCGAACATGGGTTCGACTCGAACATGAAGCTCATCCCTAGTAGCCTGACTGACTGAGCCGAAAAGCAGCTCCATATATATGGGTCCCGACCAGAAGTGCGTCACTAGAAACCGGAAGTCCGTCACCGCTAACTGGAAACCGGAAGTGCGCTGGTGCAAACCAGAAACCGGACGTACGTCACTGCAAACCGGAAGCCAGAAGTGCGCGGCCGCAAACCGGAAATGCACGAACGCAAAGCGGAAACTGGAAACGCACCACCCGGACTGGCCACAGGCTACCGTGCATGCTCCAAACACGGCGTCAGATGGCCAATGTGACGGCAGCAGAAGTGGATCAAAAAGGGTGAAGAGACACCCAAACTATCCGCTAATCAGTCAAAAAATCGGCACCTGGTCAAAAAGGGGACAAGGTGCGCAGTGCTGGGTGGCCACACAAGGAAGGGCAAAAGGCCTCAATGTCTCCCCAGGTCGCAAGAATGGGCAACAAACATGCTGAACCGGAACAGAGAGACAACCATAAAAAATACAATGTAAAAGGGGATGGTAAGACGAGCGTCCCCTAAAACAATTAGAGTATATAACATATTTAAATCCATAACCCTAAGTTCAGTACAAAGACATACCTTGCAACAGGTTGCAATAGATTGTTAAATATATTGAATCTTTTTGAATGTAGATTTTGAAAAGAATACAGCTAGACCAACAAGGTGGTAGAAATACAATCAGAAAAATGGCTTCCACATTGTGGATGGTAGCGTGCTCAAAACAGTTTGGTACAAACTATATTTAAATGATTAAATAAATCAATATAACTGTAAAATAAAAAAAAACAGAGTACGATAAAATATGAGCAGACCAACATAAACACAATGTGGGAGCCAACAAACATTACATAGAACACAGCATAACTATAGGAAGGGAGGGTTTGTAGGATTGGGTCTCATTCAATCTTGGAGGGTAAGTGGCAGCAAAGCGTTCTATCCAGAGGGTTTCCTGCTGGAGAACGAGTTTGTCCCACTCTCCCCCTCTTGGATTTTTGGGGACAATGGCCAGAAAAAAGAACAAGACAAGGGATGTGTCGAACCTATGGTAAAGGTCCAGATGGTCATTTATCCTCTGTCTCAACTGTATGGCCGTCTTCCCCACATAGAAGGCCCCCCACCTACAGATCATAAGGTAAACCAAGCCCTGTGTAGCACACGTTGCGGTAAATTTAGGGTTAAAAATTTCACAAGTGTGAATCTCTTACCCGATAATACCCAAGGGCAAAAGGTACATCTACCACATCTTGAAATACCTTGAAGTAGTTGTGAGGGGCATGCATTGCCCCCAGTGTAGTGACTAGAGACAAGTTTGTCACGAAATGATTTGGCTCTCCTGAAAATTTCCTGTGAAGGTGCCAAGAAGAGCCATATTGCCTACTGGCATGCCCTTTCTGACAGTCTGGTAGTGGTAACAGGAGACACAAGGGCAGTAAAGTGACATGAGTTGCTTATGTGATGATAGCAGAAGTGTAGTGGTGAACAGCCTCATCAACAGATGAGCAGTAGCAGTACCAGGCACAAGACAGGTACAGGGTAAGTAAAATGCCAAAGTTGTCAACAGGCAGGCAGTGGCAGGACCAGGTGAAACACATGTGCTCCCTGTTTGATACCTTGCACAATCTTGGCTTGTCTCTTGTTTTTGGTGAACCTTGAACTCTTTGTTCTTCTTATGCATCTTCTGATTTTAGCCATGACTCTGTGTCAAGCTCTAGCCTGCAGATTTCTGTTTGTGAAATTCTTACCTCCTTGCTGCAGGGATCTGCTAGATTTGTGACTCCATTTCACATGTGACATTTGGCTTCTCCATTTGCTTATGTGTGTCGCCTGCTCCACTTTGGGTTTATATTATTTTCCCTTCTATTACCTCCCGGGTTACCTCCCTGTTTGATTCCCTATATATACACACGTGTTTAGTGCAGCGCTCCTTGCCTGAGCAACTTCACAGTTCTCTGAGCTCCTGTACATTACTTCTATTTGCAAACCCAAGGCACAGCAAATTTTGCACCCAGTTACGCCAATTTGGCCATGGGACTATGGGAACATCTGTCCATCTGGAATGACAATCCTTTCTCCAAGTACATTATTTCCATTGGACGTTACATAGATGACATCATTGTCATCTGGGATAGGACCGGACCACCTGTAGAACAATTTATCTCCCATTGTAACTCCAATGACTTAGAGCTTTCCTTCACGTCCACCTGTATCCCTGACTGTTTGGCATTTCTGGATCTGGAGCTGTGTCATACTGACAATGCTATTTATGCTAAAAACTACATAAAACCCACTGCAGGAAATTCATATTTACACAATCAAAGCTGCCACCACCCTAAATGGAAATCCAACATCCCAAAAAGCCAGTTCAACCATTTGAAACAAAATTGTACTCACAAATCAGACTATATCACACAAGGCAACCTTCTCAAAACCAAATTTGAAGACAAAGGGTACCCCTCAGTCTTGGTGGAGGAAGCGTTTGCCAACTTTTTAGATGGCAAAACCTCCACTGCTTATTCCAAATCTCCCTCACATACTGAACCAACACTTCTCACTCAACCTCACACCACCAGGTTCATAACTCAATTCCATCCTCAACACAAAAAGGAAGGAATCTTTCAAAAACACTGGGGAATACTGTTAGAGGACCCCTCACTAAAAACATGCCTCCCGAGTGCACCCAGGATCACATATCGGATTGCCAGAAACATAGAAATCCGCATTGCACCAAGCAAACTAAAATCCACATATAAAAAACCCACGCCGTCCCTGACCTTCCTTTCAATCAAAGGCATGTATCAATGCAAAAAAATGACAATGCCTGACTTGCAAATTTGTTATCCACCGTCAGAAATTATTCACTACCAACAAACATAGCTCCTAAACAAGTTTTATAATTGTTCTTCCGATTTTGTAATATATTGTGTCTCCTGTCCCTGTGGTCTGCTCTACATTGGTCGTGCTATCCGGACATTACAAAAAAGGTTCAGTGAACATCATAGGTCAGTAGAAGAAGACTGTAACCTAAGTACCCCTAGACATTTCAAAGAATTCCATCAGGTCTCTACTGACGGAATTTGGGTCTGGGTAATAGAACAGATACCCAGGATTCTCCCTCTGGCAGAGCGTTTTAAACGTCTCTGCGAAAGGGAAACCTTCTGGATTTATACCCTGGATGCCCTCGCGCCTGGAGGCCTAAACTAAGCCATAGAGATAAATTCTGTCATTAAACATTATGTTATCCAATCTCTCCATCATTGTACTAATATTCCCTTCCTTGTCCTTTCCCCTTTTCTCCCTCTGTAAGGTCATCCCCAATTGTTCTTATCTTAAATTTTCATTTAATTACAAGCATAAATATTGCTTACTAATCAATTCCCATCATATTGTTTCACAGATTCCTTATAGTCTTAAGACACTATTAAATCCCACACATAGAAACAGCCCAAGTGAGTACATTTACTATATAGTATAGTTTACCTTTTATGACATTGCATATTCATATATGCACGTGTATATGCGTGTATGTGTGTAATATATATATATATATGTTTGTGTGTGTGTGTGTGTGTGTGTGTGTGTATGCATGTGTTTATATGCATGCACACATATATAGATTTTTTTTCATGTCTCATGTTTTTTAAATATATATATTGGCATTTTTCTATTTTTCCATTTTTTTTCTAGTTTTCATTTTTTTTAATATTGTTTTTATTTTTATATTTATTTTTATTTTATTTATTTCTATTATTATTTTTATTTGTATTTCTATCATTATTTTTATTTTTAATCTAATTCATCCTCCAGTCAGATCATTTATCCAATCTTGATACATTTTTGTGATTTTTGGTGTCTTTTATTCATTCTATTACTCTTTGTGTGCCCTGTCTGCTTTACACTGTGTGTATATGTGTTCTCCCTTCCTATATATAAAAATTAAAAATGTTCTGCATTACTTACGCCCAATCCCTGCCTCTCGGCTTCCCTGGTGTGTGTAAGTACTGAAAGGAGGACGGCCCTGTGATCTGATTGGCCCGCCCTGCCAGTTTTATATACCACACCTAAGATGGCCGATGACTATGCCTGATGAAGAAGCACCCATGGGCTGAACACGTGCACGTCATAGCTTCCCCCCACTGAGACCAGGGACTTCCTGAGTGATGGCTTCCTCCTGTGCCCTGTACGCTCTAGCCCGGGACACCGGAAACCACTGGTGCCACCGAGCAAGACATCACATCGCTGCCTGGATGATCCTGAAACCCTGCTGTCCATCTGACATTTACCATGATGTGCCTGCTTTTATCCGTTTTTGAGTGAGTGCATTACTACTTGATTAAATTTGTTACAATATTGCTGCACTTTGATTGGCGCTGCTTGTCTGTTTTTCTTGTATTCCCCCCAGAGGTTTTTCTATTCTCCAGCGTGCTGCCTTCCCTGTGCCAGCTATACTCCCTGTGGTAATCACCCAGGCTATGGACTTTCCTTAAAAACCCTGCACCTCTTTCAGGAGTCATTCCTAACATCATTTTCTTTTATTGACTCTCTGCTGCTCATTTGTCAGAACTTTGGACTATATGTTCAGGATCCTGACTTTTTAACTGTTCACTCACCACCCCAGACAACACAGCTTTGCCTGCTGGAAATACCTTAGCGCAACAATCATTGTGTGTTTTTCTTTTGTTTGTTACTTCCCGTATATCCTGTATCTGACTACCCATATACCGATCCTGGCTTCATTTAGAGTTGTGCTTGTCTGCTGCCCGCCCTAACCTCAGCTTGTGTCTTGGATTCCCTTCTGTCTCCTGCCATTTTTATTCTGCACGCAAGTGGTCTCCACATTCTCAGCTGGGTGTATCCGGGGGGCCACGACTTGGTTCCAGCTTGCTGCACGTGCATGCCCAGCCTCTGGGGTTCTGGTGAAGAAGCAGGCTGGAGCTTAGACTTCGTGCAATGTGGAACCAGAGTTGGCAATCTACAAGGGCCCACTACTATTGAAACTTGACACTTTGCACTTCCTGTATGACAGATTATTGTGCTTTCTCCAGCCAATAGTGTGCTCCTTTGTGTACTGCAGCTGTCCTTATCTCCACTAACACTTGTTACCAATGTTTGGCTTGTTCCTTGACTATGCTTTCACTTGATCACAACCTGCAACCATTGTTATCACATTTAGCTTGTTTCTTGACTATGCTTCCACTTGATCCCAACCTGCAACAACTTGTTACTGACCTTTAACTTGTTTAATGGCTACGCCTCTACTTCCTCTACCTGCTGTATCTGCTACTGGACCCAGCTTTCTCACATCCTGGTGGGGCAATCCTGAGGACCGCAATCTGGTTATAACATGCAGCAAAACCGATCCCCACCATCAGAAGCTCTGGTGAATCCCAGTTAGTGCTTAGACCCCGCATCTTGGATAAGCCTGCATCATCTGCCATGGTTACCTGCTTGTGTACTTATCCCGTTGGTTGGTGGGAGCCCCTCTACTGCTATAGCTACTGGTCTCCGAGCCTGACCCCTGACCGTGACAAGCAGCTCCAGGAAAAAGACAGGTGCAGAGCCAGAAACTAAACAAGACATTATTAGATGGGCAGCAGTACCAGACAAAAGACAGGTGCAGGGTCAGGATCAAACCAAGGTCATTATTAGATGAGCAGCAGTACTATGCAGAAGAAAAGAGCATTGTCAGAAACAAACGGAAGGCATTAATAGGCAAGAAGCAGTACCAGGCAGAAGACAGGTGCAGGGTCAGGAATGATCTGTAGATATCAATAGAGGGGCAGAAGACAGGTTCAGTCAGGAACATCACAAATTGTCAATAGGCAGACAGAAGCACTTCCAGACAAAAGATAAGTGCAGGAACAAACTTAAGTTGTCAACAGGCAGGCATTAGCTGTATCAGGTGGAAGACAGGTGCTCTGCAAGGGCAAAATACAAGTTCACTTTAAGAATGGACAATATTCCCTAAAAAGTGAATCTCTGGGTTTATCATAACAGTAACCTACCCAAAAAAATCTAACAAGAATGTGATATAGTGTGTATAATAAGAACGCAAAGTAAGAAATTGGGAGTAAAAAACTGCACATTTTAATATATGGCAGTATACATATGTAATATTTAAATACCAAATCTGGTGTGTTAGTTGAAGATTTAAATCACATGTAGTACTTAATGTTTTTGTGGGGAAAAGTAAATTCTGTCTAAGTAGGAGGAGTGTCACTCCAAGGTAGGAAGGAAAAGAATGAACATTATGGTGGGGTGATCTTATCACTGGAGTGTGAAATGCTATACTAAGCCAGTGGGCAACTCAGCCCACTAGACCCTACCTATAATTGAAATATCACTGTGGGCGGGCTGATCCTTTAAATATAAAAAGCAGATAGACAAGGGTTAGCAATAATGATAATATGGTCATGTAAACAACTGTCATGTTTCCTGTGCCCTTTGGTTCGTTGACATTTTAGTCATTGCCTTTTAGAGAATGAGCTGCCATGGTACATTCAGCGAGCGGCTTGTGAAAATGTGAACATGGAAAAGCTTTGCAGAATATTGATTTACTGCATCACTTCAACGGCAAAACCTCTCAGTCTGGCATTAGCCACGCTCTAGTTCCTGGAGCTTGGGGCTTTCCTCAGCTCCCTCTCAGGAATAACTTCTCATCTTTATGTGGTCCATGTAAAAACTATTACAGGGACACATTACTGGCATAATGAAAAAGCAGTCTGGCTGTTTTAAAGCCATCTCACTTTTATAGGTAGTCTCATTTTTATTTGAAGGTAATGTCTGTCATGTAAAACATGCATCAATGAAGTCAGAGCAACTGGAGGAAAAAATTATTTTCCTGTTCCTGTGCAAAAAATTGTCCCTTATTAACCTTTATATTTTACTTTGTTTTTGTTTGTTTTTTTCACTAAAAGAAAAAACAACATAAAAAATAAAATAAAAAAATGTAAAACAACAGTACACAACTAGCGAGTTAAAAAAAAAAAAACCACAAATATACACATTTAAAGAACACTATATTTTTTAAACCCCCCCCTACCCTCAAAAAACACTATCTATAAAAGTAGATTAGTAGTTTCATCAATGGTAAAATTGATATGAACAAAATCACTCTGCTCATCCCTAATAAAGAGCAGTTCTAGGAAGCTGATGATAGCATTCAATAATCTACTAATGCTCATTAAACACAGGAATTGTGCTCAATTCAGAAAGTCTACTAGCCGTCCATAGGGACAGATGGAGGGTCCGATCAGGTCCACAAATAAAAGTGACAGACGAACCAAATTGGACCCTTGGTGTGAAAGGGGCCTTATACATATTCTTAAGGAGGGCAGGGGGAGTGCAATTTCTATAGACCGTGCCTTGTAACTTCTTGTCTTTTTGCTTCTTGTATCATAGATCGTATTTAAACTTCCAAGAAAGGTTTGGTTGGATTGACAGCTGGGAGTCTGCATACAGTGTGTGTATTTCAGAAGCACTATATGCTCAAAATGGGAATACGGTAAACTGGTGCAATACAGCTATGCCCGCAATAATTCATTTTAATTTTAATTGAAATGCTTTCTTTAAATGTATCTAAATCCAAAAATCCAGAACTTTTATTTTTTGGAGGCTTGAGGAAGGGTTAGAAAACCAACCAGGTTTTTATTTCTGTCCCTACTATGAAGATTCACACCCTCTATATGTCCTGGTGACAGCTGTCACTGAAACTACAAGTAAGGCATAATCCAACAGTTTGAGTTGCCACCAGAATAAAGGACAAAAAATATTTCAATGGAGACGCATATTTTGTAATATCTGCCTAACAGGGGACTTCCCTCACTTTAGAGAGGTTTTCTTTCACCAAATATTCAGTTTAAAGGACAGCTAATGAAGGAAAATCCACTCTAAATGCACACAGATGACAAAAAGTAAACTGACCTGGGGTTTTTTTTTGGCTTTAAGATTCAAAGATTTGAAGACGGATGTATCTTTGAGGTCACATAAGTTCCATAACTATTTTATATATTTGTGGTTTATTTACTCAAGGGTAGGCTCAGTACAATCCATTATAATTTATTAGAAATATTCAATATCTCGTGCCGTAAAGAATATTGAATGCATGTAATTAACACGGATATGCAGAATGTCTAATATCATATAGCCAGCATACTATCTCATTCTAAAGCACCCTATTTATTTTCTTAATAAAAATTGTTCTTCAAAGACATACTTTTGGAAAGATGCATAACATCAATAATAGAGTGTATTTGCACATTTTCTAGACAAATCACTAGGTAGCAACACAATGTGTAATTACATGTGTCTTCCACTGTTCCATAATGGGTTAAAGCAAAGAACAGTAATGTACTTTCTGCATCCACTGCTAACACATTCCCCAAACATCCATTATTAACACTGCACTAATCAATTTAAAGTTTTATAACATACTGGATAAAGATGCACTTTTAAGGCACGAACTGTAAGTGCCCCTCTTAACTGAAAAACACTGTTAAATTCAGGAATGAGAGGCAGGGTAGGAGAACAGAAAATAAATGAAAAATATTTTTAAATCAAATAAATTATCCAGTTCAAGTATGTTAACGTTGTAGAAATAAAATCAAACACTAAACGGGCACAGTAGGAATAATAATATGTAGAGCAAGGGCACATTGTTGGAAAGAGTAGCTGTAACACCCCTCTAGTTTATTTAATCAAGGACATGGAACTCCATCTTCCCTATTAGATACTGCTGTAGAGAAGTGCCAATAGCTTTTCTATTCTCTTTACTGCCCCTCAACTGGCATATTTTATTACATTTTCTCTACATGTGTGTGATCATTTAGAGTGCAATGTACTGCTAGGGTAACTGGACAAGTCTATATTTTTATTATCTTTCCAGAATTCTCTGCATAGTGGAAATGAGACCCTTTAGGTCAGGGGTCTCAAACTGGCGGCCCTCCAGCTGTTGCATAACTACAAGTCCCATTATGCCTCTGCCTGTGGTAGTCATGCTTGTAATTATCAGACTTGCAGTGCCTCATGGGACTTGTAGTTTAGCAACAGCTGGAGGGCCTTCAGTTTCAGACAACTGCTTTAGGTGGAATATTATGAACTGTGAGTCAATCTGATGGTTAGGGTGTTTAGGCAGCTTATAGAAGGAAGAGAACATAGGGAGGTCCTCAATGGTGTATTAACTCTTTTTCATAGCCCAGTGAGCAAGCAGATGACACAAGCTAAGTCCTATGCGCAGGCGGTGACACAACAAGATGAGTTTGTTGAAAAGTTGGGTGACACAACAAGCTGACTCCAATGAGAAGGTGGATGACACAAAAAGAAAGTCCAATTAGCAGGTGGGTGACACAAAACGCAAAGTCTAATGAGCAGGCCAGTGATACAACAAGCTGAATCTAATTTGCAGGTGGGTGACACAACAAACTGAATCCATTTAGCCAGTGGATGACACAAAAAGTGAGTACAATTAGCAGGTGGGTGACACAAAAAGCAGAGTCCAATGAGCAGGCAAATGATACAACAAGCTGAATCTAATTTGCAGGCAGGTGACACAACAAGCCAAGTCCAATGAGCAGGCAAGTGACACAACAAACTAAATTCAATAAGCAGGCGGGTGACACAACAAGCGAGTCCAATAAGCAAGCTGGTGAAACAAAAAGCTGAATCTAATGAGCAGGTAGGTAACACAAAAAGCTGGGTCCAATGAGCAGGCAAGTGACACAACAAATTGAATCCAATGAGCAGGTGGATGACACAACGAGGGAGTCCAATGAGCAGGCAGGTAACACAGAAAGCTGAGTCCAATGAGCAGGTGGGTGACACAGCAAGCTGAGTTCAATGAGCAGGCAAGTGACACAACAGGTGAAACAAGCTGAAAAAAGCAGTAGTGTGCATAGGGTGTTTCGGCAGCTTATATTAAGAGGAGAACATAGGAAGCAAACCAACAATACACAATACCAGGGCCAATGCATAGACATGATAGGCTCTTCTCTAGGGCACTGTGGGATGGGGTCACTGCCAGAAGAAGATTTCTCTCACACTCTACAGGACTTCACTGTCAGACTGACAGCCTGAACCTGCAGATTACACAGGGATAGCAGCTCTCCCAAGTGACAATAGAGTTGTTACAGAGCTGGATACATAAGAAAAATCACTGTCACAGTGAAATATGCGGGGATGGGTTGTCGCTTAAGAACACAGAAGGTTCGGCTGTTAGTTCATAGGCACGCTGTTTGCATGCCAATCAACACGCACACTGACCCTTTAAGTCAAAGCCTGGCCAAGGATTGGCCAAGTTTCTGGTTGCTACCGATTGGCTCACCTCAGTGTCCTTATACAGGGACGAAAACTGGGTGCTAGAGCATAGAACAGGTGATAGAGAAGTTCATTGTCACGATTTGCGTATTCTTAAAGTGTTGACACACTTCAACCCAGTATATTAATGCCTAAATTAGCATATACTGTTTGTGAATCCACCTCAATTCATTTACATGTTTTCATGTTTACATATACAGCTGGTAACACATGCCTTGTTCATCCAGATTAGTGCCTTGCTGCTTGGAAAATGCTGTCACTTTATATAGCCACACAGTGCTAGCTGTAGATGTGACAATAAATTATCATTCATAGATTTAATGATTTGAAACAATCAATCTACATCAAGACAAGAGAATGATTTGATTGATTACAAACCCATTTTCACAATTCTTTTATTTAAGAGTTTGTTGTATTCACAGGCGTGCGCACTGGGTGTGCCGGCCGTGCCTGGGCACACCATAATCATCCCGTGTGCACAGGGTGCCAGCGATGTGCTTGCCACTCACTATCTTCACTTCTAAACACAGAAGCCTGGCATCTATATTTAGAAGTGACAGCTGATCTCTGAGTGGCTGCACAGATCCCTCCATACCATATCTGAGCGCAGCTACTGTAATATACAGGAAGGGCAGGGGGTAGAGGAGAGGGGCACCAATAAAATCACTAGTGTCTGGCATTATTGCCGTGCAGCGATTGCTGACACCCGCAGCATCTCTCCCCACCACCTGTGTAACAGAGCCAACAGCCGAGTAAGCTTTCACTAGGCTCCTCCTCAGCTCTGGATGGAAGAAAATATCCCGCCCCGCATGAAGCCACACTATATCTGAGGTCTGTGTTGGGATAGGGGGAATAAAAAAAAATTATAGTGACATTTGTACAGCTAGGGGGAGGGTGGGGCAGGAGGAATTGTAATGACAGGGGAAGAGGCTTTACACAGGATAGAGGCATAGGTGAGCTTGTGCTAGAATTGGGATGCTAATCCTGTCGAAGATGAGGATATATGGGTTTGAAGGAGAACTTTGTACTGGGGGGACTTGGGGCAAAAGGGGGAGCCATTTTTGGTTTAAAAAGGCCAATGAGATATACAGCGAGTAGCGCACTCCTGAATGCTGTACATAGCACAATCCTGAATCCTGAACTCTGTGCATAGCGCACCCCTAAATGCTAAACTCTGTACGTAACTGTATGTAGCATACTCCTGAACTCTGCACTCTGTATGTAGCACACTCCTGAACCCTGCACTCTGTGCATAGCGCACCCCTGAATACTGAACTCTGTACATAACTGTATGTAGCATACTTCTCAATTCTACACTCTGTATGTAGCGCACTCCTGAACCCTGCACTCTGTACTTAGCGTACTCCTGAACCTTGCACTCTGTATGTAGCGTACTCTTGAACGCTGCACTCTGTACTTAGCACTCTCCTGAACTCTGCACTCACTACATAACACACTCCTGAACCCTGCACTCTGTATGTAACACACACCTGAATGCTGCACTCTGTACGTAATGTACTCCTGAACCCTGCACTCTGTACGTAGCACACTCCTGAACACTGTACATAGTGCACTCCTGAACGCTGTACATAGCACACTCCTGAACTCTGTACTCTGTATGCAGCGCACTCCTGAACTCTGCACCCTGTACATAACTGTATGTAGCACATTCCTGAACTCTGAACTCTGTATGTAGTGCACTCCTGAACTTTGCACCCTGTACTTAACTGTATATAGCACACTCCTGAACTCTGAACTCTGTACGTAGCACACTCCTGAACACTGTACATAGTGCACTCCTGAACGCTGTACATAGCACACTCCTGAACTCTGTACTCTGTATGCAGCGCACTCCTGAACTCTGCACCCTGTACATAACTGTATGTAGCACATTCCTGAACTCTGTATGTAGTGCACTCCTGAACTTTGCACCCTGTACTTAACTGTATATAGCACACTCCTGAACTCTGAACTCTGTATGCAGCGCACTCCTGAACTCTGCACCCTGTACATAACTGTATGTAGCACATTCCTGAACTCTAAACTCTGTATGTAGTGCACTCCTGAACTTTGCACCCTGTACATAACTGCATGTAGCACCCTCCTGTAGTCTGCACTTTGTATGTAGCATACTCCTGAACTCTATACTCTGTATGTAGTACACTCCTGGTATTTAAAGCCCCTTTAAGACCCTCCCATTCTTGCTGCAATTTGGCCACACCCACCATTTGCTGTGGTGTGCTCTCCCACCCCACGTTTCAGGTGCACACCCTAATGCAATTAGCTGCGCACACCTATGGTTGTATTTATGAAAACCCAATCCCTGGAATGTGTACCCAAAAAGGCAAGTACAGAGCATGGGACTAATGATCATCATCATTGCCTGTTGGTGATCTTGTCCAGATTATTGACTTACCATATCTTGTTCTATACTGTGTGGAGGAGGGGGAGCATCTTGGTCTGGTGTCTCGTGTTCCTTTAAAAAAAAAAAAAAAAGAAGCTGCCACACATTGGACAATAGCTCTCCACTGGAAGGAGACCTTTGTACCACTTTTGCAGATCTTAACAAGAATTGAAGAGATTAAGCTTATGGAAAACATCTATCACTCAATAAATAACACAAAAAGACTGTTTGATCCTAAATGGGAATCATGGTTTATTTACAAAAATACACTAAATGTATAGATTACATGCTTATATTCGATCCCGCAGTACCCTAGTTTGGTTCCCTTATATCTTTATTTGCTTTAGTTTATTTCCTTTTTTCTTTTTCTTTTATGTTTCTTTTTATTACTATCTTCTTACGGTTAAAATTCATGATAAACTACATCTGACATGGATGATTATGAAAACATAGCTTAACACGCATGATAACGTCATAATATTGTCTTTGTATTGTTATGGAATGTAAATCTTCATTTTCTTTAACCACTTCAGCTACGGAAGATTTACCCCCTAATGACCAGGCCATTTTTTGAGATACGGCACTGCGTCGCTTTAACTGACAATTGCGCGGTCGTGCAACGATGTACCCCGACCAAATTGATGTCCTTTTTCTCCCACAAATAGAGCTTTCTTTTGGTGGTATTTGATCACCTCTGCGGTTTTTATTTGTTGCACTATAAACAGAAATCAGACCGACAATTTTGAAAAAAAACAATATTTTTTACTTTTTGCTATAATAATTATCCAAAAAAAGTCTTCATCAGTTTAGGGCAATACGTATTCTTCTACATATTTTTGATAAACAAAATTGCAATAAGTGTATATTAATTGGCTTGCGCCAGTTATAGCGTCTACAAAATATGGGATATATTTATGGCATTTTTATTATAGATTATTTTTTACTAGTAATGGCGGTGATCAGCGATTTTTAGCGGGACTGTGACATTGCAGCGGATAGATAGGACACTTTTGAAACTTTTTGGGACCATTGACATGTATACAGCGATCAGTGCTATAAAAATGCACTGATTACTGTATAAATGACACTGGCAGGGAAGGGGTTAACACTAGGAGATGATCAAGGGGTTACATGTGTTGCCTGGGAGGTGTTTATAACTGGGGGGGGAGTGGACTGACTGGGAGTACAGAGAGATCGCTGTTCCTAATCACTAGGAACAGACAATCACTCAGTACTCACCTGACAGAACTGGGATCTGTTTGTTTACATTGACAGATCCCCATTCTGGCCCTCTGTGGAGCGATCACGGGTGGCCGGCAGACATCGCGGCCGCTGGCCACGCGTATCAGCTCCCAGGCCGTGCAGGGGGAGCACGCCTCTGGCGGCACGTGTGCCTCCGGCGGTGCGTGTGCGCCTGCCATAGTTACTAAAGAGACCGACATACAGCTATGGCAATTTGCGGGATCGAGCCAACCGGCCGCAGTATAATGACAACGGCTGGTCAGCAAGCTGTTAAAGCCATGCATACATATGATTCCTTTTGGGTCTGGTATGAATCTTAAGGGGAACCCCATGCCAAAATGTAAAAAAAAAACATTGTGGGGTCCTCCCTAAAATCCATACCAGACCCTTATCCGAGCATGCAACCTGGCAGGCCAGAAAAGGGTGGGATGCCCTTAATATGGGGGGTGCTTTGGGGCGGGGGGTTCTGCCCCACAACCCTGGGCTGTGGTTGTGGAGATCTGCTGGCAGCAGGCTTATCAGAATCTGGAATCTGGCCCTCAGATCCCACCCCCCATGTGAATGAGTATGGGGTACCCCACTGATTCACCAAAAAGTGTCAAAAAGAAATATAAACACACACACAGTTTTTGAAAATACCTTTTTTAAAAATAAAAAAGAATGCCCCCAATGTAGATCCTAAAGAAATTAAAAGCTCCCCCCTCAACAAAGGCTAACCACCGACTGCCTGCTCTGTTATCTAACAGTTTTTAAATAGGTAAGGGGGGGAGCCACCTGGCAACGTCACCTGGTAGCACCGCCCTGTGTGATGTCACCGATCAATGCATGCTGGGGCGGTGATGTTGCATGGGGGCGGTGCCACCAGGTAACGTCGCCAGGTGGTCCCACCCCTTACCTATTTAGGAACTGTCAAATGGCGGAGCAGGCAGCCAGTGGTTAGCATTTGTCGTGGGCGGAGCTTTATTTCTGGGTCTAGCGATGCAGCGGGCATCATGATTGACGATGGATCTACATCAGGGATGTTATTTTTTATTTTGGCAGGGCCCTCCCGCCCCAAAGCACCCTCCCATGTTGAGGGCATGTGGCCTGGTATGGTTCTGGAGGGGGGGGTGGGGCGTTCGCTCGTCCCCCCTTTTCCTGGCCTGTCAGGCTGCATGCTCAGATAAGGATCTGGTATGGATTTTGAGGGGGCCCCATGCCATTTTTTTAAAAGTTTGTATTGCCAGCAAAAGATTTTTTTCTTTCAGCTATCAGCGGGGAAGCCCGTTGACAGCTGATTACTCACCTATTGTTAAGGATGCAGCAGCTGGATTCCCTGCCCACACTTTAACAACCGGCTATTCACTGTGCCCTGATTAAGCAAATTCTTGCACCTAAACACCAGTCAGGTGCATTTCTTCAGCCAGTCAGGGCTTGGAATGCACTGTGCAGCATGCAGTGCATTGTGGGACACTCGGTGGTCAAACATCCCACCGAGCGCCCCTCAAATTCGGGTGTTAGCTGAACTGCTCGCCCAACACTACTCAGTACATGCCTGCAGTAGGGTTTTCCATTGTCGCATGGGTACCCTTGAAGATTTTCGAGCCACCTGCCCCACCTGTCGGAGACATCTGTCCATCCGCCACCTGCAGGCTCGCTGCCCTCAGTGCAAGGTGCTCTTGTTCAGACCTATGGACGAGGTTGAGGCCGTGTTTATGTGTATTTTTATTTGCAATTTATTTTTTTAAATATCATATACCTTTAGTTGGTGTATAGTAAATGGCAAATGAGTCTAGGTGTACTCCAAAGGGCGTTATATCCAAAAGATTGCCATTTGTTTCCAAAATATTACTCATAAAGTTTGATATAATCTATATCTGCTCTGAGACAGATTTAAAATGATTAAACACTTCCCGCCCGCCGTTTGCAGAATGACGGCCGGTAAGTGGTACTGTTATCCTGACTGGGCGTCATATGACGTCCAGCAGGATAACATGCTGGGGCGCGTCCATGGGGGCACGCAGAGTGGTGATCGTGAGTGCGACGTGTCAGTCTGACACCCCGAATCTCAGATCCTGATAAGAAGCCTCTGTCAGAGGCTTCTTACCACGCGATCAGCTGTGACCAATCACAGCTGATCAGCGCGTGAACCAGGAAGTGCCGGTAAACGGCATTCTTCGGTTCGCGCTGACAGGGAGAGCTGATCGGCGGCTCTCCCTGTCAGGGAAGGGGGTCTGTGCTGATAATCAGCACATTGATTATCAGCACAGAACCCTCAAATGTTTCAATCACCTGCCAACCAGTGCCCAGCAATGTAAAAACAATAAATTCTGCCAGTGCCCACCACAGTGCCAATCACTGCCCACCACAGTGTCAATCACTCATCATCAGTGCTGGCCATCAGTGCCACCTGTCAGTGCCACCTGTCAGTGCCAATCAGTACTGCCTATCAGTGTCAATCAGTGCCGCCTGTCAGTGCCCACCACAGCCGCCTGTCAGTGCCCATCAGTGCCACCTATCAGTGCCCATCAGTGCCGCCTATCAGTGCCCATCAGTGCTGCATATCAGTGCCGCCTATTGGTGCCCATCAGTGGTGCATATCAGTGCCGCCTATCAGTGCCCATCAATTCTACATATCAGTGCCTCCTCATTAGTGCCTATCAGTGCCACCTCATCAGTGCCCATCAGTGCTGCCTCATCAGTGCCCGTCTTTGAAGGGGAAAACAAAATTTTATGACAGAAACTAAAAAAACTAATTTTTTTCAAAAATTTTGGTCTTTTTTAGTTTGTTTAGCAAAAAATAAAAACCACAGAGGTGATCAAATACCACCAGAAGAAAGCTCCATTTGTGGGAAAAAAATTATAAAAATTTATTTGCAGTTTCAGGTACAGTGCTGCATGACCATGTAATTGTCATTCAAAGTGTGACAGCGCTGAAAGCTGAAAATTGTCCTGGGCAGGAAGGGGCGTAAGTGCCTGGTATTGAAGTGGTTAATTGATGCTTTCCCTTTTTTCCTACCTGAAATATACTACCATATATACTGTAGAATTTTCAACAAGACATTGAGAATCTCAACTTATATAAACTTTGACTATGCAACTGATAGTGAGTGATTACACAGTGCAGGGATGAATCCAGGGCTGCCTATCCATCTCTGTACACGTGTAAACATTCAGATGTGTGGATGTAGACATACAGTATTATTTAGGGATGAGGGGGTGAGGGGAGACAGATATTGGAAGCTTTTTTACCATATTGGAATACATTGAGGTAAAAAACCCTTTTGAGTTTAGAACAACTTTAAGGTGGAGGACATTCCTAAGATCTTTTATGAAAGTTTGTTTTAAGTCCAACTCCAGGCTGGAAGAAAAAAGAAACCCATGCATTGAGGACCCCCTCCCTCCACTGCAATGGTTAATTGCTTTTCATGTAGGGAGAGGTAAAGTGGCAGCATTACTTACCTATCCCATACTTCGCCAGGATCTTTATTGCATCTCTTCTCCCTCTGGCACTCTTTTGGTGTGGGTGGTCCTTCAGTGTCATTATGTACATTGCAAGACCTTTAAAGCATTTGTTACCCCAAAACTTCATATTCCTTATATGTGCCTGCTGTACCATGTACTTATATGAGCAAGAATCCTGTTCTCTTTGTATGGCTTCCTTTATGTGAAATCCTTAGTAGGGATGAGCTTCGTGTTCGAGTCGAACCCATGTTCGACTCGAACATCGGCTGTTCGCCCGTTCGCCGAATTGCGAACGATATGGGCCGTTCGCGCCAAATTCGTGTGGCGCGTCACGGCCCATAATTCACTGCGGCATCGCAGTGCATTGCTGGCTGATGATTGGCCAAGCATGCACTATGACCCGCATGCTTGGCCAATCACAGCGCCGTCAGTAGAGAGAGCTCTAATTGGCCAAAGCCAGGGTGGCTTTGGCCAATTATGGCTCAGGGGATTTAGTACACGCCCCACACTATATAAGGCCGCCTGCACGGTGGCCCTGTGTAGTGTGTGTTCCGGTGTGCTAAGAGATAGAGAGAGAGAGAGAGACAGTGTCATTTGATTTGAGTTAGATAGATTAGGCAGAACAGTCAGTCAGTTAGCTGCACTTACAGTGTATTGTGTATATATATGCATCCCAGGTGTTGCATATATATATATATACACTGTATTCAGTTTAGCTAGATCCGTTCCTGTTATCTTCTATCTAGACTATTTACATTTAGTGCAGTGCGTCCTGCTCACAGTGTTCAGCTAGATCCGTTCCTGTTATTTACATTTAGTGCAGTGCGTCCTGCTCACAGTGTTCAGCTAGATCCATTCCTGCTATTTACATTTAGTGCAGTGCGTCCTGCTCACAGTGTTCAGCTAGATCCGTTCCTGCTATTTACATTTAGTGCAGTGCGTCCTGCTCACAGTGTTCAGCTAGATCCGTTCCTGTTATCTTCTAGACTATTTACATTTAGTGCAGTGCGTCCTGCTCACAGTGTTCAGCTAGATCCGTTCCTGCTATTTACATTTAGTGCAGTGCGTCCTGCTCACAGTGTTCAGCTAGATCCGTTCCTGCCATTTACATTTAGTGCAGTGCGTCCTGCTCACAGTGTTCAGCTAGATCCGTTCCTGCTATTTACATTTAGTGCAGTGCGTCCTGCTCACAGTGTTCAGCTAGATCCGTTCCTGTTATCTTCTAGACTATTTACATTTAGTGCAGTGCGTCCTGCTCACAGTGTTCAGCTAGATCCGTTCCTGCTATTTACATTTAGTGCAGTGCGTCCTGCTCACAGTGCTCAGCTAGATCCGTTCCTGCCATTTACATTTAGTGCAGTGCGTCCTGCTCACAGTGTTCAGCTAGATCCGTTCCTGCTATTTACATTTAGTGCAGTGCGTCCTGCTCACAGTGTTCAGCTAGATCCGTTCCTGTTATCTTCCTACTGACAGGCAGGCTTGTCTGGTTACAGTATATAAACCTACCTGAAGAAAATTACAGGTGTTCTATTTGATCCTATTAGTACCACGGTCAGGCAGCTAGACTATTTACATTTAGTACAGTGCGTCCTGCTCACAGTGTTCAGCTAGATCCGTTCCTGTTATCTTCCTACTGACAGGCAGGCTTGTCTGGTTACAGTATATAAAGCTACCTGAAGAAAATTACAGGTGTTCTATTTGATCCTATTAGTACCACGGTCAGGCAGCTAGACTATTTACATTTAGTACAGTGCGTCCTGCTCACAGTGTTCAGCTAGATCCGTTCCTGTTATCTTTCTACTGACAGGCCGGCTTGTCTGGTTACAGTATATAAAGCTACCTGAAGAAAATTACAGGTGTTCTATTTGATCCTATTAGTACCACAGTCAGGCAGCTAGACTATTTACATTTAGTACAGTGTGTCCTGCTCACAGTGTTCAGCTAGATCCGTTCCTGTTATCTTCCTACTGACAGGCAGGCTTGTCTGGTTACAGTATATAAAGCTACCTGAAGAAAATTACAGGTGTTCTATCCCAGCTTAGTGCAGCTACAGGCCATTAGTATGTCTGGAAGGCCAAGAAGGAGAGGCAGACAGTCACAAGCCAATAAGAGAGGGCAAGCAGGCTCTGTGTCTAGTGCTGGTCGTGGAGACGGTGCATCCTCATCAGCACGTGGCCATGGGACACGCTTGGCCTTTTTTTCGGCAGCTGGCCGTGTTGAGCCGCAACATGCGGAAGACTTGGTCGAGTGGATGACCAAGCCGTCCTCATCCTCCTCATCCTCTCTCACCCATGCCCAGGGTGCTTTGTCTGGCAAAGCAGCGGCCTCTTCCCTCAGCTCAATGTCATCAGTGACTCCTTCCCTAGCTCCACCATGTCCTCATGAGGATTCCCTCGAACTGTTTGACCACAGTGTTGGGTACATGCTCCAGGAGGATGCCCAGCGTTTGGAAGGCTCTGATGATGATACTGAGCTCGATGAAGGCAGTAACATGAGCACGGACAGAGGGGGTGCCCAAGAAGGACAGCAATCTGGCAGTCATGCTCCCCCTGCTGCAGCATACTGCCAGATTTGCTCCAGTGATGAGGAGGGAGGGGATGATGAGGTCACTGACTCAACGTGGGTGCCTGATAGGAGTGAGGAGGAGGAGGAGGAGGAAGAGGAGGCGGCACATCACCAACGAGGCAGGATGCCCTCCAGGGGCCAGCCTAAGGGCAGCACATTGACTGCATCACACCCCAAAGCTCCACATGTGCAGGGCGCTGCAGTCTCTACGCGTTATTCAAAAAGTTCTTTGGTGTGGGCCTTTTTTGAGACGAGTGCATCAGATCGCACCGCTGCTATTTGCAACATATGTCTCAAGCGTATCTCGCGTGGCCAAAACATCTCCCGCTTGGGTACCACATGCTTGACCAGACATATGTTGACCTGCCATGCAGTTCGTTGGCAAGCGTATCTAAAAGACCCACACCAAAGAACAAAGAGGATCTCTCCTTGCTCCTCATCAGCTGAGATTTCCAACCCCACTAGACCTTCAGTCCTCTCTGCAGTGAGAGGAATGAAGGTGTAGAATTAGGTGTGTCACAGCCAAGTTGTCACGAAGATCCTGCCAGTAACCGGCGTCCCAGGCGCACGGGAACCCGGCCACGGGTCCCATTGCGCATGCACGCGCGTTCACGGGTGCGGTCACGCACGGGCACGCGCACTCCCGCTGGTGTCCGGCGGGCTATTTAAACCTGCCTGTCACACTCCATCCCTGCTGTCTGCTCTACAGCGTTCTGTGAGTGTTACCTGATCTGATCTGTGTTTCCTGTTACCTGACCCGGCTTCCTGTTTGACGATCCTGCTATCTGCCTGCACCAGACTCTCTTGGCTTGCCTGACCATCCCTCTGCATTACCCCTGGTACCTCTGCTGTCCGAACGTTACTGACCACCGGCTTGTTGACCCTCCGCTGTGTTTCATCAGCTTCCAGTCTGCTATTACCTGCTGTTGTTCCTGGTTCCAGTCCAGCTTCCAGTCTGCTATTACCTGCTGTTGTTCCTGGCTCCAGTCCAGCGTTCCAGGCTACCTTCTGCTGTGTTCCAGCCCAGCATTCCAGGCTACCTTCTGCTGTGTTCCAGCCCAGCGTTCCAGGCTACCTTCTGCTGTGTTCCAGCCCAGCGTTCCAGGCTACCTTCTGCTGTGTTCCAGCCCAGCGTTCCAGGCTACCTTCTGCTGTGTCCCAGCCCAGCGTTCCAGGCTATCTTCTGCTGTGTTCCAGTCCAGCGTTCCAGTCTACTACCTGCTGTTGTTCCTGGTTCCAGTCCAGCGTTCCAGGCTACCTTCTGCTGTGTTCCAGCCCGGCGTTCCAGGCTACCTTCTGCTGTGTTCCAGTCCAGTGTTCCAGGCTATCTTCTGCTGTTGTTCCAGTCCAGCTTCCAGTCTGCTATTATCTGCTGTTGTTCCTGGTTCCAGTCCTGCATTCCAGTCTCTGTCCTCAGTCTACTCCTCAGGCTACTGACTCCAGAGGGTGCCACCACTACTGGACTTTCAGCAACTGTTGATCCTGCCAGGCACCCATACCACTCTTCACTCCTGGCCCTCTGTCTCCATTCCAGGGGAACGGGAGTGGGAGCTGTAAGGGAGGTCTTTTCCTGCACTTCAGGCTCACAACCTACCAGGTACGTGACACAAGTACTTGTGGACGTCAGATTGTACCAGGCAAATTTCCCTGCCCCAGCTGCTGAACCGCCGAAAGAAGTTTGCTCCCAACCATCCACATGCCCAGCGGTTGAATGCTAGCTTGGCAAAATTGCTAGCACTTCAACTGCTGCCTTTTCAGTTGGTAGACTCTGCCCCCTTCCGTGAGTTTGTGGAATGTGCGGTTCCTCAGTGGCAGGTACTCAAAAGCCACTTTTTCTCACGGAAGGCGATTCCGGCTCTCTACCGGCATGTGGAAGGCAATGTCCATGCCTCGCTGGACAGGGCGGTCAGCGGTAAGGTGCATATTACCGCTGACTCATGGTCCAGCAGGCATGGACAGGGACGTTACCTAAGTTTCACGGCGCATTGGGTGACTCTGCTGGCAGCTGGGAAGGATGCAGGACAAGGTGCAGTAGTGTTGGAGGTTGTTCCGCCACCACGCCTCCAAAATGCTGATTGTGACACACCTCTCTCCTCCACCCCCTCCTCTTCTTCTTCCTCCATGGCCTCTTCCTCGGAACCAGCGGTGCTCCGTAGGCGTTCAAGGGGCTACGCAAGTACGCAGGCCAAAAGATGCCATGCGGTGCTTGAGCTGGTGTGCTTGGGGGACAGGAGCCACACTGGGGCAGAGGTTCTGTCAGCTCTGCAGGGGCAGGTTCAGAGGTGGTTGACGCCACGCCAACTTAAGGCAGGAATGGTGGTTTGCGACAATGGCACCAACCTCCTCTCTGCCCTCCGACAGGGACAAATGACCCATGTGCCCTGTTTGGCTCACGTCCTTAACTTGGTGGTGCAGCGGTTCTTGGGCAGGTACCCGGGCTTACAGGATGTCCTGAGGCAGGCCAGGAAAGTCTGTGTGCATTTCCGCCGGTCATATAATGCCAGTGCTCGGCTGACGGACCTCCAAAAGGAGTTTAACCTGCCCAAGAACCGCCTAATCTGTGACATGCCCACCAGGTGGAACTCAACGTTGGCCATGCTGCAGCGGCTGCACACGCAGCAGAGGGCCATCAATGAATACCTGTGCGACTATGGCACCAGGAGAGGGTCAGGGGAGCTTGGTTTTTTTTCCCCACGCCAGTGGGCCATGATCAGGGATGCATGCACTGTTCTGTCACCATTCGAGGAGGCCACGAGGATGGTGAGCACTGACAGTGCATGCATCAGTGACACTGTCCCCCTTGTCCACCTGTTGGAGCACACGCTGCGTGGAATAATGGACAGGGCACTTGAGGCAGAACAGAGGCAGGAAGAGGAGGAATTCCTTAGCTCTCAAGGCCCCCTTTATCCAGACAGTGTTCCTGCGTGCCCACCGATCACACAGGAAGAGGACGAGGAGGAGGAGGAGGAGGAGGAAGATTGTGTCAGTATGGAGGTGGAGCCTGGCACTCAGCATCAGCAGCAGTCTTTAAGGGATCAGTCCCAAGGAACACATGGACTTGTACGTGGCTGGGAGGAGGTGGCTGCGGACGTTGTTGTCCTTAGTGACCCAGAGGTCTCCGGACCGAATGCCTCAGCAAACCTACGCTGCATGGCCTCCCTGATCCTGCAAAGCCTGCGTAAGGATCCTCGTATTCGTGGTATCAAGGAGAAGGACCAATACTGGCTGGCAACCCTCCTTGATCCACGTTACAAGGGTAAGGTTGCGGACCTTATCTTGCCATCGCAGAGGGAGCAGAGGATGAAACATCTTCGGGAGGCCTTGCAGAAAGGTCTGTGCAACGTGTTCCCAGAGACTGGGAGGTTACAAACTCCTGTTTCTGGACAACGTGTTGCTGAGGCTTCGGTCAGTCAAAGAAGGAGCGGTGGAGAAGGTGGCCGTCTGACCGATGCGTTCAGACAATTTTTTGGTCCGCAGCCCCAAGGTATGATCGGTTCCAGCAACCATCGCCAGCGTCTGTTTTACATGGTGCAGGAATACCTAGGGGCAAGATCAGACTTGGACACCTTTCCCACCGAAAATCCTCTGGGTTACTGGGTCTTGAGGATGGATCACTGGCCAGAGCTTGCACAGTATGCAATTGAGCTACTGGCCTGTCCTGCATCCAGCGTTCTTTCGGAACGCACATTCAGTGCTGCTGGAGGCGTGGTAACCGATCACAGGGTGCGTCTGTCCACCGACTCGGTCGATCGGCTGACCTTCATAAAAATGAATCAGTCTTGGATCACCACCAGCTACCAAGCACCTGATGCTGATGTAACCGAATAATTTTTTTTGAAATCTCAGATCCCTTCAAAGACTGCCTATGCTGATGCTGAGTGACTATCCCTGAGTAATTATCCTCTTCCTCCTCAATCATCACGCTGATAGCTTGTAAGAACATTTTTGGTTCTGGGCGCCACCACCAGTGCCTAAGGCACAATTTTTCAGCCCCTGTTTAACAGGGGCGTGTAATTACAATTTTTGATGCAATACTTTGCAGCAGGACTCGTTCCTGCATTCCAACTAGAGTGTCTGTGAGGGGTTGCAGTGTTGTGGCACCAGCACC
The DNA here is from genome assembly GCA_037952925.1 of Lithobates clamitans. NCBI lineage: Eukaryota > Metazoa > Chordata > Amphibia > Anura > Ranidae > Lithobates > Lithobates clamitans. Next base: position 7,589,323 of record JBBGZY010000430.1, on the reverse strand, counting down.
AGTGCCTAAGGCCCAATTTTTCTGCCCCTGTCTAACAGGGGCGTGTAATTACAATTTTTGATGCAATACTTTGCAGCAGGGCTCGTTCCTGCGTTCCAACTAGAGTGTCTTTGAGGGGTTGCAGTGTTGTGGCACCAGCACCAGTGCCTAAGGCCTAATTTTTCAGCTCCTGTTCAACAGGGGCATGTAATTACAATTCTTGATCTAATATTTCACAGCAGGGCCCTGTGAGGGCTTACAGTGTTGTGGCCACAGCAACACCTAAGGCCCAAATTTCTGCTGAGTATATAGGGCAGGACCCTACTTTCAAACATCTAACTTACAAACGACTCCTACTTGCAAACGGAAGGAGACAACAAGAAGTGAGATGAAATCTACCCCTAGGAAGGGAAATTCTCTCCTGTAAGAGTTAATATGGGAAAACAATTTCTCATTTCCACTGATGCTTTCCAATCCTTGTTCCACAAAAAAACCCACATTTTCAAAAAACATTTTTCATTGGGACAAAAAAGTGAGGTGAAATCTTCTGTAGAGGAGGAAAGACAGCAAAACAAATGTCACAGGGGTGATAACCCTTCCCTATGTTTTCCAAAAAGCTTAAAAAAGATTTTTTGGCTGGAGCTAAACACGTTAAAAATGTACCCGTTCAAAATTACAAACAGATTCTACTTAACAACAAACCTACAGTCCCTGTCTTGTTTGCACCGCCTGTATACTGCTGTTCAGAGTATATAGGGCCTGGTGGCCCCACACCTTTCCTTATTTTAATTTGGGTGCGGGGTTCCCCTTAATATCCATACAAGACCCAAAGGGCCTGGTAATGGACTGGGGGGTACCCATGCCGTTTGTCTCACTGATTTTCATCCATATTGCCATGACCCGACATTACATTAAACCCGCAAGCAGTTTTAAATGAGATTTTTTTCCTTTAAAAATTACATTTGGTGCAGGGACTGTTCTAAACATGGGAAACACGCGTCACTTTACAGGCATACTATAGACACCCCCCAGGTACGATATTTAAAGGAATATTTCACTTTTTTTTTTTTTTACTTTAAGCATCATTAAAATCACTGCTCCCGAAAAAACGGCCGTTTTTAAAAGTTTTTTTTGCATTGATACATGTCCCCTGGGGTAGGACCCGGGTCCCCAAACCCTTTTTAGGACAATACCATGCAAATTAGCCTTTAAAATGAGCACTTTTGATTTCGAACGTTCGAGTCCCATAGACGTCAATGGGGTTCTAACGTTCGTGCGAACTTTCATTAAGTTCGTGGGTTCTGGTGCGAACCGAACCGGGGGGTGTTCGGCTCATCCCTAATCCTTAGTGCTCCTACCAGTCCCTCTGCTTTCCTATTAAAAACTGACCACACTAAGCAGAAGAACACACCATTGTCAGTTCTCTAGCTATGCTGGGAACTCAGTGTACTCTCCTCCTGTAGCCAGGAGCTGGCTATTATGCCTGCAATTCAGAGACATTGTGCAGTGTTATTAATGTGGAGTTGTCTCCCTCTAGTGTTGGCTGGACTCCATTTGTCATTTCCTTTTTCTTTTGGCAAAACTAGCATCATGGGATGTGTAGTTCAGAATGCTGAAGTTTCAATGCCAGCAGGACTGATCTGATCTATGACTACCAGATTGCTGAGAGGACAGAAGCGACTGCTGGGAGAGGATATAAAAGGGCTGGTTGGGGCCTACATCGCTATCTTGGGACACCCTTTTGATTCTGCCAGCAGGAGGTCTGTGTGACAGAGCTGTTGTCATTCATGACCTACTCAGTGGGGAGCCGTTCAGCTATACCCAGAGGGCCCTCTGTGGGCAGCATCGCTTTTCTCCTACAGTGAACTGGAGGTTTTTCCAGGTTATCCAGAGATGCCTGCACTTCAGATCCAGGTAGACTGCAGCGTGCCATGGCAGACACCATTTCCCAGAGCCAGGATACAGAGAGAGAGAGTTCCTGAAGTAGTTTTTTTCATCACCTACATCGTTGCCAGCTGTATCTGTGCCCATTGTGGTAAGCGGGCATAGCCCATTTAGTTGCTATAAGACACTGCTTACAGACATTCTTTATTCAGCTCCGCATGGTGGTACTTGTAGTGCCACTGGAAGTCAGTTCTTATACTATAATGAACACTGACATCTATGCCTTGTTCACATTATTGCTTCTTGTAGTTTTACTGGATACAACACCACCAGGATCAAACAAGAGGAGATTAAAGTAAAATAAGAATACCCTAAAGATCTGCCAAATTTGCTATACCCTATTATCAAGGATTACCTTAATCACATTACATCAAAGCTAGCTGAAGACATCTGGATTTAAAGGAATAAACCTTTCACCCCTTTATTTCCTTGCTTCATCTGCTCTAGTTTCTTTGGACTCTATTTAAGGGAGCCAGCCAATTTGAATATAATAGTTTGCATATTGTTCTTCCCATGTTGTTAAATTCTTAACGGCCTATGGGTTGAGGAGACAGAGGGGAGTGAGCCTGACATAGGAAATTCAGTGCCAGTTCTCTACCCTTTTGCTGACCTATTCACATGGTTTTGTGATTGGGCTAATATCTGATTAAATTTGAATCATACTGTGTTGATCTGTGTTCACTTACAGTTAAAGCACAACTCCACTTTTGTTGAGAAAAAAAACATTCCCCTGGTACATACATGATCTATGTACATTGCAAGGATTATAATAACCTTTGTTGCAGATTCCTACCTTTTGTTATTCTGAAGAAATCCAAGTGTGTTTGTCTGTGCCTTTGTTCTGAGTAGGTCTAATGGGAGTGGTTTCATAATTATCTGTCAGCTGTGGCAGCTGCAGGGCTCTAATGAGGAAGCTCCTGGGCCTGCATCCCTTTAAACGCATTCCTATTGGAAATAGTGGAAATAATGACATTTTTGTTGCAGGGGATCCCTGAAATCTGAATTGTATCTTAGGCAGACTTCTCGGAAAATTGGTGAGCCAATCACACAAGCAGGAAATTATTTTTCTGGGGAGCGGTCAGTACACATTCTGTGTACAGAACAATTTCATGTAGCCATATTGCAATGCATTTATAGAAATTTACAGAGGCTGCAGATTGAAAAGGAAAGAACATTCAAATACAATATGACTTGTATCGCAATTGTGTACGCTATATTAATTTTTCTTTATTTGCTATTTTTTTCCCCCACGAAGGTGGAGTTACCCTTTAAGAAAGGGTTTAAACCACTATATTGCCGTTTTCATAAATATAGCATTGTGTGCCTTTTTCATATTGCAGCATTGAAATATATTTATTTCTGTGTTCTCACTAATACAGTAAACAAACTGGAACTGTTTTGTTAATATTGTGTGAGTCTCTTATTATTAGTAGAGATGGACGAACCGTTCGGTCCAAGCATAAGTTCGAGCCGAACTTTGGTTGTTCGGACATTCGGCCAACAACGAACATTATGCGATGTTCGCGGCAAATTTCGGAAGCCGCAGAACCCCGTTAAAGTCTATGGGATACTAACATGAAGAACCAAAAGTGCTAATTTTAAAGGCTTATATGCAAGTTATTGTCATAAAAAGTGTTTGGGGACCTGGGTCCTGCCCCAGGGGACATGTATCAATGCAAAAAAAAGTTTTAAAAACTGACGTTTTTTCAGGAGAAGTGATTTTACTAATGCTTAAAGTGAAACAATAAAAATGAAATATTCCCCCCAGGCCCGGACAGATTCCCCAATGAATATTATAAGCACTTCTCTGATCTCCTCACCCCACATCTCTGCAACGCCTTTAACCACTTTGTTAACTCAGGCAATATCCCCAAAGAATCAGTAAAAGCCCTCGTAGTCACCCTGCCCAAACCTGGCAAATCTCCTCACAATCCCGCAAACTACCGCCCAATCTCTCTCCTAAATTCAAACACCAAGATTTATGCAAAAATATTAGCACAACGTCTATCCTCGATAATTCCCCAAATAATCCACCAAGTGGGCTTCCTACCAGGGCGACAAGCGACGGATGGCACACGATGACGATAGACCTAGTGCAGTGGGTGGAGCATTGTCAGACGCCTTCTCTGCTTCTTTCCCTGGATGCGGAGAAGGCGTTCGACAGGGCCCACTGGACTTATATGGAAGAGGTGCTTCGTAAATTTGGCTTCGATGATTCATTTTTAACTGCCCTATTGAGCCTTTACTCCTCCCCCACTGCACGAGTCTGGACATCGGGAATAGTCTCAGACCCATTCATAATCACCAATGGTACCAGACAAGGGTGCCCACTCTCCCCTTTGATTTTTGCCATGATCATGGAACCGCTGGCACAATCCATCCGCTCGGCAACATCAATAACGGGAATCAGAATTGGAGATACAGAACACAAAATAGGGCTATACGCCGATGACGTCATCATAACTCTGACCAATCCTCCCTCCTGGCCGTCCAAAACATACTTGAAAAATTTAGTTCGATTTCCCTATACAAAATCAATCATAGCAAATCCACCATGCTAAACTTGGGCATTGACTTACAAACCAAGCTAGAATTAACAGCGACAACTCCTTTCACATGGTCCACCAACTCCTCTCTCCCCTATCTTGGAATCCGCCTAACCTACCCAAGCCACAACTTAACAAAAGCAAATTATGATGACCTCGTGGAGAGGCTTTTGCGCTTATTCAAGGAACTGAGCAGTTTCTCTGTCTCATGGGCTGGAAGAATTGCTCAGTCAAAAATGTTCCTACTCCCGATCATACTCTATGTATTCCTTACTATCCCCTTACCCTTTCTTACAGCTCAAATAAGAAAACTACAAGGTATAATCAACACATTTATATGGCAACTCAAAAAAACAAGATTGAAAAGAACTGTTCTCCTAACCCCGGTTCAATATGGGGGTATGGGAGCTCCCAATATTCAAGCATATTACAGAGCAGTACTCTTGGACCAACTGAGAGAGTGGCGGTTACCTAATTCCCAAAAATCTTGGAAACAGATTGAATCTACAGCCCTCAACTCCGATACGAATAGTCTACTTGCGACCATGCTACTCAACCATAAACCAAAACACCGATTTCTAGGCTCAATAACGGCAGCAGTACGAACATGGACAGCCGTCACTCAGATCAACAAAGGAATACCTCTTTCATTCTTGTGTAGGATACCCTTGAAGGCTATAGAGCTTTTGTCACCAGATCTAAACCTCGAACAATGGTTATGCAAAGGAATAACTAATGTGGGACTATTATACTCCTCTTCAGGCCTACACCCATTTTCATACCTACAGGAGAAATATGGACATTTAATTCAATGGACACAGAAAGATTCCCTCCCGGATGCCTTATTGAAATTCTACGATACTCCTAAACCATCACTCAAGGGTATCTCATTTCTATACAGTCTGTTAACCACAGCTTTGGATGAAACATCTTCTCCCTCAACCAACTATTGGTCCTCTCTCACGGAAAATCCGCCACCGAATAAACTGTGGAACCAAGCCATAACCCTTCCTCGACGCCTGTCCCACTGCATCTCCCATTGGGAAGCAGTACAAAAGCTATATCACAAATGGTATCTCACCCCAGCCAGACTTGCTGCCATTTACCCTACAACATCAGCGAAGTGCTGGAGAGGTTGCAATGAGACAGGAACTCTAGGCCATATCTGGTGGGACTGCCCCAACATCCAAAAGTTTTGGCAAGAGGTATCTACCCTCATCTCCTCCACATGTCCTGCATCTCCTTCCATGACAACTTTGGATCTCCTACTGGGATTATCGATCCCCACGTGGCGTAATCAAAACAAACTACTAGCAACTCACATCCTGATAGCTGCACGTCTAGCACTAGCGAGAAGGTGGAGGTCAGTAAACTCACCTACAATAATGGACACTATACGCATACTTAATGAGCACTTCAAGCTGGAGTACGCATTTGCTAAATCCGAACTGACCACCAAAGCTTTTTTCAAAAATTGGATTTCATGGATTGCTGACCAGAGAAGCGAGCCCCTGGACTGACTTGGGCCTAATAAACCTCCCTCTCCTCCTCTTTCCCGGTTCTCCATATTTCCAGTCAGGTTTACTTAACAAGTATATGATCCAGTAACAGCCATTACTACCCCCAATGGAAATCCACAAATTCAATTAGGCTAACTCATAATAGAAGGATGAATCATTCACCAACTTATTCAACTCTTGGACCTTTCTGTTGACACCCAATATTACGCTAAATACCAATGTTAAGTGCGGTTATGTTTATGGGAATTTTTTTTATTTTTTATTTTTATATACATTTTTCCTTTTTTTTTCCCCTCTCCTTTTCTCTTACTCTCTTTATATTCCAGCCTGGTGCCCACTTCCCACTCACAGTTAGTACCCATGGGGGTGGGTGGGGAATGGACACTAGGATAATCTGATGCTACTAAGCAATGTTCTAGTTAACAATCTAATAACATGTAATTCAGACATAAGTAATGTTTCAACTGTTTGCAGAAAAACTACTATGAACAATCAGATGTATGTTTTCCTTGAAACTCAATAAAATTTAAGTTTAAAAAAATGAAATATTCCTTTAAATATCATGCCTGGGGGTTTCTATGGTATGCAAAGTAAAGTGGCACAATTTTCCCATTTTTAGAACAATACCACAGCAAAATGACATTTCTAAAGGAAAAAAAAAGTAATTTAAAACTGATTGCGGCTGTAATAATTTGTTGGATTCCTTCAATATAGATAAAACTCCAGGCCCTTTAGGTCTGGTATGAATATTAAGGGGAACCCCGAACCAATTTATTTTTAAAAAATTGCGTGGGGGGTCCCCCCAAAATCCATACCATGCTCTTCAGGTCTGGTATGGGTATTAAGGGGAACCCTGCGCCAAATTTGTTTTAAAAATGGTGTAGGGGTCCCCTAAAATCCATACCGGCCCCCTATCCGAGCACCCAACCTGGCAGGCCACAGGAAAAGAGAGGGGACAAGAAAGCGTCCTCCTGAACCGTACCAGGCTGCATGCCCTCAACATGGGGAGAATGCTTTGGAGTCGCCCCCAAAGCACCTTGTCCCCATGTTGATGGGCACAAGGGCATCATCCCCACAACCGTTGCCCGGTGGTTGTGGGGTTATGCAGGCAGGGGGATTATCAGAATCTGGAAGCCCCCTTTAACAAGGGGACCCCCAGATCCCAGCCCCCCCATGTGAATTGGTAACGAGTACATTGTACCCCTACCAATTCACAAAAAAAGTGTCAAAAATAGTAAAAAGGACATGAGACACTTTGGGAAAAGTCTTTTATTAAAGAAAGACAATGTACCCGTTACCAATGTACCCGTTACCAATTCACATAGGGGGGGCGGGATCCAGGAGTCCCCCTGTTAAATGGGGTTCCGGATTCTGATAAGCCCCTGCCTGCAGACCCCCACAACCACTGGGCAAGGGTTCTAGGGATGACGCCCTTGTCCTCATCAACATAGGGACAAGGTGCTTTGGGGGCGACTCCAAAGCATCCTCCTCATGTTGAGGGCATGTAGCCTGTTACAGTTCAGGAGGGGGTGCTCTCTCGTCCCCCCCTCTTTTCCTGCAGCCTGCCAGGTTGCGTGCTCGGATAAGGGGTGCATATTACCGCTGACTCATGATCCAGAAGGCATGGACAGGGACGTTACCTAAGTTTCACCGCGCATTGGGTGACTCTGCTGGCAGCTGGGAAGGATGCAGGACAAGGTGCAGTAGTGTTGGAGGTTGTTCCGCCACCACGCCTCCAAAATGCCACTACTAATGATTGTGACACACCTCTCTCCTCCACCCCCTCCTCTTCTTCTTCTTCCATGGCCTCTTCCTGTGCTTTGTCCTCAGAACCAGCAGGGCTCCGTAGCCGTTCAAGGGGCTACGCAAGTGTGCACGCCAAAAGATGCCATACAGTGCTTGAGCTGGTGTGCTTGGGGGACAGGAGCCACACTGGGGCAGAGGTTCTGTCAGCTCTGCAGGGGCAGGTTCAGAGGTGGTTGATGCCACGCCAACTTAAGGTAGGAATGGTGGTTTGCGACAATAGCACCAACCTCCTCTCTGCCTTCCGACAGGGACAAATGACCCATGTGCCCAGTTTGGCTCACGTCCTTAACTTGGTGGTGCAGCGGTTCTTGAGCAGGTACCCGGGCTTACAGGATGTCCTGAGGCAGGCCAGGAATGTCTGTGTGCATTTCCGCCGGTCATATAATGGCAGTGCTCGGCTGGCAGACCTCCAAAAGGAGTTTAACCTGCCCAAGAACCGCCTAATCTGTGACATGCCCACCAGGTGGAACTCAACGTTGGCCATGCTGCAGCGGCTTCACACGCAGCAGAGGGCCATCAATGAGTACCTGTGCGACTATGGCACCAGGACAGGGTCAGGGGAGCTTGTTTTTTTTTCCCCACGCCAGTGGGCCATGATCAGGGATGCATGCACTGTTCTGTCACCATTTGAGGAGGCAGTGACAGTGCATGCATCAGTGACACTGTCCCCCTTGTCCACCTGTTGGAGCACACGCAGCGTGGAATAATGGACAGGGCACTTGAGGCCGAACAGAGGCAGGAAGAGGAGGACTTCCTTAGCTCTCAAGGCCCCCTTTATCCAGACAGTGTTCCTGCGTGCCCACCGATCACACAGGAAGAGGATGAGGAGGAGGAGGAGGATTGTGTCAGTATGGAGGTGGAGCCTGGCACTCAGCATCAGCAGCAGTCTTTAAGGGATCAGTCCCAAGAAACACATGGACTTGTACGTGGCTGGGAGGAGGTGGCTGCGGACCATGTCATCCTTAGTGACCCAGAGTACTCCGGACCGAATGCCTCAGCAAACCTACGCTGCATGGCCTCCCTGATCCTGCAAAGCCTGCGTAAGGATCCTCGTATTTGTGGTATCAAGGAGAAGGACCAATACTGGCTGGCAACCCTCCTTGATCCACGTTACAAGGGTAAGGTTGCGGACCTTATCTTGCCGTCGCAGAGGGGGCTGAGGATGAAACATCTCCGGGAGGCCTTACAGAAAGGTCTGTGCAACGCGCTCCCAGAGACTGGGAGGTTACAAACTCCTGTTTCTGGACAACATGTTGTTGAGGCTTCGGTCAGTCAAAGAAGGAGCGGTGGAGAAGGTGGCCATCTGACCGATGCGTTCAGACAATTTTTTAGTCGGCAGCCCCAAGGTATGATCGGTTCCAGCAACCATCGCCAGCGTCTGTTTTACATGGTGCAGGAATACCTAGGGACAAGATCTGACTTGGACACCTTTCCCACCGAAAATCCTCTGGGTTACTGGGTCTTGAGGATGGATCACTGGCCAGAGCTTGCACAGTATGCAGTTGAGCTACTGGCCTGTCCTGCATCCAGCGTTCTTTCGGAACGCACATTCAGTGCTGCTGGAGGCTTTGTAACCGATCACAAGGTGCGTCTGTCCACCGACTCGGTCGATCGACTGACCTTCAAAAAAAATGATTCAGTCTTGGATCACCACCAGCTACCAAGCACCTGATGCTGATGTAACCGAATAATTTTTTTTGAAATCTCAGATCCCTTCAAAGACTGCCTATGCTGATGCTGAGTGACTATCCTGAGTAATTATCCTCTTCCTCCTCAATGATCACGCTGATAGCTTGTAAGAACATTTTTGGTTCTGGACGCCGCCACCAGTGCCTAAGGCCCAATTTTTCAGCCCCTGTTTAACAGGGGCTAGTAATTACAATTTTTGATGCAACACTTTGCAGCAGGGCTCGTTCCTGCATTCCAACTAGAGTATTTGTGAGGGGTTGCAGTGTTGTGGCACCAGCACCAGTGCCTAAGGCCCAATTTTTCAGCCCCTGTTTAACAGGGGCGTGTAATTACAATTTTTGATGCAATACTTTACAGCAGGGCTCTTTCCTGTGTTCCAACTAGAGTATCTGTGAGGGGTTGCAGTGTTGTGGCACCAGCCCCAGTGCCTAAGGCCCAATTTTTCAGCCCCTGTTTAACAGGGGCATGTAATTACAATTTTTGATGCAATACTTTGCAGCAGGGCTCATTCCTGCATTCCAACTAGAGTATCTGTGATGGGTTGCAGTGTTGTGGCACCAGCACTAGTGCCTAAGGCCTAATTTTTCAGCCTCTGTTTAACAGGGGCATGTAATTACAATTTTTGATGCAATACTTTGCAGCGGGGCTCGTTTCTGCGTTCCAACTAGAGTATCTGTGAGGGGCTGAAGTGATGTGGCACCAGTGCCTAAGGCCCAATTTTACAGCCCCTGTTCAACAGGGGCATGTAATTACAATTCTTGATCTAATATTTCACAGCAGGGCCCTGTGAGGGCTTACAATGTTGTGGCCACAACAACACCTAAGGCCCAAATTTCTGCTGAGTATATAGGGCAGGCCCCTACTGTCAAACATCCAACTTACAAATGACTCCTACTTGCAAACGGAAAGAGACAACAGGAAGTGAGATGAAATCTACCCCTAGGAAGGGAAATTCTCTCCTGTAAGAGTTAATATGGGAAAAACATTTCTCCTTTCCAATGATGCTTTATCACCAATCCTTGTTTCACAAAAAAAAACAAATTTTCAAAAAACATTTGTCATTGGGACAAAAAGTGAGGGGAAATCTTCTGAAGAGGAGCACAGACAGCAAAACAAATGTCACAGGGGTGATAACCCTTCCCTATGTTTTCCAAAAAGCTTAAAATAGATTTTTTTGGCTGGAGCTAAACATGTTAAAAATGTACCAGTTCAAAATTACAAACAGATTCTACTTAACAACAAACCTACAGTTCCTGTCTTGTTTGCACCGCCTGTATACTGCTGTTCAGAGTACAGAGCCTGTATACTGCTGTTTCCTTTTTTAATTTGGGTGCGGGGTTCCCCTTAATATCCATACAAGACCCAAAGGGCCTGGTAATGGACTGGGGGGTACCCATGCCATTTGTCTCACTGATTTTCATCCATATTGCCAGGACCCGACATTACATTAAAGCTGCAAGCAGTTTTAAATGACTTTTTTTCCTTTAAAAATGACATTTTGTGCAGGGACTCTTCTAAGCACGGGAAACACATGCCACTTTACAGGCATACTATAGACACCACCCAGGTACGATATTTAAAGGAATATTTCACTTTTTTTTTTTTTACTTTAAGCATCATTAAAAGCACTGCTCCTGAAAAAACTGCCGTTTTTAAAAGTTTTTTTTTATTGATACATGTCCCCTGGGGCAGGACCCGGGTCCCCAAACCCCTTTTAGGACAATGAACTAAAAATCAAAATATAGGGAGTGGCGCTGTGTTAGAACAAAGAGTGTGACTGTAGAATTAACAAGTGCTCTGGTGCGTGATATAATCGCTTCTTAGAAGTAAAAAAATTGTAATATGAAACTCCCAAAAATCAATATATCCATATATGTAATTAGTGAAAAATCCTCATTTAGTGGTAGAGGGAATTGTTAGCTATGTGTGCAAGCAGTACCAATCCCAACCAATAGGCAAACTCAAACTTTAAATTATCACCATTATATAACATGTGTTGGCAATGGTATATATAAATCTACTAATTAGTAAATATAAAGTGACAAGTGGCAGATGGTGCTATACTTAAAAAACTGTGGTTATCAAACCTTTGTGCAATAATGTGCAAAAAAACATTTAAAAATTGTAAATCATTATTTATGTGTAAAATCCTCAACACTATATCGAAAAAAATCCCATATACTGTTTATTGCAAAGTGTTCGTAGCAGTAATACAATGTGCCATGCGCCAAATTCCCATAGAAATCATGCAGAAGGTTCTTCTTTGGTTTTGAAGAGCCGTGCTGTAATTATTGGCAATCTCCCCCCAATGTGATTGCACTCACCGGAGCACTCCACCCCTGCAGGGGTATGAGCGTATGATGTTGATCCTGTTGGTCTCTCCGATTGTATGGGTGCCGGTATCCTTCCACGCGTCCCAATTCAAAGCAGCCACTTGCATACAGGGAGGTGGGGACTCACTGTCCCTTGTTGTAATGCAGGTCCCAACTAGATATTCACTCCAAATCCAGCAACGTCTCCTCTCGTGAGGATTAAGGAGGGCGACAAGTGGAGAACTGCGTTTAATACCAGAACAGGCCATTATGAGTATCTCGAAATGCCTTTTGGCCTTTGTAACGCCCCGGCAGTTTTCCAGAAACGTATTAACGATGTCCTCCGAGATTTGTTGCAGTTATGCGTGGTGGTCTATCTCAAAGATATCCTCATATTTTCCAAGTCCCTGGAGAGTCACCACACAGATATCTATCGTGTGCTTCAGAAATTAAGAGAGAACAATCTTTATTGTAAACTGGAGAAGTGTGAGTTCCATCGGGAACAGGTTAAATTCCTGGGCTATGTCATTTCCACTGCTGGTTTTTCAGACCCAGAGAAATTTTCGGCAGTCCTATATTGGCCTTGACCCGTGGGGTTACATCCTCTGCAGCGTTTCCTGGGTTTTGCCAACTATTATCGGAAGTTTATTGGTAACTTCTCGTCTCTGGTCAAGCCCCCGACCGATATGACCAGAAAGAACGGTAACCCACAGAATTGGTCTCCGGAGTCCATTAAGGCCTTTGAAAGTCTCATGGCTGCCTTTGTTTCTGCTCCTGTGTTGGCTCATCCTGATCCTACGTTACCTTTTATCCTTGAGGTTGATGCTTCTGAGACTGGTGTTGGCGCCCTTCTGTCTCAACATCCTACCTCTGAGAGTGCTATGCATCCTTTGGCTACTTTTCCAAGAAATTGTCAGCTGCCGAGTGCAATTACGTGATTGGTGACAGAGAGCTGTTGGCAATCATTTTAGCCCTGAAAGAATGGAGACATCTCCTCAAAGGTACCACTGTGCCGGTTCTCATTCTTACTGACCATAAGAATCTCACATTCTTGTCTGAGGCTAAACGCCTCTCTCCCAGAAGGGCGCGATGGGCTCTTTTCTTGTCAAGTTTCAATTACATTGTCTCATTCTTACCCGTTACTAAGAATGTAAGGGCTGACGCCTTGTCACAGCAATTTTCCTCCACTTCCAAGTTGGAGTCGGTTCCGGTTCCTATGATTCCTCCTGATCGTATTCTGGCTACGGTTCGCACCAGTCTTCCTTCTCCTTTGGGTGACAAAATTCTTGCTGCTTAGGTCGATGCTCCTCCTGAGAAACCTTGTGACCGCTGCTTTGTCCGAGAGTGTCTCTGTACTGCTCCAGACTTACCATTCTCCCAAGGCAGCTGGCCACCCTGGTAAGAATCAACTCGTTTGGGCCATTTCCCAACAATTCTGATAGCCTAGTCTACGTGCTGATGTAACAGCCTTCGTAGCTGCCTGTTCCGTGTGTGCTCAGAGTAAGACAGAACGACACCTTCCACTGGGCCTCCTACAACCCATACCCAATGGAGAGAGGCCCTGGACCCACCTGTCTATGGATTTCATTGTGGAGTTGCCCAACTCCCAAGGCAACACAGTTATCCTTATGGTGGCTGACCGTTTCTCAAAGATGTGTCATTGTATTCACTTAAGAAGTTGCCCACTTCTAAGGAACTGGCTTCCATTTTTGCTCGGGAGATCTTTCGCTTACATGGGCTACCCAAGGTGATTGTCTCAGACAGGGGTAGTTATTTTGTGTCCCGGTTCTGGCGAGCCTTTTGTGGAAAGCTGGGAATTCAGCTTGCTTTTTCCTCTGCGTATCACCTGCAGTCTAATGGGGCCGCAAAACGAGCCAATCAGTCCTTGGAGCAATTCCTATGTTGCTATTTTTCTGACCATCACAACAACTGGTCAGATTTTACCATTACCATGGGCAGAGTTTGCTCACAACAGTGCCTTGAATTCTGCTTCCCGATTGTCTCCGTTTATGGCGAATTATGGTTTTCAACCTTCCATGTTGCCTGACTCGTTTGTTTCTGTAGAGTATTCCTGCGCTAGAGGAGCATCTCTGTGGTCTTCGTTCCACTTGGGCACAAGTCCAGGGGGCTTTGCGTCATGCTAATAATAGGTACAGACTCCATGGTGACCGCAGACGCCTGCCTGCGCCTTCCTACCAGGTTGGGGACAAGGTCTGGCTGTCATCTCGCAACCTCTGACTTCGTGTTCCCTCACTGATGTTCGCACCTCGGTTTATTGGGCCTTTCCGTATCCTTCACAGGATTAACCCAGTGGCTTATGCTTTGGACCTTCCTCCTAGTATGCGCATCTCAAATGTGTTTCATGTCTCCTTATTGAAACTGTTGGTTTGCAACCGCTTTACCACCTCGGTGCCACGTCCTCACCCTATACAGGTTGAGATCCATGAGGAGTATGAGGTACAATCCATTGTTGACTTCCGTAGGTTCCGTGGACGCATACAGTACCTGGTGCATTGGAAGGGGTACGGTCCGGAGGAACGCTCCTGGGTCTCATCCTCGAATGTACAAGCTCCTGCCCTCCTCCATGAATTCCATAGATGTTTTCCCCTCAAGCCCGGTGGTCCTCCGAGGGGGAGGGGTCATTGAGGAGGGGGGTACTGTCAGGGCTACCTCAGCCCATCCTTCTCTGAGCTGGCCGCTCAGCTGTTGGCTGTTGGCTAATTGCCAGCTCTCATCTTTCTCCACAGTTAACCAGCTGTTGTGGATCTGCTCGTACTTAAAGATCTCCAGCTCACTTCATTCCTGCCTTTGCCTTGGTCACATCACAAGAAACCATCTCCTGCGTTCCTGTTTAAAGACTGGCTTTGCTGACATCCCTTCTGGCTCCTTTTCCTGCTTGCTGTTCCTCTGCTTGGATCCCTGACTTCTGGCCTGGCTGATTACCCAATCTGGTTACTGAACTCTGGCTTGGCTGATTACCTGATCTGGTTACTAAACCCTGGCTTGGCTGACTACCCAATCCGGTTACTGGACTCTGGCTATGCTTTGACTACGCTTACTCTATTTACCTTTTTATTTTTATTAATAAACAAGTGTGATTTTACTGTACTTCTGCCTCGGTCTGGTTCATGGTTTCTGACAGTTACAGAGTCTATTAGCAGCCCTCACAGGGGTACCGCTACATTTGGAGGTCCCACGAGATACCCCATCTAGGACACTCAAGCAAGTCAGGTGAAAAGTGTCCAGGGTAGAAGAAAAAAAAAGGATTTGACCGCCGCCACTGACCGGGGTCAAGAATATGGGAGCTGAATGGAGCTAATCACAGCCTTGAAATTGCCCAGAGTCTGGTGGATCGACAAGGAAGTGCGATTGCACATATGCTCACTTGGAATGGCGGGAGAGTGTTCCAGCTGAGTTTTAGAGGAGTATTGTAAGTCTGGAGGAAGGCCTTCATGTTCAAGTGATCCCATTGCAGTCAACAGGTGATCTGGATGAAGACCAGCTAGAGACGGCTCCACCACAGGTAGTCCGATGGATAGAATGCCCCAGCCTCATTCTACACTGATATGAGTCGATTGGTTGAGAGCCTGATAAAGAGTCATGCTATCTCTGCTAATCAAGGGTATCGGAAGTTGCAATTTTTCTCAGGCCATGTTCTCCCCCAAGAGGGGAGGGAGAGTTTGACAGTTGGATGGAACAAGCCCTGCAGGAAATAGACATTTGGAATGTGTCCAAAGCAGGGAAGAGACAACGGATCAGTGAAAGCCTCCGGAGTCCAACAGTTGATGTTATTCAAAGCCTAAAGAGGGGAAAACTGGACTGTGAAGCTATAGACTACATTGAGGATTTGTGTGCAGTCAACGGCAGAGTGAAGAAGATACCTGACCTAATATATAAGTTTGAACATTCTTATCAGTGTCGAGGAAAGAGGTTCAAATTCAGAGTGGATCAAATTCTGCATCAAATTATTCTGAAAAAGGGGGTCAATCCTCGGGAAGCAGATAAAGTCAGACTCAAAAGGATCCTGCAAGGGGCTAGGCCCAACCATCCAACTGTGTTTCGACTGTTATTGAAAGGAACACAAAAGGCTCCAACTTACCCAGAGTTAATGAAACTGGTTAGAGAAGAAGAAGCTTAGCTGGATGAGAAAACTCAAGGGTCACGGGATGTGATGAAGACTCCCCAGAAAGCAGAGAAAGTCACAGCTCAGCCAGCTCAAGTGGATGCCAGTGTGCCGGAAAGTGATGAGGAGTCAGAGTGGGGGGAGTGCCCTAAGTCTCCCGTGGCATAAGCTACACCCAAAGTTACCCCAGTTAAGTCACCAGACACTGGAGCCCAAGTTCAAGAGCAGGTGCAACAGGTTTTGATGCATGTTATGGAGGCCGAAGCCAAAGCACAGGCTGAAATGACTGGTATCCAAAAGTGTTTCCAGTGTGGGGAACCAGGACACTTCAGGGCACAGTGCCCACAGAAGGAAGAAAATGCAGAACTGCTGTCAGAACTCATGAAAGTGTTACAAAAGTTGTTGCCAAATCAGAAGGCGGGAAACTTTCAGGGGTCTCAGTGAAGGAGCAAGCTGGGAAGCCTGACAAGAAACAGAGCTCCAAGATTGGAAAGAGGAGGAAGGCCAAGAAGAGGCACCAGAAGAAAGGCCTGGGATCAACATTCTTGTTACCTTTGCAGTCAAGTAACCTGTCCCCAGGGTCAGGGACCCGGGCACAGGGGGTCAATGTCTTATCACCACCTAGGGTCATTGTTAAGTCCTCTCAGAGTACACCAAAGAGAGATTGCAGACCCAGCCCTACTAGGAACAACCTAGAGAGCTTCCCAGTGAGGTTAGTGGGGCCATCCCCAATTGTGTCTGTACAAGTGGAAGGTATTTACACTAGGGCCTTGCTAGACACTGGGGCTCAAGTCACACTCTTATACCGATACTTTTATGACCTGAAACACATTCCCTTATGCAAACTTGAAGAACTAGAGATCTGGGGATTTGGAACTGCCAAATGCCCATATGATGGGTATATCCCTATACTGATATCATTCGGACCAGCAGCTGTTGACAAAGTGGAAGCATTTGATTCTTTGTCTGTTGTGTGCCCCAGGCCACCAGAGGCCATACAAAATTTGATACTGATTGGGATGAACACTAACTTGGTGAGGCTACTGTTGTCATCTGTGTTAGGAGAAAATGGCTCCATCCCTAACAAGATCCATCCTCAGTTACTTCAAGCTTGCTGATATGTGGCAAAAGAACAGAGTGCCCCTGCCGAGAGGGTAGGACGTCTGTGGAAGCTGAAAACCAGGGAGAGAGTGTTGCAGCCTGGAGAAGTTGCTCGTTTGAAAGCCACAGTCAAGTTGACCTGGGACCAACTGGGCCCCTTTGTTGTGTTAGAAACTGATGAACAAGCCCAAGCTATTGGATTATAGATGGTTACTGAATTGTTTCCCACCAAGGACCTGTCTCAAACTGGAAAGAAGGTGACAATTAGTCTTCGGAATGTCACAGACCATCCAATTACGTTAGGGGCACGTATGCTGGTGGAACGAGTGAGTGCAGCCACCCCTGTGCTCTCTGAAGAGGCTGCTGGGAGAGAAAGTTGTCAGCAGGTGCAGAAGGAGTTCCAGCGTTGTACTGAAGCTTTAACCCCTGTATGGCAGCAAAGAATGAGGTTACAACTGACAAGATGGGAAAAGATTTTTTCGAAGCATGACTTTGATGCCAAAAGCGCTCAGCACCAAATTTGGCTGCAAGAAGACAAGCCCTTTCAGGAGCAAGCAAGGAGAAAACCTCTCAATGATCTGGAAGACCTTCAAGAGTAGTTGTAGTTTAAAAGGTCAGGGGTCATTCAGGAGTCCTGAAGCCCCTATGCGTCTCCTGTTGTGGTGGTGCAGAAGAAGAATGGGTCACTACACATGTGCATACCGGACTTTGAATCGCCGCAATAGTCCTGATCAGTACACAACCCCTCACATTGAAGATGCTCTCCAGTGTCTTACTGGAGCTAAATGATTCAGTGTACTCAACGTGAAGTTGAGTACTACTTGAGTGGGTACTACCAGATCCCCATGCACCCTGAAGACAGAGAAAAAACTGCATTTATTTGCCCTTTGGGGTTCTACGAGTTCAGCTGGATGCCTCAAGGATTGTAAGGGCCCCAAGCAACGATTGATGGAAAGAACAGTAGGAGACATGAACCTAATGGAAGTATAATGCCCTGTACACACAGTCGGACATTGATCGCACATTCCGACAACAAAATCCATGGATTTTTTCCAACGGATGTTGGCTCAAACTTGTCTTGCATACACACGGTCACACAAAGTTGTCAAAATTTCCGAACGTCAAGAACGCGGTGATGTACACCATGTATGACAAGACTATAAAAGGGCAGTTCAATACCAAGCGCGGCACCCTTTGGGCTCCTTTTGCTAATCTTGTGTTAGTAAAAGTTTGGTGAGAGACGATTCGCGCTTTTTCAGACTCGTGGTTTTCAGATCGTATTTCTGGTGTTCAGTTTGTGCTTGTGGGTTTGTATCTGGTCTTCAGTGCGTGCAGCGAGTTCCCATTGATTTGTTATTGTGTTTTTGTCCGTTCATTGCTGATTTTCAGGTCGCTCTTCACAGGCTTTGCTGTTCTTCAGTGCGTTCTGTTACTGACCAGCCGACCGTTTTCTAGCCATGTTGCATGTACGTACTCATCGTAGAGTTCATGCTGTGCGGGGGCTTGGTGTTGGGGTCCTTACTTTGACACAAGCCCAGTCCATGAACAGGGCGAGGAGGAGTTCATGGACCAAGAATTGGTTGCTCCAGCGTGACCTATTCCGTCACATGCCTTTGCTCTGTGAGATCCTTGAGAATAATCCTGACGATTTCAGGAACATTCTCAGGATGACGGACCCCGTATTTCACCGTTTGTTGGCTTTGCTGACCCCTTATATCAGCAGGCAGGATACCTGCATGAGGCAAGCCATCACTCCGGAGAAGAGGCTCGTCGCCACCCTGCGATACTTGGTGACGGGGAGAAGCCTGCAGGACCTCAAGTTCTCGACAGGCATCTCCCCCCAGGCTCTGGGGATCATTATCCCAGAGACCTGTTCTGCCGTCATCCAGGTCCTGCAGAAGGAATATATTAAGGTAAGAATTTTATCCTTTAACATCACATTTTATTGTATTTAATGTTTAGTAATGTAATGTATTTCTTTCCTTATTCCCTTACCATGATTGTAATACGCTGTGAATGTCCCCTTTGTTCTCATGCATGCTGGTTTTATTTTACATTTTTTTGTCCTTCATACATATTTGCCTTCACTTACCTCCCCAGCATGCTCTCCTGGGCCTATATCCACCTCATCTAGTCACTTAACAATGTATTTTGTCAGCTCCATAGTAGTGCTTTACCCTAAAAAGTCCCTAAAATGTTTAAAAATGTTTTTTTTTGCTTTAAATCCTGGCAGAGTGCCAGAGGCTTTTTGTTGGGTCCCGAAATCTTTTGGAACCCTCCCTCCCCCCTAACTGCTAACTCAGCTGATACCAATCCTCTATCTGCTGACTTTGCCAAACCCATACACACTATACCCACCACTTTTGTGGTCAGATTTATGGATGAATTCCCCAAAGCATGTAGTGCAAGGGCCTGCCTGAATACTTTCAAATGGTACTGTTTCAAATTTTTGTATCCTATTATTATCTTGATAGGTAATAGCAGAATGTAAAAATGTGCTAAAATGTGTACAGTGTGTATTTATATCTTTGTATTGTGACAATTCTTACCTGTCCAGTGGGCTGCCAATAGCGTAAGTAAGGAGGGGCTGGCCAAAGAAATACAGATTATTTAGGCATTCATCTCTCAATGAAGTGGAGAGGGTTACCTGTCCAAAACATCTCCCCCCCCTAAAATTTTTTAAATTGCCCATGAGAGGGGGGAGGGGAATCTGATAGGTGGACCTTATACCTTTGTCTTTAAATACTCCGATAGGTGGACCTTATACCTTTGTCTTTAAATACTCCCTAAAATAAATGTTATATCGATGTTAGCCAAGAATGTTTGTGTCTAATCTGCTTTCAATGTTTATGTGCAAAATGATTAATTTTTGGTTCTTGTTTGACTCCACAGTTTCCTTCCAACCCACAGGAATGGCAGACTGTAGCCTCCCACTTTGCCCAGCGGTGGGACTTTTCTAACTGCGTAGGGGCAATTGATGGGAAACACGTCCACATCGTCCCACCACCCAACTCGGGGTCATACTATCATAATTACAAGGGGTTCAATAGTATTGTGATGTTGGTGGCGGTGTCGGCTACTTACGAGTTCCTGTATGTGGACGTGGGTAAGAATGGCCGGATGTCAGATGGTGGAGTCATCGCCCACACAGAGTTCTACAGGCATCTCCAGAATGGCAGCTTGGGCTTGCCACCTCCAGAAGACAATGCGGAAGGACTCCTATTCGTCTTCGTTGCGGATGAAGCGTTTGCGCTGGGGGACCATCTTATGCGGCCATTCCCTATGAGGACCTTCACCACGGACCAGAGGTTTTTTTAATTACCGGCTGGCCAGAGCCAGAAGAGTGGTGGAGAACACGTTTGGATGAATGGCCAGCCGGTTCTGCCTATTTCTTACACCCATACACATGGCGGAATATAATCTGAATCACATCATCCTGTGTTGCTGTGTTCTCCACAACTTTTTAAGGAGAAATTCTTGGAACTATGCTGGCTCAGTTGGGCCTGGGGCTGGAATTAATATTAATGAACCAACCCTGATGGCGCTTGAAGCTGGCCGTCCTGGCTTGCCCCCCAGAGTGCCCGCGAGGTCCGTATAAGATACATGGAATACTTTGCGGGTAGGGGGGCCATCGATATTCCAGACAATGTCTGAGACATTTTTTAAATAAAAATATATTTGAAACTGAACAAATATTTGCTTTGATTTCCTGCTTGACTTTCTTTTAGCTGTCTCCTTGGTTATCTTTTATTAATGGTCTAATTTTTTGGGCTTTTTCTTCAACAGTGCAAACGAAATTTCGTTGACACATGAGGTGACAATCTGTTCTTCGGCTAACTATTAATTATTATGTTGTGTGTCTGCTACACACACACCTTGTTTTTATTGTGAATGTAAGTAATGCATTACTGACAAAAATAATAATAATTTTCAACACCATGCCCTAAATTTGTGGAGTCCTGAAAATGGCGTGATTGGCGTAAAATTAGAAAGCACTGTTGGGTGTTATTTACTAAAGGAAAATACACTTTGCACTACTACGACTGTACTGAAACTGCACTTGTAGTGCAAAGTGGTTTTGCTTTTAGTAAATAACCACCATTGTCACTGAAAACACCAACTTTACTCAAAAAAATGCTTTTGAGCATTGAAAGAAGAAGCCACACATTGTTGATTATCAATCTTTTTAACCAAAGCACAATCACATGTGCGTTTCTAAAAGGTTTTTTGAACCAACCAACATGTTTGTTGTATAACAATTTTTTGGGTCACAATAAAATAAGTAGAATTTGCCTTTTATTAAGGTAAAACAGGCATGTTTAAAACCATAAAAAAATACACAACTCTGGAACTTACAAAGTTCAACTTTTCAAGAAAGTGAAGGCAATATCAGACATGAGTATTTATAAACTGTGTTTTATATTGCGTTCATCAGATGGGGTGAAGTCACCCCTGGAAAAGCCAAAATTTGAAGATGCTCACAAATTGCCTAATGTCAACATGTGCTAGCTGCCATCATGGGGCATCAAGGGACATGTTTTGTGGGTGCAACCCCTTCCTCTCAGCAACTTTATTATTGAGGAAGGGGTTGCACCCACAAAATGCGTACATTGATCTCCCGTGATGGCAGATAGCACATGTTGACACACTGTGTGCATCTTCAAAATTTGGCTTTTCTATAATATGTAAAAAATTTGTCATAAAAATAACAATAATAAAGCTGCAATAAGTTAGGGATTTCTGGGTGCTTTAAATTCTCCCTAAAACATCAATGATGTTCTTCATTTTGTTTTGAACATCATTGATGTTTTGCTTGATGTTTTCCAAATCCCTATTACACCCCATTATCTCCCCGATGAGGATCTGGGCACTTTCACTGGTGAAATGACATTCTTCTTCCACAACTTCACGATCACCTAAAAGAAAAAAAAAATAACAAACCATGTATTATAAATATGCAGGCATCCATCTCTTACCTGAGCCAGTGGTCGCAGACACTCATCTGTTGTGGTGACAATTTCAATAACGTCTCCCTCCTCCTCCTCTGGTTGGGTTTGGGGGATTTCCCCTTCTTCCTGAGGTGGGGGGTCTGTGGCCTCCTCTGATGAGTGGTGTCCTCCGAGTCTTTTCTCTCCTATGTTAAAAAAAATAGTATACTTAGATATTTGATGGCAGAAATAGGAATATGAAACATTGCTTGGAAGTGGGAAACAATTGTCTCTTTTGGCAGAGTTGCAAGATGAAGAAATATTTTTTTCCTTTGTCAAGCTTGAACACTTACCTGTTTTGTACAAGCTTCACAGATGGAGTCACCCCTATAGTATACAATGGAGCACCTGTGTGGGCCCCCTAACAAAAAGGGTGTTCTGGTGTCCCACACTAGTGCTCCAGCATCCAGATGTGTAAACAGTTGCTGAGTGTACTCTCCTTACACAGAATCTAGTTTGCATTTCATTCTAGTTACTAACCCATCTAGACAACAAACTTATTTTAAGAGAAGTAGGCCAGAAAAAATGTATTGAACTCCATCTGGACAAAACATGGTGTTTTATTGGCCGAACGAACAATGTTTTTTACGAAGGAATAATGTGTCCAAGAACATGAAAGTTGCCATTTTAAACTGTTCAACAGTAAAGAAAAGAACACGGAGCAGCACGAACGTAAGAAAAATAAAGGATAGGAACACAGCACAACTACTTACTTTTTTGCAGCACTCTCCTGATCCTTCTATACTGATCGTGCTCCCTTAAATTGAAGTCCGACCACCGCTTCCTCAGTTGATCCTTGGATCGCCGTACCCCAAAATTCCTGTGCAGACTCTTCACAACTTTCGCCATGATCTTGGCCTTTCTCACATTTGGGTTTGGGTAAGGTCCATACTTCCCGTCATAGTCGGCCCTTTTCAATATGTCGACCATCTCCACCATCTCTACAAAGGACATTTGATGCCTTAAATCTTCTCCTCTGGGATCGTGATGTTTCTGGCTGTCTCCGGGCTTTCCTCCTCCGCGTTTCTGTAATTATCACGCACCTGCTCTGCCACTGCCATGTGCTCTCCCCCACTGTGGCGAAAGAGAAGGGGTGGGGAATAGACTAGAAAGAACGTCAGGGGCGGGTGGAGTTTCACGCATGCGCAGTGTATATAAAGCATAACACGTGTGCGTCGTACGTACGATCTGTGAGCGGAGTATCGAAAGCACCGATCGTGATAACGAAGGTAACATTTAAACTTGGGCCTGTACTGCTTATAGATTGAGGCCTATATTGGGACAAGATTAGGAGACTTTAGCCTGACATTAGGGTTTGTCTTGTGTATTGCAGATAAAATGGATGGCTTCAATGACCACAACTTCCTCCCCCTGTTCATAGACAAATACAGGGAGCTGCCCTGTTGTGGCAGGTCAAACACCCGCAATATAATCATAAACAAAAGATGCAGGCAGCGCTGGAGAAACTACTGGAGTTAGTGAAGCCGGTGGTCCCCACGGCAACCATCCCCTATTTAAAAGCCAAAATTGGTGGCCTGAGGAGCACTTATCTTAGGGAGCGCAAGAAGGTCCAGGATTCCCAGAGATGTGTGTGGTACTATGAGAGACTGCGATTTCTGTCAGACCAGACTGAAGTCAGGGAATCCCTCTCAACCCTTTCTTCCACTCTTCCTTCCACCCTATCTTCCACCCCAGCTGAGGCTTCCGATGTCTAACCTGGGACTTCCAGCCAGGAAGAAGTGGAGGACAGATTTTGTTCTACAGATTTCTGGTCAATAAATAAATGATGTTTACTAGATTTTATTATTGATCACTAATTGTTGATTTAATAAAGTGTTTTACATATCAATAGACAGTAGTGGGCAAAAATAATTGGGACAAGAATGAAAAATGCTGGGCTCAGAATGATAATCTTTTATATTTGTTAACATTCAATTTGCAACAGTCAAGAGGTGAAAATTGCGCGTTATTGATGAAGAAAAAAATAAAACTATGTCCTTTTTTCATACACAGGAAGGCCTCAGCCAGGAGGAGGCTGTGGAATGTGTTTTATTATACTCGCCTATGTGTGTTTTCCTTCAAAAAGGACAGTTTGTTTGTGAGGAGGCAGGCACATTTCAAAAATACAATGTGAAATTAACAAGAGACACCAACACCAAGCAATCTCCTTGAGATTAAATAATACAAGATAATAATCGTGTTGTGGTAACTTGACACACAAAACACGCCCAAAACTATTCTGGAGTAAAAAAAAAATATACAGAAAATAACAGGAGATCAGGATTTCAAAAAATAAAAACAAAAAAACAAAATCTAAAAGAATTCAAAAATGTAATCCTTTTCGGGAGGTGTGACAAATAAAAATATTATATTTATGAAATCACGATAAATAATAAAGAAAGAAGTTTGTGAGGAGTCGATGTGAATATGAGCAGCAAAACAACTTCATTCTTCTAGCATTATAAAGAAGAAGAGAGTGTGCTGCATTAAACAATTTAAAACATTGCAGTGTGACAAAAGTGCTATATCCATCACGAACGCTAATTTTACCAGACCGAGCAGTTCCGTCTCGGAATTTATTCTGAGCATGCATGGCACTTTGTGCGTCGGATTTGTCCACACACGGTCGGAATTGACACAAACGGATTTTGTTGTCGGAAAATTTTATAGCCTGCTCTCAAACTTCGTGTGTCGGAAATTCCGATGGAAAAAGTCAGATGGACCCCACACACGGTCGGAATTTCCGACAACAAGCTCCGATCGCACATTTTCCGTTGGAAAATCCGACCCTGTGTACTGGGCATTAGTGTATCTGGGGGACATCATAGTGTTTGGGAGAACGTTAGAAGAGCATGAAGCCCAGTTAGAGAAAGTCTTTACACGGCTCCACGAAGAAGGATTTAAGCTGTCATTGGAGAAGTGTCAGTTCTACAGAACTTCTATTACATACTTGGGTCATGTTGTCTCTGTAAGAGTGATTGCCACGGACCCGAAGAAGTTGGAGACCGTTACTACATGGCCTAGGCCAAGAACTGTGACTGAATTAAGATCCTTGCTGGGATTCTGCTCTTATTATCGAAGGTTTGTATCAAATTTTGCTAGGATTGCTCAGCCTCTCAATGAACTGTGGCCACGGGGGGAAGGAGTGAATGAGCAAGGCAAAGAAGTCTGGCTGTCGTAGGAAGGGAGAATCGGTACAAGATTAATGGACTCATCAGTGTGACTCATCAGTGTGAGGAGTCTCACCGAAGCCCCGGTTTTGGCTTATGCTGACCCTGGCAAGCCTTATGAACTTCATGTAGACACCAGTAGAGATGGTTTGAGAGGCGTTCTCTACCAAGAACAAGACAGTGGTCTCAGATTGGTGGCTTATGTGAGTCGCAGTCTTACTCCAACAGAAAGAAACGACCCCGTCCACAAGGTGGAGTTCCTGGCTCTAAAATGGGCTGAAGTAGACAAACTGAGGATTGCCTGTATGGAGCTGAGTTCATAGTAAAAACAGATAATAATCCTTTGACCTACCTTCTGACTTTGGCAAAGTTGGATGCAACAGGACATAAATGGCTGGCTGCTCTTGCTGGATTCCAATTCAGTTTAAAGTACCGATCTGGGGCAGGAAATTGAGATGCAGATGCCTTATCTCGTAGACCTCTTAGGCGGCAGGAGGAGCCAGGAGACTGGGCCTATGTGACTACAGAAGGTGTACGGGCTTTGTGCCAAGGCATGGCTCAGAAGATGAAGGGAGATGTTGCAGCCGAATCCATTGGAGTTCCCCCCTCAGGGATACCCAGACACTACTGTGGGCTGACACAATTCCAAGGTGAGGGCCTTCCTCAATTGTCCAAAAGAGATTCAAGAAGAGATCAGGATGAGGAATCCGCAAAGCCACCTGGCTATTCAAGCCCTGAACAAGCAGGATTCAGGCTTGTTGATGAAGAGCTTAGTGGCTGGAGCAAAGATTCTATTAGCAGAGTCTATTAGCAGCCCTCACGGGGGTACTGCTACTCTCCAATGATCAGACTTGTCCTGACACGCCCCTGCTGCACAGCCATTCACTGGCCAGCTCAGTGTACTGCTGCTTCTCCTCCCCCCAGCACTTATGCAGCCGAGAACAGAGAGAATGTGATTACTTATAAAAAAGGGAATAAATGTTTTTTTATATCTATACCTAAATGTTTTGCCTTTCATTTCTATTTTAACCACTTGCTGCCCACCCGCCGTCATATGACGGCAGGACAGTGCAGCTGTTATCCTAGGCCGCCGTCAAATTTGACGGCGCAGCCTTCCAGGCAGCCCAGGGGGGCGCGTGCGCGCCCGCCACATCGCTCGGGTCCCGGTGCGCGTGCTCGGCAGTCGTGATGTCTGCCGGGCACCCGCGATTGCCCGGTAACCGAGCAGGACCGTGGATCTGTGTGTGTGTAAACACACAGATCTACGTCCTGTCAGATGGGAGGAGACCGATGGTGTGTTCCTTGTGCAGAGGAACACCGATCGGTCTCCTCCCCTTGTGAATCCCCTCCCCACACAGTTAGAATCACTCCCTAGCAACACATTAACCCCTACAGCGCCCCCTCCTGGTTAACCCCTTCATTGCCAGTCACATTTATACAGTATTCAATGCATTCTTATAGCACGGATCGTTGTATAAATGTGAATGGTCCCAAAAATGTGTCAAAATTGTCCGATGTGTCCGCCGCAATATCGCAGTCACAATAAAAATCGCAGATCGCGGCCATTACTAGTAAAAAAAAAATAATAATAAAAATGCTATAAATCTATCCTCTTATTTTGTAGACACTATAACTTTTGCGCAAACCAATAAATATATGCTTATTGCGATATTTTTTACCAAAAATATGTAGAAGAATATGTATCGGCCTAAAATGAGGAAAAAATTTGTTTAAAAAAAAAAAAAATTTGGATACTTATTATAGCAAAAAGTAAAAAATATTGTGTTTTTTCAAACTTGTCACTCTTGTTTTGTTTATAGCACAAGAAATATAAATGCAATAATCTGATTGGTTAAATTAGGCAGGTAATGTGAACTTTTTTTTTTTTTTTTAAGAGGCCGACTATAATTTTTTAATCTTATTGAGAAAACCAAAAAATGCTTATCCTATCTCAGATTTGTTATAGCACACTGATTTTTTGGGGACTGACACAGTTGTTCATAACCCTTGCATTACCATATAATCAGACTACCTGATTAGTGATAACTATTGGAGTTTGAATCAGAACAATCATAAATCCTGACTGGATCCAATATTAGCATGCAATTCAGAAATCCAAGCAATTGCGATTCATGAGTTTTATGTTTCTCCGCATTTGCTTGCATAATTTCAGGCAAATCAAAAAACACAAAATTTGCCATTCCGCCCTTTTTGTGAACCAATTTGCAGATCACAAGCATTGCTCATATCAGTCATAAGTAGTATGTGGCCACACAGATACTATGTGATGAAATGCATTCTAAATGTTTCATTCCCAACTTTTAGATCTGATGTATAAATCACTGTAAATAAACTTTGCAAAGTTCCTTCTAAAGTGTTTGCTGACCCTTGCACATGAATATGTATGAACAGAATTGTTTTCAATCATATTGTAAGCCACTCTGGTCACAAGAAATGCCGAAATGTGAAAATGATTACAATAAATATATTGTTTTACAAATGTATTCTCTATAATCATAAAAAAAAAAAAAAAGTTCCCTATAAATCACCAGTATGAAATTAGCTTTCGTGTCCAGATATATCACACCATAGCAATGAATGAAGATTGACTGGATCTTCATTCAGCCAGATGGAATCTTGTGCTTCAGAACAAAAAAGGGAGTTATTGATTTAAGGTCACGTTGCATGCTGAGGATTTGAGGAGGGGGTGTGCAGTCACTCTTTGGATGGCTAAAAACCCTCTTTTTTTCCTTGTCCTGCAAGTCAGAGGTCATGGGAAAGGATCAGATATTAGGTAACACCTCACACCCACTGGAGGTTCCCTATCAGACTTAGTTCATATCCTGCTGATCATTACAAGTCTGATTTTTGTTGGAGAAAGCACATCTTTCTTATTTGCAGAGCTGATTTATGTACTAATGCAGCAAAATAGGTATAGTGTCTGCAAACCATCACATAAAAAGATGGGAAATCAAAATAAAGCACATATCTATGTGAACATTTGTTATTCATTTCAAGCGGACCTTTCCCCCTTTTTCTAAATTTCACATCAGTATGCATCACTGCAAGCTGATGTGAAATCCTCTAACACTGTTTAATAAAAACAAAAAAAAACCCAGTTTTTTATATATTTACCTTTTTTTTCCCATGATCGTGACTAAATTGACCCTAGTATGTGTACTTATAAATGTGAGTTAGGGACCTTATATTGTAAGCTCCTTGAGGGCAGGGACTGATGTGAATGTACAATATATATGTAAAGTGTTGCGTAAATTGACAGTGCTATATAAGTACCTGAAATAAATGAATAAATACATTTCCTGGTTCCTATTAAGACACTATGACATGAGCCTTGTTTGCGCAGATGCCCCCTGTGAAGACAACGTTACTAGCACCTTCAGGGAGATCCCATTCCTAAACTGCGAGAGCAGTATTCTGATACTGCGCATACCGAGATGAAGCGCATGGTGTCATGTACTTCATCTCGTGCATGCACTGTACGGCAGTAAACTCATTTGATGTTAAAACAAATATATATCTTTCTCCCTCCAAAATCCTGCAAAGCATAAAAAGCTTTGTGTAATTAAAAAAATAGTTGAGGTTTACTGTTCAGCAGCTGTCAGTTGCGGCTGCAGGAAGCCTTCGGTAGGGGGCAGTGGGGTTAGTGATTCAGCGCATTACACAGCTCCCTTTTTTAAATTTTTTCTTCAAACTAACTTTATTTTAGGTGTACAAAAGAGACACTTCATTCATGTCATCAAACAACAGCACAGTGCGTTGCACTACTGTACAGTGATATGCAATCCTGTCCAGTGCACTGTGACAAAATGCAGCATGTCTGCATTTTATCACAGATCACTACAGCACAACTCCAGGCTGCATTTCAGTGTGAATAGAACACAGAAAAATGCAGGTCACCGCACTAGTGTGAATTAAAAGAAGTTATCCCTGTCAACTGTAGCTGCAGATACTGTGGAGCAATTTATCCTCAAGGTGCACAAAAGAAGCATGGAAGTTTTTAGAGTCCTCCTAACAGCTGCTTCCCCTTCTGGAGTGCCTGATCGCTGTCTACATTTGTGAAAAGAAGGCTGGATGGCTCCTGTAAATAAAAGTGTTTCTGTTGAAAAAACATCCAAGCAATCTGGCTGTAATCCAAAAGAATATACAGGTACTCCTCACTTAACGACCAGGTTCCTTTCCATAGCCAGGTCGTTAAACGAATTGGTTGTTAAGGCTGGGTTCACACTGGTACAACAAATGCTGCGACATTGGGAGCTCATGTCACATGGCATGTGAAAATCAATGTTTCCCTATGGGAGCTGTCCTAACTGGTCCGACACAAGTCAGTCCGACTTTGAAAATGCTCCCTGCACTACTTGAATATCACTGCAGTCGGATCAAAGTCGGAACGCTGTCTTGACTGATCCAACTTTGGCATGCGACTTGTGCTCTGATGATCTTGAAGGGGAACTCCACGCCAATTGTTTTTAAAAAAGGCATAGGCTCCCACTCCAAGAGCATACAAGGCCCTTCGGGGCAGGGTCACCGTGTAATGTCATCCAGAGGCCCCGCACATTATGACATCACCGCCCAGGGCATGATGGGTGGTGGTGTCATAAGGGGCGGGGCTCCGGTGACCCTGCCCCATGCCAATATAAGTATTAGCACCCAGCTTTAGAGCGGGAGAGAGCGTTGAGTCAACATCGGAAGAAGAACAGAGGGAGGAGACAGTGGAGAAGACCGGGCAAAAAAAGCGGGCAAAAAAAGCAAGCAAAAGAGCATGAAGACAGCAGGAGGAGACCCAGCAGAAGACTGTGGGCTGAGGAAGAAGAACCAGAGAGAGAGCGGAGAAGAGACGAAAAGGGGAGATGAAGCGGAGGAGGCAGAAGAGCCGGAGAGGGGAGAAGAAGTCAGAAGAGACGCTGCAGCTGCTTGATAAATTACTTTAAAAACCTGTGTACTGTGTTTTATTTTTGACACTTTTTTAGGTTAACGGGTAGGGGTACAATGTACTCCATACTCATTCACATAGGATGGGAGGCCAGGATCTGGGGGCCCCCTTGTTAAAGGGGGCTCCCAGATTCTGATAAGCCCCCCCGCAGACCCCGACAACCAAAGGCTAGGGTTGTTGGGAAGAGGCCATTTTTCTCATCAACATGGGGACAAGGTGCTTTGGGATGGGGGGGTGCAGGGGCCCCGTGCCCCAAAGCACCCACTCCCCTATGTTAATTGCATGCGGCCTGGTTCAGGTTCAGGAGGGGTTGGGGCGTCCATCCCCATCCCCTTTCCTGACCTGCCGGGCTGTGTGCTCGTATAAGGGTCTGGTATGGATTTCCGGAGGGACCCCAATGCCGTTTTTTCGGCGTGGGGGTTCCCCTGAAAATCCAAACCAAAGGGCCTGGTATGCTCTTGGAGGGGGGACCCATGCAGGTTTTTTTAACATTTTGCATGGAGTTCCCCCTAAAGATTCATACCAGACACAGTGCCTGGTATTGTCGGGGATCAAAGTCAGATCCCTGTTCATTGAAGTCGGACGCATGTCGGACTTCAAGTCGCAGGGCAAAGTCGGATCCAAAGTGGTATGACAGTCATGTCGTACCAGTGTGAACCCGGCCTTAACGAGGAGTCACAAGAAATCAATATTTTAAGCATTCTTAACTACTGTACTGTATTGTGAAAAAAAGGTCTAAACACAAAACTCCAACTCAATAAAGTTGTTTTAATTTGCAAAAGTACAGAACACAAATGAAAATTATGTACTGTACTGTACAATACAATGATGTACAGCACGTCGTTCAGGTGGGGAGAGCTGGTCACAAGTCCGAGCAGTCGTTAAACAGGTAAGTCGTTAAACGAGGAGTATCTGTAGTTCAATGCATATAACTCTCATTATTTCATTTAAAAAAAGAAGCAAAAGTTAATAACATTTAAAAGCTGTTTGGTCTTACAACCATTTCAAGTGTAACATATGTGCTATCTTAGAGGCAAATGGCCATAAAGGGAGTTGTATGGTGCAAGTGCCCTTGAAGTACACTACCTTCTTTTGGATTACATTGAAAACAAGGATTGGGGAAAGTGAGCACCAAGACCCATGCTGCATTATGCAAAGTGACAACACAGTGGGATTTCCTAGGGCAACCTCTCTGAGCACTATTCTGTGTTACTTTCCAATGAAACAAGAGTGAGTGTCACATTTCTATTAAGCAACCTAACTGTGCTGTCTGGCAAGGCTTTGTAAATCTTAGGAATTACTCATCCTTTGGCAGGTAAAATATATCTCCTATACATGTATTTCAACTGTGCATTTGGTTGTTTGCCTGGAAATCAGCTGGAAAAGAGTAATATACCTCATGTTTTTTTTTAAATATATCATGGAAGGAATGACTAGGGATGATCGGATTTGCCACACGGCAGGATTGTTGCTAACACAGGCAAAACTGTCCTTTACAGCATGTCGCCACATACTTGTGAAGTAAAATACTTTATGCACCCAAACATCATATATTTATCTGTTCTACGGCCACAGCTGTCATTCAGTTTAGGCAATTCCCCCCCTCTAAAAAAAAATGTCAGGCAGGCCCAAAGTGAGAGGCAGATGTTTTGAATGTGGAGGTAGTAGAGGGTGAGCAGGTTCTGCAGGACAAAGTGGTAGTCAGGCCACACCATCTAAACGCAGGGCACTTCTGCCCTTTCTATATCAAAATGGCTGTGCTATGAAGCCACAGCATGCACAAGTTTTCTCTTCCTACTCCTCTCAGGCACATAGCAGAGCAGGGATACTACATATCCTTAATGCACTAGGTCAATCTTCTGGTAGCTGGAAATATTGCAGGATGGAGTGGACCACTGGAGCTGTTGGTACTAGTGCCACATGTCTTGTCCAATAGTGACAGTGCAGTCACCTGTACTTCCTCCACCTTACCAGCTTCATCCTCCAACTTCTCGGCTACAGCAGTCCCTCCCTATTGTCCCAGGGCTTATGTCACATCCCCACCTAAATGCTGTAGCACGACTTCTGTGTCGTACCAGTGTGAACCCAGCCTTAAGGGCTGTACACACGATCCGAAAATTGTACGGAAAATACATTTTTCGAAGCGATTGTACGATAAACGCATCGTTAGTACAGAGGTTTCATGACCCGATCACCACAGTTCATCCGATATTATCAGATCGGACAATCACAAAAAATTTTCTCTTTCGATACCAGATCATATGATTTTTATTTAATCAGTACAGTTGTTGATTGAAAATACAATACAAATACATTACAACACATGACATGACTTCCGATGTTTTATTCTGTCTTATGAGAATTTTTGTAACTTTATTAAATTCTTCATGTTCGATATGCGACTGGCATGCAAAAAAAAAATGGACAATCTGTCGTCCGATTTTCAGATCATGTGTACGGGGCTTAACAAGCCAGGACAGTACAAATACCCCCAAATTACCTCTTTTTGGAAAGCAGACATTCCAAGTTGTTTAGTAAGAAACAATGGTGAGTTATTTGAAGTTGTAATTCTTCCCACAATCCTTTGAAAAATGAAGAATTTTTTTTTCACAAAATGTCATATTTGCAGGTTATTTCTCTCACATGGCATATGCATACTTGCTAGTGGCATATCAACCATGTGTGCAGGGTGTTCACAGCAAACAGGCCCTAGAGGGGTGGGGGCCCACTGTGACCCACCCTGCACACATGGATGATTCTCCCCTGACAGCCGGGGTTGATCGGTGCGGCGAGGAACAACTGTGAGCACTGATTTCTCTGTATAGCTTTTCAGCTGAGCTTACAGCTGCTTCTCCTCCTCTCCCACCCATGGCTGTCAGTCAGGGAGATCGGTGCTCACAGCTGTCCCTCCCACCGCACCGATCTTCCCGACTGTTCCCTGTGTCCTTCTTTGCCCCGTGTCTTCTACTGCCCCGATGTCCTTTGCCCCTGTGTCTTCCTCTGCCCCGGTGTCCTCCTCTGCCCCATGTCTTCCTCTGCCCCGGTGTCCTCCTCCACCCCGCTGTGTGCTCCCCCTTTGCTCCCCCTTGCCACCCCGCAGCCGACTCCCCTCTTCTCCTCTCCCGTCAGCTGTGGGGGATGTGTCAGGATAGAGAACGGAGGAAGATATGTTATTTACTGGCCCCTTCTTGTTCTGAATTGGACACAGAGCGATCGCTACCGATCACTCTAGTGTCCACTGATAAATGAGCAGAGTAAACTGTGTGTTACTCTACTTAGGTTTATAAATGAACAGGAGCCGCTGTGTCTCTGTTCATTCATCTTCAATGCTGAGACTGCTAAAAAAGGGACTGTGGAATCTGTGTCCTCAGTCCCTTGATCTGTCTCAAAGGGGAGATGTCAGGACTCCTGATATCTCACCAAAGCCCACCAACAGGACTGATAGAAATAAAAAAATATTACAAAAATAAATTGTTTTACAATAAAAATAAAAGATAAAGTTAAAAAAAAACATAAAATAAAAAACTACTGACACCATCCCCCACCCTACCAACACTTTCACTGCTACAACCCCTTCCCCCCCAAAAAGCATTGTGAAAACAAAATGAAAAACAAATTAAATTGTAAAAAAAGAAATACATAAAAAACTATTGACATTATCCGCTGCTTTACTGACTCCGTTCACTGCCCCATACCCCCCCCCCTCCCCCCCAACTTTGCCAGAAGCACTGTGAAAACAATATCTTAAAAAATCTAAAAAAAAAAGAAAAAGGAAATTGTAAAAAATAATAGATAATAAAATAATAAAAACAAAAAACTAG
Source organism: Lithobates clamitans (assembly GCA_037952925.1). Lineage (NCBI taxonomy): Eukaryota > Metazoa > Chordata > Amphibia > Anura > Ranidae > Lithobates > Lithobates clamitans. The sequence continues at coordinate 7,555,373 of JBBGZY010000430.1, read as the reverse complement.
CTGACACCATCCACGGCCCTACTGACACTGTCCACTACCTCCCCAATCATTGTGAAAAAAATACAAAAATAAATTGTAAAAAATAATTAAAAAATAAAATTGTAAAAAATAATAAAAACTAAATTCTGCCACTGTCCATTGCTCTACTGACACCATTCACTGCCCTACCGGCACCATCCACTGGCCCCGAAAAAGCATTTGGAGAAAAAAAAAATTAAATTGTACAAAAATAAAAAACTACTATCACCATCCACTGCCCTACTGACACCATTCTGCACATACTACACACCACCGTATACTCTGCACTCCTCACCTGCACATTCTACCTACCTCCATACACTCCACACTCCTCTCCAGCACATACTACGCACTTCCATACACTCTGAACTCCCCTGCTGCATATACTACCCACCACACACACTCCGCACCCCTCTCCTGCACATATTACCTACCGCCATACAATCCATACTCCTCTCCTGCACATACTACCTACTGCCATACACTCCACACCCCTCTCCTGCACATATCACCCACCTCTATATACTCCACACTCCTCTCCTGCACATACCACCCACCTCCATATACTCCACACCCTTCTCCTGCACATACTACCCACTGCCGTACACTCCAAACCCCTCTCCTGCGCATACCACCCACCTCCATACACTCCACATTCCTCTCCTGAACATACTACCCACCGCCGTACACTCCACATTGTACATTCCAATTTGAAAACTACCACATTCTGCACTATGTAAGTCACCTATGACTCTATTAAACCACACCCCTTTAAGCCATGCCCAATATTAAGTGCAATGTAAGCCATACCCACAATTTGTCGAGGCACGCAGCGTGCGCCGCTTTTTTTTTTTAAATCGATGCCCAAGGCCCACTTTTATTTTTGCACACTGACCCACTAATTTCATGATACGCCCCTGATACTTGCAACGACACCCCAAAACACATTCAGCTACTCATGCTGAGTATGGCGATACCACATGTGTGAGACTTTTTCATAGCCTAGCTACATAGAGAGGCTCAACATGCAAGGAGCACCATCAGGTGTTTTAGGGACATAAATTAAACGTTTAATTTCTTGACTACCTGTTAAACTTTTGAAAGCCCTGAAGCACTAGGACAATGGAATTACCCACAAAATGACACAATTTGGAGAAGCAAATACCCCAACGTATATTCTATGAGGCACAGTAAACCATTTGAACGTGTCATTTTTTTTCCACACATTTTTGGAAAACATTTTTTTTTTTACACAAAGGTGTCCATTTATAAGATATTTTCAACACATAGCATGCACACACCAAAATACATTCTGCTACTCCTCCTGAGTATGGAAATACCACATGTGTGAGACTTTTCCACAGCCTGGCCACATAGGCCCAACATGTAAGGAGCACCATCAGGTGTTCTAGGAACATTAATTTTCACACCTAACTTCTTGATTACCTATTTTACTTTTGAAGGCCCTGAAGCACCAGGAAAATTAAATTACCCACAAAAAGACCCCATTTTTGAAAAGCAAACACACAAACGTATATTCTCTGAGGCATAATAAATCTTTTGAACAAGTTTTTGGAAAATGTAGAAAGAAAATGAAAACGTATTTTGTTTTACACAATGTTGTCCATTTATAAGATATTTCTAACACATAGCATGTACATACCAAACATTACACACCAAAATACATTCCGCTACTCCTCCTGAGTATGGAAATACCACATGTGTGAGACTTTTTCACAGCCTGGCCACATAGAGAGGCCCAACATGCGAGGGGCACCGTCAGGTGTTCTAGGGACATACATTAAACATCTAATTTCCTGACAACCTATGATTTTTAACAACCCTTCATTTTTCTAACACATAGCATATACAAAGCAAGAATTACACCCCAAAATACATTCTGCTGAGCAAAGGGTAAACAAAAGGTTATGTGGTCAGCAACAGCGAAAGGAATTGTCCAGGCAGCAGGCAGGATAATTGTCCATAGTCGGTACAGGCAGCAGGCAAAGATTGTCAGCACAGCCAAAGCATTGGTCCATTGGCATATATGATAAGCAACAGCCAAAGGAAATGTACAGGCAGAGACATGGTCATCAGAGCCAAAACATTGGCCCTGGTAGTAGGCAGGAACATGGTCCATAGTACAGATAGCAGACAGAGGTGTGGTCAGTTCATGCAGCAGGCAGAGGCATGATGGCAGTAAGTCGCAGCAGGTAGAAATAACAGGCTTAGGGCTTTGGTCAGGTAAGACCTGGGCACAGGGGTAGGGGCTTCTCCCACCCAAATCTCTTTAAATCTTTGGGTCTCCAGACCCTAATCCGGGAACTACAAAACCAAAATCTTTCCAAAAACAGTCCAAGCAGCATGCAAAAGACATTAACAGGCAGAGATCAGTTCAGGTGGAAGACAGAAACGCGGTGGATAAACAATGCAGATGGCAGGCAGAGGCATAGTCAATAAACAGGCCAGGGGCAGTTAGGCTTAATGTACACGGGACGCTGAGGCAACCTCCCCAGAACGTTTTTTTTGACAGCTTGAAACCGGCATTTAAAAACACCCGTTTAGCCGCATTTAGTGGTGTTTTGCCGCGTTTGCGTCTAGGACTGTTTATTTAAGATAACATCATAGGACCCTCCCAAAGCCCCAAAAACAGTATTATTTAACTATTTCAGCCATTCTGTGAGACCAGAGTGAGTAGCAGCAGCTGAGAGAGCAGCAGTGTACTTGTATCTACCTCAATTTAGGTCCTTTTACGATGGATCCCATAATGAGCATTTGTGAGGAAATGCTCCTGACGTTGCTGTTGATGAGGATGGAAAGACCTCAGAAATCGCGTGCGAGGACCAGAAACCCTAACCGGAAACCCTAACCCTAAACTTGTTCTTCAAGGGGAAAACCCTAACCATAACTCCCTAACCCTAATAGGAAACCACAACTCTAACCCTAACCAGAAACCCTAACCCTAAATTGTTCTTCAAGGGGAAAACCCTAACCATAACCCCCTAACCCTAATGGGAAACCCTAATCCTAACCCCAACCCCTAACTCTAACCAGAAACCCTATCCCAAATGAGAAACCATAACCCTTACCATAACCCTAAACGTTTTCTTGTTCTTGTAACTTGTCTTTCAAGGGGAAAACCCTAACTGAAACCATAACCCCTAACCCTAATTGGGAAACCCTAATCTTAACCCTAATCGCAAACCCTAACCCTAAACGGAAACCCTAACTCTAAACTTTTTCTTCAAGGGGAAACCCTAACCCTAACCATAACCCCTTAACCCTAATGGGAAACCCTAACCCTAACCAGAAACCATAACCAGGGATGGGCGAACGGTTTGGCCTGAACCTTATTTTTGGGCCAAACTTTGGTTGTTTGGATGTTCTGCTAACACCGAACAATATGCGGTGTTCAGGGCAAATTTCGAAAGCCACCGGAACACCGTTTAGGTCTATGGGACACTAACATGAAAAATCAAAAGTGTTCATTTTAAAGGCTTATATGCAAGTTATTGTCATAGAAAGTGTTTGGGGACCTGGGTCAATGTATCAATGAAAAACATTTTTTAAAAACGGCGTTTTTTCGAGAGCAGTGATTCTTTTAATGCTTAAAGTGAAACAATAAAAATGAAATATTCCTTTAAATATTGTGCCTGGGGGGTGTCTATAGTATGCCTGTAAAGTGGCGCATTTTTCCTGTGTTTAGAACAGTACCAAAGCAAAATGACATTTCTAAAGGAAAAATTTCATTAAAAACTGATCGTGGCTATAATGAATTTTCGTGTCTTGGCAATATAGATAAAACTTATTGAAAAAACGAGCATGGGAAAGCCCCCAGTCCATTACCAGGCCCTTTGGGTCTGGTATGAATATTAAGAGGAACCCGAACCAAAATTTAAAAAAAAATACGTGGAGGTCCCCCTAAAATCCATACCAGGCCCTTCGGGTCTGATATGGAAATTAAGGGGAACCCTGCGCCAAATTAAAAAAAAATGGTGTAGGGGTCCCCACCAAAATCCATACCAGACCCTTCAGGTCTGGTATGGATTTTAAGTGGAACCCTGCGCCAAAATAAAAAAAAATGGCGTAGGGGTCCCCCCAAAATGCATACAAGACCTTTATCCAAGCACACAACCTGGCAGGCCACAGGAAAAGAGGGGGATGAGAGAGCGCCCCCCTCCTGAACTGTACCAGGCCACATGCCCTCGACATGGGGAGGTTGCTTTGGGGTAGCCCCAAACACCTTGTCCCCATGTTGATGAGGACAAGGGCCTCATCCCCACAACCCTGGCCGATGGTTGTGGGGGTCTGCGGGCGGGGGGCTTATTGGAATCTAGAAGCCCCCTTTAACAAGGGGACCCCCAGATCCCAGCCTCCCCCCTGTGTGAAATGGCAACGGGGTACAAGTAACCCTGGCCGATGGTTGTGGGGGTCTGCGGGCGGGGGGCTTATCGGAATCTAGAAGCCCCCTTTAACAAGGGGACCCCCAGATCCCAGCCTCCCCCCTGTGTGAAATGGCAACGGGGTACAAGTACCCCTACTATTTCACAAAAAAGTGTAAAAAAAAATGTCAAAAAGGACAAGACACAGCTTGGAGACAAGTCCTTTATTAAAAAATAAAAAAATTAAAATTTCCCACGTTGTCCATTCATCTTCTTCTATCTCGCCGCTTTGCACTGAAAAAGAAAAAAAAATCTGCAACCGATCCGCCTCTATGGGAGGCTCCCGCCGTGTGACGCTTCTTCGCTTAGGACAGTTCTTATTTAACTGAGGGCGGGGGCCACCTGGTGATGTACCTGGGTGACCCTGCCCCTTCTAACGCCAAAGGCACTATGGCTTCCCCGTGGTGTCAGAGGGGACAGATCACACATTTACGTCACCAGGTGGCCCCACCCCCTCTGACGCCACAGAGACTTCCATATGGCTTCCCCGTGGTGTCAGAGGGGGGCGGGGTCACCCAGGTACGCCTCAGTTATATAAGAACTGTCACAGAGAAGAAGGGTGACACAGCGGGGTCTGTTGCGGCGTGAAGAAGATGAATGGACATTGTGGGACATTTTTATTTTTTTATTTTTAAATAAAGGACTTGTCCCCAAGCTATATCTTGTCCTTTTTAACATTTTGACACTTTTTTTGTGAAATGGTAGGGGTACTTGTACCCGTTACCATTTCACATAGGGGGGAGGCCAGGATCTGGGGGTCCCCTTGTTAAAGGGGGCTTCCCGATTCCGATAAGCCCCCTGCCCGCAGACCTCCACAACCATCGGGCAAGGGTTGTGGGGATGAGGCCCTTGTCCCCATCAACATGGGGACAAGGTGTTTTGGGGGCTACCCCAAACCACCCTCCCCATGTTGAGGGCATGTGGCTTGGTACGGTTCAGGGGGGGTGCTCTTTCGTCCCCACCTCTTTTCCTGCGACCTGCCAGGTTGCGTGCTCGGATAAGGGTCTGGTATGGATTTTGGGGGGACCCCTAGGACATTTATTGTAATAAATAAATAATTCTGCGCTGCCTAAAAAGGAAAGCAGTTAATAGGATATATGCTCTAGAAATAAAATACAAAAAGGGTAGCGCTAATGTGTGAATACATAAAAATATCAGAAAAAAAGGAAGACAAAACCCAATGATCAAATATGGAGAAAAATGAAAACATGCAAATATGTATATAATCAAAATGTAATGAACCCAGTGACTGGTGATGAACATTCAAACAAAAGTCCAAGTGAAAAATAATAATAAATGAATAAATAAAAATTGTGATAAAGAGTCCCATGTATATAGAAAAACTTCATGTGCAAATCCTGACGGTGGACAAATATAAACTTGCAGTGAAGAAACACCACCATCAACAATATAGAGAATTACCATAGGAGACGAAAACGCGTCGGATAGGACTCCATTGCCGCCATTTTATTTACCAAAAGCGCTGTTTTATCTACTCAAATGTGAGTTTTTCCATTTTTCAATACATTTTTATTGTGTATTTTTCAGAATCACACTATGTGGCCTTCTCTGTTCTCCCCTTTGAACCCATTTGCTATCCATGCATACCAGGTCACCACCTTTATGAAACACACCAGTCCATGGACGGTCGTGGGTTCCAGTTACAGCTCTCAGAGGATTCCATATTCACAGTGGTTGTCCTACAATACAAGCTTGTTTGACCCATTGAACATACGTTCTATTGGGTTCAAATGTTCCGGTAAGCCTCCATATTGTTGGTGGTGGTGTTTCTTCACTCCAAGTTTATATTTGTCCACCGTCAGGATTTTCACATGAAGTTTTTCTATATATATGGGACTCTTTATCACAATTTTTATTGATTCATTTATTATTATTTTTCACTTGGACTTTTGTTTGAATGTTCATCACCAGTCATTGGTTTCATTACATTTTGATTACATACATATTTGCATATGTTTTCATTTTTATTCTCTATATTTGATCATTGAGTTTCATCTTCCTTTTTTTCTGATATTTTTACATATTCACACGCTAGCGCTACACTTTTTTATTTTTATCCCTAGGCCATTTCTTTTTTAATTTTGGTGCAGGGTTCCCCTTAAAATCCATGGTATGGATTTTAGGGGGACCCCCACGCAATTTTTTTTTAAATTTTGGTTTGGGGTTCCCCTTAATATTCATACCAGACCCAAATGGCCTGGTAATGGACTGGGGGGTACTCATGCTCTTTTTTTCAATGAGTTTTATTCATATTGCCAAGACCCGACAATTCATTACAGCCGCGATCAGCTTTAAGTGACAATTTTTCCTTTAGAAATGTTATTTTGCTGTGGTACTGTTCTAAACACGGGAAAAATGTGCCACTTTACAGGCATACTTTAGACACCCCCAGTCACAATATTTAAAGCAATATTTAATTTTTATTGTTTCACTTTAAGCATTAAAAAAATCACTGCTCCTGAAAAAAGGTCGTTTTTTAAAAAAAACTTGCATTGATACATGTCCCCTGGGGCAGGACCCGGGTCCCCAAACACTTTTTATGAAAATAACTTGCATATAAGCCTTTAAACTGAGCACTTTTGATTATTCATGTTCGTGTCCCATAGACTTTCAACGGTGTTCGTGTGTTCTGCCGAATCTTTTGCCTGTTCAGTATGTTCTCGTGCAAACCGAACCGGGGGTATTCGGCTCATCCCTAACCCTAACCCTAACAGGAAACCATAACCCTTACCATAACCCTAAAATTGTTCTTGTAACTTGTTCTTCAAGGGGAAAACCCTAACCATAACCTCTTAACCCTAATGGGAAACCCTAATCCTAACCCTAACCCTAACTGGAAACCCTAACCATAAACCCTAACCCCTAACCCTAACTCTAAACTTGTTCTTCAAGGGGAAACCCCTAACCCTAACCCCCTAACCCTAATGGGAAACCCTAACCAGAAACCCTAACCCTAATGGGAAACCATAACCCTTACCATAACCCTAAACGTGTTCTTGTTCTTGTAACTTGTTCTTCAAGGGGAAAACTCTAACCATAACCCCCTAACCCTAATGGGAAGCCCTAATCCTAACCCTAACCGGAAACCCTAACCCTAACCCTAACCATAAACCCTAACCCTCACTCTAAACTTGTTCTTCAAGGGGAAAACCCTAACCATAACCCCCTAACCCTAATGGGAAACCATAATCCTTACCATAACCCTAAACTTGTTCTTGTAACTTGCTCTTCAAGGGGAAAACCATAACCATAACCCCCTAACCCTAATAGGAAACCCCAACCCTGAACCTAACCGAAAACCCTAACCCTAATGGGAAACCATAACCCTAAACTTGTTTTTGTTCTTGTAACTTGTTCTTCAAGGGGAAAACCCTAACCCTAATCATTGTTGAAGCTACCTAGAAATTACATTAGGGAAAAAGGCAATTAAAAAAGCCAGATATTAAATTTCATGCAACTATGTTTGATCAAGTCGGGGGTGAACCTCAATGGTGGGGTCATCTGGTTGAAATCTAACAACATATAGGTCAAATTCCAATTATACTTTGGCTTACAGCAATGCTAGAGGTGTATTGGATTGGATCATGGGCTCATTAAGGGTATAGAAATGGTCTATGAAGCATAGCAAACAATTACAAGTTTTTAAAAAAATTTTTAGTGGTTTTTCATCATTTGCTATCATTTTAAATAGGGCAACTTTGAAAACACTTCTAAACAAAAACGTGGCTAAAAGCCTGTACCGCATTTAGCCTTGTTTAGCTGCGTTTAGCGGCGTTTTGCGTCTGAAACGTCGGAAACTTTGGCAATTGAACTTATTTTTTTGCCTTCAAAGAAAAAGCCTCTAAATGCAATTGCCTAAAAACGACATTAAACGAATCTGTATATATGTACACATAAGATAACATTGGATGAGTTCAGGGGCAGCTGAAAAAAGCAGCCAACTGCCTCTGAATGTCCTTTTACCAGCAGCAGTGTACATGAGGCCTTAAGGTGGAAGGCAGTGGTATGGTTGGTTGACGCAACAGGTAAACTGTCAGCACAGATATTGAAAATGGAGAAATGACAGGCTGTTAGAAATTTGGGCTAATATTTTAGTGATTTGTGAAAACATAGGATAGGTCGGGTTGGGAGGGACAATGGAGACAATGATAACTGGTGTCTCCTCTAACTCCCCCTCTGCTGCATTTGCAACAACTTTTGGTGGAATGCTCTCAGGGAAATGGTGCTCATGAAGTCTGCTAACAGCATCAGAGAAAAGGTTTTCTGGGGGGAATCTTTGCTGGTAGATGAGAGGGGAGATTTCTTCTATGAATTTGAGGAAGGTGGTGGGTCTTTCTGTGGATTTGGTGTAGGTGACATAAGCATTATAAATGGCCAAAAAAATAAAACTTTTTTATACTAGAAACAGGACCTCCTTTTTGCCAAATAGAGCTGTAGCATTTGATTGTTGAAATCCACCCCCCCCCCCCCCCCCCATGTTGAGATTATAATCTTGTGCACCTGCAGGCTTTTGAATGGGATTGTGTCTTCTGGGAATCTCTACTGAGGTGTCATTGTTGATGGTGGACAAGACACACCTTTCTCTTATCATTCCACTTCATGGTCAATACTTTGTCGTTTCTCAGACTTGCTGATTCCCCCTTTGTAGCCTTGTGTTCACTAAAGTTTGTGGGAAGCCCTTCCTGTTTTTTCTGGTGGTACCGCAGGCGAAGGTTTTTTACGGTGCAGGTGGCGGAAAAGGGGCAGGCTGGTATAGAAGTAGTCTAAGTAGATGTGATATCCTTTTTGGAAAAGTGGGTATGCCAGGTCCCAGACAATTTTTCCACTTGTGCTGATGTAGGTTGGTCACTCAGGGGGCTGGAGCTGGGAATCTTTTCTTTTGTACATGTGAAACGCATACAAATATCCTGTGACTTTTTCACAAAGCTTGTAGAGCTTTACTCCATATCTGGCCCTTTTGCTTTGAATGTATTGTTTCATTCACAGCCGGCCAGTGAAGTGGACAAGGGACTCATCCACACATATGTTTTGGTCAGGGACATAAAGTTCAGCAAATCTTTGTGAAAATTAATAAGTGGGTTTTGTATAATTTGTCATAGTTGGGATGATCTCGGGGAAGGCACTGGGTATTGTCACTAAAATGAAGGAAGCACATGATCATCTCATAGCTTGACCTGGGCATTACAAAAGAATAAATGGACATGTAATGGATGTATCCTTTTAGGAGGGACCTTTCCCTCCTCTGATTTTTTTGCCCATCTACTGCTTTTGACGGGTTCATACACAAATTTGGACTGTTAGAGCTTCCCGTTGCTCTCATCAGTCATGCTGAGGATTTGAAATGCCTCCTCACTGTGTAAACATTTTTGGACATGGCTGGCTCTGGTGACACTGGGATAGGTAGACTGCTGATGGTGGCAGTGTGAAGGGTACTCTGCTGATAAGTTACGGTAGGATGGGTACTCTGTTTATGGGGAGTGTGGCAGGTACTATGCTGATGGGCAGCTGTAGGACAGGTACACTGCTGATGGTGGCTGTGTAATGGGTACTCTGGTGATGGACGGCTGTGTGATGGGTATACTGCGGATAGCAGCACTGATGAACAATGTGCGGCAGGTACTGATTGGTGACAGGTGCACTGCTGATGGTCACTGATGGGCAACAGGTACACTACTGATAGGTGACAGTTACACTGCTGATGGTTGACAGGTGCTTCTATGGGCACTGATGGGTGACAGTAACACTGCTGATGGGTGACAGGTGCACTCATAGGTACTGATGGGTGACAGGTGCACTGGTGGGCAACATTAACACTGCTGATGGGCACTGATGAGGACTGTAACACTGCTGGTGGGAGATGTGACAGGTTCTCTCTATTTGGGCTGTGTATGGCACACTGAAAACACACAGCAGTAACTCACTGTTCCATGGTTTTCTTCTCCTCACACTGGAACTGTGTATGAGGAGAAGAAGCCAGTTACAGTGAGTTACTAGTCTTTGTTTACATTTGTAATCGGTTGTGATTGGACACAGCCGATCACATGGTAAAGACCCGCTGTCATTGGCTCTTTACCACAATCGGTGATGTGTCTGAGGAAAATGCCGCACCACAGATCACCACACTGCAATCCAAGAGTGAGAGGACATCATATGACGTCCCCCAGAGCAAGAGCGGTCCTGTCCATCCATCATTTTACTATATAGCAGACGGGAGCCGGTTAAATTATATCTGTGCCTCCGTGTTCTTCATGTGATCTGTGTCCCTGCTGGATCCTGATCCAGTGCCCTGTTTCCTGCTTCTAGTACCCTAAACCTTGCTCTGGCCCCTTTATTTCCAGTCCCAGTCCTGATCCTGCCCTGTTATTGTGAGCTCCCTCCATTTTTCTACAAAGAATTTGTTAGTTAGGTTGTTGTTCTGGGTTTTCTGCACTGCCACGGTTATTTCTCATTTTTAAAATGCTTATAGTTTGCTGATGTTAGAAAGTTGTTATTTACATTAATAAACTTTACCCACTCAGTTAGAATCAGTAAGGCCAGTACTGGTAAGTAGTGAGAGGTGTTCTCACAGATGGACCATGACCTGGGCTGAAGCACTGGGCTTGAATCAATATACCAACAGGAGAGAACCCCTGCATCCAGGAGAGGTGAGGAAGCATACCTCCAAATCTCTACCAAGAAATAAAGCAGGTGCTAGAACAGATAATGCAAGAAATGGTGATCGAAGACTGTCCCATGGGCGGTTCCAATAATCTTGAGGAAAAAGGATAGCACCCTCTGCTTTTCTGTGGATTATTTCCAATGAAGTGGCTCCCCTTTGTACTTGGGCCATAAATCCCTCCAACGTTTTGCCTGTGTTACCAAATCTACCCTGGATTTTACTGAGAGAAATGCTGGTTATGAAGATAGCTGAAGAAGGTAGCTGATTGTGTTCCAAACTGTTTTAATGAAGAAGTGTTTCTCAACCAAACTCTCTATTGCTGTATATTCTTATAGAGACTATGCTATGCATACTGCTAAACCTGATTTGTATTATTATGCAGTGTAAGAATGTGGTTTGCCATGAGGAGTCGAGGGAATAGGGTGGAGCTCTAAATGAGCATGCACAAGTGCCCCCATAGCAAGTGGCTTGCTATGGGGGCACTCAGCGGGGGGGATGAAGCCCGGACTGCCCGCAAGGGCCCCAGAGAAGAGGAGGATCTGGGCTGCTCTGTTGCACAGAGCAGGTAAGTATAATGTGTTTGTTATTTTAATTTAAAAAAGCCAAGCTTTATAATCACTTTAAACCTTTTGAATGACTATACATCTTTGTGACTACACAGGTATATACACCTCACCAAAAAATAAAGCAATCTTGTGTTAATAAATGCTAGTGTACATGAGAGCAAAATTTTTAAAATATAAAATTAACAGACTTTTGACATTTGGGGTACATGTGGATTGTTTTACAAGCACTTCAGAGAGGAAATGAGGCATCACTATTTGAGATCAACAAAGTGATCAAAATTCACTCTACCTTTGATTTGATTTGGACCCAAAATTTGCTTTACCAGAGAATATTTTACCCATAATGTGCAGATGTTCAGAGGGATTTTGGATATTCAATCATGCTTCATGCTTTCTGGACTGTGTGTGTTTTGAAAAGGCTGAAGACTAAAGACATTGAAAATTATGGAGAGTAGAAATGTTTCTTTTGCACATGATGCAATCCTACTATCCTACTCTCCTAACTATAACCGATGCTGAATTGCACATAGGCGCTACCTGACAACCACTGCCAACCTGACCCAGCCTTCTCCCCCTGCACATAACAAATCGCATGATCGATTTACTCCTCAAGCATCTGTCTTATCTTTAGTGTTCCAAATTGCTGATCAAATCACTAACTTCTAGTCTATGAATACAACCATGAGCAAATGATTTCCAGTGAAGGATACTCATGGGCATAAAAAGATGGCATAGAGACCAACGCTGTATTTGTGTTCCTGAAGTACTTATTCAATTTAACACACCGGTGCAACGTTGAGGAGAGGAGCCGAGTAGCATAATTTTGTGTAGTCCTTTGGATACAGTCAGAGAGCTGTCAGTTAGCAACGATCCTCATTGAGCTTTAACAAGTACCATAGATGGCTTACGTTTTTGCCATTCAGCACATTAGATAGAGAGAGGGAAGCAACTGATTCCTCCATCCGCGATAACAGTGTGGTTAAATGCATCTTCACTGCTGGTTATTGTATTCAGGCAGCTGCAGCAACCTTGACCTTGACTGCATCTTATAAGATGCAATCACTATTTGGCCAATAATTTTCCATCTGGCTCTGTGAGTTTTTTGAATAGATATGTGTTGCTTGTGGGGCCACCCATTGCTCGAATTTCCGCTGATTCAACATATCATGGACCAGTATATTATGGCGAAGAACTATATTTTTCTTTTCTGAGAGAGTAAGGGAGGGTTATAACCCCTGTAAGTTTGTTTTGCCAACTGTGTCCCATTGTGGAGATTTCCCTTTACTTCCTATCCCATAACCAAACCAGCAAGTAAAAATTAAGGGTAACCCTAGGGGACCGTCAGGTCACCAGGATTAATGTCTCCATTGGAAAATGTCCCCTCTATTACTTTTCTAGGGACAACCTAATTGTTGGTATTTTCTTTTACTGTCACTTTTAATAAGAATGGTAAACAGGACAAATGCAGAGGGTGAATCTTCCTAACGGGAGCACAGACAGCAATAAAAACTGAGTTGTAATCACCACTCTATCCAAAACTAAAAAAAAAAGTTTTGCCTTTAAGTCATACTTTAAGATAAAACAGCAAAGCAACAGAGCCTAAAATATATTCATATATGATTATACCATCTTCAGTGCTATAGTGAAACTAATCATTAGACATACTGTATGTAAACATTTAAAGACCTGTCCCTTCTGTAATTTACATGTACTTAAATCCAGGAGATTTGGCTCATTCCCAATGATCATAGTTGCCTTGATTTTTCTTCCAAGTCTTTTTTTTCACAAAAGAATTGAGTTCTAAAAAAAGCAAGCTGACTTTTGTTCACATTTCATTTTGTGACTTATGTTTTATTTTGGAATCTCACAAGACAGATTAACTACATATGAAAAATAAGGATTAGTTAATGTATTAGGGGTAGCAATATTCAGGAGATACGACCTTTTCATTAAAGTTGAAATCGAGCAATATCACAAGTTAATTAGTTATCTCAGTGTACATGTTGTAACACATACAGTTTACCTAGTATTAGGAGTCTATTTATAAAGCAGCATTATGGCCTTAGCAAAACTATAAGGCTGCTTGAAAAAATGGACAAGCCCATTTATAAAACACAGCTGTATGTTTAAAAAATGTGCCCCTCACTTTGCTTACTTTTAGACTCTGAAGCAACCATTTCTATTCTATTTCTAGAAAGAAAGAGTCGCTATGCATTGTTAACTCACTAGCATCCTTGTTTATTATGCGAAGCCGCGCACACACGACGGAAATTCGGCCAGCAAAAGACGGATGAGAGCTTTTGGTTGGAAAATGCGACCGTGTGTATGCTCCATCGGACTTTTGCTGGCCAAATTTCTGCCAGCAAAAGATTGAGAGTATGTTCTCAATTTTTCAGACGGAAAAAGACCACGCATGCTCAGAATCAAGTATGAGATGGAGCTACTCAGTCTAGTAAAATGACCGTTCGTAATGGAGATGGCACATTCGTCACACTGCAAATTTTTAAATCTTTCAATGCAGCGCATTCTCTTCTTCTTTATACTGCTAGAAGAATGAAGTTGTTTTGCTGCTCATATTCACACAGCATTCTCACAAACTGATTTCTTTATTATTTTTCGTGATCTCCTGAATAATCTTTTTTGTTTTTTAAGCCATATCTCCCTAACAATGTTTAGAATTACTTTTCTTTATAGTCATTTTTTTTTAATCAAGATCTCCTGTTTTTTTTGTTTTCTTTAAATTATTTGATAGTGATCTCCATTTTTTTTTTTTTTTTGTATGTCACGTTTACACAACACCATTATTATCTTGTATTTGTAAATCTCAAGGAGGTTGGTTGGTGTACCTTGTTAATTTGACATTGTATTTTTTAAATGTACCTGCCTACTCACAAACAAACTGTCCTTTTTGAAGTAAAACACATAGGCAAGTATTTCTGAAAACAAAATATCCATTTATTCTGGGTCATAACAAAATAAAGAGGAAGGCATCACTGGAGAAACCGGTGAAATTTGCCAAGCCTGTACTCCAGGGCAGACATCAATAATTTTACAGTCAAAATTGGTGGCCTGAGGAGTCCTTATAATAGTGAGCACAATCCGGTCCAGGACTACAAGAGATCAGGAACAGTAGCAGATGATATATCTGTGGTCATACAACAGCCTGCATCTTTTGCCAGACCAAACTGAACTCAGGCCATCACTCTCTGGTCTTCCTTAGATGCTTCCTTCCAGACTGTGACTGTGGTGTTGGAGGTATGGCAGGAGGTGGAGGAGGAGCAGGACCTGGAGGAGGAGGAGGAGGACCATGGTTCAACTCACAAATGTGGCTTTGACTTTTGAGTTGGCCCCTCAACCCCTTATTTAGGGCTTGTAACATTACTTCCTCACATAAAAGGCGTTGGCCCCTCTCCATTTCCAGCAGTTTGCAGGGTGTAATGTACGCAAAGTCCTCTTGAACACCGTGGGGGGTTCTGAGGGCCGCAGCAGCCTTCAGAAATAGGTCAGTTGCTGCCTCCTTCACGTTACACCTCTTCCTGGCACCTTTTGGTGGAAGGGGAGGGGAGGGACCTGCGATTTTGGCAGGCTACTGGGCCCGGCCACCTCCTGGCTGCCACTTTCCACGGCCTGGCTGAGGCTTTCCTGTGTATGAAAAAGGGACATCTTGTTTTAGTTTTTGGTTCATCAGTCACACACAATTTTCATGACTGTTGCAAATTTAATGTTAATAAATAGAAAAGACTATAATTCTGACCCAAGCATTTTTCATTCTTGTCCCAATCATTTGTGGCCACTACTGTCTATTGATATGTAAAACACTTTGTGAAATCAGAAATTAGTGATCAAAATTAGCATATATTTAACATCATTAATTTGACAACCAGAAATATTTTATAGAATGCTATACCTGGCTCAAGCTGGGCTCCTCCACATGTAGCTGCCTGGAAGGCCCAGGTTGGACGTCAGAAGCCTCAGCTCGGGGGGAAAGAAGTGTGGAAGGAAGACTGGAGAGTGCTGGTCTGGGTTCATTTTGGCCTGCCAGAAAATGCAGTCTGTCTTAGTACCACAGCCTGGGTACATAAATGTCATCTGCTGCAAAACTGTCAGGTCACCTAGAGGCTGGGTGACAGATGCACACCGTTGGGATCAGGAGTGCACCACAAGGCAGTGGACCCTACGGCTGACTTCTGCGGATGGGAGTCCGGGTGGTAAGGAAGGGCAGGGCCGCTGGAACACCAACACGGATCCCACCGGGGTTAGAGCGTAGGATTCCCAGGGGCGCAGAGTCTAAGAGCCAGCAGGTGTTCACCAGAGCCACTAGTGGTGAGGATGGACTGGGCTGCAACTGGCTCCAGGTCGCGACCCCCAGGGTCCCCCAGCTCACACCCACAGTAGGCAACAGGAGGATAGGGATAATAAAGGAATAAGCCAAGGTCAGGGCAACAAGCAGACAAAGACAACAGAGTTCACGCCAAGGTTCAGGGTCACAGGCAAACAGGGATAGTCGGGGACACGCCAGAGGTCAGGGTCATGAGCAGACAGGAATAGTAGAGAACACGCCAAGGTTGGTAACAGAATCAAACGTAGAGCACACGGCAGGCAGGAACAGGAAGCCAAACACACAAAGGTTGATCAGCAGGGCTGGCCTGCAGTGCAGAGGTTAATATAGAGTTCTCTGATAGGAGCTGGGGTGGAGCCATGCTAAAGTAGAGTTAATAAAAGCAGTCAGGTGAGAGTCAGCTGGTCTTTAGAGATGAACACATGGAGACAAGTAAGCTGATAGACAACACTATTGCATAACCATGACAAGCACCTGATCTCAGGGAATCCTGGACCTTCTTGAGCTCCTTATTATAGGTGCTCCTCATGCCACCAATTAGGGCCTTCAAATAAGGGATGTCTGTCGTGGGGATCACCGGCTTCACAAATTCCACCAATTGATCCAGCGCTGCCTTCCTCTTTGGTTTATTGTTATAAAAGGGGTGGTTTACCTGCCACAGACAGGGCAGCTCCCTGTACATATCACTGAATATGGGCATAAAGTCCTTGTCATTGAATAGATCCATTTTCTCTGCAAGACACAACACAAGACAAACCCTAATGCCAGACTAAACTCTCCTAATCTTGACTCAATATAGGCCTCAATCTATAAGCAGTATAGGCCACTGATGCACCAACTTAAAATTGTACCTTCATTATAATGATCGGCGCTTCCGCTACACCTTCCTCCACTCACAGATCGTACGTACAACGCATGCGTGTTACGCTTTATATACACTGCGCATGCGTGAAACTCCACCCGCGTCGCCCGCCCCTGACATTCTTTCTGGAATATTCCCCGCCCCGCCTCTTTCATCGCAGTGGGAGAGGAACATGGCGGAGATACAGCAGGTGCTTAATAGCAGTAATGAGGAGGAAAGCCCGGAGCCAGAAACGTCCCGATCCCAGAGGAGGAGATTTAAGGCCTCAAATATGTCCTTTGAAGAGATGGTGGAGATGGTGGACATATTGAAGAGGGCCGACTATGAAGGGAAGTATGGACCAAACCTAAACCCAAATGTGAGAAAGGCCTAGATAATGACTAAAGTTGTGAAGAGAATGCACCGGAATTTTGTGGTACGACGATCCAAGGAGCAATTGAGGAAACGCTGGTCAGACCTCAAATTAAGGGAGCAGGATCAGTACAGAAGGATCAAGAAAGGGCTTCTAAAAAGTAAGTAGTTGTCGTGTGTTCCTATTCTTATTATTGCTTGCATGCTGCTCCATGTGCTTTTCTTTACTGTTGTACAGTTTAAAATGGCTATTTTCATGTTCTTGGCACAGTAATCGGTCGTAGTAAACATTGTTCATTTGCCAACTAAATACAATGTTTTTTCCAGATACATGGTTAACTACATTTGGTCATGATAATTTGTATAAAAAGAAGTTTAGGACATTGTTGTCTAGATGTCTTTGAAACCAGAATGAATTGCAAACTTGATTCAGTGGAATGTAAGGCGAGGACACATCTGTACTCTGGAGCACTAGTGTGGGACACCAGAGCACATTTTCTAGGGTGACCCACACAGGTGCTCCAGTGGATACTTGGGGTGTCTCCATGTGTGAAACTAGTCCAAAAAAGGTAAGTATTCCAGCTTGTTTAAGGGAATTAATCATGTCTTCAACTTGGAACTCTGCCCAAACAGACAATTGTACACCACTTCCAAGCAATGTTTCACATTCATATTTCTGTTCACAAATATCTGTGTGCTAAGAATACCTTTTGTTTCATTCTCATAGGGGAGAAAAGACTTGCTCCGTCGGAGGACACCAGCAACACCATATATCATGAAGAAGGGGAGCCGAGTATTGTGGTACCTCAGGATGTGGAGGAAGGAGAGGTGGACGAAGTGCTCGAATTTGGCACCACAACAAGTCAGTGTCGGACACCACAGATTCAGGTAATAGATGTATGCCTGCATATTTTTAATACATGGTATGTATCTTTATTTCAGGTGATGTTCAGGTTGTGGTACCAAAATAGAGTCATTTCACCAGCGACAGTGCATATCGGCTTATCCAGGAAATCCAGGAAATCCTGTTTTGTAGTCGTGATTTGGACCTTATCAAGGAAAAAACCAAGGGGATTGAACAAAAACTGAAGAACATGATTGATGTACTAGGGAGAATCTAAATCTTAAAAAGATTCCTGTTTTTTTTTTTTTTGCTAAAAGTTTTATCTAAAGTTTTAATACAGTTTAAAAGCCAAATTTGGAAGATGTACACAGTGTGTCAACATGTGCTATCCGCCATCAAGGGATTTCAATGTACGCGTTTTTTGGGTGCAACCCCTTCCTCCCAACTCTAGTAGGTGAGAGGAAGTGGTTGCACCCCCAAAACACGTCTATTGATCCCCCATGATATGAGATAGCACATGTTGACATTAGGTATGGGATCAGAAAGGAAATCCCTATTTTGACTCACAATTTGTGTGCATCTTCTAAATTTGGCTTTTACAGGGGTGACTTCACCCCATCTGATTAAGGCAAGATCAAGACCTTTTTCACATTATAAAATGTCTGATATTGCCATCTTTTTTGCAATGTTGAACTTTGTAAGTTCCAGAGTTGTGTATGTTATGTTTGGAAACATGCCTGTTTCTGTATTTTTTCAAAAATTTCAAGGTAAAACTTTGAAAAAAAAGATGTGTTTTTTTTACCGCCAAATGTTTTCTAAAATGCACATGTGAATGTGCACGGAGTAAAAGACTTTCTACTCAACAATGTGTGGCTTCTTCTTTCAATGCTCAATAACACTTTTTGTATTAATTTGGTGTTTACAGTGACAATGGGTGTTATTTAAATAATGTGAAAACCACTTGGCACTACAAGTGCACTAAGAGAACCTAGGAGACAGATAAAACAAACACAAGTAGTAAATCCAGATCAAGATTTTATCATATCAATTTTTTGTTTATTTAAAAAATATTTACAAATTAGCTGGCATAGCAATGGCCCCCTACCCGTAAAATATTCCACATGTTTTTCACACACTTCACGGGCGCTTTGGGGGGGGAAAGCCAGGGCGGACAGCTTCCAGGGCTGTCAGGGTTCCCTAAGTCCAGCCTCAGGCCCAACTGAGGCTATATAATTTGGAGCATTTCTTTTTAAAAAGTTGTGCAGGATGCAGCAGCATAAAACAATGTGGTTCAGTTTGTACTCCGCCGTGTTGATTGCCATTAGAAATAGGCGGAACCGGCTGGCCATTATCCCAAAGGTATTCTCCATGACTCTTCCGGCTCTGACCAGCCGGTAATTAAAAACCCTCTTCACCGGGGTGAGGGTCCTCTGGGGGAATGGCCTCATCACGTGATTGGCCATACCAAATGCTTCATCAGCAATAAAAACAAACGAAAGCCCTTCAACGTTCTCTTCAGCAGATGGCAATCCCAAGCCACCTCTCTGGAGTTGAACTTGGTGTTTGCAAAGACTCCACCATCCGACATCCGGCCATTCTTCCCCACGTCCACATAGAGAAACTCGTATGTCACCGACAACACAGCCATCAACACGATACTATGAAACCCCTTATAGTTAAAATAGTATGACCCCGAATGGGGTAGAGGGACGATGTGGACGTGCTTCCCATCTATTGCCCCTCCAGATTTGGGAAAGTCCCAATGATGGGCAAAGTGGGATGCCACAGTCTGCCATTCCTGTGGCGTTGAAGGAAACTGTGGAGTCCAAACAAAAAAAATAGTAATTTTGCACATAAACATTGCAAGCAGATTAGACACAAACATTCTTGGCCAACATCAGTATAACATTGATTTTAATGCGTACTTAAAGACAAAAAAATAAGGTCCACTTATCAGATTCCTCACCCCCTCTGATGGCCCATTGTTAAAATTTTAGGGGGGGGGGTTCCTAAATGAGTTTGTGAGCCCAAAAATGCCTCTGACACTCTGCATGAATTTAAGGACAACAATAACATTTGTACACATTATAGGAGGTGTTTGGGGTAAAGCAGTACAATGGAGCTGACAAAATACATTGTTTAAGTGACTAGGCTAGATGTGTATGGGCCCTGGATAGCATGCTGGGTAGTTTAGTGAAGGCAAATATGCATGTAGGCCAAAAAAAGGAGCATTAAAAGATTCAAGCATGCATGAGGACAAAGGGGACATTCGCAGCATATTACAATCAGGGTAATTATGGAATGATGAAAGAAATACAAAACATTAGCATACATTAAATACATATAATGTGATGTTAAAGGATAAAACTTACCCTAATATAGTCCTTCTTAGGGATGAGCTTCGAGTTCGAGTCAAACTCATGTTGATGGGGACAAGGGCCTAAACCCCACAACCAAAGGGGGGGGACGAGAGAGCGCCCCCCCTCCTGAACTGTACCAGGCCACATGCCACGTGTTTGACTCGAACATTGGCTGTTCGCAAGTTCGCCGAACAGCAAACAATTTGGGGTGTTCGTGGCAAATTCGCAAACAATTTGGTGTGCCGCGGAACACCCTTTAAAAGTCTATGGGAGAAATCAAAAGTGCTAATTTTAAAGGCTTATATGCAAGTTATTGTCATAAAAAGCGTTTGGGGAACTGGGTCCTGCCCCAGGGGACAAGGATCAATGCAAAAGAAAGTTTTAAAAACGGCCGTTTTTTCAGGAGCAGTGATTTTAATAATGCTTAAAGTCAAACAATAAAAGTCTAATATCCCTTTAAATTTCGTAGCTGGGGGGGTGTCTATAGTATGCCTGTAAAGTGGGGGAATGTTTCCCGTGTTTAGAGCAGTCTGACAGCAAAATGACATTTCGAAGGAAAAAAAACCATTTTGATAAAAACGGCATGGGAATTCCCCACAGGGCAACCCCGAAAAAAAATTTTTTTTTTAAAAATGACGTGGGAGTCCCCCTAAATTTCATACCAGGCCCTTCAGGTCTGGTATGGATATTAAGGGGAACCCCGGCCAAAATTTTAAAAAAAAAATGACGTGGGGTTCCCCCTAAATTCCATACCAGTCCCTTCAGGTCTGGTATGGATTTTAAGAGGAACCCAGCGCCAAAAAAAAACAAAAAACGGCGTGGGGTCCCCCCAAGAATCCATACCAGACCCTTATCCGAGCATGCAACCTGACAGGCCGCAGGAAAAGAGGGGGGGCGAGAGTGCGCCCCCCCTCCTGAACCGTACCAGGCCACATGCCCTCAACATTGGGAGGGTGCTTTGGGGTAGCCCCCCAAAACACCTTGTCCCCATGTTGATGAGGACAAGGGCCTCATCCCCACAACCCTGGCCGGTGGTTGTGGGGGTCTGCGGGCGGGGGGCTTATCGGAATCTGGAAGCCCCCTTTAACAAGGGGACCCCCAGATCCCAGCCCCCCCGTGTGAAATGGTAAGGGGGTACTTACCCCTACCATTTCACTAAAAAACTGTCAAAAATGTTAAAAATTACAAGAGACAGTTTTTGACAATTCCTTTTAAAACTTTTTTTTGCATTGATCCATGTCCCCTGGGGCAGGACCCAGCTCCCCAAACACTTTTTATGACAATAACTTGCATATAAGCCTTTAAAATTAGCACTTTTGATTATTCATGTTCGTGTCCCATAGACTTTAACGGTGTTCGCGTGTTCAAACAAACTTTTTTCCTGTTCGCATGTTCTGGTGCGAACCGAACAGGGGGGTGTTCGGCTCATCCCTAGTCCTTCTGCAGGACCTGAATGATGGCAGAACAGGTCTCTAGAATAATGATCCCCAGAGCCTGGGAGGAGATGCCTGTAGAGAACTTGAGGTCCTGTAGGCTTCTCCCCGTTGCAAAGTACCGCAAGGTGGCGACTAGCCTCTGCTCGGGAGTGATGGCTTGCCGCATGCAGGTGTCCTGCCTGCTAATATAAGGGGTGAGCAAAGCCAACAAATGGTTAAAAATGGGGTCTGTCTTCCGGAGAGAATTCCTGAAATCATCAGGATTATTCTCCTGGATCTCATGCAGCAGAGGCATATGAGACAACTCCTCCCCACCCTGTTCATGGACTGGGCTTGGGTCAAAGTAAGAACCCCAACACCAAGCCCCCACACAGCACGAACTCTACGATGAATACGTAACCGCAACATGGCTTCCAAATGGTCGGCTGGTCAGAATGAACTAACCGAACGCACTGAAGAACAGCAAGGCCTGTGAAGAGCGAACTGAAAAACAGAAACGAGCGGACAAAAATGCACTGAAAAACAGATACGAACTGACTACATGTACTGAAAACTAGATACAAACATACAAGCACAAACTGAACAGCAGTAAAACGATCGAAATAAGCACTGAAAAGCACACAAGTCTGAAAAGCGCGAATTGTCTCTCACCAAACTTCTACTAACACAAGATTAGCAGAAGGAGCCCAAAGGGTGGTGCACTGGGTATTGAACTTCCTTTTTCTAGTCCCGTTGTACGTGTTGTACATCACCGCGTTCTTGACAGTCGGAATTTGGTGTGACCGTGTGTATGCAAGACAGCTTGAGCGAAATCCCATTGGAATTCCCGCGGAAGACCATCAGAGCTTTTGTTTTTGTTTTCCAACCAAAATTCCGATCGTGTGTACCTGGCATTAGACATCCAGAAGGTAGCAATGACAGTCCCCATCCTAGGACCGCCCCTCCCCTCCCCTCCCAAAGAAGCAGTCCTAGGGTAGGGACTGTCACTGCTATGCTTGTGGATGTCTTGTTCAATGAATACAGATGCTAGTGATTTATCCAGTGTGCACATAGGCAGGTAGTAATTAATGTTGCCTGTTAATGCTGCCCTAGCAGGAAGTTAGGGGTTAACTGTTTTCTTGGTGGGTTTTGCTGGGTCTGATCCCCCCAGTCCTGTGTGATATAAAAGGGATAGAGGTTCGGACCCAGAGAGAAATATGGTCCAGAGGAAACTAAGGGGAAAGAGAAGAAGGAGCTCGGTTTAGGCCTGGCCCACTTTGTCAGGCCTGCCTGATGCCGGTAATGGAGCCTGTATGGCCAATAACATGCCAAAGTTGGAGCTAGAATCCAAACATGGACTCAACCAGTATTGGACCCTTTTGTAAGCAGCTATCCTGGGTCAGCCACAAGCCTGAAGTTAGGTACTAGGGATGGAGAAGGAATGGACTTTAAGGCATAGGGCCTTGGGACTTTAAAGGTGTCTGGATTATGAGGATATTCAGAAATGTATTCCCAATTTAACATATTGGTTAAAAAATAAGTTTTATTACAGCAATTAAAAAAGCCATAAAAAGGCTATAGCAATACAAAATTCACAAAATTAATAAAATACAGTCACAGTGCCTAGTGTGGATACCACTTTGTTCTCAACATGTTTCAGTGGAGCTTCTTCAGGAGACATGGTATATGGCATAAATTAAACTAAAAATTACATAAGAGAAAAAGAAAACAGATCAATACAGTGAAATTTCATTATATATAATATAATATAATATAATATAATATAATATAATATAATATAATAATGGTTAATCATGAGGATACTTCATAATGAGGGTAAATGGAAATTTGAAATTGTATGAGTAATGCATTAGGCAATATAATTAATTTATTATATATACATAGATAGATAATTATGTATAGTGTGAAACCTATACAATCTTAACTTCACCATGGAAGCCAGCCAAGATAGGCTTACTTTCTTGGACATCAAAATTTTTGTCAATCAAGACAGAACTTTAGGTACCACCTTATGTTGTAAACCGTCAGCGGGCAATTCCCTCCTCCATGCAACCAGCTCTCATCCCCTACCTCTAAAAACCAATATACCTTATGGGCAATATCTTCGCCTTAGAAGAAATTCCAGTACCAACAGCCACTTCTAAAGTGAAGCCAAGGCCTTACAACATCGCCTTAAGCTACGTGGATATAGCAATAGGTGCCTTAAAAATGCTTACATCAGGGCCAAAAAACAGATCAGATCAGACCTCATTCATGGTCCCCCTACCGCTAAATCCTCTTCTGAATTGAGAATAATTACATGGTTCTCAGGACAACACAAACAAATACGAGAACTATTGCAGAGACACTGGTACCTCTTAATGGGGGATCCACGTGTCTCCAAACACCTAAAAAACTATCCTGAAATAACCTTTAAGTGATCGCAATCCATAAAGGACAAAATCGTACATAGTCACTACGATCCATCATCTCTCACTACCAATGTCAACAAAGGCACTAGACCATGTCACAAATGTGGCTTTTGTAGGTACATCTATGCAACACGTACCATCTCTCTTCCGAATGGCCGTATATATTCCCCCAAATTCTAAGTTACTTGTCAATCAGTTGGTATTGTTTACTTAATGACCTGTGGATGTAATGCTTTTTACGTTGTAAAGACAAAATTAGCTGCCATATGGGCCTTTTCCATCAATTTGACGATACTATGATGCACTTTGTAGCACTTGAACATGTCCCCCCAGGTGAAAGAGGAGGCAATTACGATCAGATCCTCCTACAGCGTGAGGCCAAATGGATTTCAAACTTAGATGCTCTCAAATATCCTGGTTTAAATGACGCCCTTAGCTATAAGCCTTTTCTTTCATTTCCAATTTTTTTTTTCTAACCTTGCCATTCTGTTTAGTTAAATTTTATTAACATTACCTAGGTACAATATATCATTTATGGATTTATTTAATTCATTCTGATATATGCTATCATATTGACGGACATCTTATTCTATTTGATACTAACATATTTTCTTTTATACTCCTTGTATTGCCTTCTCCTATTGCATGCCCCTATATTAATTTTCAATCTTGCACGGACACCCAGGCATTTGCGAACGTGGGCCTTAATCAATGACCCCCGCCTCAAATGCCTTAGTGTCGTCCCTGCGTGTGTTCAGTTTTTCCATTATAACTTGAATCTTTTAAACTACGGGGCTACTTTGAGAATCTGCACTGTGGTAGATTGTTTTCCTCCACGGCTTCCGGTCTCCCTGTGTGTCTCTCGCCCCCCTCCCATCATATATGGGCAAATTATTTTCCAATATGGCGATTAGTGACTGCACTTATGCAGTCTCTAACACATCCCGCCCTTACGGCAGACGCATGCGCAGTGACACGTTCTTTACGTCCGCAGCATGGCGGCGATGTCAGATGCCGCTACGCTGGAGACTGAATACAAATACGGGGATCTTTCTTTCTCTCCCCGTCATTCCTCTGCTGGACACCGCAGCGCAAGGAGGGAAGGTTTTCTCCTTCCCTGTTTACCCACTTCAATCCTGGCTTATACTTCATTACGGTAGGTGCACTTTGTGTGGCAGCTATGTCTCTTTTTTGATTACCCTTATCCCTTCACATCAAGTAACTGATTTTTATTGTCTGTTTTTGATGTTTAGGGTTCAGTTTGGGCATTGGTGGATACCGATCTCCTCCTCTCCAGACCCCTACAGCTTCTTTGACATATAGCCTTTTCTCTTATTTCATACATCCCATTATCAAGGTGCTCCTGTCCAAATAAACACTGGGGATGTCATATATTGATTAACATTGATTCTATCAAAGCACCATTAAGGTAAATAATATATCTACTATTGAGAAAGGGTTTTCCCATCTGAGGAAATCCATCTACTTATTCAACCACTTTTATATATTTATAGAAACATTCTTCTTTTTTCTTTCTCTATTTACTGATCCTTTCTTTTATAGCAAGGACATCAATAACCCTGCTCGTACGTGTATTGTCTCTGCAAGCTTTCCTTGGGGGCAGGATTTCAATGGGAGAAGGCAGTTCATGAATTTAAGTGTTTCTAATACTAATAATAAATTCTAATACTAAAAAGTGTAAGTTCATAAAGCCATATTTTTTTGGCAAGGTTCCCACTTTTTGTAGTAATCCAGCACTCACACTATACATAATTATCTATCTATGTATATATAATGAATTAATTATATTGCCTAATGCATTACTCATGCAATTTCAAATTTCCATTTACCCTCATCTTGAAGTATCCTCATGATTAAGCATTATTATATTATATTATATTATATATAATGAAATTTCACTGTATTGATCTGTTTTCTTTTTCTCTTATGTAATTTTTAGTTTAATTTATGCCATATACCATGTCTCCTGAAGAAGCGCCACTGAAACATGTTGAGAACAAAGTGGTATCCACACAAGGCACTGTAACTGTATTTTATTAATTTTGTGAATTTTGTATTGCTATAGCCTTTTTATGGCTTTTTTAATTGCTGTAATACAACTTATTTTTTAACCAATATGTTCAATTGGGAATACATTTCTGAATATCCTCATAATCCAGACACCTTTAAAGTCCCAAGGCCCTATGCCTCAAAGTCCATTCCTTCTCCATAAATGAGTATTTGGGATGTGGTGTCATAAATTTTGGTTTTCCTTTGTTTCCTCTTTTACTTAGGTACTAGGGATGTTATGAAATGTTGGCAGTTTACCTTGGACTGTCGATTGTCTCTGTCATTATGTTAATTTACTTAAGTAAAATGTTTGAAGCTTTGCATTTGCCTGGTTTGAATTTACTAAAGGGGTGCAATGTAAGTAACCGACACATATAGTCTACAGCTTGGATCACTAGACATAAGGGGGTATGAAGACAGAGGTACAAAGAGTTCATACAGGGTGAAGATACAAGTGGTTACTGAGGGTAACAAAGGTTTCTCTAGCAGCCTGTCATTAAACGTGTACATGTGGCAGTGAGGGGGATGTTGTTGGCACTCTTTCCGCAGTGATCTATTTCCTATAGCAAAGGGAGCAGATTTGCACCACCGGTGCCCTCATCCTGTACACGGGTACAGAAGAGAAAGAGTTAAGTGAAGTACACATATGGAGTCCACGCTATGTGCACGGTGGGGCCCCATACCTTTACTGGGAGTTTGATAGCGGGGATATGCTGGACAGGTGGAAGGGGCATTGGCTCTGGGTGTCCCTACTAAATGAACAAGTAACCGTGGTGATGTTTAGTACTACGAGAGAGTTTAATCAAGTTTAATTGCTTATTCAAGTAAAGGTACCCCAGTCACATGACCTGTCAAAATAACGTGACCAAGCTCACCTCCTATCACAAAATATTCTCTGCAGTGTTATGCAGAAAACATTCTGAGGGACAACACAGACTCTTTATAATTTTCCTGCAATTTTTTAATAACCTTAAAAATGCATGCACTGTGTGGAGTAAATGTTATCTGCTTAGATACTTACACAGTCCCACAGTGTCACTCTCTCTCCAATGTTCTGCAGTCAAGTGCTGTAGATTGCCCTAAGTATACAGTAATAGTCACAGATGGAAAGAAATGGATGCCTTTCATTGGTTTACTCAACAATGCGGCCAGTAACCAAATGTCACAAAACTGTCTTACAGTCAACTCGCATTGACAACATGTTTGCTCCCCAGGGTGCTGCTCCCTCATGGAGAAAAACAGCTTTGTGCGGCCTACCGATTTAAGTCTACATCACCCAAGAGGCTGCAGTACAGTCTGGCTCTCCATAGCTCATCTTTCTTTGGCAACTGCTCTACACCAGAGTACAGAGACTCATAGCTTCGGGAAGAACAGTCTCTGTGACACATTGCTTATAATTAACCTAGCCACAGCTGATTCTATGACAACCATCTCACATGTCTTCATGTCAAGCAGACTATTAGCCTTAGAGAAAAATTTAAAAAATGTAGTCACTCAATCAATGTGAAGCCAATATAGGAAGTGCACATATGGAGGATCAATCAATGAACACAAAAAAAAAAGTTTCCCAGCGTTTAGTAGCACCAAATACAATCGAAGTCATTAATTTAAATGAAAACGCACACACTTTGAGAAACGTGCACACAACCCAAATTCCACCCTGTTCATCCCTACCTTTTATCAAAGAGAACCTTTCTAACTAGCTTGTAGTTTAATCTTTTGCTCTCAATTTTTACCTCAGGTGGCCAAACAATGCACAGCCTTAAATTAATTCAAAATACCCCCCATCTTTCATATCATATGTTTTCCTAAAAAAAAAGGGCCAATAGTATTAAAAAATGTTCTTTCAATCAACCCATGATAGTTGTACAAAAGTTTATGAATATTTTCAAAAATAAAAACCCCAAAACACTAAGTTGTTATAAAAATATACCAACACAACATAAGCTCAAATATGCCTACTAAATTTAAAGTATACCAATACACTATGTTATCATCAAATACAGTATGTGTACATTTGAAATTGTAAAAATGTGAAAACTGATGGTGCACAAAGCTATGTATAAGCGCATTACACTAAAATCCTTTACTTCTTCAGTTATTTAATATTAACACAATGCCTCGGAAATTGTTCTTAAACCTATAACATGTCAGTGAATGCCTATTTGTTGTAGTGAAATAAGGAACTTATGTGTGTCCTAATTTTGCATATACGTGTAGCGGTGCCCCCGTGGGGTCGCTGCATTTATCAGCATCCACGCATCACCCTGCTAGGTCAGATATCCATTTTAGACACACTTTTTCCAGTCAATGAACAGTCTCTTGCTTGTTTTTGTTGTTTCTATTAGAGAATTAAACTTGAATGGGGAAAAGGGACGCCCATATGATGAATCTTTAGTAGTGGAAATAAAGGTATTTGAATCTAAATTGACAGTCTTTCCTACTGCACACCTCCTCCAGCATACTACTTAAGATCACTTGCTTTCTTCTACTGTCCAATTCTAGATTCCTGTCACCGTTAGCACATGTGTAGGCCTCACTTTGAATAAGTCCTAACATTTTCGTAGTAGCAATTTGCAGGTGGCGGTCTGCAGTGCCCTCTGTAGTAGCAACCATTTTAGATGAAAAGGATAATTGTGCTAACTGATACTTGGAGGACTACTGCTCCCAGCAAGTCCGGTGCAAATCCTGCAAACCCTCGTGACTGCAGTGACTTAACTTCAACAACACCACAGTCTCTCCCTCTGGCTCCAAATCTAATCCCGGCATGTCTCACCCAGAGCTTCTCAGTGTGCTTTTCATTCACCGACCCCAGCATGGATCCCTCCTGAATGACTTGTCCGGCAGTGCTCCCAACTCTTCTCCTCCTGCTCCTGTTCCAGGACACCTCTCAATGATGCCTGTAGAGAGAGGCTCCCAAGCTCCAGGCCTGAGTTCACCCCTCAGAAAGGGGGTTCCCTCAAAGGCCACAACAGTCTAACACTCCATCATCTCAGTTCTTCCACAATCCCCCAGCAGGCTGACCCCATATATATAGGAGCCCTGCCCCCTGCCAATTCTAGTTGGGGATAGGTCAGGGCTCCCAAATACACCCCATGTCACACCAACCCACTGCCCTGCCTCTTTTCCAGGACCTTCTTACTGGAAACAAAGGAGGCGCCAAAAAGCTGAAGCACATGTCAGTCACCTGCTGCTACAATAAACCACTCCCCTGTCACCAGATAAAAAAACAAACAGGCCTAGGCCTGCCTAAATTTACCTGCACTGGCAGTACCCACAAAAACACTACTCTAGCACCTACCTACCTAGGGTAAAGGGTGCCACATATGTACAGTCTGTGAATGTGTGTGTTTCTTGTATTTTATTAAATGATGTTCTTATATTTTCCTTAACATTTAAATTTTTTCCATTTGACTTTTCCAATTTACAGTATATGGTTTAATACTGTTACCACAGCAATTTGCAACGTACACAAGAGATGACAGGTGCACTTTAAAAAGAGATCAGGAGTAGGGATGAGCTTCGAGTTCGAGTCGAACTCATGTTCTACTCGAACATTGGCTGTTCGCAAGTTCGCCGAACAGCGAACAATTTGGGGTGTTCGCGGCAAATTCGAATGCCGCGGAACACCCTTTAAAAGTCTATGGGAGAAATCAAAAGTGCTAATTTTAAAGGCTTATATGCAAGTTATTGTCATAAAAAGTGTTTGGGGACCCGGGTCCTGCCCCAGGGGACATGGATCAATGCAAAAAAAAGTTTTAAAAACGGACGTTTTTTCAGGAGCAGTGATTTTATTAATGCTTAAAGTCAAACAATAAAAGTGTAATATCCCTTTAAATTTCGTACCTGGGGGGTGTCTATAGTATGCCTGTAAAGGGGCGCATGTTTCCTGTGTTTAGAACAGTCTGACAGCAAAATGACATTTGGAAGGAAAAAACTCATTTAAAACTAGCCGCGGCTATTGCATTGCCGACAATACACATAGAAGTTCATTGATAAAAACGGCATGGGAATTCCCCACAGGGGAACCCCGAACCAAAATAAAAAAAAA
The DNA here is from genome assembly GCA_037952925.1 of Lithobates clamitans. Classification (NCBI taxonomy): domain Eukaryota; kingdom Metazoa; phylum Chordata; class Amphibia; order Anura; family Ranidae; genus Lithobates; species Lithobates clamitans. The sequence goes on along the minus strand of JBBGZY010000430.1, from coordinate 7,524,944 downwards.
AAAATGATGTGGGGGTCCCCCTAAATTCCATACAAGGCCCTTCAGGTCTGGTATGGATATTAAGGGGAACCCCAGCCAAAATTGAAAAAAAAAATTGACGTGGGGTTCCCCCTAAATTCCATACCAGACCCTTCAGGTCTGGTATGGATTTTAAGGGGAACCCCGCGCCAAAAAAAAAAAAAAAAACCGGCGTGGGGTCCCCCTAAAAATCCATACCAGACCCTTATCCGAGCACGCAACCTGGCAGGCCGCAGGAAAAGAGGGGGGGACGAGAGTGCGGCCCCCCCCCCCTCCTGAACCGTACCAGGCCACATGCCCTCAACATTGGGAGGGTGCTTTGGGGTAGCCCCCCAAAACACCTTGTCCCCATGTTGATGAGGACAAGGGCCTCATCCTCACAACCCTGGCCGGTGGTTGTGAGGGTCTGCGGGCGGGGGGCTTATCGGAATCTGGAAGCCCCCTTTAACAAGGGGACCCCCAGATCCCGGCCCCCCCCCTGTGTGAAATGGTAAGGGGGTACTTACCCCTACCATTTCACTAAAAAACTGTCAAAAATGTTAAAAATGACAAGAGACAGTTTTTGACAATTCCTTTATTTAAATGCTTCTTCTTTCTTCTTTCTTCCTTCATCTTCTTCTGGTTCTTCTGGCTCTTCTGGTTCTTCCTCCGGCGTTCTCGTCCAGCATCTTCTCCGCGGCGTCTTCTATCTTCTTCTCCTCGGGCCGCTCCGCACCCACGGCATGGGGGGGAGGCTCCCGCTCTTCTCTTCATCTTCTTCTCTTCTTCATCTTCTTCTTCATCTTCTTCTTCTTCTTCTTCTTCCTTCTTCTCTTCTTCCTGTCTTCTCCGGGCCGCTCCGCAATCCATGCTGTGGCATGGAGGGAGGCTCCCGCTGTGTGACGGCGTCTCTTCGTCTGACGGTTCTTAAATAACGGGGGGCGGGGCCGCCCGGTGACCCCGCCCCCCTCTGACGCACGGTGACTTGAGGGACTTCCCTGTGACGTCACGGGGAATGCCACAGGGAAGTCCCGTCATGTCACCGTGCGTCAGAGGGGGGCGGGGCCACCGGGTGGCCCCGCCCCCCGTTATTTAAGAACCGTCAGACGAAGAGACGCCGTCACACAGCGGGAGCCTCCCTCCATGCCACAGCATGGATTGCGGAGCGGCCCGGAGAAGACAGGAAGAAGAGAAGAAGGAAGAAGAAGAAGAAGAAGAAGATGAAGAAGAAGATGAAGAAGAGAAGAAGATGAAGAGAAGAGCGGGAGCCTCCCCTCATGCCATGGGTGCGGAGCGGCCCGAGGAGAAGAAGATAGAAGACGCCGCGGAGAAGATGCTGGACGAGAACGCCGGAGGAAGAACCAGAAGAGCCAGAAGAACCAGAAGACGAAGAAGATGAAGGAAGAAAGAAGAAGCATTTAAATAAAGGAATTGTCAAAAACTGTCTCTTGTCATTTTTAACATTTTTGACAGTTTTTTAGTGAAATGGTAGGGGTAAGTACCCCCTTACCATTTCACACAGGGGGGGGGCCGGGATCTGGGGGTCCCCTTGTTAAAGGGGGCTTCCAGATTCCGATAAGCCCCCCGCCCGCAGACCCTCACAACCACCGGCCAGGGTTGTGAGGATGAGGCCCTTGTCCTCATCAACATGGGGACAAGGTGTTTTGGGGGGCTACCCCAAAGCACCCTCCCAATGTTGAGGGCATGTGGCCTGGTACGGTTCAGGAGGGGGGGGGGGCCGCACTCTCGTCCCCCCCTCTTTTCCTGCGGCCTGCCAGGTTGCGTGCTCGGATAAGGGTCTGGTATGGATTTTTAGGGGGACCCCACGCCGGTTTTTTTTTTTTTTTTGGTGCGGGGTTCCCCTTAAAATCCATACCAGACCTGAAGGGTCTGGTATGGAATTTAGGGGGAACCCCACGTCAATTTTTTTTTTCAATTTTGGCTGGGGTTCCCCTTAATATCCATACCAGACCTGAAGGGCCTTGTATGGAATTTAGGGGGACCCCCACATCATTTTTTTTTTTTTATTTTGGTTCGGGGTTCCCCTGTGGGGAATTCCCATGCCGTTTTTATCAATGAACTTCTATGTGTATTGTCGGCAATGCAATAGCCGCGGCTAGTTTTAAATGAGTTTTTTCCTTCCAAATGTCATTTTGCTGTCAGACTGTTCTAAACACAGGAAACATGCGCCCCTTTACAGGCATACTATAGACACCCCCCAGGTACGAAATTTAAAGGGATATTACACTTTTATTGTTTGACTTTAAGCATTAATAAAATCACTGCTCCTGAAAAAACGTCCGTTTTTAAAACTTTTTTTTGCATTGATCCATGTCCCCTGGGGCAGGACCCGGGTCCCCAAACACTTTTTATGACAATAACTTGCATATTAGCCTTTAAAATTAGCACTTTTGATTATTCATGTTCGTGTCCCATAGACTTTAACGGCGTTCGCGTGTTCGAACGAATTTTTTTCCTGTTCGCATGTTCTGGTGCGAACCGAACAGGGGGGTGTTCGGCTCATCCCTAATCAGGAGTAAAAGGGTCGTGATGACCCCCCTTTGTCCAACAAAAGTAGACTGAAGTTCTGCGCACCTCCAAGTTTATTCCAAGAGAACTGGTGAACATGAGACTCATGTTGAACGATCTCCTTTCCCATCTTCTTAAATGCAAGCATCAACAATAAGACCAGGAATGGGGGGGGGGGCTCTTGTCTCATCACCAGAGGTAAATGATGGGGAGGGCACCCTTATGTTTGTTTTGTATAAGTGGACAGTAAGGAACAAGTACAGTATGGTGTATGAAGTCAGAACTACTTATCTACATGCTCTTTCCAGATCAGTTACCCAAAGAGTATTTAAGCCAGAGAGAATAATTTGGCAAGAATTTTCTTAAAGTAATTATGTCAGGCAAAATATAAAGCCCACCAGATGATCCACCCAGCATGTTCCGCTGGCCAGTGTCAATTGTGGAATGAACAGTCAAAAAAGATGGCACGTTTTGAGGGATGCCTTTTCTTCTTCAGAGCTCTTCTTCAGAGGTAGTCTGGGCTGGGTGGCAGGATGGCGATTGTGCCTTGGCCACTCTGATGCTCGAAAAAAAAAGCTGCCACAGCTCTGATTTACTCACAGTATTAGTGTCTGCTTGTTCTACACTGGCTGCTACTGCCCACTGCCTGGTTGCTAGAACCTAACAACCAGTGATGTCTAACAATCAGGGATGTCACTTAATGCAGGCTCCAGCATTCAGAGCGGAGGACAGAGGAGGATGTAACTTCCTCTTCTTATTCCTAGTGCTTAGATCCCCTCACCTCCTCCAGCCTCTGTGGCGGCAGCTCCCCCTGCTCAGAGGGAAGGGAACTACATTTAAGAGTCTCAGTCTACTCAGTCTGAAGTGAGGCCAGGCGCCACAGGAACCACATGTCATGAGGGAGCAGGGCAGAGGCTCATACAGAAAGGATGGCAGCTGAGCTGCTGCTGGAGGAGGATAGATGGCACCCACACAGGGATGGGGGGAGGAGATCATATCCTTAGATCTTAGGGGTTCATGCTGTGACATATAGTCCTTCACTTTAGGGGGATATGACCCCCAAAGGTGAGGAACTGCAAGTCCCAGCATGAACCCCTGAGATCTAAGGATGTAAACCCCCCCCCCCAAAAGTTATCAGTAGTTGGATTTCGACTGCAAATCATATCCTTTTTTAATATAATACTGTTTTTAAAAAATTTGAAGTGGGGAGGGAAAGGGTGCAAGCAGCTGGTCTTGCCTAGGGTGCAAAATACTCTAGCACCGGCCCTGCGTAAACTATTATGCTGAAGAGAAATCTTCATTAAAAATCTTTGAGAAACAAATACTTCTGACACAATCAGTCCCTGATCCCTCGCTATGCTGACCTCCATATTACTAAAAGACAAAGAAGTGATGTGGAAACTGACTGGAGGAACCACAGAGCACAGTGAAGGTCCAAGAGACACACCAGAAGTATTGGTTTCTCTGCATATTTTAGAGGTTGATTCAATGGCATTTGACAGTGGGGTCAGCAGGGATGATAAGTATTTACTATCTTTTTTTCAGGGGAGCTTTTTGGCAATTTTAGAACTTTAAAGAGGGATCAGCAACCTCAATTTTCTATAAGAACAGAGGACTATATGTGAATGTATCATAAGCGATTTCCATTTTTTATTGTTGTAATATATCTTTGTTTGTCAGCCTTTTTTTCTATTTCAGTGCTGCTGCTCTTATCCAACCTCTTTCCGCCACTTCCTGTCAGGAAAGTCCTGTCAGTATCAGACGTCCTGTGCGGGCAGTTGCGCGCATGCGCGCGCGCACCAGGTGGGCTATTTAAGCTTATCTGTCACATGAGAATCTTGCTGTCTGCTCTACAGCGTTACGTGTGCATTTCCTGAGAACCTGTTTCCTGTACTAGACCCGGCTTGTTCCTGATTATCCTAGCTGTCTGCGTGCATCTGATCCCGGCTTGTCTCTGACCATCCCTGCTTTCTGCCTGCATCTGACCCCGGCTTGTCTGACCACTCTTCTGCCTGATCCTTCGGCTCATCTACAGTCCGCTTGGCTATCGATCCGGCTTGTCTGACCTTCCAGTCTGCTGCACCAGTGTTCCAGTCTGTTGTCCTGTGTGTTCCAGCCTGCTATCCAGTTCCAGTCTGCTGTGTGGTTCCAGTCTGCTGCACCAGTGTTCCAGTCTGCTGTCCTGTGTGTTCCAGCCTGCTATCCAGTTCCAGTCTGCTGTGTGGTTCCAGTCTGCTGCACCAGTGTTCCAGTCTGCTGTCCTGTGTGTTCCAGCCTGCTATCCAGTTCCAGTCTGCTGTGTGGTTCCAGTCTGCTGCACCAGTGTTCCAGTCTGCTGTCCTGTGTGTTCCAGCCTGCTATCCAGTTCCAGTCTGCTGCACCAGTGTTCCAGTCTACCTACCAGCTCAGCTTAATCTCCACTGCACAGTGTTTCAAGAGTTCCAGACCTACCTCCTGCTGTTGATCCTGCCAGGCACTCGTGCCACTCCTGGCTCTTGTGTTTCCTGTATACCCTACCAGGGCCCTCGAGTCAGAGCCGCAAGAGAGGCCATCCCCTGCAAGTAGGGCTCGTCCACAAGGTACGTGACAGTAGCAGACAGCCATGACCGAGTCTAAGCAGGGAGCCTCTCCTATGGAAGGACTTTGTATGCACCTGGCCGGCCTTACACAGGCTGTTAAGAGTCTCCAGGAAGGATATACACGTCTGGAAGAACGGGTCCAAGTACTGTCTGGTCCCACTGAGGCCCAGGGATCTTCTCTGCCATCTACCTCTGCTAGCAGTACTACTTCCCCTACAGTAGTGATGCTGCCCCCTGAACCAAGGGTTCCCACTCCTGAAAAGTTTTCTGGAGAACAAAGTAAATTCAGGGCATTCCGGAATGCATGCGAACTGTACTTCGCCCTTCAACCTCGCACCTTCTCGCTTGAAGCCACCAAAGTAGGTTTTGTGATCTCACTACTCCTGGGTGACCCCCAAACATGGGCTCACCGCCTTCTGGAACTGAAAGCCTAGGTGTTGACCAATTTAACCACCTGCTGTTACACCTGATACCTTTGAGCCCATGCAACTTGGAGTCCTCCGCCCATTTCTCACGACGGAGGAACGCCAATGTCGCCGGGCTAACAACCTGTGCCTGTACTGCGGGGAACCCGGACACTATGTCAGGAACTGTCCTAACAAACTCCGCAAGTGCCTGTCTGTCTCCTCTGGTGATGTGACTGCTTGGCCTAAGACTTCCGCTCACTTGACTCTTTCTATATCTTTGCAGCTCCCAGGAAAGACTTTACAGGTTCCCGCAATCATTGACTCCAGGGCTTGCAGCTGCTTCTTGGACTCATCCTTTGTAGCTAAACACCAGATCCCACTGCGTTACAAGGCCCATGGACTCTCTATTCATCTGGCCGATGGGTCTGCAATAAAATCTGGGCCAGTTATACAAGAATCCGCTCCCCTTCCAGTCACCATTTTCAACTTGCACCAAGAACTGCTTCGCCTGGACATCATCGCTTCTCCTTTATTTCCTATTATTCTTGGCATGCCGTGGCTACAAGCCCATAACCCTACTATCAACTGGGTCACAGGAGAAATTACATTTTCCTCTCAGTACTGTCAACAGTTCTGCACTTTGAAGGACTCTGGTGAATCCCCTGCTCTGTTATGTCTCAACACTGATTCTGAGTTATTCCAGGCGGTCCCCAAGGTCTATCATGACTTTTTAGATGTCTTTAGTAAAAAAGGGGCTGAAACCCTTCCTCCTCATCGGGCTTACGATTGCCCCATCCAGCTCCTTCCCGAAGCCGAAGTTCCCTTTGGCAGGATATTTCCTTTGACCGAGCTGGAGCAAGGAGCACTAAAAGCATACATCGACGAGAACCTAGAAAAGGGTTTCATCCGGCCCTCTACATCCCCAACAGGTGCAGGCATCTTTTTTGTTGAAAAAAAGGATCACTCTCTTCGTCCTTGTATAGACTACCGCGAACTCAATAAAATAACTGTTAAAAATCGGTACCCTATCCCCTTGGTACCAGAATTATTCCAGAGACTGGGGACTGCTACTATTTTCACCAAATTAGATCTCCGAGGGACTTACAACCTAGTTCGCATCAGAAAAGGGGATGAGTGGAAGACAGCTTTCCGCACTCGCTTCGGGCACTTTGAATACATGGTGAAGCCCTTTGGACTATGTAACGCCCCTGCAACTTTTCAGTACTTCATAAATGATGTTTTCCGGGACTATTTGGATCTATTCGTCATAGTCTACTTAGATGACATTCTCATCTTTTCTTCTTCCCTGGAATCCCATCGCAGACATGTTAAATGTGTTTTAGCTCGACTCCGGCTACATGGCTTGTACGCTAAGGCTGAAAAGTGCGAGTTCGAGCAAGAGAGTATTCCATTCTTGAGGCTAATTATCTCCGTGGAAGGAATCAAGATGGATCCCCATAAGGTTGCTGCAATTCTTGACTGACTACTGACATAAAGGAGTCCAACGTTTCATTGGCTTTGCCAAAAAATTCATTAAGGGGGTCTCAGCCATCATTGAGCCCATCACTCAATTGACCAAACAAGGGGTGCGTTTTCATTGGTCACCCGAAGCTCAATCCGCTTTTGAATCTCTCAAAAGACTGTTTACCTCTGCTGCTGTTTTGAAACATCCCGATTCCTCTTTACCATTTGTCCTGGAAGTGGACGCTTCTGAGAGTGCTGTTGGTGCGATTCTTTCCCAGCGACAAGGGACCAAAGCTCTGTTATACCCTGTAGCCTTCTTTTCTCGCAAACTATCATCCGCAGAAAAGAATTATGATGTAGGAGATCGGGAACTACTGGCCATAAAATCCGCTCTGGAAGAGTGGCGGTATCTTTTGGAAGGAGCTGCTCATCCTATTCTGATCTACACAGATCACAAAAACCTGGAATATCTGAAATCCGCAAAGAGGTTGAGACCGCGACAAGCAAGGTGGGCCTTGTTCTTTTCCAGGTTCTCCTTCCACATGACCTATCGGCCAGGCTCCAAGAATATAAAACCTGACGCTTTGTCTAGGATGTTCCACAAGCCTCAAGAAACCTCACCTCCAGATACGATCCTTTCTCCTGGAAATTTTTTCCTGTTGCAAGAAGACCTACTTTCCCGGATTAAGCAAGCTTCAGTAGGGTTGGTACCTGCTATGAGAACAAAACTACAAGAAAAGGATGGTCTGCTTTGGTTCGGGAGTAAGATCTTTGAACCTGAAGGCCTACGGGTCACAATTTTAGAACTTTGTCATGATCACGCACTAGCAGGACATTTTGGTGTTACCAAGACGGCTGATCTTGTCCTGCGCACCTTCTGGTGGCCCGAGTGCCTAAGGACTGTAAGAAGTATGTGGAATCCTGTACCATCTGTGCTCGGAATAAAGTCAGTAGAACCAGGCCCTGGGGATTACTGAAACTTCTACCTGTCCCAGACAGGCCATGGAAGATGCTGTCTATTGACTTTATTGTGGAGTTGCCTCCAGCTGAAGGGCACACTGCCATCTTTGTGGTGGTAGATCGGTTATCTAAAATGGCTCATTTCATTCCAATGAAGGGTACCCCCTCTGCTCCTGAAACTGCACAAACGTTCATTAGAGAAGTGATTAAACTCCATGGAATTCCGGCTAATATCATTTCTGACTGAGGAGTACAATTCACTTCCCGATTCTGGAGAGCCTTGTGTAAAGCCCTAGGAATTGAACTATCATTTTCCACCGCCTATCACCCCCAGACGAATGGCTAAACGGAGAGGACCAACCAGACTCTCGAGCAATATCTTCGTTGTTTCTCTTCCTTTTCTCAAAATGATTGGTTCTCGTTGCTTCCCTTGGCTGAATTTGCCTATAATAATGCTGTCCATTCTGCCACAAAGCAAAGTTAGTTTCTTGCCAATTACGGGTTTCACCCTACCTTTTTGCCCAGCTCCATTCCTGAAAGTTCCATACCAGCAGTCCAGGAAACAATAAATTTTTTCTCTGTCAATTACCAAATGTTACAGGAAACCATGACGAAGTCCCAAGAACGTAACAAGGTAACTTTCGACAGGAAAAGACGAGGGGAATTGCTACTTGAACCAGGTGATCTTGTATGGTTATCCACTGTAAACCTGAAACTGACTTGTCCCTCCAAGAAGTTGGGTCCTAAATTCCTGGGTCCTTTTCCTGTAAAAAGGAAAATAAATAAAGTAGCTTTTGAATTGGAACTCCCGGACTCGCTCAGAATTCATCCTGTTTTTCACGTTTCCCTGTTGAAACCTTTTGTCTCCAATCCTTTCCTGAACGAAATCTGAATCCTCCAGATCCTGTAATAGTGGATGGAGAGGAAGAATTTGAAATTGAAGCCATCCTTGACTGCAGGAAAAGGAACAATCAAGCCCAATTCCTGATCAAGTGGAAAGAGTATGGCCCGGAAGAGAACTCGTGGGAGCCTGAGGAGAACATCCATGCTAAAAGCTTAGTTCAATCCTTTAAGAGAACCCATCCTGAGAAATGGGCCCGGTTGGGCATCCGGAGGCTGCCCCTTGGAGGGGCAATGTCAGGAAAGTCCTGTCAGTATCAGATGCCCTGTGCGGGCAGATGCGCGCATGCGCGCGCGCACCAGGCGGGCTATTTAAACTGATCTGTCACATGAGAATCTTGCTGTCTGCTCTACAGCGTTACGTGTGCATTTCCTGAGAACATGTTTCCTATACTAGACCCAGCTTGTTCCTGATTATCCTAGCTGTCTGCCTGCATCTGATCCTGACTTGCTGTCCTGTGTGTTCCAGCCTGCTATCCAGTTCCAGTCTGTTGTGTGGTTCCAGTCTGCTGCACCAGTGTTCCAGTCTGCTGTCCTGTGTGTTCCAGCCTGCTATCCAGTTCCAGTCTGCTGTGTGGTTCCAGTCTGCTGCACCAGTGTTCCAGTCTGCTGTCCTGTGTGTTCCAGCCTGCTATCCAGTTCCAGTCTGCTGCACCAGTGTTCCAGTCTACCTACCAGCTCAGCTTAATCTCCACTGCATAGTGTTTCCAGAGTTCCAGACCTACCTCCTGCTGTTGATCCTGCCAGGCACTTGTGCCACTCCTGACTCTTGTGCTTCCTGTATACCCTACCAGGGCCCTCGAGTCGGAGCCGCAAGAGAGGCCATCCCCTGCAAGTCGGGCTCGTCCACAAGGTACGTGACACTTCCTGTCTACATCTAGTTGCATAATTACATAGTTGGTAAAGGCTGAATAAAGACAACAGTCCATGCAGTTCAGCCTTATGCCGCGTACACACGGTCGGAATTTCGGCCCGCAAAAGACCAATGAGATTTTGTCATCGGAAAATGCGACCGTGTGTATGCTCCATCGTTCTTTTGCTGGCGGAATTCCAGCCAGCAAAAGATTGAGAGCATGCTCTCAATTTTTCGGTCGAGAAAAGTTCCTATACGAAAACGCGATCGTCTGTGGCAATTCCGACACGCAAAATCCCTACGCATGCTCGGAAACAATTTGACGCATGCTCGAAAGCATTGAACGTCATTTTCTCAGCTCGTCGTAGTGTTGTCTATCACCGCGTTCTTGACGGTCGTAATTTCAGCGAACTTTTGTGTAACCCTGTGTATGCAAGGCAAACTTGAGCGGAATCCCATCAGAAAAGCCGTCATATCTTTTTCTGACGAGAAAACCGATCGTGTGTAAGCGGCATAAGTCTGTATAAGACTAGAGTTTTCCATATCGGTGTACATTGTGTTCACCAAAAAACACATCCAAAAATGTTTGCATATATTTACACTCTCTGCTCACGCCACCAACTGTGGAAGGGAGTTGTGCCTTAACAGTAAAGAACCCCTTAAGCAGTTTAAAGCAGAATCCTGTAGTGGATGCGTGGTTTGCCTTTGAGGAAGATGGCTGCTTAAACCCCGAGCTCCGACAGATGACAGCCAGCACCAAGCTTTACCGAGGAGAAAATCTGCGAATCAACCACCAAACATGGGGACTTCATCCCGTGGAACATCGGCTAACAGATCCCGCTCACCGCGAGACCTCAGCGGGCGTGTAAGCCACAGTATCCTGGAGATCTTCAGGACACAGATGGCCAATATGGCGGAATCTTCCCCAGCGTCTGATCCCTCATAGTACGGGATCAGCCTGACACCCACTGGACCACCTACCTCTCTTGCTGAAGGAGACCCACCATCACTTCAACAGCCAAGTCTAAACGATTTTCGTACAATCGCTGCTGATATCAAAGACAGCTGTTTGCGGCTATCACTGATCTCCGCCATGAGATTCAGTCGATAGCGGGAAGAGTGCAGGAGGTAGAACGCACAGCTTCACAGCAGCACTACGGAAGATCCACTACACAGTAGACACGCACACCCTACAACTCCGCAATCTTCAGAGACACATGGAAGACCTGGATAACTGGTGGAGAAGACACAATCTGAGGGTAAGGGGCCTACCTGAGACCGTAGAGCCTGAGCAAATACTCCCTACAGTTACTGGCCCTTTCAACCACCTTCTTGACAGGCCCCCTCAATCTCCAATTATTATGGAGCGCATACACAGGGTTCTCAGACCACGAGGTAAAGACAAAGACCCTCTACGGGACATTGTATGCTGCCTTACAGATTTCAAGATCAAAGAAGAAATCCTAAGAAAAGCCTGTAACAAAACGCAATTATCACGCAAAGGGCATGCAATACATATCTATCAAGATCTCTCGGCCATTACTATCAGGCACTGCAAAGACCTATGTCCCCTCTTGGATGTTCTGAGAACCAGAGGAATTATCGGTGGAAATTTCCGTTCAATCTATCGGCTACTCATCAGGGACGTATGGCCATACTACGAGTCCCAGAAGAACTAGAAGCCTTCTGCCAGACACATGACCTTCCACCTGTCGAAGTACCCAACTGGTATGCGGATTGCTATACCCCCGGCCGGCAACACCAGCAGGCTAGAGAGGAACCGATGGATGCTCAAGAAGTGCGATACCGGAGACACCGCTCACCTTCAGCAACGGGATCCATCCCAACTCTCATGGCTCAGCACCAGCACCCGAGCCCCATGAAAGCTCCCATGCCTCACAGAGCATGCCGTGACCACTAAACTGACCCTCGCTACTTACACCCAGGACAGATAAGTATACCATCTCTACTTGACTGATACGCTTCCCGTGTCTCTCACCCTGCTAAAGCTGCGGAGTTAATCCCTTTTTCAGCCCTCAACCACACTTGATACACTTAACTTAACTTTTTCCCACTCGTGTTCAATATAGCACGCCATAGAAGTCTATAACCACAGCCAGTCAGTACCTGCCCCAAAAACACACCCCCCACTATGTCTCCACCTCAGCCATAATTGCTTCACCCCGGGGAAAACGGCATCCCCTTTTTTTTTTGCTTTTTTTGCCCCAACACTCTCCTCATGATGCACATAAGTGCTAGCAGCACAAGATCTTCAACCCTAACCTGGGTAACCCGCACCTGAAATATCTTGACTTCCAAGAGACTCATACCATTCGTCCTGCTGACTCCCACATCCTGCCAGATATTCCTGCATCTATCTTTGCGATGATTCGCAGCGCACCATTGACTTCACCCTCCAGGAAGTGGCCAAATGCAGATGAAGCAACTTACTAGAAAGGGACTACCACTTCACGGAGCCGATCTTGCCACTCCAAAACCCAGGTAACTGGCTACGTATGGCGGACATGCCTCTTCTCATCGGGCGATGAGACAATTTATTTGAGTACTGTCCTGTTCAGCAATCAGTACTGTGTTACACAAAGGGTCTAAGAGGGAGCAACAACCCCTCTTGAAAGTGCCCTTCTGTAGATGACACACCATCCCCCAACGCATTGTTTTATTTCCATGACAAACTGCCTCATGCCAATCAGTACTGTATTACACAAAGGGTCTAACAGGGAGCAACAACCCCTCTTGAAAGTGCCCTTCTGTAGATGACACACCAATACTGCCCTGCGCACCAATTTAAAGACTGCCAATGCATCCCCCAACGCATTGTTTTATTTCCATGACAAACTGCCTCATGCCATGATTAGACCATAGGTAGGTGATAAGGTTGTAAATATTCTCAATGTCTGATTGCATAATGATACCACCCTTTGAAAACATGCAGACGAATATATGGCCTCACTTTCATAAAATAGCAATCCTCTTAAAGTTGATTGCATCCCAGTAACCTGATTACCACTTAAATTCTACATGCAATGTTATCCTTGACCACCATATACAGCCACTGGCTGCTCCCATAAGGACATATCTCTAGCAATGGTATCATAGGCTGATTACAACCCGACAGCCAGTTGATTACAGGCAATATATTCTAACCCTGTTATACGTTGATATACACTCGGAGCTTATATGATACTGAGGAGCCCACCGAATACCCGACTGCTACAGACTTACAGGACAGGTTCTCACTGCAACCACCCTTTATACGTAGATTAAGCAATGTGATTACAGGATTATTCTGGCGAATCCACTACAGGAGCACACACTCCTCGTCCCCCTGAATAACTAACCAACTGACTTGAACCACCTGGTAGTACTAAAGACACACATTGCTCCGTAGCATCACTTGGACAGAACCCCGTTTGGTGGAGATTACCTCACAACATAGTATTATACCGCATAGGCTCCAGATCACGTGCGGAGATGCCACATATCTACATACCTAGACCCCCCCCCCGCGACTCGAGAATACCCAAGTGCACCAAAATGTACATCAGACTTACCTACCCGAATCTGTCGAAACCTACTCCCCTCCACCACCCCTCCCCCCCTGATAACTAATAACATCTCACGTTCACCTACCGACCTACCAGATACCTGATGACAAGACTCTTGTATTATGTATTCGCATCCAGCCACGTTCTCACACTGCAAACTATAGATGCCTAGAGTTTTTATCAAGATATCTCTAACCTTTTAAGAATCCTCTTGCTATGCTGTTAACGAGTTTCTGTACTGTTTATTTTAATTTCTATGTTTCAGTTTACTCTGTTTTTTTTTTTTTTTTGAAAAGTTACTATTGTTTTATCTTGCTGGGTAACACCTGTTTATTGATTATGGGTCACCGTATATATATATGCTCAGTTGATTGCAAGCTCACAAGCTTTCCTAGTTCCATGGAAACTGCCACAAAAAGACGCATGATATGTTACCTGACACAAATAACCACGCATCCTACTCTCTGACACCATAACTTCTAGGGTCCCAATCCCCCCCATACTGCTCCCATCATCTCCATAACATAACACAACATAACGGAATGTAACATATAACATATATCATACCACATTCTGTATTCCTCCCCTAACTCCCTAACCTAACCAAACACATTTATCAGAACAATAATCTCCTCACCTGCAAACAAAAGATCCCACACTGGCTAAACTTCTGACAGTGTACCTAGAACACCTTCTCTACCTCAACAGACCACCTCCCACACAGTGGTAGCCTCAAACAACATCTTTTTTACAACCAATCCAACTTACACATGCCACTGATCCTTTCCGGCTAGTCCGTATCGATGGTACCCTACACACCAGGACAGGCGAGCTAGTTCTCACCTTTCCCCTCATCTTTTCCCACAAGCCCTGATTTCCTCTCCCCCCCACTCCCCCCAAACAAACTCCCTATATACTTTGCACCCTCCATCTTAACAACCCCCCAAACGCACGCCACAGGTCAACCCTTCAACTCCTCCCTGCTACAACTCTCGAGGCCTAAATATTCGCGGTACTAGAGGGACAGCATTACCAGTCCATACCTCCCACTAGCATATCGTGGGACATGGCCTCCAATCCCCCTAGTAGCGATAGATTCCTCACTAAAATCATTTTGCTGAACGCGAGAGGACTCAACGTCCCAGAAAGACAACCCCAACTCCTTCTTACAATGCAAAGGAATAAATCGGACATAATATTCCTACAAGAAACGCACTTCTGCACAGATTCTATACCACTACAGTCTCGTTATTACCCTACTGCCTACCATGCAACCGACAAGATAACCAAAGCAAAAGGAGTATCGATACTCCAAGCGAAACACTGCCCTTTCCAACATATTGACACACTTATATTCCTACAAGAAACGCACTTCTGCACAGATTCTATACCACTACAGTCTCGTTATTACCCTACTGCCTACCATGCAACCGACAAGATAACCAAAGCAAAAGGAGTATCGATACTCCAAGCGAAACACTGCCCTTTCCAACATATTGACACACTTATTGACGAGGATGAAACATACCTCTTCCTGAAAGGATCATGCCTCGGCAGAAAAGTTACCCTAGCAAACATTTACTCCACAAACAGCCATCAAGTTACTTTCTTCCGTGAAATGACCAAAGCACTTGCCATGTTCCAGGAAGGCACCCTCATCCTGGGAGGTGACTTTAATGTATCCCTAAACCCTCTCCAAGACACCTCCATGGGAACAACCTCTCTCCCCTATGCCACCCTACGAGCTATCAAAGCTCAGCTGAGGGACCTATTACTCCACGACTCATGGCGCACACTGAACCCTAATGGCAGAGATTTCACCTTCTCCCCAGCACCACACAACAGGTACACAAGAATTGATTATCTACTCATATCACAAAAGGACTTACCCTCTCTTCAAGGCACATCCATCGACCCAATGTTCCTGTCCGATCATTATCTCATATCCATGATTATATCGTTCCTGGAAAAGAGAACTCACCCCCAGGCCTGGAGACTAGACCCCTCACTGCTTACAGATCCCTCTATTGCTGAGAAAGTTACACAAAGCAATAAACATTACTTTGTGGAAAATAAATCCACAGACACTTCCCCAATCACTACTTGGGAAGCCCACAAGTGTGTGGTAAGAGGTATCCTGATTGCAGCAGCTGCAAAACGAAATCGAGAGAAACAGAGACATGTCAGGGAACTCACAACCCAAATCCAAAAGCTAGAATACGTTCATAAACGCACACAAGCTTCGGACACCTTACAAACCCTTCTTCAAACCACATCAGAAGTTCTGGAAGTACTAGGTAAACAAATAAGACGCAAATACATATAATCACAAAAAGTCTACTACGAATACTCCAATAAAGCAGGCAAATTATTGGCTAGAGCCTTACAAGCTAAAAGAGCAGCCTCAATAGTACAATCCCTGACATACGCTTTGGGACGTAAACTGACTTTGACCCCTGACATAGCTAAACAATTCGTAGACTACTACACACAGCTATATAACTGTATATATGACAGGTAAAGAAGCATCACTAGCACTAAAACAAATGAAACCGGGTAAAAGCCCGGGACCTGATGGTCTAACGGTGGGTTACTATAAAACCTACTCAGACCTCCTCACTTCCATCTTTATCTCGGCCTTCAACTCCTTTGCTTCACCTTCAGAGCCCCCACGAGACCTACTGACAGCCCACATAGCGGTTATCCTGAAGCCTGGAAAAGATCCCTCAATGGTCACAAACTTTAGACCAATTTCGCTACTAAACATGGACCTTAAATGGTTTGCTAAAATGCTAGCCAACCGACTTATCCCCTTTCTCCCCCAACTGATATCTCTTGACCAAGCTGCCTTAATTCCGGGTAGAGAGGCGAGACATAACACGCTTATGGTCATCAATATCCACCACTGGCTCACTACCAACCATCACCAAGGGTTCTTTCTTTCCCTTGATGCAGAAAAGGCATTCGACAGAGTGGCCTGGGACTATATCACGGAAGCACTGAAATTCATTGGCCTCCCCAACCAAATGCTTAATTTCATACTCACGCTCTATTCCAACCCCACAGTGAGAGTCCGAGTCAATGGCCACCTGTCGGATGCCTTCCCCATCTCGATGGGACGGGCCAGGGATTCCCTCTCCCCCATTAATCTTCGTCCTCACCCTTGAACCACTATTAAGATGCATTAGAACAAACCCCGACATCAAGGGCATTGAAATAAACCACCACACATACAAATTAGCCGCCTTCTTTTTCTCACCGAACCGCTCACAACAATACCAAACCTACTCAAAGACTTCAACACCTTTAAGTCTATATCCAACTTACAGATCAACTTCGCAAAGTCTCATGCCTTAAATGTTACACTACCCCTAGACATCTGCCGCTAATGCCAATCCAACTTCCCATTTAAATGGAATAGACAAGCGATCACATACCTAGCCATTCAACTACCACCCTCCCTCGCAGATCTATACTCAACAAATTACCTACCACTAATACCTGACATACTAAGGGATCTGAAATCATGGTCCACGGGACTATTCTCATACTTTGGCAGGGCTGCCATTATCAAGATTAACACTTTACCCAGAATTGTATACTTATTACAAACTGTCCTGATAAAACTCCCACCCACTTTCTTCTTGATATACCAAAAAGCATGTACAGACTTTATTTGGAACACCTCACGCCCGAGACTAAGCTACTCTAGGCTCACCATTCCCAAACTCAAAGGAGGAATAGGTCTCCCTGACCTACAGAAATACCACCAAGCCTGCCATTTAGCTAGAATTGTCGACTGGAATATCCATTCCAGAGTTAAAGCATGAGATCAGCTGGAACAATCCATATCCTCATTCCCGTTATTCCAAACCCCCTGGATATCACTGAAACACACCCCACCAACTGTCAAGAACCACCCACTCATCCATCCAACATTAACTTCCTTTCGGGAAACGTGCCGCAAGCACAACATGTCCTCAACCCTAGGCCCCATGACCCCATTAAGACACAACCCATACTTTTCACCAGGTGCCTCCACGTCCTTCTTGGCAGACTCCTGGCCATATTCTACCGTCCGAGTAGGGCACTTTTTCAAAAACGACCACTTAATATCCCAATCTAAGCTAGCATCACAAATGGTAAATGGCATATTCACTTTCTGGACGTACATACAAATTAGACACTTTGTTGAAAAGCCCAAGCCTAGACCTGATTGGTCGAGAAAATTCACTCCTTTTGAAACGCTATGCTTAAAGACTGAACCACAACGTCATTTAATTTCCGACACATACGCACTACTATTTCCTGGCCTAAACCCTAAATCTAACTGGGCTAGCCGTAAATGGGAAAAGACCTTTCAATCAATCTAATAGACCAAGACTGGGAAAACATATACACATGTATACACAAAGGGACAGTAAATGTATATGCGCAAGAAAACGTGTTTAAAATATATTCCAGATGGTATAGAACCCCCCCTAAGGCTAAGTAAAATCTACCCTTCACTCTCCCCACAATGTTGGAGATGTAAGGATGAGATGGGATCATTACTACATATCTGGTGGACATGCCCCAAATTACAACCCTTCTAGAAAGAATTCCACTGAATTACGAACCGGGTCACTACCTTCAATCTCGATTTTTCACCAGAGCAATTCCTACTACATCACTCTTCGATTCCAAAAAACGCATACCACCGCTCACTTGCCATGCACATGGTAAATGCAGAGAACATGTGTGTCCCAGCCAAAGGGCATTCCCTAGAACCACCATCTATCACAGACTGGATCAAATGAATACAAAAAGGGGCCGAAATGGAGGACTTGATAAACCAAACAAAAGACACCCCCTCTAAATTCAGCAAGCGCTGGTCTTGCTGGCTACATTTTGTCAAGACAGACAAATACAAAAATGCTACAACCTGATATGGCCTCGGGAGTCATGGCTCGAATAAGGGTAAGACAACCCTCCAGAATCCCCCTTCCTTACCTGATATACCCCCACTTACATACCTTCACCCTCACACACCTGATTTCCACTTCGAAACTCTAACACCAGATCCGCTATATAACAATGAATACTTCTCCAACTGCCCTAGATATATGAAAAGAAAATAAAGAATTGCTATGGTTCCTGAACTGATTGTCCACCTAGTGACAAATGATAATCAATCATTACATTGTTACATTGTACCATATGTTTTGTATCTTTAATGGAATTATTGCTCTATCTGTATGTTTTTTGTGCATTTTAGTGGCTGCGACCGCATTTGTACTTTCCTCTGTTATATCTTATATAACCTTCAATAAAAACATTTATTTAAAAAAAAAGCAGAATCCTGTAGGTGCTGACTACTAATAAAAGGGCACTTACCTGTCCATGGGCTCAAGTGCCGTCCTCACCTGAGCCAATTCTTCAATCAGCTTCAGGTCCAAGCACCGGCAGCCTAACTTTGGGCTTTGCTGGCTTTGCTACTTTTTGCTTCACAGCCAGCTGACCACTGCGCATGAGTGAGCCGTGCTGCCCTTTGTGAATGGTCCTGCAGTCTTCTGGGACCTCTGACGTGTGGGGAGGGAGGAGAGGAGGAGAACTTCTGATAGGACCGGAAGTGATATGCAAAAAATGGCAGAGCGAGGGGGGAGGATTTAAAGAGGAACTTCCCCTTTTGGGAGGAGTTCTGCTTTAAGATTGGACTGCTTCTCATCCAACTTCATTATGTGACCATGTGTCTTTTTTTAAATACTGTAGTTCCCTCCCAACTTTAAACACCATTTAAAGTTTTGTATATCATGTTCATATTTCCACTTAAGCACATCTTCTCCACAGAGAATAAGTTAATTGTTTGTAGTCGTTCCTCATAATTGTGACCAGAATCGGACCACATATTCAAGATGTGGCCCAGAGTTTTGTAAAGTGGTAGAATAATAGTTTAATCTAAATCTTTATTTAGAGTAAAACACCCTTTTTTTTTCCCCAATAGAATTTATTGAAAAATGTATAATTACAAAACGGGGTGTAGTACAGTTAAAAAGAGTAAAGGCATAGGCAGATTCATTGTAACCTGGTCTCACTTAACTGGGGGAGGAGGTATAAAGAAAGCATGTAAAAAACATACCATACAGAAATGGATCATGAGCAGTTGAAGAGGACTGGATGGATCCTCCTTACAGGATTATCATAACATATGGGGGGGGGGTACACCAGCTTCCTTAAGATAAGGCACCTGGGCCTATATTAGTGCTTGAGGGTCAAGGTATGACCATCTGAGTCATTGAAGGAGACAGGTGAGTCGATCTTTGCTTTGTTTTATGTCCATATCCCTGGAAAAATGAAAGAGGGAGAATTCTCAGGAGGTGTCCTCTCTTTCATAGAGCATGATGAGTCCCTTGTAGTAGGAGAAAGATGTGTCGTAAGTCTCAAGTTCCTCCTGGGACAGCGTTGAGTTCATAAAGGATTTTCCAGCACTTCCTTGAAGTAATGTGGTTGATATTGGTAAGGATTCTTTCCTTGTAGAGTAGTGACAGTAGCTACCATTTGACTTGTGAAATTTTTGGGCATGAGGAAGAGGTCCAGTTTTTTAGAATAGCTCTCCTAGCCGCAGGAGAGAAATTAATATCCAGTCTTTGTGTCGAGTATTGTCGTTTGAGGACCACGTCAGGAGTTGTTTGTCCCAGTAAGATTAGAAGGAGAGGGTCTTTTGGGAATTGGAGCAGAGTAATCCCATAGATAAAAGAAATTACTTGATCCCAAAAGATAGAGATGTATTTGCATGTCCAAAAATGATGGGTTAAAGAGGGTCTTGGCTGGTGACAGAGAGGACATAAAGCAGACTGGGGATTGTTTTTTCCGTAAAGGAAAGGTATATGGGCCCGATGTAATAATTTGATTTGTGTTTCTCTCCAAAAATTACTGGGAATTAGTGGAAGAACTTTGTTGTAGCCATGCCCTGAATCTCTTCCTTCCCTCACCACACGAGACGCGGATGAAGCTGAGACATTGCCAATAGTAGAAGACATAGGCTTTAGGTATGGAGACGTTTTCTGCTATATCTGGAAAGAGGAGTGGTGCACCCGATTCTAGATCACATAGGGAAGAGAATTCAGTAAGACCTTTTGGTTTCCATAGTGAAAAGATTTTGTGTTTCTTCCCTGAAGGGAACATACAGTAGGGTTGCCTTGTATTGTGAGTGCCTGGAGATAAAAGGGGAGAGGTTCAATCTCTTTCGTATCTTTCTCCAGGCTATGGCCGTGTACCGCAGGAGAAGATTGTGTTGCAGGTCTGCGCGGAAGGATTTCCATTTGCAGTGCAGTAGAGCCACCAAAGATTATGGGTGTGTCAAAGCTGATTCCATAGGGTAGTTAGAGTAAATCCTTTGAAATCCAGTCCAGGCCTATTCAAAGTAGACAGGCTAGATTATAAACCCTGATATTTGGGAGACTGATACCCCCTTCTCTTCTGGGGAGATAGAGTTTTATTATTGCTATGCGTGGTCACCTTTTCTGCCAAATTTGGTGATAGCTCTATTTAACAACCAGATATCTTTGTGTCTTAGAAGTAGTGGTATAGTTTGGAGGGGATATAGTAGGCGGGCAAAGCTGACCATTTTAAATAAATGGCATCTCCCCAAAAGCGAAAGAGGCAGATCCATCCAGTTTTCCAATTATTGACAAATTTTATTTAATAAAGGGGGATAGTTTAGTGTGTATAAGGTACATTGGGATTTTGCCTATTTTGCTATCCAAGTAGGTTATGTGTGATTTGGCCAATGGCTATGGTAAAAGGAAAGTGAGATGTCCAGGGGGAGTTCGGTGATGAGCCTAGCGGGAGAATTTCAATTTTATTATGGTTGATGCAAAGGCCGGAACATACATAGTCTAAACTCATCAAAGGTTTGTTTTATGGTGATCATGTCAAGAGTGGGGTTAGCTGAGAATATAAGCACATCATCAGCGAATAGCGCTGTGCGCAATTCTAATTTTCCCCTATATGTATCCTGTGTAATGGGACCTGTTCCATTAGATATCTGGAGAGGGGTTCTAGCGCTAGGGTAAAGAGCAATGGTGAGAGGGGGCACCCCTGTCTCATTCCTTTATAGAGACAGAATTCTTCAGTGAGGAGACCTGCCACCACCAATCTGGCTGCAGGGGAGGTATACATTGAACCGATGAGGTGATTGAAGAGACCAGTAAAGCCCATTTTAGTTAGGACCATCAAAAGCCAGTTAAAAATTACATTATCAAATGCTTTTTCAGCGTTCAGAGTGATGAAGGCAAAGTCTTCCCCTGGGTTAATTTTGGCATGTTCCAAAAGCATTATGACTTTCCTAATATTTAGTGTGGCTGTTCTGCCTTTGACAAAGCCTGATTGAGCGGGATGTATCAGGGAGGGTATTATATTTGTAAGTCTGGTGGCCGCAATTTTTGAAAGAATTTTGATATCTAGATTTAAGAGTGATATAGGCCTGTAGGATCCCGGCTCAAGGGGATCTTTTCCTTTTTTTGAGAGTAGCTTATTGATGGCTATATGCCATTATATACACTTAGCAGGGTAGGCTCAATTGTTTCGCAAAGGGTTTTGTAAAATTCCCCTTTGAACCCATTGTGACCGGGGTTTTTGTTAGGAGCTAGGAGACGCATAGTTTTGGAGATTTCAGATGTAGATATAGGAGCATTTAGGGTTTCGAGTTGAGAGGAGGTGACTGACAGTAGATGTAATTTATCAAGGAATTTTTGAGCGATACTCTTTTGAATAAAGGGTCAGGAGCATATAGGGAGGAATACAATTTTAACATAACTTCATTGACCTCCTTTGGCATGGTTTTAATGGTGCTGGAGCCATCTCATAAAGAGTTAATATATGTGAGATGATTTGGGCCTTTGCAGAGCCTCGCTAGAAGCTTACCCACTTTGTTACCGTATTTATGTAGCGTGGCATTCATATATGCGCATTTGATCAGCTCTAGGGTGTCTCCCCATGTATCAAAAGCATGCTTGGCTGCCTGCCATTCAGCTTTATTCTCAAGAGAGACTTGGGCAGAAAGGGCACGTTGAGCAAGGTTTATACAGGAACTTGCTTCCCTGCAGCTAGCCAGGGCATTTTTCTTATAGAAGGCAGCATATGAGATAACCCTGCCCCAGAGATAGGCCTTTCCTTCTTCCCAGTACAGGTTGGGGGTTGTCTGCATGGGTCAAGTTGTTTGATGAAAATTCTTTCCATACTGAGTCGATATATGTTTCAAAGTGGGTGTTGTGTAGGTATGATGAAAAATACCCTTTTTAATGCATTGCATTACACTGCATGCAGAGGCAGTGCTGTAGTACTAGCAAGATATCCTCTGAAGCACTGCTTCTGCCTATTTGACAGTGACTGTTTAGAGCCAATAGAAGGCTCCTCCATGGCTCCGGTCACATGACATATACAAGGGGAGGAATTCCCTGACTCTGACCTACTTGCATCTATAAGTAAATCTGCACTAAAAGGGAACCTGTTCTGGAAGGGTCTATATTGGGACTACCTGTACTAGGGGGCTGCCTGTACTAGGAGTGTGTCTGTACTGAGGGGTATTTGTACTGGGGGGGGTCTGTACTAGGGTTGCCACCTTTTCTTCAAGCCAAACCTGAACACTTCAGCAGCGCATATCAATTTTTTTTGTAGTAAACATTATAGATTGCAAAAGACCTGGGACATCTTTGGGTGGACCTAGGTGAGCAGCAATGCGGCGCACCAACTGTGGGTGTGGCCAAATTGTGTTAACAGTGGGAGGGCCCTAAATGGGCACGGCTCCACAAACTTGCCTAGCTTGGGCACCCAGGGCAATTGCCTTGCATTTATGCAGGGTGCCCAGGGTTCCAGATGCCAGATTCCAGATCCCCTTTGTGACAGCTGGCCTCTCTTGGATTCGGGGGTTAAGAGGATATGTGCTAGGGGGCACTTTAGAAGGGGAGAGGACTTGCACCAGCAGGGGGGTTGGATATGTGCATGGAGGGCGCTTTGGGAGGGGAAAGGACTTGTGCTGGTAGGGAGGTGGGTGGGTCCGTTATGTGCTGGGGGGGCACTTTGGGTGGGGAGAGGACTTCTGCTGGCAGGGAGGTAGGGAGGTCCATTATGTGCTGAGGGGCACTTTGGGAGGGGAGAGGACTTGTGCTAGCAGGGAGGTGAGGGGGTCCGTTATGTTACATAGTTACATAGTAGGTGAGGATGAAAAAAGACTCAAGTCCATCAAGTCCAACCTATGTGTGCGATTATATGTCAGTATTACATTGTATATCCCTGTATGTTGCCGTCATTCAGGTGCCTAATTTTTTTTGAAACTATCGATGCCCCCCGCTGAGACCACCGCCTGTGGAAGGGAATTCTACATCCTTGCTGCTCTTACAGTAAAGAACTCTCTACGTAGTTTAAAGGATCACTAAAGATATATATATATTTTTTTTTTAAATAACAAACATGTTATACTTACCTCCACTGTGCAGCTCATTTTGCACAGAGTGGCCCAGAACCTGGTCTTCTGGGGTCCCTCGGCGGCTGTCTCGGCTCCCCCCCCCGCAAGGACTCAACACCTTTATGCGAGCTCCCTCGCATGGTGTTGAGTGCTTGCGGGCACGCTCCCGTCATACAGCCGGCGGCCATAGCCCCTCACTGTATCACTCGGCCCCGCCCCCCGGCGCGCCACGTCATTGGATGTGATTGACAGCAGCGTGAGCCAATGGCTGCGCTGCTTTAAATCCATCCACTGTAACCAATCAACGGCCAGGCTGAGCAGCGAAGAGGATGTTGGGGGCAAGGGCGGGACTTTCAAGGGGTCAGGTAAGTACAACGGGGGGGCTGGGCAGACCAGTATTGTCGGATGTTTTTTCACCTTAATCCATAGAATGCATTAAGGTGAGAAAACTTTTACCTTTACAACCCCTTTAAAGTTAAACCTCTTTTCTTCTAATTTTAATGAGTGGCCACGTGTCTTGTTAAACTCCCTTCCGCTAAAAAGTTTTATCCCTATTGTGGGGTCACCAGTATGGTATTTGTAAATTGAAATCAAATTCCCCTCTCAAGCGTCTCTTCTCCAGAGAGAATGAGTTCAGTGCTCGCAACCTTTCTTCATAACTAATGTCCTCCAGGCCCTTTATTAGCTTTGTTGACCTTCTTTGTACTCGCTCCATTTCCAGTACATCCTTCCTGAGGACTGGTGCCCAGAACTGGACAACATACTCCAGCTGAGGCCGGACCAGAGTCTTGTAGAGTGGGAAAATTATTGCTTTATCCCTCGAGTTAATCCCTTTTTTAATGCATGCCAATATTCTGTTTGCTTTATTAGCAGCAGCTTGGCATTGCATGCCATTGCTGAGCCTATCATCTACTAGGATCCCCAGGTCCTTTTCCATCCTAGATTCCCTCAGAGCTTCTCTCCCTAGTGTATAGATTGCATTCATATTTTTGCAACCCAAATGCATTATTTTACATTTTTCTACATTAACCCCTTCCCTACCTGCAGCCGCAGTTATACTGCAGCAGGTTGGTTCCCCTGGACGAACGGATGTAGCTGTACGTCTGTTCACCTTTTGGCCACTAGGGGCGCAACGCTGAAGCACCCGTGATCGCTCCACACAGAGACAGAATGGAGATCTGTCAATGTAAACAGAGAGATCTCTATGCTGTCAGGGGTAAGGAGAGAAATCTGTTGTTCATACTAAGTATGAACAACGATCGCTCTCCTCACCCAGGCTGTCCCATCCCCCCTACAGTTAGAATCACTCCCTATTTAACACAGTTAACCCCTTGATTGCCCCTTCTGTTAACCCCTTCTCTGCCAGTGACATTTACACAGTAATCCTTGCATTTTTATAGCATTGATCGCTGTATAAATGCCAATGGTCCCAAAAATGTGTCAAAAGTGTCCGATCTGTCCTCCATAATGTTGCAGTCCCAATAAAAATCACTGATCGCCACCATTACTAGTAAAAAAAAATAATAATAATAAAAATGCCAAAAATCTTTCCCCTATTTTGTAGACGATGTATTTTTTGAGCAAACCAATCAATATACGCTTATTGTGATTTTTATTAACAAAAATATGTAGACAAATACATATCGGCCTAATCTGAGGAAAAAAGGAGCTTTTTCTACAAAAAATTGGGTATATTTATTATAGCAAAAAGTACAAAATATTGTGTCCTCCATAATGTTGCAGTCCCAATAAAAATCGCTGATCGCCACCATTACTAGTAAAAAAAAATAATAATAATAAAAATGCCAAAAATCTTTCCCCTATTTTGTAGACGATATATTTTTTGAGCAAACCAATCAATATACGCTTATTGTGATTTTTATTAACAAAAATATGTAGACGAATACATATCGGCCTAATCTGAGGAAAAAATTAGCTTTTTCTACCAAAAATTGGGGATATTAATTATAGCAAAAAGTACAAAATATTGTGTTTTTTTCAAAATTGTCAGTCTTTTTTGGTTATAGCACAAAAAATAAAACTGCAGAGATGATCAAATACCACCAAAAGAAAGCTCTACTTGTGCGGATAAAAGGACGTCAATTTTGTTTGAGTACAATGTCGCACGGCCGCGCAATTGTCAGTTAAAGCGACGCAGTGTTGTGTCACAAAAAATGGCCTGGTCACTGAGCAGCCAAATATTCCGGGGCTGAAGTGGTTAAACCTCATTTGCCATGTAGTTGCCCACCCCTTTAATTTGTTCAGATCTTCTTGCGAGGTTTCCACATCCTGCAGAGAAGTTATTGCCCTGCTTAGCTTAGTATTGTCCGCAAATACAGAAATTGAACTGTTTACCCCATCCTCCAAGTCATTTATGAACAAATTAAATAGGATTGGTCCCAGCACAGAACTCTGTGGGACCCCACTACCCACCCCTGACCATTCCGAGTATTCTCCATTTATCACCACCCTCTGAACTCGCCCTTGTAGCCAGTTTTCAATCCATGTGCTCACCCTATGGTCCATGCCATCGGACCTTATTTTGTACAGTAAATGTTTATGGGGAACTGTGTCAAATGCTTTTGCAAAATCCAGATACACCACGTCTACGGGCCTTCCTTTATCTATATGGCAACTCATCTCCTCATAGAAGGTTAATAGATTGGTTTGGAAAGAATGATTCATGAATTCATGCTGATTACGGCTAATGATACCGTTTTCATTACTAAAATCTTGTATATAGTCCCTTATCATCCCCTCCAAGAGTTTGCATACTATTGATGTTAGGCTAACTGGTCTGTAATTCCCAAGGAGGTATTTTGGGCCCTTTTTAAATATTGGTGCTACATTGGCTTTTCTCCAATCCACTGGTACCATTCCAGTCAGTAGACTGTCAGTAAAAATTAGGAACAATGGTCTGGCAATTACTCGACTGAGTTCCCTAAGTACCCTCGGGTGCAAGCCATCTGGTCCGGTGATTTATTAATGTTTAGTTTCCCAAGTCTGATTCTAATTCTGTCCTCTGTTAGCCATGAGGGTGCTTCCTGTGATGTGTCACAAGGATAAACACTGCAGTTTTGGTTACTGAACCCCCCCCGATTCCCTTGTGAAGACTGAGGATAAGAATAAATTCAATACCATTGCCATCTCCCCATCCTTTGTAACCAGTTGTCTTTCTTCATTCTTTATGGGGCCAATATGGTCTGTCCTCCCTTTTTTACTGTCTACATACTTAAAGGATTTCTGGGGATTTTTTTTGCTCTCCTCCACTATGTGTCTTTTTCGTGTTCTATCTTAGCTGCCCTAATTGCACCCTTACATTTCTTGTTGCATTCTTTATAAAGTTTGAATGCTGATGATGATCCCTCAACCTTTTATTTGAAGGCCTTTTCTTTTGCTTTTATATGCATTTTTACATTAGCGTTAAGCCTCCAGGACTTTTGTTCGCTCTTTTAAATTTATTACCCAATGGGATGCACTTCCTAATGCCTCTATTTAATATGCTCTTAATGCGAACCCATCTCTCCTCCTTGTTCTTTGTTCCTAAGATTTTATCCCAATTTATATGTTCTAGCAAGGTTCATAGGGAAATTGGCTCTTTTGAAATTCAGTCTTAGAATTTCCCTTATGTTTCCTGATTGTGTGATTTATACTGAAGCCAATTGACCTGTGATCGCTGTTTCCTAAATTACCCTGTATTTCCACATCCGTGATCAGGTCTGTCCTATTGGTAATCAGTAGATCTAGTAACGCTTTATTTCTAGTTGGTGCTGGGGCAATTTGAGAGCGGAAAGGACTTATACTGCTTATACAAAGGTAGGGGGTCTGTTATGTGGGGGGGGGGGGCATACCTCCCAAAGTGCCCCCAGCACATATCCTGCTACCCCCCACACACACACACACACACACACTAGGAGGTTTGGACTGAGGAGGTCTGTATTGCATGCCAGATATGCTAGGTGCACCACTGGTTGGTGCCTGTTTCAGGTTGTGACTGCTTTCTGTCTCCCAAATGCGGGTACACTTTTTGTCCTTAAAGACACCACAGAAGTAGGTGTCCCAAAAGTGAGGAGGAATCCCACCTGTAATGGTTGGGAAGATTAAGGTTTATAACTTCTATTGGGTATCCATGCTCTGGAGATCTAACAGCACTACTTGTACTAGGTACCACAGAAGAACAGGAGTACATGGAACATTTTATTTCAGTGAAGACTGTAAGACATCACATTTCTCCTCATTTTGGGAACATTTCTACTTCCTTTGATGTCACTGGGGACAATGAAAATGCATATCAATTGCATATAAATGAGCTTACATGTCTAAAAGACACTGTACCTTTCACAAAAAGTTATGAAATGGCTCTAATGCTTTGTGATCCACCAGTATGCAGTCCCACAATTGTAATTTGTTTACGCCTCAGATAGTGACCTTCTAAAGTGGAACTATGGTCAATATAAAAAAAAAATAATGTAGCCAACCTAAGACAGGGCGTGTGTTACTGCATAGCTTACCAGGTAAAGATAAATTTAAAAAAAGGCCTAAAAAAGGAAAACTAAATCAGCTACCCAGGATTGGTAAGCTGCAATATCATAACTTTTTTTTGTGGTTAGATACACTTTAAGCTCCTAAAGTAGAACTAAAGTTTAAAAAATTGTGAGCAGGCTGTCCTTTTTTGGTAAAAGAGACATGCATTCTACCTGCCTGCTCTCAGTCTTCTTTAGAATGTTGTGCAACTCAGTTTACCTTTAGGCACAGATCCTTTGTGCTGGGATGACTGAACTCCAGTACATGATCAGGAGTGACGTCATCCTATATTGGCCAATGAAGATAGCCACAGCTCCACATCCAGGAGAAGCCAGATAGAAGATGCCGGTGAGTGACATCAGACCGCTAAAGGAAAATTAAATATTGTGGACTATAATTCTGCTGCAATTAAACGTTCTTTTAAATGGTATTGGTATGGCTTTACTGTGGTCATAATGTTGCTTAAAAAATTATATAAAAAGATAATTATAGTGACAGACAGTGCTATAGTGTCTAATTCCTCAAATAACAGATAACGAATAAATAAGAAACCATGAAAGCCTTTTATTTCTGCTTCTAACATTTTTACAGTAGCTTGTATACATGATATAAGGTTTTTGTTAATTTATTCAGTAGGGTTGATTTACTTAAAGCAGACCGTCACCCTGGCTCCTTCTGCCTCCCAAAGTTTTCTGATCTTTATAACTTCTTCCCACCTTGCTGCTTCCTGGGATGCCCACATTATCCATCCCAGGAGGCAGTTATAAAGATATGCCATGGATTTTGGCAAGAGTGTAATAATAAAATTTGTTTGATGATCTGAGTCATGTGCAGCCACTGTTCCCACCAAATACAACTACTGTGCCCATCATGTGCAGTCACTGTGCCCACCAAATGCAGCCACTGTGCCCATCATATGCAACCACTGTGCCCAGCATATGCAGCCACTGTGCCCACCAAATGCAGCCACTTGTGCCCATCAAATGCAGCCACTTGTGCCCAGTATATGCAGCCACTTGTGCCCAGTATGTAGCACTAACTCACGGTGGAGCTGCTGGTTTAAGCGGGTCTGTTACCTTCACTTTGCTTCCCTCTGTTTCACCGGCACCGGGTCTAGGGTTCCGTTGAGTTTACCTCTGGACGACACACGCACCAACACTGGAGTACGTTTTCAATGCTTTATTAAACACTTGACTTAGGAAATAGCAGGAGAGAGGCGGAAAGGAAACTGCAGAAGAAACTCAAACATCTTCTTGTAGGGTTCTTTTGACAAATGTCCTGGTAGAATTCAGATATTGTATGGAATGCGCTCCCCTCGTGGGACACACTTCTTGGTCGCCTGGATAGGCCTCTCTCACTAGCCTAGCAGCCAGTACGCAGCACGAATTAAAGTCTCTGCCACAGACTTGCTTGGGAACAAAACCTGTACGATCCTCTGCCACAGGATGTATCAGATTTTCTGAATGTCAATCACAGTGCCTGGACCTTTAAGCCAAGCCGGCAACACTATGCTGTATAGTTACTTTCGGATACGTCCTCCAACCGAGTCACCGGGCCCCTCTCTAGACCAGCACGCTGCATGATCCTTCCAAGACGGGTCCTCCCCTGGGATCTCCTCGGTTGTCCAGCTTTGTCACACAGGCCCGACAGCTCAGGACCATTCCTCGGCCGCAGTGGTAGGCCCCAGACAAGCCTCTGGACCCACCCCTGCGCCGCAGTATCGTGGGCCTCCGGAACGGAGGACCACGAGGTAGCTCCTTAATGCATACCTGTCGGCCTCGCCCAGAATGCAACTCGGAGGACCACCTCCACCGAGTTGTCTCCGGGACAGAAGAGCATCCAAACGCTTCTACACGTTGCCTTTCCAACACTAACCAGTGATAACAGCGACACCCACCGGTCAGCACAGAAACACACACAACATCAGCCAAGCTGGAACAGAGGCAAACTTAACCTTCCTAACGAGCAAGTTACTAAATTTACCTAACATGCGGTAGATTGCAAATCTACCAGCGCTACAAGTATATGCAGCCACTTGTGTCCATCATATGCAGCCACTTGTGCCCAGTATATGCAGCCACTTGTGCCCAGTATATGCAGCCATTTGTGCCCGTCAAATGCAGCCATTTGTGCCCGTCAAATGCAGCCACTTGTGCCCGTCAAATTCAGCCACTTGTGCCCGTCAAATTCAGCCACTTGTGCCCAGTATATGCAGCCACTTGTGCCCAGTATATGCAGCCACTTGTGCCCAGTTTATGCACTCACTGTGCCCACCGACCCCTCCACTCCCGGGGCTCGTGGCTCTTGCAGCACCCTCAACCCCCCCACATGCAGCTCTGACAGACCCCCTGGCACTTACCGCAGGCAGACAGCAGCTCCTCCCCAAGACAGTGCACCAGAGCGGCAGCGACCTCTGCTCCAGCGTGTGTGTCCTCCGCTCCTCTTCCTAAGTGCCAGGCATCCAATAAGGAGGTCTGGCACAATGTCCAATCAGGAAACAGGTCTGACGACCTGCCTTCTGATTGGCAGGAGGGAGGTTAGTGTGAACATAGGGAAAATTAATTTGCTATTGTCGCACAATTGGGTGGGATCAGGGCGCAATCTCTGCGCCCCGAGCCCACCCTATTTTGAACCCTCTTAGAGCCTCTGGCTCTAATCAGGGGCTTCAAAATGTACCACCCCCTCCCACCCCGCCAAAAGGAATCCATGCGTCCGGCGTCCTGAAAGGGGCC
This sequence comes from Lithobates clamitans, assembly GCA_037952925.1. Classification (NCBI taxonomy): domain Eukaryota; kingdom Metazoa; phylum Chordata; class Amphibia; order Anura; family Ranidae; genus Lithobates; species Lithobates clamitans. Next base: position 7,493,989 of record JBBGZY010000430.1, on the reverse strand, counting down.
AGGGGGAAATGGATGAGGGGTCGGCACCCGTGCGCCCACAATTCACGGGCCGCCACTGGTTCAGATGGTGTCAAGCGTGTGTGGCGGCAACCAGGTGAGGAGTACAAAGACAAGTGTGGCTTGCCTTGAGTCAAGTATAATGGTGGGAGTGTCATGGTCTGGGGCTGCATGAGTGCTGCCAGCACTGTGGAACTACAGTTCATTGAGGGAACCATGAATGTCAACATGTACTGTGACATACTGAAGCAGAGCACGATCCTCTCCCTTTGGAGACTGGGCTGCAGAGCAGTATTCCAACATGATAAGGACTCCAAACACACCTCCAAGACGATCATTGCCTTGCTAAAGCAGCTGAGGGTAAAGGTGATGGACTGGTCAAGCATGAATCCAGACCTAAACCCCATTGAGCATCTGTGGGGCATCCTCAAACAGAAGGTGGAGGAGCGCAAGGTCTCTAACATCCACTAGCTCTGTGATGTCGTCATGGAGGAGTGGAAGACGAGTCCAGTAGCAACCTGTGAAGCTCTGGTGAACTCCATGCCCAAGAGGGTTAAGGCAGTGCTGGAAAAAAATGGTGGCCACAAAAATATTGTCACTTTGGACCCAATTTGGAAATTTTCACTTACAGGTGTACTCACTTTTGTTGCCAGTGGTTTAGACATGAATGGCTGTGTGTTGAGTTATTTTGAGGGGACAGCAAATTTACAATGTTATACAAGCTGTACACTCACTACTTTACATTGTAGCAAAGTGTTTTCAGTGTCACATGAAATGATATAATAAAATATTTACAAAAATGTGAGGGGTGTAATTACTTTTATGAGATACTGTATATATACAGTTGTGCTCATAAGTTTACCCTGACAGAATTTATGATTTCTTGGTCATTTTTTAGAGAATATGAATAACACAAAAACTTTTCTTTCACTCATGGTTAGTGTTTTGCTGAAGCCATTTATTATCAATCAACTGTGTTTACTCGTTTTAAATCATAATCACAACAGAGACTACTCAAATGACCCTGATCAAAAGTTTACATACCCTGGTGATTTTGGCCTGATAAAATGCACACAAGTTGACACAAAGGGGTTTGAATGGCTATTAAAGGTAACCACCCTCACCTGTGATCTGTTTGCTTGTAATTAGTGTGTGTGTATAAAAGGTCAATAAGTTTCTGGAGAAAAGTGAAAAAATAACTGCGCATCAAAAAATTAATAATATTGACCATCTATGCTGCAGAGTCCTATATGTGACACAAACACACAGAAGTTGAATAAGAAAAATATTGACTTCCGCTTAAAAACAAAAAACTAACACGCGTATAACTGAAAAATATTCCCAACCTAATTATGAACAAAAGTAAACATTATATAAACATATAATATAATGTGACAAAACCAAATACCAGGTTGAAAAATTGATCCAACCTCCCCTTAGGTAAATGTAAAGATATCCAATGGTAAATCAAATTATTAGTGCATAAACCTAAACATAAACGTGAATGACTGCAATGTATAATGTGGACAAAATAACTTGATTTGGAAAAAGTGTATAAGAAAGGAAGTCCATGTACAAGAACACCCCAAAAGTGCTGTAATTATGCAAAAATTGTCCAAATGTATGAAATCCCAGATGTGTGGGTCCACTACCATAGATAAAGTGCCTGGCCGCTTACCGGAACCCCATGACCCCCCGTTACAGAGGGTCTAAATGGGCTTAGAAGTCCTGCTGCTTCGGACAACCCGGGAATCTGAATGGAAACCAGAATGGAACCTCAGAAGCTGTGGTGCGGATGGATCCACAGGGAAAAACAAGGCTCAGCCCTCAACGGAGTAATAACATCATGTGGGGGAAACAGAAGAAGGCTCCCATAGTGTAAAATCAAATGATATTTATTTAAAAAGTATAGTAAACACTCACATATAAAAAGGCAATTCGTCCTCTGATGAAAGACAGTCTATGACACCGGCCGGATGTTCACAGGCTGCCCGTCCTGCTGGAGTGACAACGACACCGCTCAGCCCTACGGGTGTCAGTCAAATCAGGAAGTTGAGACAAACCGGGAAATATCTTCTCTTCCCCAGTCATGAGACAAGGGGGTCACTTGTCACATGACTGGGGGAAAGAAGATATTAAATCACTCGAATCTCTTTCCTGTAAAACAGGAAAGAGATTTAAAAAGATATCCAAGGAATTGAGAATGCCAATCAGCAGTGTTCAAACTCTAATCAAGAAGTGGAAAATTAGGGGTTCTGTTGAAAACAAGCCACGGTCAGGTAGACCAACTAGAATTTTAGCCACAACTGGCAGGAAAATTGTTCGGAATGCAAAGAAAAACCCACAAATTACTTCAGGTGAAATACAGGACTTTCTGAAAACAGGTGGTGTGGCTGTTTCAAGATGCACAATAAGGAGGCACTTGAAGAAAGATGGGCTGCATGGTCGAGTCGCCAGAAGAAATCCATTACTATGCAAATACCACAAATTATCCTGCTTACAATAGGCCAAACACAGAGACAAGCCTCAAACCTTCTGGCAAAAAGTCAATTGGAATGATGAGACGAAAATTTATCTTTTTGGCCACACCCATAAACGCTTCATTTGGAGAGGAGTCAACAAGACCTATGATGAAAGGTACACCATTCCTACTGTGAAACACGGAGATGGATCGCTGACGTTTTGGGGATATGTAAGCTACAAGGGCATAGGAAATTTGGTCAAAATTGATGGCAAGATGAATGCAGTATTTTATTAAAAAATACTGGAGGAACATTTGCATTCATCAGCGAGGAAGCTGCGCATGGGACGTACTTGGACATTCTAACATGACAATGATCCAAAACACAAGGCCAAGTCGACCTGTCATTGGCTACAGCAGAATAAAGTGAAGGTTCTGGAGTGTCCATCTCAGTCTCCTGACCTCAATATCTTTGAGCCACTCTGGAGAGATCTCAAACGTGCAGATCATGCAAGACAGCCCAAGAATTTTCAGGAACTGGAGGCTTTTTGCCAAGAGGAATGGGCAGCTTTACCATCTGAGAAGAGAAAGAGCCTCATCCACAAATATCACAAAAGACTTCAAGCTGTCATTGATGTTAAAGTGGGCAATACACGGTATTAAGAACTGGGGTATGTAAACTTTTGATCAGGGTGATTTGGGCAGTTTCTGTTGTGATTATGATTTAAAAAGAGAAAACACAGTTTATTGATAATAAATTGCTTCAGCCAAACTCTAAGTGAAAGAAACATTTTTGTGTTATCATTCATATTCTCTGAAAAATGGCCAAGAAATCATAAATTCTGCCAGGGTATGTAAACTTATAAACTGTATGGGTTTTTTTTCTTTTTTTTTTTTTCTTTTGCTTTCTCTTTAGGCCTCATTCACACCTGAACATTTTGTAGCTGGAACCTCTAAGACCCTCAACAAGCAAAATCTCAAAAATGGCCGCTGTTTACATCTGAGTGTTTTGTCAAAGAAAAAAAAAACCCTTTTATATATATATATATATATATATATATATATATATATATATATATATATATATGTTAGAAGGCCAGTGTGCTGGCCTGAATTTATGTGAGGAGCCCGGAGGGTATTTAAGCTGACCACTTCCCCTTCCTCTTTGTCAGTTTCAGTGCACGATACTACACGTCACTGTGCTGACTCTTCCCAGCTTACCATGTGTTCATAAGTCTGTGCGTTCGATTACAAGTGGGATGCGGCGTCTTTGTCAGCGGTTCTCGCTTGCTGTTGCAGGTAGGGTTCAAACCTTTTTGTTCATATGCAATGTTACCATTGGATATGTTTCCTATACCTGCCAACTTAGATTTGCAGGCTCGCTCTGCCTTGCTTGTCCTCCTATCCACAAACATACGATTCATTCGTAGATCCAAGCCTCTGAGCCATTGTCGGTTGTTCTCTGATATCACTCCATACAGGCTTCATTTTCTCATAGGATTCACTGTCTATGGGGTTGCCGTCTCATCCATTTGGAGATCAGCATGTATTATTTGCATGGGTTCTGTGTCTGATTGGGGTGGTAATTAGACCCACATGGGGCCTTGTCTGCACTTTGATTAGCCTGGTGGGCTGGGTGGTTGGTATGTGTTTGGATTTAGAAGTAAGGTGTGGTATACACGCTGCAACCGATTTGTATTGGATTCACTTCATACATCTAACAACCGATTTTATATCAGTGCCATCTTTTTACAACCGATTCATATTGCATACCTGCTACAATCCGATTCAAACCTAGTCGCATCGGCAGCACAACGGTTCGCATCGGATGCATCCCGCTCACTGATTCTTATTAGTCCCTGTTGTACCCCACAAATGGTTCGTTGTTTATGTAATTTTCTACTGACTGTTTTGTATTGCTTTCATGTCATACGAATCACAGTCGGATTCAAGCCTAGTCGCCTCGGCGGCAAAACGGTTCGCATCGGTCTTATCCTGCACACCAATTTGTAGTGGTTCTTACCATACCCTACGATTCATTATTGATTTTTTGTCCGATTCACATCACCTCAGCAGCTACATGCATCACAGTCCACTCCGAACCTAGTCGCACAAGCGGCACAACGGTTCGCGTCACGAGTATCCCACACACCAATACGTAACAGTCCCTATAAAAAAACTACGATTCGTTACGTATGCCACTTCGTAGTTCCTTCCTACATATACAATTTCTGCTATCCTTTTCTTTTTCGCCTATCAGTAGGTGACCTTTCTTGCAATCGCTGCAAGCTATGCATCTCATCATAACTCCTTGCAATCGCTGCAAAACACGCATCTCAGCATATACCCATTTGCAATCGCTGCAACATGCATCTCAGTATAAACTCCTTGCAATCACTGCAAGAACACGCATCTCAACATTTACCCATTTGCAATCGCTGCAAAAACATGCATCACAGTATAATCTCCTTGCAATCATTGCAAGATCACGCATCTCAACATTTACCCATTTTTGCAATTGCTGCAACATGCATCTCAGTATAAACTCCTTGCAATCGCTGCAAGATACGCATCTCATGATAACTCCTTGCAATCGCTGCAAAAAAAACGCGCATCTCAGCATATACCCATTTTGCAATCTCTGCAAAACATGCATCTCAGTACAAACTCCTTGCAATTGCTGCAAATGCACGCATCTCAGCATATACCCATTTTGCAATCACTGCAAGAACACGCATCTCATCATAACTCCTTGCAATCGCTGCAAAGACACGTATCTCACCATAACTCCTTGCAATCGCTGCAAGACAGGCATCTCACCATAACTCCTTGCAAACGCTGCAAAGACACGCATCTCACCATAACTCCTTGCAATCGCTGCAAGACACGCATCTCACCATAACTCCTTGCAATCGCTGCAAGACACGCATCTCATCATAACTCCTTGCAATCGCTGCAAGACACGCATCTCATCATAACTCCTTGCATTTGCTGCAAAAAACACGCATCTCGGCATATACCCATTTTGTAATCTCTGTAAAATATGCATCTCAGTACAAACTCCTTGCAATTGCTACAAATACACGCATCTTACCATTTACCCTTATACAATCACTGCAAAAAATGCATCTTAGTATAAACTCCTTGCAATTGCTGCAAATACACGCATCTTAGTGTTTACCCACTTGCAATCGCTGCAAAACATGCATCTCAGCATTTACCCATTTTTGCAATCACTGCAAAACACGCATCTCAGTATATACTCCTTGCAATCGCTGCAAGCACACTCAGTGGTGCTCATACAGCCCACTTCAACTTTTTTTTTTAGTGGCACTTAATCGGTCACTCGTCTCCAGTGGCATTCATACGAGCCACTCATCGTTTTCGCCTATCTTTTCTCCCTCAGGTCAGTCGAGTTCAGGTTCCATCCTGTACCAGGTTGGACGTTATTTCCCAAGTTAAAAAAAAAAAAAAAAAACGCTGTTTGCATCTTCACCAGGACCAGTCGCATACAAGGGGGACACATAAAAGAGGAAAGAAAGAAAAAAAAAAAAAAGTAAAGAAATCTTGTTGCACTCATGTCACCCCTACTGCAGGTGTTCCCGGTCGACCGAGTTTCAATCATAACCAGGACCTCGCTACTAGAGCGTCAGTCAGGGCCTAGTTCATGGGCTTTTCTATCACATCATTCTGCAGCACCCTTTCACTATACCGTTACTTCACATAAATCATTGGACGTGATCTCCAGGCGTTAGTTCTGTCACATATGTCTATACATGACACTCTGTTTTCGAAGGGCGACCCTTCACCTCGCAGACAAGGTCGCTTAACAGTAGACTTGCTGGCAGTGCAAGTGTTAGCAGGCCGAGCACACGTCACCCCCTACAGACCGCAACATTCCTACGTAGGCCGTACCAGACTTCTACTTCTCGCCCCAGTACGCCCTGGGGTTCTAGTCTTCAGGTTTGTGCTTGCCACAGACAGGCACCCGAGCTATCGGTTATCTGGCCAGTCACCTCCTGGCCCACCTCGGTCGCCACACACTCTTCTGAGTTTTCAAAATTTCCACTCAACATAAGTTCTGCACAACAGAACTCTGTCAGCTCCTGTCTATGCCTATCATTCCTTTTTCTGTACTTCTTCCTTTTTCCTCCTCTCTGAGTTTTCTCTTTACCACTCTGCTCTCTATCCTATGGCTATGACTCCTCTTAAATATGAGCACCCAGCCCCCTTTTTTTCTTCTGGCAGCGAGGATTCACACCTGCCCCTCTATTACCCCCCCCAAGCGGTTCAGAGCGCGGCTGCCTGCAGTCCCTCAGGGGACGGAACATCCCCAAACTCATAGCTGAGTCACAGGGATATTCCCTTTCCTGCTAACGGCCAGGAAGGCAAAGCTTTTCAGGCTCCTCTTCCCGCCTCCAGCTGCAGCTGGGCCCAACAGGCATCCCTACAATCCATCCACGGGGCCCAGCTGCACTCTTTGGTCTCCCCCTTAGCCGCAACAGTTCAGACGTCCAGACCAGAGTCACACCTTTGAAAGTTCGCCCATCCATGGCCCTCCCGGACCTGGTCATGGTCCTGATGACAGCTTCTCCTTCTGCAGGTACACCAGGCTCTGCACCTATCGTCCTCCCCATTCATCTTGTCCCAACCAGCATCAGGGAGGATATATTGGAGGGCAAAGATGTCAATTGGCATCCCTGCTCATCTCAGTCCATGACTTAGCTGACAACAAATCATACGCCTGGGGGGGGTTATCTCAGTGGTTGTCAAGTCGAGAGACCCCAGCCTCAGTCGTAAGCTGTCAGCCACTGAGTTCGCCCTGGCCTTCGGGATGTTCAGAGATGTACTTTGTTCAGCCACCCTCAGCAGGAGGGAGGAGCGGGACTTATACCTTCATGAAGTGACAGATCTTGCTTACAAATATGGAGGTTTTGCCTTCTACGACCATCGGTCATTTTCAGCCAAAGCAGCAGCGACACTTGCCCAGTTCCAGATAAGCTCTGACTGGAGCCTCACAGACACGGAACTCTTTTGTCGCCACTTCGCCCACAAAGCTGACGGTTTCGCCCAAACCCTCACTTGAACCTGTCACACCAGGCCCAGTGTCACAGGGTTATCCATTATCCGGACGATTTTCTGCTTATCGAACACCTAGACATACCCCCCCCGGTAGAGCTAGACAAGCTAAGAGAGGTCTTCAACAATCTCAATAAACACATAGTGGAAGGCCCAACACATTTCAAAAGTTTCTCAGGCATCGTCCTGGATACGCACGCCATGCAGCCTAGCCTGCCTTCTGAAAATTAGCTTGTGTTAGGTTGGTCATTCAGGAGTTTACCCGGTCACAGGTAGGTACTAAAAGACAGCTGCAGTCCTTGATAGGCATGCTCAATTTCGCTATGAGAACAATTCCTCAGGGGCGGTCGTTCATCTCAAGGCTCTTAGTCTTTCTTGCCCGAGTGCAGGACCCGACCAAGTCCTCAGACTAGACCCAGCAGCAATAGCAGACTTGGCTATGTGGGACGAGTTCCTCTTCAACTGGAATGAATGACATATCAATGTTTTTCCCTCAGTATCAGCTCAGTCGCCCCAGGTAGTCACACATGCTGCAGCCTCCACTGGCTTTGCTGCAATTTTTGGCCATCACTGGTTTGCCAGACCTTGGCCCCCGGAAAACTGCCTGATTCCTGGTTTCCCTCGATCTTCGCATTGTTTGAGCTGTACCCCATCGTGGCAGCAGCCCAAGTCTGGGGCCACACGTGGACAGATCAGACAGAGCTCTTCACCACAGACAACCAGGTTACAGCGGACATCATTAATAAGGGTAGATCCAAGTCGCTCCCCGTCATGTCCTTCCTGCGCAGTCTGCTGCAATTGTCACTACATCACCAAATTTAACAGTTACTGTAAGCATATCCCTGGCAAGTGCAATACCGCAGCCAATGCACTGTCCCGCTCCAATTTTGTCTCATTCTTCCAGCAGGAACCTGGAGCCGACCCATCATCCACTCCTATCCCACCTTGGTCTCAACTAACAATGGATTGAAGCCACACCTTGCCAATGCAACCCGGCTCATCAACCACTCACTGTCTAGCAACACACTAAAGGCTTATCCCACAGCCTGGAACACCTACCGTAGGTTCCTTGCCACTTGTCCTGGAACCACAGTAGATGATGTCACTCATGTCCTAGCCTTTATATCTTATTGCCACACACAGCTGGCTCTCCCTCATACCCCTATCAGGCTGTACCTGGCCGGTATCCAAGCCACTATGTCCTTTATCTTACCGTCTCCAAAACGCAACAAACCGGACCCGGAGTGGATATAAACTTCTTTCGAACCAGCAACGCCTGGTGCCCAGCAACGATCTTTTGACCGTCTGCTCTTTCAACTACCCAGCCAGCCAGTCTCCAGCCCGTTACTGCCTTTTTCAGGACAACCCCCTGAGTGGAAATCAGTTTATTAAACATGTTTGGGTCCTACTGGTCAACTTAGGCCTAGACCCCGGGCGGTATTCTGGATATTCCTTTGGATCGGCGCAGCCTCAGCCACATCTCAGCACGAGTACCAGACCATGCGACCAAGAAGCTAGGCAGGTGAAAGTCTGCCTGCTTTACCAGATATATATGCCTTCAAGATGGCCCTTTCTCCAAGCTCACTCAATGAGGTTAGAGGCAATAAAGATACTTCCCTACCTGGTTATTTTTGGCCCCTTTTCTTGCCATACCTACCAGACGACCAAAAGCCACACCTCAGGTCTATTTATGTTGTGAGTCTTGTCGCGTGTTTATGTGATCCACATTTGTCTCGGTCTTAGGGCCACGACCATAAGTTAGAAGGCCAGTGTGCTGGCCTGAATTTATGGGAGGAGCCCGGAGGGTATTTAAGCTGACCACTTCCCCTTCCTCTTTGTCAGTTTCAGTGCACGATACCCTCCCTCCCATTCCCCTTTTTACAGCACTTCTCAGCAAATTCTCCTCCACAATCATCCATTACTTATCTTGGGTATGGCCCCTTTTCTTGCCATACCTACCAGACGACCAAAAGCCACACCTCAGGTCTATTTATGTTGTGAGTCTTGTCGCGTGTTTATGTGATCCACATTTGTCTCGGTCTTAGGGCCACGACCATAAATATATATATATATATACAGTATATTATCTCACAAAAGTGAGTACACCCCTCAGATTTTTGTAAATGTTTTATTATATCTTTTCATGTGACAACACTAAAGAAATTACACTTTGCTACAATGTAAAGTAGTGAGTGTACAGCTTGTATAACAGTGTAAATTTGCTGTCCCCTCAAAATAACTCAACACACAGCCATTAATGTCTAAACCGCTGGCAACAAAAGTGAATACACCCCTAAGTGAAAATGTCCAAATTGGGCCCAATTAGCCATTTTCCCTCCCCGGTGTCATGTGACTTGTTAGTGTTGCAAGGTCTCAGGTGTGAATAAGGAGCAGGTGTGTTAAATTTGGTGTTATCGCTGTCACTCTCTCATACTGGTCACTGGAAGTTCAACATGGCACCACAAGAACTGAATCTGGAAAAAAGAATTGTTGCTTTACATAAAGATGGCCTAGGCTATAATAAGATTGCCAAGACCCCAAAACTAACCTGCAGCATGGGGGCCAAGACCATACAGCAGTTACACAAGCTCAACATCATATCCAGAAGTTGTCTTTGGGAAATAGACCTATGAGTGCTGCCAGCATTGCTGCAGAGGTTGAAGGGGTGGGGGGTCAGCCTGTCAGTGCTCAGACCATAAGCCGCACACTGTATCAAATTGGTCTGCATGGCTGTCACCCCAGAAGGAAGCCTCTTCTAAAGATGATGCACAAGAAAGCCTGCAAACAGCTTGCTTAAGAAAAGCAGACTAAGGACATGGATTACTGGAACCATGTCCTGTGGGCTGATGAGACCAAGATAAACTTATTTGGTTCAGATGGTGTCAAGCGTGTGTGGCGGCAACCAGGTGAGGATTACAAAGGCAAGTGTGTTCTGCCTACAGTCAAGCATGGTGGTGGGTGTGTCATGGTCTGGAGTTGCATGAGTGCTGCAGGTGCTGGGGAGCTATCAGTTCATTGTGGGAACCATGAATGCCAACATGTATTGTGACATACTGAAGCAGAGCATGATCTCCTCCCTTTGGAGACTGGGCCACAGGGCAGTATTCCAACATTATAACTACCCCAAACACACCTCCAAGACGACCACTGCCTTCCTTAAGAAGCTGAGGGTTAAGGTGATGGACTAGCCAAGCATGTCTCCAGACCTAAACCCTATTGAGCATCTGTGGGGTATCCTCAAATGAGAGGTGTACTTTTGTGAGATACTGTATATATGTATATATATATATATATATAGTAATACCTTGCTTTGCAAGCATAATTCATTCCAGAAGCATGCTTGTAATCCAAAGTACTCTTATATCGAAGCAAATTTTCCCATAAGAAATAATGGAAACTAAGATAATTCATTCCACAACCATTTATTCATATAAAAATGATCAAATTATGAGCAAGAGCTCATATTAGTTCTGTACAGTACTGTAGTAGATATACTGTACTGTACCTCTGTGTTGAAAAAAAAAAAAAGAAGAATCACAGTTTTGATGTAAAAAAAAAAAGAATTTCACTCACAATGTTAAGGAGTCTGAAGCTCATCCATGTAAAACCGCTGTGTATATTACAGTAAAGCCGTTGGTGTACAGTATACAGCGCTATATGTGGCTAGAGGTTCGGGAGCGATGGTGGCTCCCAGAGCTTCCTGGAGAACTCGGAGACACTCGGGAACTGTTGACATCACTTCCGGGTGCTCTGAACGCACATTACATCCGCCCCACCCAGCTGGGAGTGTCTCTGCCAGCTTTACTGTACATATACACAGTGGCTTTACATGGATAAACACCAGACTCCTTAACATTGTGAGCGTAATTCTTTTTTTTTTAAAGTAAAACTACTGCTCATATATCAAGACAAAATTTAAAAAAAAATGTTGCTCATCTTTCAAAATGCTCGTCTTTCAAAACGCTTGTATACCGCGTTACTCGTAAACCAAGGTATTACTGTACCTGTATATATACACTATATTAACAAAAGTATTGGGACACCTGCCTTTACAGGAACATGAACTTTAATAGCATTCCAGTCTTAATCCGTAGGGTTCAATATTGAGTTGGGACATCCTTTGCAGCTATAATAGCTTCAGCTCTTCTGAGAAGGCTGTCCACAAGGTTTAGGAGTGTGTCTATGGGAATGTCTGACAATTCTTCCAGAAGCGCATTTGTGAGATCAGGCACCGATGTGGACGAGAAGGCCTAGCTTGCAGTCTCTGCTCTAATTCATGCCAAAGGTGTTCTATCGGGTTAAGGTCAGGACTCTGTGCAGGCCAGTCAAGTTCCTCCACTCCAAACTCACTCATCCATGTCTTTGTGGCCCAACTCAATATTTAATCCTACAGACTAAGATTGGGATGCCATTAAAGTTCATGTGCATGTAAATACTTTTGGTAATATAGTGTGTGTGTGTGTGTGTAGTGTGTATGTGTGTATATATATATATATATATATATATATATATATATATATATATATATATATATATATATACACAGACACTCACCTGCCACTTTATTGGGTACATCTTGCTAGTATTGGGTCGGACCCCCCTTTTGCCTTCAGAACTGCCTAAAGAGGAAGTAAAGTCTTCTTGTTTAATTGTACCTATAACAAGGCTTACCTGTAGGTCCTGTAAATATTTCCTAAACTTGCACTGTTTAGGAGATATGTATTATATATTCCGCTGATGACGTCCTCGGTGCATGCGCTCTGAAGGAACATCCGCCCATGTCGTTTCTTCAGGGCCCTGTGCCATGACCGGCGGCTCCCGTGCGCATGCATGGGAGTGATGTCACCGTGGCTCTGGCCAATCACAGCACTGGAGCCCGCGAACCCAGAAGAAACACCAGGAAAGATCTCAGTTGTCTCATCGGTGTGCAGGCGCCGCTGCAGGGCTTCCTTCTAAGGCAAGTATTTCATAATGAGCTAGTATGCAATGCATACTAGCTCATTATGCCTTTGTCTTACAGGTATTTATTTATTTTCTCGGGTTTATAACCTCTTTAATTCTTCATGGCATAGATTCAACAAAGTGTTGGAAACATTCCTCCTCAGAGATTTTAGTTAATATTGACATGACAGCATTACGCGGTTGCTGCAGATTCATCGGCTGCACATCCACGATGCAGTACACTCAAGAACCACTTTATTAGGTACACCTGTTCAATTGCTTGGTAACACAAATTGCTAATCAGTCAATCAAATGGCAGCAACTCAATGCATTTAGATATCTGGACGTGGTGAAGACGACTTGCTGAAGTTCAAACTGAGTTACCTAATAAAGTGGCCGGTGAGTATATATACTGTATATACATATGGGGCAGACTATGCGCTATGCAGACCACTTGTTTTTTTTTTCTGCCATCACCCTTCTTTGTTTCTATATCAGTGATCTTATAATCTCTTAAAACTTTAACATTTGACATCTTGGAGCGTTAAACCCATTTTTATAAAGCAGCAGTAAAAATGCGGTCATTTTGGTACACATGGTACACAGCACATATTCCCCACCTCACTTCCTAATGGCAGCTCTAGGGTTACAATGCACACAAAGAACTGTAGACAACAAGAGCAATTAAAGGACTCCAGCTTACAACAGGAAAAGAAGGGCCACAGCAGGAATTGATGTTTGTTAATACAAAGTCAAAACTTCTATTTGCTGTGGAGATGTGACAAATCTCACCCAATCAGCCCACAAAGCCTTATGTAAAGCAGGTGCCCCTTCTCCAGACAGCCTTGAAGCAGGTAGACCATTACAGCCTGTAATCCTCCCTCCCTGTGCTGTAAATCACCAAGCAGACAATTGTTGTGACAATTTTATTGAGAGAGGAAACAGCTTTACAAGAACATTTTCTCAGTCTCAGTCACTTGCTTCAGTGTGATCTCTACAACCTGCAAATATCCTCAGCTCTCTGTCACCTAGACAGAAGAAATAGCATTGATAGAAGCCTTTAACCCTGTTTTGATCCAGGCAGCCATCTGTTAAACTGTTGCAATTTTCTTGCAAGTGAAACTTCCACATTGAGAAAATTCCTTCAGTCATTCTTCAACACAGAAAAAAAAATGCCAAATAGGAGGATCCCCTGAGGCACAGAGTTTTTAACTTGGCCAATCCTGCTGGCCTAATGTCTGCAACCTCAGCCAGTGTCGAAGCTGGGAGTGCGTCACGTGGTCACCTCCACCCCTCCTTTCCCTCTGCTGCCTTTTCAGAAGACAGGAAAAAAAAATCCCCAGTTCATGTAAGGTCTGCAGCTCTAGGAGATGCACAATCTCAGTCTCCTGCAGACTGTGTGTTTTCATCTGCCTCTCTAGAGCCTCTGAAGATCAGGAATGTCTGGACAGAAACGTGCCCATATCCTGTAAGTGTGCCCTTTATTGTCTTATGTTTAGAAATAATAGGAATGCATGATATATTGCCTTTCTTTCATGTGATATCATTAGAAAAGGAGTTACCTAAATGACACGGTTGTGCCAAGTCATCTCCTCTACAGAAGGAAAATGTCAATAAAGCAAATGGAATGTCTGGCGTATTAACCGCTTTGCTGCCAAGCTGGCCGGTTATACAAAACATAAAAACCCACATTTTTAATAGTTATTATCGCAATTTATTATTTCATGATACAATTAATTGGATAATGATTTTACCTGTGTTCCGTAAGTAACACAGTTAAAAGTCAGTATGTCAGTGGATTTAGTTATTGTGTTATTAAGTCTCATTGTTTATGCTGTTTATTTTTATCAGAATTGTGCAGAATTACACAATACTTTTATATAATGGGTACAATCTGTTTGCACTTTTAGCTAAATCAGATTTCTTGATATTCTGTTCAATAGGAAAATCTCTCGTGTTTGTTTAATACTCTGTTTATTTAAAGAAAAAAAGAACTTTCTGTATATCCTCATTAAGTGAACTGTTCATTTTACACTCCTAATTAAACATCCAGCTCGAGAGCAATGTACATTATAGTACTTCTCAATGAATGAAGTTTATTATACACCAGAGAGAACAGAACAAGAGAATGGTGTGTCTTTTAGGAAGATGATCAGTGTCATCTAAGGTAATGTTTTATATAAGGAAGTGATGTTCACCATCACTATATACTACTGACATTATCATCAATGCAATAATTGTAATATATATTTATAATGTATTCAGTCGCAGAATTGTAAAGTGCCTTTCACATAAGTAGTAAGAAAGAAAGGAAGGAAAGAAAAAAGAAAAAAAGAAGGAGAGAGAGAAAAGAAGGGGTGAGAGAGAGAGAGAGAGAGAGAGAGAGAGAGAGAGAGAGAGAGAGAGAAGAGAGAGCAGAAAGAAGAAAGGAGAGAGAGCAGAAAGAAGAAAGGAGAGAGAGCAGAAAGAAGGAGAGGGGGAGAGAAAAAAAAAGGAGAGAGAGAAAAGAGAAGGAAGGATAGAAGAAAGAATGAAGGAGAGAGAGAGAGAGAGAGAGAGAGAGAGAGAGAGAAGAAAGAAAGAAGGAAGCAGAGAGCAAATAAAGAAGGATAGATGAAAGAATGAAGGAGAGAGAGAGAGAAAAAAGAAGAAAGGAGAGAAGAAAGAAGGAGAGAAAGAGAAAAAAGGAGGAAAGAGAGACAGAAGAAAAAAAGGAAGGAGAATGAGAAGAAAGAAACAAGGAAGGAGAGAGAGAGAAGAATAAAGAAGGAAGGAGAGAGAGAAGCAGGAAAGAAGGAAGGAGAGAGAGAAGAAAGAGGGCGAGAGAGAAGAAAGGAGGGAGAGTGAAGAAATAAGGAGGGACATAGAAGAAATAAGGAGGGACATAGAAGAAATAAGGAGGGAGAGAGAAGAAATAAAGAGGAAGAGAAAAGAAAGAAAGAAAGAAAGAAAGAAAGAAAGAAAGAAAGAAAGAAAGAAAGAAAGAAAGAAAGAAAGAAAGAATCTATACTCAGCTTCAGTAAAGGTAAATGTTGAAAATGTGGGCCTCAGAACAGTAGTAATGTAGTGTAGTGTATTTGGTCATTGATGGGTTAAAAACAGTATATCCCAGCTCTTTAACATCCCAGCTCTTTAACCTATTACAAGTCATGATATCATAAATAATGATTACTTTTCATACACTATTTGCAGGATGCTTCTATTAACTTTCGAAGAATGTTAGTTGACGCATACATTTAGAGTTATGAAATGTACATACAGTGCAGCATGAGTGGGGCATCGTTAATTATATGTCAGAGCACATGTATGCACTTGTATGATGAAATTTAGGGAGTGGCTGCATTGAGCAATAATTGAAATTATCATCATAGAAATAACACATATTGAAGTGTATGTAGAGTAGTGTAGAAATGTAGAGTAAAGGAGTGGACTATATGATAATATATAGAGTTGTTCTGGTGTTGTGTCGAGCTTCCCCTGTGCCAGCATATGATTGCTCAGTTTGTGAGGATGTATCTAATATGAATTTAGGCATGATATATATATATATATATATATATATATATATATATATATATATATATATATATATATATATATATATATATATAATCCAATAGAATAGTTTCATATATACACAGATTGAAAAAAAACATGTATGGGTATAGTGTATGCATGCACATACTGTATTGTATACATTATTCATACAAAATGTGTGCGCATAAGCATTTGTGTATGTGTATTTATATATCTATTTGTCTTTTTACATGCCTTTGTGGGGCTTATGAACTGAGAAGGCAAAATGCTTGTGTATCTAGTCTAAAAAAATGTGTCATTTAAGCGCTTGCTGTTTCAGGAAGAAGAATGGGTACTTCCATCCATATAGTCTAGCTCCCTCCTGTTTCTTTGTCTGTTTAGTGTTACCGTCTGCCATCACCCCACCCCCCTTCCATCACCCAGTATGTTGGAGACACCTGAATGCCGACAGAGTGATCCGCAGAGGTTCAGACTGTCTGGAATTCAGCCATGTACCCAGACTTAATTTTTAGCCATAAAGCAGACAGCACTCTGTGTACTCCTGACTGTGAATCACTGCAAGCTCATTAGATATGAAAATGAGTTGAAACTGTATTTTGGAAGCCTTAACGGATTTATCCTTTTCCCTGAAGTTAGCATATCAGCCAATGTAGAATAGTTTTCAGGCTGCTCTGGTTTTTCTATAGTAGCCCATTGTCTACAAATTTTAGGTTGCTTGTCGCCAACTTTTGTTCTGTGTGGGCCTGTATAATTCAGCTGGTTATAAGCTTTGCTAAACAATCAACTTGGAAGATATTGAGATGTTCTCATTGTTCTTAGTACCATAAATTGCAGAAAAATCATCATACAAACCATATTGTCAAAGATAACTTGTTAAGAGTTCTACAGCCAAGTATATAGATAGCTATATTTTGGTGCATTTGATGATCACATTGTCGTACCAGCTAGCAGTGTTTATCCTGCATTCAGCAAGACAGCTCACAACAAATAAGGTTCTACCAGCTGCTGACTGGAAACCTTTACAGTGTCAATTTAAATGCACAATCCTTTCATCCCCCATCTTTTGTAAGTGCCTCCTTTATCAGATGATTACATCCACTGTGCTATAAAGGCTTTCTGAAAATTATAGCTGCTTAAGCACGGAACAAGTCAAAATAGAGCCAGATGACATTTTCTCACTGCTGTGATCTCATTACCCTATGTCTACTAGGTAGAATTTAGAATCCAGGCAGACAAGGAGATGATTTCAGAGGAGAGTGTATATCAATGATGAAAAACAATTTACAAAACTCCCAGCGTATCAACAATGCATAACTGTTAACTGAAGTACCGCCCTCGTTCATTGACCTTTTATTTCATGAACTGAATATTTCCACTTTACCTGAAATTAACCAGAAAAATAGTCATCAATATACCTTTGTCTACAAATACTATGTAGCATGGGCTTATCTAATATACTGCAAATCTAAACTCTAGATCTATATATATATATATATATATATATATATATATATATATATATATACATATATATAAAATCTAGAACACTTGTGGTCTCTTACTTCGGTATCTAGACAAGTACCAAAAAATACTACAATGTTTTACACCAGCATTGCAGCCTTCATTTTTTAGTTCACCAAATAAATGTTAAAAACATAATGCTCTTACTTTATTATTGATGGAAAGCACAGGGATTGGTGTTTGTGACGACATACTAGCAGTTTTGATTGAATCAGAATATTTCCCTAAATTTTTATTGTCTACGTACCTTGAAAACTACTACAGTGGAGTACAATGTACTAACAAGTACACTTCTGACAATGCTTCTTTAAAAAAAAGTGTGCAACTAAAGCATTGCACAGTTTTGGACCGAATTTCACTGTCTTTAGATATTTTTAGAAACAATCTTTAATTGTCTATAGAATCACAAATGGGTTGAGGGAGCTTAACTATAAAAATATGGAAATATGTCAAAAATAAGCTGGCTTACTCTTTAGATTAAGCTATACTAGGACAATTTCATTTGTTTGAAAATGTTTAGTGAATTGTGAAATTTACTGTTCTCAAATGAAATAAAGGTTACCATAGCGGACAGTCTCCCAATCTGGCTCTGTTGGTCATATCAGATGGTGACCCAGTTTCTGTTGTACAGTGCGCAACAGCCCTGAACATGCATTCTCAATGATCAAACAGGTTAAAAAAAAAATCTGATTGCTTTTGTTTTTCCTGAAATCAGAAATCTGCACCTATCTCCCCCTCTCCTCCATGAACCTATACAGGAGCAATTCTGTGACAAGAACCCTTCTGTTTTGAACATAAATTGTCTGCGGTCAGTTTAGGTAATTTACTGATATTTGCAAAGCATCAAAAGCATATAATTCATGAATTATACATGTTTATTTAAAATTTCTCTAATCTAAAGATCATATTTTTGGATGTCCAGAGTACCTTCCTGCCAGTTAATAGAATGTGCTAATAGATATGAATAAGAACAACTCTGAAAATGTAATTTCATAACCTTTTATTGCTTTCATTTGTAAAATACCCAGTGTTAGGTTGACTTTGTTCTTTTTATTCAAAAGTTATGCTTATTCTCAACTTTTTTATGTTTTAAATGAATTATGAAATGAGCGGGCTGCCCCAATTACTTTTACTGTCGGCACTTTTGTTTTTCATGCCTCTTAAAAATAAGCAGGACCTTGCACAACACATCAGCCCACATCTGAATGTCACCAAATTTAAACTGGCTACAGGCATTAGTGAAGAGTGAGATGTACGGGCATATGCCAAGCAGCACGTCATTCTCTCTGCAAGATTAGAAATAAGAGCACTTTAGTCTCCTTAGCTCTAAAAAAGGCCACATTGGCAAACTATCTTGTCTATGATCACCTTTGGCTTAGTCTGGTGGACAAGGTCTACATATAAACAGCACTGACTACTTATTTTCATTGTTGCCAAATACCAAAATATCTGTTTATGTTGTAGTTAACTTAGCTTAGCCATATTTCTATTTGGGGTAGTTTGTTTGTGTTGAATTTTCGACTGATGTTCCAAATCCCCCCCTCTTTGGTAAGTTTTCCCCTGTGGATTTTCCCAGTTCTGTTCTTCACTTTAGCTGTTACAGATCTAATGAAGTCTAACCCCCTCTTCTGTATTCTCCATAATTTGAGAAGATGTAGGGAACTGTAGTAGCCATAAACATTAGGTGACAGTGATCTGATCCAGCTGTTTTATGGCCAGAGTGATGATTGGCCAGGCCAGAGTGCAATGGACACCTGCTAGCTTACTGCTCCTAGATTAGGAAATCTGTCTCTATTGTCTCTCATGATTTAACATTGCTTGTCACATCTGGCCACTCCTTACTGTTTCCAAATATTATAGAGATAAGCATAAGCACTACAAAAATCTGTTCATATGTATGTGTGCACTAGAAGACCGTGTTTTAGATCAGTCAGAAAATGTCCACTTGGTTAACCACCCTTTTTATTCCATTGATGTCTAAAGAATACCTTCCAAAAATGGCAACAACTACATGCATCTGGGTGGCGATAATCAAATTAGGAGCCCCGCTTATTCAATGATTTTTTATTTGCTTGAATGATTGTGTAGATCTTTCTGACGTGTGGAGAATCACACTGTCAATCATTGTTCATGAATTATGAGATTCAATGCAGAATGGGCAAATCTAATGCATTTATTCAAGGGAATCATACATGTAGAACTTGCTGATTTGTCTTGATTTTGGACCATCACTAGAGTTTGGAATTGCAGAACACTGATCTTGAGATATCAGAAGCTAACAGGTGATTGCTTTTAGTTTTAGTTGCCCTAGCCTTTTAAAATGGAGCTAATGCTCAATAACTCACATACAAAGCCAGCTTCATATTCTCTTACCTAACTGCTCAATATTAGGTTGCGAGCCTAGGCTGACATATGTCTTCTCTTGTATCTGCAGTTATGTGAAATGAAATAAAAGTACTCCCTGGTGGGGGAAAAGTATAGAACAAAGCTACTTTTCTTTAAATCTGGGCTGATGGCTAGAGAAAAAGTTACCTGTGCAGTGGGGCTTCTTTAGTCAAATGCTTGTTTTGTTTTGGGGATGATAAATAAGGCTGAATACTTTATTCATCACTCCCCTAGAAGACAGCTTACCCTTTTGCTCTCCTGGAATATGGGCGGAACCTCAGCATCCTCGCATACAATACAGGACCAATGGTCCTGCATTGTGCATAATGATGTCAGAGAGCTGCAACTGGTCAGGCAGAGAGGAGAAAAATCTGTCTTCGAAAGAGGAGGAAGCCTGAAAAGGAGGACACATGTTTCCAATTCCTCTAAACAAAACAAGCATTTAACCCTTGAAGTGCAGAGGGGGCCTGACTACAAGGGTTACTTTTTCTCCAGCTTGGAGTTCAGATTTTAGAGCACATGTAAAAATGCAGTCAACTTTATACTTTTATTGGAGGTGCAAAATTGCAACTGGTTTCACTTGTTGAATAAAAATACAAAGATCGTAAAGTCCAAATGAATATCACTAAATACTTTTGAAAATAAGTAGTACAATGAGATAATAAGGGAGATGTACAGTTACCCAAGGCAACCAATCAAATTTCAGCTTTCTCCTGCTGAATATGGATGATTTTTTCAAACAATCTATGTACTTTGTACATTGCTCTATGTCTTATTAAGAGAAAGCATGCCTACATTTAAGCTGTTAATATAAGCGCCTTTCATTCAACTGTGGTTACCGTGAACAAAGAGTAGAATCCAGTTCTTTTGGCAGTGTATGGGCCTCAAAGGAGAGACAACTGTAAGGATATGTAAAGTACATCTAGAGAGGCAATGAAACAAGTGTATGCAGACACTGGAACTTTTTTTTACATAAGCATAGGCTAGACAAGTGAAAATGTTAATTTGTGTGTTTTTACATACACAGAATTATATACATGAAATGAAATTTGAATTGAAATTTGAAATGCAGTATCATGCAAGTTGCTAAATTGAATATGTAAAAAAAGAGTGAAAAATAAAGGTAAACAATGAACAGATGTAGAGGCATCTGACTTTATATAGAAATCTTGCCTCAAATACAATTCTTTCCTATTGGTGATAGACCAGGGAAAGTGGCAAGGCCAAGTGTGATGTTAAAATTTACAAATACGTTCTATGCTCTATATCTTTTTTATATTTATTTATTATATGGTTAGTTTGGCTAACCAGATCTGTGAAAGCTCTACTATGAGATGCTTTATATATTTATGTTTTACCTTGAACTGTGGTGTTGTTCTATAAAATAAACTTCTTACTGCACAGTTTAATGTCATCGCAAAATTCACTTTATCTAGAATATGTAATATAATATGTATGTGCTTGTATAATGTGGCTGTAGTACAGTGATCCTTCAATATGTACATCCGTATGACAATCCATTTTGTTAGAAGCCACTTACTTTCTGCAGTGAAAATGAAAATATTGGACAGCAAGGGTATAAAATATACTTGTCACATGGAAGAACTACTCTCAGATTAAATTTATACTAACAACCATAGGCGTGCGCAGCCTGTTGCATTAGGGTGTGCACCCCAAAGCTTAAACACACACACTGCAAAGCTTAAACACACAGTAGAGCAGTAGATGGTGTCAGTAGGGTAGGGATTGGTGTCAACAATTTATTTTTATTTTTTTATTATTCTAACTTTTTTACAATTGTATTATTTTCCAATAATTTATTATTATTTTTTTTTACAATTTATTAGGAGCCCCATTGGGGGACTTTGGTGAAATATCAAGGGTCTGGGCAGCCTCACTTTTGAGACAGAGAAAGGGACTGAGGACAGAGATTTCCCAGTCCCTTTCTCTGCAGCCAAGCAGTAAAGGGAATCTGTGCAGCACAGTGTGATTAGGGTGTGCCCAAGGAACACCTGGCACACCCTGTGCGCACGCCTATGCTAACAACTGAAATGTACAAAAATATTTTATCTCTTGGATGGCACATCAGTGATTTTACAATGTCAGAGTTTTCTTGGTAAATACTTAGAGGTGCCATACTTCAGCTTATGTCCTCCTGTAACACCTTAACAATCTGTGAAAACAATGTTTTTACTATTTGCAGTAGTGCAAACCTAACTCCAGGCAACCTGCTAAATACTCTGATGAAATACATATAAGGGAGCTGTTTTACTTGCCAACAGGACTTGTCCAGTTCTGAGAGATACATAGCTGCCCCATCGCATAACACAGGCAAGTGGATGGTGCCACTATTATTTATGGGAAACAGCAGCTCTTCACCCCCAACCTGACTGGAGGGCAAAAGAACAGTAGAAGGCTGTTGGGGTCATTGTTCTGCTCTACTCCTATCAGCATAGTCCTTGTCAGTACATTTGCATGCAGCATGCCTAATAGGCCACCGTACTCTCTTGCAGTGAGAGTGCTGCTGTATAGGGGACCGCAAGGCCAAGTCAAATTCAAGCACTTACACTTGTTGCAATAAAAAATATATATTTGATGATTTATTACTTACTACCTAAATGCAATGATTTGTATATGTTATATCTGTTTGGAGTTCAGCTTTCAGCTTCCTATTAGTAGTATTTTTTTAAATGTTTAATTCTATGTTTGAACAATTCTAAAAGAACAAATGTATGATAAAGGAATGCATTCCTTTGTGCATTCATGTCTGTAGTCATTTCATCTAATAATCTTTAAATTATTTTAATAAATCACTTTACAGGTGACCTTGTGACATAAATTACCAATAATTTGAGTCTATATTATTTTAAAGAATATAAGTACAAGGCTGCAGAACTAAGGAGATGTGCTTATGTACCTCTAATAACTGGGGAAAAGTTATGAGGTTCATATATGGAGCGATAGGAAGAGGTAAAAAACATGACCATGATTCAGAGCTCTAAGCAGTCAGGGATTGAGAGAATAATAGAGAGCTTGTTCTTTTGGTGTATTACGCGCACAAAATGAATTCGGTAAAGTTTATTTCCAGTGGGCCATAAAAGATTAAAATGAACTCTTTCTGCTGGCTCAGCAGTCTTGCTTCTCGCTGTCTGTGTGAGGGAGACTTATTCTGAACAGCTTTTTTTTTCTCTTTTTGCATGACTGGTGAAAGAAACACAAAGGTTTGGAGTCTTCCTGAAGAGCAAGCTTTTTTTTTTTCATTATAAAGTTTGTTTTATTTCACATGGTGTTTAAGCATATGAACTTCTGCAGGGTGTTACAGGGCATAAACGCTTACTGCACACAATGACAACACATGTTTCTAATGTGTTGCTTTGAAAAACACTTGTGCTAATAGCTGCTGGTTCCTTTAAAGTGAACCTGTGCTTTGCCCGTACAGAACAAAGAAACAAGTTCACACGGGTACAGAGGACACACAAAACGCAGTCATCACGTTCATGCTCCCAGGAGGCACACATGTTCTATACAGCAGTAGCCAGCAGCCTGTTAAAAATGGATCACTGGCTGACAGATGCAGCGGCTCTACTGATCTTCCAGCAAATCTGAGAGTTTCTGCATTTATGTGGAACCATTCATCCTTGAGCGCATGGCCGGGACAAGGGGTGGGCAGAAGTGACGGCTGCCCTGGGCGCAATGGATTATTGCCGGGATGTAGGCTCCCTGTGCCATTTGCTTCTATTACAAGGCTGACAGGAGTAGGGACACCGACATCACTGCTAACCCTAACTCTAACCCTAAGGGTAGGGGGGCGCAGTTTGGCATTTTTTCCCTGGGCGCTGGATGACCCTGTCTCTGCACTGCTTATACAGATGTAAATGCTCAGATGTGCAGGAAGATCCATAAGACTACTGCGTTTACCAGCCCATCATTGACTTTTAATAGGTTGCTGGTCATAGTGTGAAACATGCTCACAAGAGCATGAGCACATGCAGTTCTGCTCACTATATGGACCATACCTCCCAACTTTTTGAGAGGGTAACGAGGGACACCTATTAGCAAAATGTAGGCATAAGACACACCCCCTGCCATGCCCTCCTAAAGGAGAATTATACAGAAAAAAATATTAATTAAACCTACAAATGCTTTTTTTAACACTACTATTCCTTATATTGGCTTTTGCAATTTACAAATGCAGCCATTTAGAAATTGGATGAAAGGTTTACGACCGGGAAACACTTTTTATTAAAAGATAAAAAGTGCATTTTATATACAACTATATAGGTCACACCAAAATGAGGGACAAATGAGGAGGAAATAGGGACAGAGGGACATTGTTCCAAATACGGTAAGAGACAGTCCCTCGAAATCAGGGACAGTTGGGAGTTATGTATGGGCATCTGCACCTATATGAATGAGCCCCAATCTCCCCCCTTCCTTCCAAGCAACATATTATCACTATTCTTTCTCTCCCCCAAACACTCTGAGTGTTGATAGCAGGAGTAATCTACTTAGTATATTACTAATACCTAGCACACTCAGCGCTGTAGACTCTCTTATTATGACAGTACTTGTGCTTGATCAATGATCCAGCACAGTCACTAAAAGCCTCGTACACACGATCGGATTTTTTGACGGGAATTGTGTGATGACAGGCTGTTGGTGGAAAATCCGACCGTTTGTATGCTCCATCGGACAATTGTTGTCGGATTTTCCATGGACAAATGTTGGATGGCAGGGTTTAAAATTATCCGCGGACAAATGTCTGTTGTTGTATTTTCCGAGCGTGTGTGCACAAGTCTGTCAGACAAAAGTCCAAAGTACAAACACGCATGCTCGGAAGCAAGGACGAGCTGGAAGCGGTCGGTCTTGTAAACTAGCGTTTGTAATGGAGAATTAGCATTCATGACGCGGCAAATTATGAACATTTTTTTGGTGCAAGTTATCACAACACCATTATTCTGTAGTTTTTAAGATCAAAGATACAACTATGTTGGTGTCCCTTGTTAATTTTACATTGTATTTTTTAAAATGTAACTGTCTACTCCCAAACTATAATTTGAAGTAAAACACATAGCCAAGTATTATTTTACACATTTTTTTTTATTGTGCATTAAAAAAAGAAAACAAATAAAATTGGACATGCTATCTGCCAATAGAACTTAACCAAAAAAGTGCATTCTATGCATCCAAAAATATAGAAAATATACCAAATCAAGTCATTATTTAACCAAAAAATAAAATAAAAACCTCATGCATGTGTCCAGCTTCTTAATATAGGGGGTCACCAATGCCAAGAGTTGGTGAAAGCAGGGGTCCGTCATCCGGAGATAATTCTGAAAATCATCTGGATTATTCTCCTGGAGCTCCCGCAGCAAAGGCATATGACATAATTGGTCATGATTAATATAGCAACCAATTTTTGGTCCATGAAATCCTCCTGTTCCTGGACTGGACTTGGGTCAAAGCAATAACTTCAAGGCCAATAATAAATAACACGTTATCTCCTCCGATTCCGCAACATGGCTGGTTGACGAACGCCCATTCAGAAATATACTGAAAAGCGCGAAATGAAAAGCGCAAAATGAAAAGCGCGAATCAGCACTTACCAAACTTCTACTAACACGAAATTAGCAGAAGGAGCCCAAAGGGTGGCGCTAAAGAGCTGAAAAACCACGTAGTACGTCACTACGTTTGTGTATGTTGGCCGACAATTCCTTGCCGTTTGTCTGCAAGACAAGTCCCTGGATAAGGCCCTTTGGACAAAAGTCTGAGGTTTTGTCTATGGAAAATCTGATCGTGTGTACGAGGCTTTAGAGTAGGTCACATGTTCCTTCATACTTGGAAGTACCGCATATATCCTTTGCTCTCCTGACAGCTCAATTAAAAGCATGAGGGAATGCATGGGCAAGTCACATTTTTTTTTTATCATAAATTCTTTTGAGCAAGATTTTTTAGAGATAAGAAAAAGGCATACAAATAAAAGAAATGGTTATCTTTAAGGGCTTGTTTACAACAGATGCAATCAAGTGCCTTACAAACACACTGCAAATGCATACGAAAGAAAAATGAATGTATGCCAATGGGCCTAGTTGATATTATTGCAGTGCTTTAATATGCATTTAAAAAAAGTACACCATGCTGCATTCTAAAATGAACCACAAATGCATGTAAACACGTGCAAACGCACTGCAAACAGGCATGACTGTGCTCAAATGCACAAAAAATGTGTGTAAATAAAACTCAGTAAAAAAGTGAACTGCATCAAAACATTTTTTCAAAAAAAAGCAGTTCAGACTTACTGAAAATGCATGTAAATGCACTGAAAACTCATGTAAATGCACATGAAGAAACTCACAGTGAATGCAAAAATTGTGGTGTGAGTCTTAAAGCAACTGGTTATATCTAGATAATGGAGGTTGTGTATGAAATAGTGGTAGTAAGTCACTGGGGTTGATACTAAAATCTAGTGCAGCTATACATAGAAACCAATCAGCTTCCAGGTTTTTTTTTTGTTAAAGCTTAATTGAACAAGCTGAAGTTAGAAGCTGATTGGCTACCATGCACAGGTGCACCAGTATTTGCACTCGCCAGTTTTAGTAAATCATCCGCATTGTGTTTTTTTTGTTTGTTGTTTAACCACTTATGGACCATCACTTCAGCCCATAGCTCTTAAAGGGCCTTTTTTTTTTTGTCTTTTTGACCCCAGATCTCATATTTAAAAGGTCCTGTCATGCTTTTTTTCTATTACGAGGGATGTTTACATTCCTTGTAATAGGAATAAAAGTGACACAATTTTTATTTTTCTAAAAACAGTGTAAAAATAAAAAATATTGTGCAGAAGCAAACGCATACGTGAGTAACGCCCGCATATGAAAACGGTGTTCATACCACACATGTGGGGTATCGCCGCGATCGGTAGAACGAGAACCCTAGACCTCCTCTGTAACTCAAAACATGCAACCTGTAGAATTTTTTAAACGTCACCTATGGAGATTTTTAAGGGTAAAAGTTTATCGCCATTCCACGAGCCGGTGCAATTTTGAAGCGTGACATGTTGGGTATCAATTTACTTGGCGTAACATTATCTTTCACAGTATAAAAAAATAGGCTAACTTTACTGGTGTCTTATTTTTTAATTCAAAATTGTATTTTTTCCAAAAAAGTGTGCTTGTAAGACTGCTGCGCAAATACGGAGTATTGCAACGACCGCCATTTTATTCTCTATGGTGTTAGAAAAAAATGTATAATGTTTGGGGGTTCTAAGTAATTTTCTAGCAAAAAAAATGTTTTTAACTTGTAAACAACACATCTCAAAAAGAGGCTCGGGCCTTAAGTGGTTAAGGACCATTTTTAAAAAATGAGATCAATCGCCGGTTAGATTAGTTTACCTATCCCACTACTGAATCCTTAGACTAAAAGGGTAAATACACACAGGAATTTTTTAATCTTAGTTTACATAGTAGTATGAAGGGCATTAAGTTTAGCGTTCATTTACTAAGCATTTAGTAAGGGTCTGCAGAGCTAAGCCCAGTACATTCGTTTACGTTGCTGTAACCTGGCACTGTTAGTTTTGGCACAGGTTGTGTGTTGCTAAAATGAGTGAAAATAGTGAAGTATTGATTCTGTCCATAAGGAAAAACTTTCTCTACATTAAAGCACCCATCTCACATATTAAATCCTAACTTGAAAGCACTTTTTGGTTTAACTACCGTATTTATCAGTGTATAACATGCACAGGCATACAACACGCATCCCAATTTTAGGAGGGAAGTTTAAGAAAAAAAACTTAAATTTTAAATAGAGAACTTCAAAGCAAAATTAGGGTCACAGCTCATCAATGCACCCTGCTCAGTGCCCATCTGCAGCCTCTAAATTGCCCATCAATGCACCCTGCTCACTGCCCATCTGCAGCCATTAAATTAACCAACAATGCAGCCTGTTCAGTGCCCATCTGCAGCCTATAAATTGACCAACAATGCAGCCTGTTCAGTGCCCATCTGCAGCCTCACCTTTCCCATCATTGCAGCCTCGCCAGTGTTGGATTATCCCTGCTGTCTCCGAGGGAAGAGGAGCGAGCGCCGCTAAATTACATAGAGCCACGATCTTCTGTGTACCCGGTGCTCCGTCACTCACAGCCACGCCTCCCGGCCCTGCTCATATAATAGACAGAACAGTGGCCCAATGCGGGGCCAGGAGGAGTGGCTGTGAGTGACGGAGCGCCGGGTACACAGAAGATCATGGCTCTATGTAATTTTTAGCGGCGCTCGCTCCTCTTTCCTCCGAGACAGCAGGGATCGGTGTATTACACGCACCCACGATTTCCCCCTGATTTTAAGGGGGAAAAAGTGTGTGTTAAACACCGATAAATAAGGTAATAATTTATTTGCATATTAAATCTTTATAGTCTGTGTGATTGGGGGTGTGACAGGTCTACATACTTTGTATAAAAGGTGTTCTTTCTTCTATTTTAGAAATTTGGAAGGAATGCTAAACAATTACTTTAAACTCCTAGTGTGAAATGGGATGTATAGCAGCATACTGCAGAACTTACCATGTTTGCTCTTTGCTTGCTGTCAGCAACTTGTCACGTTTACAATCTGCTTTTGATGTTTTTGGCTTCTTCATTTCCATCTAGTGGGTGGCTCCATTATCTTGCAGGGTTGCATGGGACCAAGTGCTTCAGCCTGTAACAGGACACTGCTTTATCAAAAGGGCGACATTGGTAGGCCTGGGATGGGGTGGATGTGATGAGCGACAGTATGTTTAGCTGACATGGGGGGCCTGGGGTGGGGCCAACATTCACTACATTCACTGTGCTCTTAGTGGATCAGGGACCAAGTATTGTGACGTGAGTGCTCATGTGACCTTTTAGTGTGCACCACCCTTGTTCCCTGTCCTTCCCAACTGGAAGTTCAGTCTAGCAGCAAAGATCAGTAAGACGTGAGTGATAAAAAAAGAAGATATCGGGGCTATATTCTACAAAGTTGATGCTGTAGGTTGCTTTAGTGTAAGTGGGTACGTAAGACCTTTACTTGAGTGACTTAAGTGTCCTAAACCCCTCCCCAAAAAAATAATTAAAAATAGCAATCTTTTTTCTTTAATTCCTTGTCTCCTTTTATTGTAATATATATTGCCCCTGTTCCTGCAACCCCTTGATACATCCCCGTCAAATATCCCAGGGAGCTGCAAGAGTAAAGACTCTTGGTGGCCAGTGAGTGAAGCTGGTACACATGTCAACATCATTATAGGCCGGCTGCCTGAATCTGGAAGAGACACCTGGCTCACAATGACTGAGAAGTATCAAGATGGCGGTAAGGGACTCAGGCTGTGCAATGTATCACAGCAGAACAGAGCTGGATCCATTGGGCAGGCGAGGATGTGAATCAAAGGAAAGGAACCTTCACCATGCCTCGCAGTTGCTTTTGTACTGCTCTCCAGCCCTTCACAAACAAACTGCCTTTTGTTACAGTCACATATTTCAAATTTTGACTCATCAGTCCAGAGCACCTGCTGCCATTTTTCTGCACCCCAGTTTGCAAGTTCTATGCATGAAAACATAGGAACTGGGGTGCACAAAAATGGCAGCAGGTGCTCTGGATTGATGAGTTAAATTTAGAAATATGTGGCTATAGAAAGGGCTGAACAGCTGTACAATAATGAGTGTCTGCAGGCAAAAGTGAAGCATGGTGGTGGTTCCTTGCAACTTTGAGACTGCATTTCTGCAAATGGAGTTGGAAATTTGATCAGGATCAATGGTGTCATCAATGCTGAGAAATACAGGCAGATACTCATCCATCATGCCATACCATCAAGGAGGCATGTGATTGGCCCTAAATGTATTTGCAGCAGAACAATGACCCCAAACATACAACCAATGTCAATAAGAACTATCTTCAGCATAAAGAACAAGAAATACTAGAAGTGATGATTTGGTCCCCACAGAACCTTGATCTAAACATCGTCAACTCTGTCTGGGATTACATGAAGGGACAGAAGGATTTGAGGCAGCCTACATCCACAGAAGATCTAGTTCTCTAAGATGTTTGGAACAACCTACCTGCCTGCAAGGGTACTCAGAAGAATTGAAGAATTGATGCTGTTTTGGAAAACAAAGGGTGGTCACACCCCAAATATTGATTTGGATATCTCTTCTGTTCATTTACTTTATATTTTGTTAATTGATACAAATAAACTATTAATACTTCTATTTCTGAAAGGATTCTTGAGGCATAATGGGATCTGTATACCTACTGTGTGACTAAAAATGAGTGAATTAGAAATCTTAACATTCCGGATTCAGTGGTTATTATTTTTTTCATTTTTTCCCCCCAGAACACCAGGCGTCAAACAAGCAAAAGATTTTGCACAGTATATTTAGACAATGCCTGGCATATACTTTTATCAGAACTTTTATCATAATGGTATACTATACATAAAATGAAGAGTTTTCTTCATTTTATGTGTAAAACGCTCTGAGATGTCAACTTTGCACAGCTTCAAAACAGTCGAACAAAATTCCTTTCTTCAAAGAACCTGTGAAGCAATGGCGGGTGGTGTTTTTTTATTTTTTGAGGGGCCTGCAAACAACCACCCCCCCCCAGGTCTCCGCTGTCACAGTCAGTTGGGTCACCTGCACTACATATTCCCCCCCCCACGGGCGGTGTCAGTCGGTCGGTCAGTCTACCAGCCCCCCACTTACCCCATCTAGGTTGGGGGGGACAGCACTCCTATGCGCAATGGGCCTTCTCTTCCTCTGCATCACAGCGGCTTCCCTCCTCCTCCTAGGCGTCCAATAGGATTGCCTGTCCTTTCAGCCAATCGGGTGACGGGTCTCGGGACCAGCTTCCTGATTGGCCAGGAGGAGGATCAGTGTGGCATCAGCGAATCTAAAAAGGAAAAAAGACAGAGGGCGAGCCAGCCTTGCGCATTACCTTTGCAACACTTTATTGTATAAAGGATAAAAAAATACATACTCACAAACGAGTATAAAGGCAAACATATAGTGTGAAGTCCATCAATTGCATCATCCAGCAAGATCAACTGGCCAGTTACAACAGTGGAATGTATAGCTGGTGTGCCCTCTGTCTTTTTTCCTTTTTAGAGTCTCTTCTGGGTTCCCCCTGACCTGTTATGAGTGCCAGCACAGCTGACATGGTGGTTTGATTAGTGAAGATTGTTTCATTCCATTCTTTCCGATCTACTGCACGGCTATCTTTCAAGCGCAGGAGTTTTCGGCCCTTTTCTGTATTGGCAATAGCGAATATTAGATATTAGCCTCTGGCTCTAATCACGTGCTTCAAAAAAATACACTCTCCCATTGAAATCCATGCATCCAGTGTACCCAAATGTAGATTAGGGTGCTGGACACATGGATCGGGGGGGGCGGCGCCCATGCACCCCTAATGGATGGGCCGCCGCTGCTGTGAGGGTAGCTTAGTGTTCATACTGGATCACCTTATGATCAAGTCATCTGCCAACTAGCTTGTTGAATAGGAATGGTGCCCATTTTGTGGCCTATTCACATGGTAATTTGGAAACATTTGTATTGGCAGACTCAATATTCCACAAACTAAAAAGTCTAAAACTCTTAGCTTTTTATAAAAAAACATATCTGTAGTTTTAAAACAATTTGCAGACTTAAAATACAATGAATAGTGAAAATATGCATATAGACGGGTACCTCATGGTTCATAAAACCTTGTTGAGTCTGTGCTTCGCAACTCTTCTGGCACAATTTGCCCTATCAATTGGGGATGGCTACCAACTTCATCCCCAATCACATGTACTAAAATAATGGCTAGCCTGATACAGACTACACATACCCATTTAAAAAGAAAGAGTACTAGAATAAATAAATACTACAGCAGCCCCACACCGAATGAGCAGCATTCTGTAGCACTTTAGTGAAATTAAGATACACAAGTAATTTAACTATTTGACGGTACTCAGTAGGCATGCAAGTTACAATAATAATCAATAACAAAACAATAATCATATCAAAAAGCAACCTTTTCACCATTAAAATGCAGCCCTTGTTGAATTCCAGTCAAGTGACTGTGCCTACTGTAGGCCTGAGAGGAGCAGTAGTGAAATTATCTGCTGCAGGCAGGAGAAAAGCATTCCTCAGTCTCCTCATACCCAGTGATGATTTTGTGCATATCCTGGAGACTGCTTCTGCTTCCCTGCTAAGGCTGGCCCTGAATCAATAGGCTATTCTTAAGCTGCATACACACGATCGGATTACTCAACGGGAAACGTGTGATGACAGGCTTTTGGCGGAAAATCTAAACGTTTGTATGCTCCAGCGGACAATTGTTGTCGGATTTTCCGCCGACAAATGTTGGATGGCAGGGTTTTAAAATTTTCCGCGGACAAATCTGTAGTCGGATTTTCCGAGCATGCTCGGAAGCAAGGATGAGCTAGAAGCGGTCGGTCTTGTAAACTAGCGTTCATAATGTAGAATTAACATTCGTGACGTGGCAAATTATGAAATCTTAAAATGCAGCGTACATTCTCTTCTTCTCTAATGGGATAATAATGAAGCTGCTTTGCTAGTGATACTGATGGAGTTATTGCAAACAAATTTTCAAAGGCTTTTTTTTTCTAGTGATATCAAGAACAATATTGTTATGCTTTTTTTTTTTTTTTTTTTTTTTTTTTTTTTTGGGCAAGTTACCACATCACCATTATCCTGTAGTTTTTAAGATCAATAATACAATTATGTTGGTGTCCCTTGTCAATTTTACATTGTATTTTTTTAAATGTAACTGCCTACTCCCAAACTGTCATTTGAAGTAAAACACATAGCCAGGTATTATTCTCCACAATTTTTTATTGTGCATTAAAAAAAGAAAACAAATAAAATTAGACATGCTATCCGCTAATAGAACTTAACAAAAAAAGTGCATTCTATGCATCCAAAAATATAGAAAAAAATAACAAATCGAATCATTATTATTCAAAGAAAAAATTAAATAAAAGCCTCATGCATGTGTCCTGCTTTTTAATATAGGGGGTCAACAATGCCAAGAGTTGGTGAAAGCAGGGGTCCGTCATCCAGAGATAATTCCAAAAATCATCTGGATTATTCTCCTGGAGCTCCCGCAGCAAAGGCATATGACATAATTGGTCATGATTATTAAAGCAACCAATTTTTGGTCCAAGACCTCCTCCTCCTCCTGTCCCTGTACTGGACTTGGGTCAAAGCAATAACTCCAAGGCCAATAATAAATAACACATTATCTCCTCCAATTCCGCAACATGTCTGGTTGATGAACGGCCGTTCAGAAACGAACTGAAGAGAACAAAAAAAAAAGCGCAAACTGAAAATCGCTAAATGAAAAGCGCAAAATGAAAAGCGCAAAATGAAAAGCACGAATCAACATTCACCAAACTTCTACTAACACAAAATTAGCAGAAGGAGCCCAAAGGGTGGCGCTAAAGAGCTGAAAAACCACATAGTACGTCACTACTGTCGTGTTTGTTGGCCGACAATTCCTTGCCATTTATCTGCAAGACAAAATCCAGGCACATGCCTTCTGACAAAAGTATGAGGTTTTGTCTGCAGAAAATCCGATCGTGTGTACACACAGCAGCCCAATGGCCACTTGGACTTCAGTACTATAGGATCTGTTTCAGTACCAGCGCAACATGTATATTTGTTTGTCCCAGTGATGATTCACTGGGACTGTTCAAACAATATAACTTTATGACAGCTCAGAAAATGAGAACATGCTAAGGCAATGCAAAAATGTCTTTCACATTAAAAATTCTGACTGTCATAGTTGAGTAATCAACAGAAAAAATTAGCAGAAAGGATCATAGATGTCAATACTGCTCTATGGACATTCCAATAAATCTACCAGACCACATTAAGAACAGATTTATTATTATGCTGTAACTTTAACCTGGATTTGGTGAAAATATGTAACTTTTTCCAATTAGTGACCTGTGGCAAGTAATTTTTTTTGTTGAATGTGACAAATACCTTTTAAAAATAAAATGTAAATTAAATATATGAGTGTGTTGAAAGCATCTATCATTTATATTTTAGGGGATACCAGTGTGAAATTTAACACTAAAAACAAAACCATTTTCAGTTGGATTTGTTCTTATTCCATATACACATTTATTCATTACTAATATCTATTTTTATTTGTGCTTTTCAACAAAATTTAAAGTATTACATCTCACCAGTAAAACATGACCTCTTGACAATTTGCATCAAAATGTTAAATTTTGCTTTATATGACTTACCAACAGACATATACCAATATTTTTTTTTTTTGGAAGAGAATACATTCTCCTTTGAGATACCGTAATTATTTTTGTTAAGCTGTTTATTAGTGACATTATTTTTCTGTTTGAAATGACGTCTACAAAAGACAGCTCATATCGCATTCATATCAGATTCAATGACATCTTTGTTACTAAACTTATCATAAATTCAAGAACATTAAATCAGCTCCACATTTTCAATTCTAATTGGGCTTGTGTGGAGGGTGAGAGAAAGAAAATAAGTGAGTCCTTTGTAGGCTGTCTGTCCCTAGTCAATCTTTCCTTTGTTTTTCTTTTCAGTTGTACCCATATTTAATGCAAATGATTGAAGAAAAAGATAGCAAAAAAAAAAAAAAACCCTTTAGATACAAACATGGTAGAACTGAATATACCGAAAAAAACATTTTGAATATTTTAGTGTAAAGAAGGCCACTTGACAATGCTACATTGTAGACCAATGAAAAAACTATTTCACGGCTGACCATGGGAGCGTAGTAAATGTTTGAGTGAATAAAAGTTCATACCCATTGCAAATGTATAATGTAAGAGGATTTTTTATTTTAAAGACATTGATAAGTATTAATGAATACTTGTAGAAGAGTTTAGTTGTAGTAATGTTCTTGTGTAATCAAGTTTTGTTCTTTTTTTGCACAATTTACTAGCATTTAAGCATGCTTTGTACATTACTGTAGCCTAATACTTAGAAACATTGTTGCAGTGTTGGGTACTGGGTTTGATTTCCTCTAGGAACACTATTTGCACAGTTTGGGGGGGATTTACTAAAACTGGAGCACTCAGAATTTGGTGCAGCTCTGGCAATGAAACATGGAAGCTACATAGTTACATAGTTAGTCAGTTTGAAAAAAAAATGATTGGATTCTGAGCAGAGTTGCACAGTGCATAACTTCCAGTTTGTATGTTGTGCTGGAGTTTGTCTGTTAAAAACTAAGCAAATTGCAAATGGTTCATTCCCTTGAATATAGTAATGCCACTTTCTGCAGACTGCTGATAATTATGGAAATGGGAATGTCTGTATTCCGAAATTGTATGACTCTCTACAGAATTATTCAGATGAAACAAAAAGCAATGAATTGGTGAGTCTGCTGATTAAGTCATCACTATTTGTATGATCTCTCAGAGTTTTTTTATGAGTGTCTCTGTGTGCTTCAGTTTCCTCCCACAATCCCAAAACATACAAGTAGCCTTAGCAGAGTTTGACTAAATTTGACCTAGTATAAAATTTCTGTATGGAAGACAAGTGTGCGCATTTCTTTCATAATTTGCCAAGCAAATCCAATGGATAGCAACAATAAAACAACTATTCAAGGGTTCCATCAGTGAACCTCTATCCAAAGGCACAAGAGAGTCAAGTATAGGCCCACAAAATCAGTGTTTTTCTTTGTAGTTGAAGTTTGGAGCTCATTATTTTTTTCAGCATTGCAACTGAGTTTAAGTCTCCTTAGTATACATAAGTTAGTATTTTATGTAATCAGGTGCAGCCAGATAAAAGGAAGCGCAGACTTGCTTTTAGACAGGATGACAAATGATTTGAGAGCGAGTAAAGAGTCTCAAATGGCTGAAGATGGAAATAAATAGCATGCACATTCAAGTGACTAGGCAACTGATGTAACTAAGACAACAAATTACCAGCAATAAGGCCATTTAAGCTTGGAGTGACCTGCGTACTACAGCCGTGCTTTTGAGAACAGAAGCTCAGTATGCATTTAAAGGCTTAATTTTTCAATATTAAGTGCTGCATAGCTTTAAAATATGCCATTAATTGGATAAAAAAAAGTTTTATTTGTTCATCAAGAATGATGTGGTGTTGGAATATCCTACCGTCAGTAACATCATGTAAATATTCCTAGTAACTAAAAATGATTAACCTGCATTTGAAGCAATGGCTTCTTCACTCATATAACTTAAAAAATGAGGATGAAAAGGTAGTAGGGTAAGGACACAAGCAAATCTGGTTATGAAGAATTTACTAAAGTTACGAAAATTCTCGTACGACAGAATACAACTTCGGGTGTGATGTCACTTTGTGATGTAATGTTTTGTATTGTATTGTATTCTTTTGTTTCCGAGCCTGCGTTGTTGTGGTCTTCTGATTTTTTTTTGGACGAATCCTTTCCTGATTATATGAAAATCATACATTCTGGTATCATACGAGAACAATTTGTGTGTTTATCCCTTGAACTGTCGTGATCGGCTCTCGATAGCTGTGTACTAATGATCAGATTATCGTACGATTGCTTTGAAAGCAATATTTTTCATCAAATTTTCTGATCTTGCGTAGTAGGCATTAGAAATATGCCAGTGTGAGTTAAACATCAATGTTATATAAGTCCCTGCCACTGACGTAAGAGCTTGAAGGCTTAGTGCCAGTAAAGTCTGCAGTATGCCCAAGGAAACTTCTACAGAATTAAGTAAAGTTCCCGAATTGTTAAATTATTAACAACCTATCTACTGGCACACAGCATGTTAGTCTGCATGTTGTAAATCAGTGAATGGGTTCTTAAATACTTTCAAATTTCAAATATATATATCATAGCACTTAGTTTGCTGACATTCTAATGTTACTCTTGGAATTAAACTTTTGCTGAGCTGCTTAAACTGTTTTTCCATGAACATGTTCTCAGTCTGCTGGAGTAGATTGTGCAAGACAAATGTAGCTATAGTTTGTCTATAGCTATCAAATTAGACTATTTGGCTCCTCAAAAGTAACATTATCCAGAAAGTATTTTCAGAGGAAGGGTATCATTTTATTGGCAGCTGAGCTATGTTCAAGCAGTGACTGTCACATTAGGGTTATTTCAGGCAAACCTTTTTTATATCTATCACTTCCTGCTCTTTTCAGCTTCATATATCTACCACAGTGAAGTACATGTGGATTTGTCTACGCATAACATTTCATTCATGTGGTGTCCAGACCCCCCCTCCTGATACAAGATATATTTTAAAGGAATCTAGGCTGGTGCGTGGCAAGACCTCCACATAGATTCTATATTACAGATGTTATATGTTTTGAAGCATCCCAGTACAATGTTTTATGTCTGTCCTCTGGTTTTGTTCTAATGATCTCTGCAACGTTATAAGGGTCTAGCCTTGAGTTTTGGTTTAAACAAATACGGTATATAGGCTAGGCTTATACCATTACCACCTATGGAATATAACATGATTATGTCAAGCCTGCTGGCATCATCATTGTATGATGTGATTCTTACTGATCAAGGGCCCTTTCATCAGCACATATTAGGACTTTATTCATATTATGGACTTAATTATTAGGACTTATGAATATTAACCTGGGAGAACAGGGTGACAGGGAACAGGTGACAAAGATGTGGTGAACACTGCAGCAAAAACTGTGTGTGACTTATAGGAAATTAATGACATGAAATGAGTAAATAAGGTGGTGTTGAGCAAGCAAACATAGGAACTTAGATAAGGAGAAAGAACAGATACCAAGAATCACTTCCTGGATGCATGAGAAGAGGTGCTATGCAATGTCCATAAATACAGAATTAGAACAGAAATTGAGAAATAAATTCAGTATACAAAACATGAAATGAGCTCATTTTCAGCTTCCATCTTTACAGAACAATAACTGATATTGAGAATCATATGTAGGGTACAGACCAAGAGATGTTCAACTGTGCACTGTCCATACAATACATACCAAAAGAGCATTAGAGCAACATTAGAATTATACCCAGCATTTAGATCAAGTGAAGGGCCACTGTGCAGGATCTATATGCATAGAATTAGGTTAGATACTGAGAATTACACCCAGCATACCTACATACATGTGAAAGGTCCATACGTATATAAGAGAACTGGTACTGAAGATTACAGCAAGCATAAAGACCAAGTGAAGGGTCATTATATAGGGTCCATACATATGAGATAAAAGCAGATCCTGAGAATTATACCCAGCATACAGAACAAGTGAAAACTCACTGTGCAGGGTCCATACATACAAAAAAAGGGGAGATACTGGGAATTATATCCAGCATACAGAACAAGTGAATGGTAACTGTGCAGGGCCATAGATATAGAATAAAAGCAGATAATGAGAACTATTCCCACCATACAGATCAAGTTAAGGATCAATGTGCAGGGTCAATACATACAAATTAGGAACAGATACTGAGACTTACACCCAGCATACAGACCAAGCGAAGGGTCACTGTGCAGGGTCCATAGAAGTAAAATAAAAGCCATAGAAACAAAATAAAAACAAATACTTATAATTAAATCCCAACCTACAGACCAAGTAAAGGGTCACTGTGCAGGATTTACATATATACATAGAATAAGGTTAGATACTGAGATACATGTGAAAGGTCCATGCGTATATAAGGGAACTGGTACTGAAGATTACACCAAGCATAAAGACCAAGTGAAGGGTCATATAGGGTCCATACATATGAAATAAAAGCAGATACTGAGAATTATACCCAGCATACAGAACAAGTGAAAACTCACTGTGCAGGGTCCATAGGTACAAAACAAGAGCAGATCCTGAGAATTATAACCAACATACAGACTGAGTGAAGTGTCAATGTGACGGATCCATAGATACAAAACAAGAGCAGATCCTGAAAAATATACCCAGACCAAGTGAAGGGTCACTGTGCATGGTCCATGCATATAGGATAAAAGCAGATACTGAGAATTATACACAGCATACAGACTAAATGAAGGGTCACTGTGCAGGGTCTAAAGATACAAAAGAAGAGCAGATCCTGACAATTATACCCAACATACAGATCACGTGAAGGCATACAAAACAAGAAAAGTGCCAGCGTGCAGCCTCCATATATACAGAACAGGCACAGATAGTGAGCTTTACACCCAACATACTGACTAAAGGCACTGTGTACGGTCCATACATACTGTATAGAATAAGAAGAGATACTTAGAATTACTCCCAGCAAAACAGGAATTGATACTGTGTCACCAAACTTTAAAATAATAACAGAGTATTGTATCCAGCATATATAACAAAATACATGCAAAGTCCATATGCAAATGTTGCCAGCAGCTTGGGAACAGTAACCAAGACAACAGAGTACACATTGCTGTTCCTAAACATATGAAAACAGTGGGACTGTTTTGCAAAAAAATGAAAGAATGAGCAGAATCATATTATACATCATACAGGGAAACCAGGTGAGAAAATAATAAAGTGGGTTCCTCCTGATTTCAGATTTAGTTGTCAATGCTGTAAGCATGGTGGGCAGCTTCATTCAAATAGTACATTTTAGCACAATCATTTATTATTTAATAGAAGTGTGGGATTTTCAACAAGTGTTTTCTGTACTCTACTGTGAATGCTGATATAAATTATTCAAATTTTTTCTGTACATCACAATTTAAATGTAGAGTTTTACGTTGAAGATTCAATAGTCCACTCAGTTCAAATAAGTTGTGTTAGGATTAACAAAGTGTTTTTGATCCAATGCTTCCCCTTTTCCACAGAAATGAAAAAAATGAGGCCACGGTGGCCTTGTTCACATGGATCTCTGTTCTCGTTTATAAAATTTCACTGACTTCCCTAAAATACTAAGCATTACAGTGAACATTGAGATGTTCGGAGTCTTTCACTCCAAAATCTTCTGACCTTATCATTGGCTTCCCTATGGTCTTCCATGAAAAAAACTGTGAGATTTAATAATCTCAGCAGCTGACATGTCATATTTTGATGTATTACTGGATTTACGGTATATTTTAGTTGTAAAACGGGGGGGGGGGGGGTGGATGGAAATATAGAACTGCATATATGATGTGTTTTGGTGTGCTCTCTACAATCAACAAAGAAGGGACTTTTGTAATATTGAATCATAAATCACACAATGCACAGGTAATGTTTTTGGTTGGCCATTATATACTTTATTTTAATAAAGGCTTTTTAGTCCATAAGGATATTTTTGGTCTAAAAAAAAAACAGCCTTGGGTTGTATTTGAGATCTTGCTGTTCTTTCATTTTTCTATATAATATATAGAATATTTATAAAACTACAGTACATACTCCAAAAATATCACTAAGAGAGTTTGATACCTTGGCATAATATTCTTCATTTCTGTTTGACTTTTGATCTTCCTGCAGGGCTGTGTTTATCTTTTTAATGTAATTCTAGGTTGACTGTTTTCATATTTTTAAGCAGTTTAGCAATGTAGAAAGTATACCTAAAGAGGAACTGCAGTCTGCTCACATAATTTGTAATAAAAACATCTTTGCCATCCTGAAGCTTCCCTCCAACCACTTTGCATAATATTTTATATATACTGTGATTCTGTACTTGCCAAATATGCTGCAGAAATCTCCCTCCACTGAGTCTGGCTGCAATCATTTTAACTGTGGGCAGCTGAAGCTGCTGCCTGTTTACTTCCTGGATTTACACAGACACACAAAAGGCACACCTCCAGTTCTGCAGCTCTCATTGGCAATCTTATGACTTATGACATCCCCCCTCCCTTCCTGGCAAACTCTCACGAGAGTGAGAGAGAGAGAGAGAGAGAGAGAGAGAGAGAGAGAGAGAGAGAGAGAGAGAGAGAGAGCTGTACATGATGTCATAAGCCTAGGCTTTTTAACCAGACAAGAAACAGGAAGTGGGCTGTATAAGGTATTTACTGGCAGAAAAAAAATGTTTTACTATCCAAAGTTAAAACAACAAGGGCAGAAGATTTAATGGTTTTAAAGATGAAAAATTTTACTTATATCTGTAGTATTTTTTACTTTATTTAGAGGAAGGCCAACATTGTGCTCATCTACAAACAGTAGATTACTCTTATAAGTGTGCAAATGACGTTGTTACACTTTTCAAATTCCTGACAGTGCAATATGTTATGGTTGGAACATTGGAAACATTTAATTTGTTTGCGAACAAGCCTTAAAGCTGTACTGTACCCTTGCAGTTGGTCACCCTTGCACTGCAAGGGTTCACTGCTCAGTTTGCCTAGGAGATGATGAATAATGTGATATCTACCTTATTCCTCACACCTGTAGGCTTTTTTTATGCTGTAATACTGGTCCCCCAAAGCTGCTTCTCTTCAATGCCTGATCAGTCGCAGCTCTCTCTGACATCATTCCATACAATGCAGGACCAGTAGTCCTGCATTTTACATGAAGTCATTGGCCACAAAGCAGGACATCACACAGCACAAGAGAGAGCATGCTGCCATGAGAATGATGAATCATGTAAGTAATTCATCTTATTAATCATCGTATAGGCAAAATGAGCATTTAATCCTTGTAGTGCGTAAAGATCCCCATGGCAAGCGCAACGTTTTTTACTTCCTGGAGTTCAGCTGCAAAGCCCAACTTCAACTAAATCTTTTTTTTAAGTGTGTGCAGAGGATAGAACTTTTTTCAGGTTTTGATTCTTTTTTGTTCTTCTATTTTGTGAAAGTTTATCACAACTTTGAACACTGCAGCTTCTAGGGTAGGGGCTGTCCGAAAACACCTGGGCTCCTGGCCACAGATATCCACAGTATATTCGACCGAGTAAAGGAGTTCTAAGTCTGGATACAGGCAGTTTATTACTTTAAAGCAAAATGCCCAATCTAATGTTGGTCATAAACAACTCATATTTTAGTTGATTCCTGCTAAGTCAGCCATGGGTGGCCCTGCAAGAACCATCTGGCTAAAAAAAATTCAAAAGTTATCTGAACTGAGTAGAAAAATTATGGCCAGACAATGACTGCATCCTATCAGATGCAGTCACTGTTCGGGTATTCAGGCAGTCGCGGGTGCTGCAAAAGTCTGAATACGATAGCTGGCAGTGGAGATTTCTTCATTCACACTGTTTAGCATGGATGAGGAACAAGAGAACATCTGACTGTGTAGGGCTAGCTTAAGTATCAGTTATAATGATTGGACCCCATTTGAAATACTCTAAGGGCCAGTTCACACCAGATGCTGTTCAGTGCTCTTTTTTTCTGCACTAAAAATGCATGCACAGGGTTTTCCATGTATTCCAATGGCTCTAGATCACACCAGTGCAGTCAGTTCCAGTCAACGGAAATGCATGGAACTGCACCTGGTGTGAAGTGGCCCTCAGGCAGGGGTGACATACTCAATTCCATTGCGAGCTGTATCAGCATTATCGTTGCCCTTAAAGGGCCAGTTGTATCTGTAAGACTGTATAAAATCTACTCTCTGCCCCCACCATCAGAAGTCAAGAGTCACTTACCCCCCCTTACATCACAGTGCACCCCTTATCATGTGCTACCTGGGGGAAGAAGCTGGGGATGGAGCTGGAAAGCAGAAAGGTCTGGAGGAGGACCAGTGAAGGGCTGGAGTCAGTTGTCAGAGTCTGCTAAATGCTGAGACCAAGGACAGTGGAGACGAGGGGGCGCTGCAGGTGCACAGAGAGGCACAGGATCTGTAGGAGGAGTTCTGACCTCTCTGCTGCCGACTGCTGAGACAAGGTGGAGCAACTAGGGGGGGTGTTGCAACTGCAGGAGAGGTGCGAGGGCCACATGAGATGGCCTAGAGGGCCGGAATCAGCCCACGGGCCTTGTGTGTGACACATGTGCTCTAAGGTGATACAAGCATCTCAGGCAGTTGGAGGTGCTCATTATTGCAAGAAGACATTCCTCAACTGGTTACAAAACTCCCATGTAAGAAAGGCTGATCATTTACTCTTCTATGCAAATGAGGGGCAGGTCCAAAGTATCTTTCATGCTTTGCTGTCAGTGCAAGGTTTGGCTTTGAGCCCTGTTGCGATTTGCTCAAGGATGGGCAGATATTTCCCTGACGAACTTTTTTTTTGGAAATTTCCGCCCTGCCCATGGCTAGCTTACAGGTGAGTAAGACAGGAAATATATTGACAACCAGATCATTAAAGCAACCACAAGAGATGCTTTGAATCTTGCATGACAAATATACAGTAGATGCTGTCTTTTATTTGGGTTTAGAGTAAAGCCTATAAATCTCCCAGATACTTTATGTTTTTTTTCTGCCAGAGTGAAAATATAGCTGTATCATGAAGGCTAGAATTTGTAGGCAAGTACTATCCTAACAAGCTTGGTCACCTGGGTAGTTTATATGGCGATTCAGAAGCTGTCATCAATCAGACAGATGAGCCGAAACAGTTGATATGCAGGTATGCACTGCTTCATGGAGAAAAACTAAACCCGTCATTAATTTTCCACTGAATTCAAATAAATCAGACAGTCAGTTTGCAAGGAACAAGGAGTACGAATATTTCAAAGCTGTACTTTGGACTCCTGTCCTTGCTCCCAGGAGGGTTAAGTGTAGGAGGCAGTGCATTGTGGGTAACACCCTGCTGAAAGAAGGGATAGACAAGGAACAAGGTAACACCCTGCAGGGTTTCTGTCTGGCAAAGAAAGGCCTGTTTATTCTATGTTTTAATGCCTAGGCTTGACCTCTGACCTTTTTGTCTTTGTGTAGCCAGGTGCAAGTTTCACTATGCACTGTTAACTGCCTAGTTTCCAGAAACTTCTTTAAATGGCTTGTCTGCATTTTTCTGTAGCTGTCAACATTCTTACCTTCCAAGTTATTCTCTAAAATCAGATTTGTCTCCTTATTTTTGTAAACATGTATTTTTATGCTACAAAATATTAGATAAATATAGACATATTGCATGAAATTCAAATTCCTGATTTAACTAGACCAATATCTGACAATCCATACAAATAAATCGTATTCCATTGTTAATTGTATTAGCAGAGTTACCAAATGCAAATGAATGACTACATAGTCCCTGTACGGAATTAAACCGAAAAATCAACTACCAGTTGTCATTTGTCAAAATAAGTCAATTTGTTATTTTTTTGTACACTTTTTTCAACAATATTCGGCCTCTACAGTCCATAGACTGCAAGAAAATTCACACCTTCTTTTGTGTGATGTCAATAAATATTATGGGATGGTGGAGTTTTTTTTAATTATTTTTTGTTTATTTTTTAATCACCTTTAAAATGACACTCTGCTTTATAAGTAACCACATCTTTTTTTTTTTTTTATCTGGCCATGAGGACTTTTGTCAAAGAAAATAAATTTTTTAGACTTTTTGAGAATTCTTGTGGTAGTACAATCAAATATCTTTCACCGATTGATGTTTTAACTAGAAATGTATTACAATTAAAAAAATATGCGTCTATCTGTTAATTTTTTTAATGTAGTTTTGCAGGGAACAATGATTCTGCTGTTTAAACCTGAAACCATGAATA
Organism: Lithobates clamitans; assembly: GCA_037952925.1. Taxonomy (NCBI): domain Eukaryota; kingdom Metazoa; phylum Chordata; class Amphibia; order Anura; family Ranidae; genus Lithobates; species Lithobates clamitans. Next base: position 7,449,585 of record JBBGZY010000430.1, on the reverse strand, counting down.
ATGTTTTCACATGATCTAGACTTTGCGTATAGGCTCCACACCCACTCAGGCCACGCATGTAAGTGCCCAAACTAAATAATGTTAATGGTCAGCACAATCCAAAACTGATATTTTGCCTCTGCATAGAGCTGACAAGCTAAATCAAATATTGGTTTATTTTAACCCTTGGAAACGTCAGTACTGAAATATCACTAGGGGCCCATTTAGATGTGTGTGCATGCTGTATGTAAGTGCATACGTGTTTTTTGTAGCGTTGGGTAATGCATGATCATGCATTAACGTGTGTGTACGCACATTTTGGACGCATTTTTGAACCTAGGAATTCTAGCACTTCAACAGCTATTTTTGCATAATTGCCACATTTTTAAAGGGACAAAACATGGGGGGACGTGCATATATTGGAGAGATCTACTATGCGTGTTTATTTATTTTTTTAAACATTTTTTACACACCCTTTGGGTCGGCCTTGTTTACACTTGCGTTTACTCTGCATTCGGATCACTCTTAAGAGAGCATTTGACATTCTTTGAGGAGACATTGGGTTCTTTTACTAAAGGTAAAACTGCACTAATTGCACTCTGCAAGTGCAGTTGCTCCAGAGCTTAGTAAATGAGGTAAAGCTTCACTTTGCAAAAAATACCCAATCACATGCAAGGAAAATAAAAAAAAACAGCATTTTTACTTGCACGTGATTAGATGATGGAAGTCAGCAGAGCTTCTGCTCATTTACTAAGCAACTGCGCTTTGCAAAGTACACTGTCTATTTGCCTTTAGTAAAGCAACCCCATTGCATCACCCCCTCACTGCCTGTTTAAACCCCTTAATGCTGGAATACTGCGCTACAATTGCATGCATTGTGGGGAGTTGCAGCGCCGCCCCTATACTTGAATGGGTCAAATTTGGCAGGTCGTAGTACATGCCCAGCACTACACGGGATATAATTCATGCTGTGGCCACTATGCTTTGCTTCATGTGTACATGTGTACACCTCGGCTACTGCCTCTGCAGCTAAAGGGAGGAGCGGCAAAAATATGGCTCAGCCGCAGGGTTTTACTGCCACACAACCGCAAGTGTATATGAGCCCTTAAAGTATAACTAAAGGCAGGACTTTTTCTTTTTTTCTTTTTTTTTTTGTTTTGGACTAGAATATCTGTAAGGTTTTCATTGAAATCTCTGCCCCCATTAGGGAGATTCACCCTCTCTATTTGTACTGTTTACCATTATCACCGAAAGTGAAAGAAAATCACAATTTTTTGTTGACCCCAGAACAGCAATAGAGGGAAAATCTTCCAATGGGGACACTAGTTCTGGTGAACCTGGGGGGTGCCAATGGTTTCTCTTAATTTGCAGAGATTTCATCTGATTTCCTGTTTTGGATATGGGAAAGGAAGTGAAGGTAAATCTCCCCAGTGGGATATAGATGGCAAAAAAAACTCACAGAGGTCCTAAGCTTCCCTTACTCTATCCAAAATGAAAAAAAAGTTTTGCTTATTAGTTCTACTTTAAAGTGTATGTCAGGATCATTTTTTTGTTTTGTTTTTGTTCATTTTGGATAGAGTGGAGTAGATGAAGAGATTCACCTTCCCATCCTGTCCTGCTGACAACATTTTGCTGGCAGATAGCTGGCAGCGGTAAAAATATGGCTCAACCGCAGGGTTTTACTGCCACACAACCGCAAGTGTATATGAGCCCTTAAAGTATAACTAAAGGCAGAACTTTTTCTTTTTTCTTTTTTTTCTAGTTTTGGACTAGAACACCTGTAAGGTTTTCATTGAAATCTCTGCCCCCGTAGGGAGATTCCCTCTCTATTTGTACTGTTTACCATTATCACTGAAAGTGAAAGAAAATCACAATTTTTTGTTGACCCCAGAACAGTAATAGAGGGAAAATCTTCTAATTGGGACACTAGTTCTGGTGAACCTGGGGGGCGCCAATGTATTCCCCCAATTTGCAGAGATTTCGTCTCATTTCCTGTTTTGGCTATGGGACAGGAAGTGAAGGTAAATCTCCCCAGTGGGATATAGATGGCAGAAAAAACTCACAGAGGTTCTAAGCTTCCCTTACTCTATCCAAAATGAATAAAAAGATTTGCTTATTAGTTCTACTTTAAAGTGTATGTCAGGATCATTTTTGTTTTGTTTTTGTTCAATTTGGATAGAGTGAAGTAGATGAAGAGATTCACCTTCACATCTTGTCCTGCTGACAACATTTTGCCTGACAGATCTCTGACAGAGGAGATCTCTCCAACAGCAACACAGACATACCTAAAAATTGTATTTTAAGTAGAATAGCTGAAATCTGGAAGCAATGTCAGCGTTTTATACCTATCTGTTTTCCCTTAAGCCGGTCATGCATGGATTGAAATTTGGCTGGCTTAGCAGGGACCGGCCAAGTTTCAATCCATGTATGGGCAGGGTGGTTGTACAGAATTGATCCACTGATTGACTTCTGTACAACCGCCCGGTTGGAAAATTGATACACTGATCAGTGTATTCTAAGGCCCCCCTCTTGTGCTTCCTCTATGTGTGTCATTTAGCCATACTGCAAGCTATCATAAATATATGTGATGTGTTAGAAATCCATCCATCCATCCATCCGGGTTCTGAACATTTTTCCTCATAAAGTGCTGTTAGAAATCTTATGCAGTGAGGTCTAAGCTTCTGATAAGGGGCCTTGTATGGAGGTGTTGGAGCACTGGAGTTTGTTTTGGCGATGTTGGAGCACAGAACCACTGGAGGTATTGTGACACTGAAGACAACACTTGGTTTTCACATGATAGAGACTTTTTAGGTCACTTTTGTGTTATTTAATATTTTATACGATTGCACACATTGTATATGTGTGTGTGGTTATATCTACTATATCGTAGAATAATTTGTCATTGGTTTTGTTTGTTATAGAAACAGTGCAACACACGTAAGAGCCACAATTGAGAGTAAGCATGTTACTGCACTGCATAGCTGTTTTCCATCCCAACAGAATTATTATTATACAGGATTTATATAGCACCAACAGTTTGCGCAGTGCTTCACAACATAAGGGCAGACAGTACAGTTACAATATAATTCAATAAAGGAGGAATCAGAGGGCCCTGCTCGTTAGAGCTTACAATCTAGGAATCTAGGAGGAAGGGTCAAGTGATACAAAAGGTAGGGTTGATGGAATTGATAATCTTTATTAGGAAAGACAAGTACATGTGTACATATAATGCATGGATAGATAGATAGATAGATAGATAGATAGATAGATAGATAGATAGATAGATAGATAGATAGATAGATAGATAGATAGATAGATAGATAGATAGATAGATAGATAGATAGATAGATAGACAGACAGATAGACAGACAGACAGACAGACAGACAGACAGACAGACAGACAGACAGACAGATAGACAGATAGATAGACAGATAGATAGACAGATAGACAGATAGATAGACAGATAGATAGATAGATAGATAGATAGATAGATAGATAGATAGATAGATAGATAGATAGATAGATAGATAGATAGATAGATAGATAAATAAATATATATACAGTACTGTATGTGTGTGTAGTTTTTCCGCCTCATATATGTATATATATATATATATATATATATATATATATATATATATATATATATATATATATATATATATGTATGTGTGTGTATTTTTGCAGCCTTAGACATACACATGGATTCACTTGGATTAGATAAATAAATATGTATTCAATGTCTTTTGTAGAGTAAATGGAAGTCTGTCAGTAGCCACACAAATTGTAAGAGTACTTTCTTGTGGAAATGCTTACACTGCAAATTATTGTTGGCAATTAGAGGTTTGCATGCACAGTGTGCTGCAGAAAGATAAGCATCTGTTTGACGCCAGACAGTTGTAGCAGTAATGAGCCCACTGCTAAAAAAAAGTTCTCTGTCCATTTTGAAGTAACAGCAGACATTTTCATCTACACAATGTTATGACTTTTAAAACATATTATCTTACAAAAATGTATACATTGATAGTGAGCTTTTTCATTTTATGACATTCATAAAACATCTAAACATAAATTAGCATCAGTTGCTTCTATTTTAAGAAGCATTTAAAAAACCTAGAAAGTGAATATATAGATTTCATGGTTTGGTAAATGCAGCCAATTATTTTTATTGTTTGTTCATTTGCTTTTTTTTGGTTTTGTTTCCTGCTGCATCCCTAGAGTTTTTCTCTTGGACTTTTTCAGTAAAAGTGAATGCATTTATTAAAACTACATTTTATGCATTTAATATTGGTTCACCATTATATGTGAGACACATTTTTTTATTTCATTTAAATTGTATGTAAACACTAACAGTTAACTTTTCTTATTTGCTAATTTTTGGTCTGTTTAACCGCTTCAGCCCCGGAAGATTTTACCCCCTTCCTGACCAGAGCACTTTTTGCGATTCAGCACTGCGTTGCTTTAACTGGCAATTGCGCGGCCGTACGACGTTGCACCCTAACAAAATTTTATCGGGACTGTGACATTATGGTGGACACATCAGAAACTTTTGACACATTTTTGGGACCATTGGCATTTATACAGCGATCAGTGCTATAAAAATGCACCGATTACTGTAAAAATGTCACTGGCAGGGAAGGGGTTAACACTGGGGGCGATCAAGGGGTTAATTGTGTTCCCTAGTGTGTGTTCTAACCGAAGGGGGAGGGGACTGTGTAGGGCAGATGACAGATCGCTGTTCAATCTGTCATCTCCTACCCTCAGAGAACCGGTAACTGTGTGTTTACACACACAGATCCCAGTTCTCGCTTTGTCAGCAGCGACCATGGGAGCCCAGCGGTGATCGTGACTGCCGGAAACTCGCATCGGCTCCGGGGGAGAGCAGCAAGCACGTGCACGCCCTTAGTGGCCACAGGGTGAATCGACGTAACATAACGTCGCTTCGCCCAGCCGTGCCATTCTGCCGCAGTAAAACTGCGGCGGCTGGTCGGCAAGTGGTTAATATATAATTGAAATTGTTTGGTTATGTGTGTGATAAATGCAAAAAATATCTGTTATGCCTGATATCATATATCATATTATATATCGTATTCCTGTGTCTTCAGTCTGTGCTCACTCTTAGCAGTTATCACTGTTCACAGTTCCCTCTGTGAACTACAGACCACCTCCTCTGTCTTATTGAGGTGTTATAGTCCTGAAATAATTCCTGTTCTAGTAGTATAACATTGCTCCTCCCTAGATACAGTACAGTCATCCAAGTATTTTCTCCTTATTGCAGGATGCATATTAGTGGCGGAATCTCCATAATAACCACTTAAGGACTGAGCCTCTTTTTGAGATTTGTTGTTTACAAGTTAAAATGTCGGTCGTTGCAATACTTTCTGTCACACTGTATTTGCGCAGCGGTCTTACAAGCGCACTTTTTTTGGAAAAAATACACATTTTTGAATTAAAAAATAAGACAACAGTAAAGTTAGCCCAATTTTTTTTTACATTGTGAAAGATAATGGTATGCCAAGTAAATTGATACCCAACATCTCACGCTTCAAAATTGCGCCTGCTCGTGGCATGGCGACAAACTTTTACACTTAAAAATCTCTATAGGCGATGTTTAAAAAATTCTATAGGTTGCATGTTCTGAGTTACAGATAATTTTTATGGCTAGAATTATTGCTCTCGCTCTACCGATCGTGGCGATACCTCACATGTGCGTTTTCATATGCGGGGGCTACTAACATATGCGTTCGCTTCTGCACGCAAGCTCGGCAGGACAGGGCATGTTCTAAAAAAATTTTTTTTTATTTATTTTACCTTTTATTTTTTATTTTTATACATGTAAACTTCCCTTGTAATAGAAAAAAAGCATGACAGGACCTCTTAAATATGAGATCTGGGGTCAAAAAAACCTCAGATCTCATATTTACACTAAAATGCAAAGAAAAAAAAGAAAAAAAATTTTCATTAACCACTTCAATACAGGGCATTTTCACCCCCTTCCTGCCCAGACCAATTTTCAGCTTTCAGCGCTGTTACACTTTGAATAACAATTGCGCGGTCATACGACACTGTACCCATATGAAATTTTGATTATTTTTTCCCCACAAATAGAGCTTTCTTTTGGTCATATTTGATTACTTCTGCGGTTTTTATTTTTTGCGCTATGAACAAAAAAAGAGCGACAATTTTGAAAAAAACAATATTTTTTACTTTTTGCTATAATCGCGATCCGCGATTTTTATCATGACTGCGATATTGCGGCGGACACTTTTGACACTATTTTGGGACCATTCACATTTATACAGTGATCAGTGCTATAAAAAATGCACTGGTTACTGTGTAAATGTGACTGGCAGGGAAGGGGTTAACACTAGGGGGTGATCGAGGGGTTAATTATGTTTCCTAGGGAGTGATTCTAACTGTAGGGGGCGGGGACTTACAAGGGGAGGAGACAGATCGTTGTTCTTCTGTACTGGGAACACACCATCGGTCTCCTCTCCTCTGACAAGACGTGGATCTGTGTGTTTACACACACAGATACACGGTCCTGCTGTGTTCATGGGCAATCACATGTGCCGGCGGACATTGCGGCCGCCGGGCACGCACATCAGATGCCTAGTGACGTGGCGGGTGCGCGCGTGCACCCCTAGAGGCTCGGGAAGAAAAGATGTCATATGACGGCAGCCTGGAGGGACAAAGGGTTCCTGCCGCCCTCATGGTTAAAAAAAAAAATGCCCCTTTAAGAGCTATGGGCGGAAGTGACGTTTTGACATCGCTTCCGCCCTGCAATGGTATGGAGACAGGTGGGGGCCATCTTCCCCTCACTCGTCTTCATACCCAGCAAGGAAGAGCATCCGATCGCCTCCACCACTGCCAACGGCTCTGGTAAACGGCGGAGGCCACCGGAGCATGGCGAGAGGGGGGCCCTCTCCCGCCGCCAATAAAAGTGATCTTGCGGTGAATCCGCCGCAGAGACCACTATTATCGGAAACCGTACCGCAGGCCGAAGAAGAGGGGGGTCTATACTTAATACAGAGGGGGGTTGTACTGAGGGGGTCTATACTTTTTGAAGAGAGGGGTCTGTACTGAGGCGGTCTATACTTAGTAGAGAGGAGGTCTTTACTGAAGGAGGGGGTCTGTACTAGAGGAGGGGGGTCTATATTTAATAGAGAGGTGGGTTTGTACTGAGGGGGTCTAGACTTTTTGAAAAGAGAGGTCTGTACTAAGGGGGGTCTATACTTAGTAGAGAGGGGGGTCTTTACTGAAGGAGGGGGGGTCTGTACTAAGGGAGGGGGTTCTATCATTAGTCAAGGGGGTGTCTATACTTAGGGAAGGGGCTATACTTAGTGGAGGAGGGTCTGTAATTAAGGAGGGGGGTCTGTACTAAGGGGGAGGTGCACTGAGGGAGGGGGTCTATACTTAGCTGAGAGGGGGTCTGTACTGAGGGAGGGGGTGTGTACTGATGGAGGTGGATCTGTACTGAGAGGGTGAGCTGGTCTGTCCTAAGATAGATGGTCTCTCCAGGAACACTTCTGTTGATTTTGGGGCATTGTAATGTTTCCTCACTAGGGACGAAATCTGCCTAAAGCTTGAAGTGTCTGCAAAGTTTCTGGCATGGGTTGGTCAACTTGGTTACCTTGTCTTTGCTTTTTTTTTTTTTTTTTGCACACAGGTCTGTTGGGCACACTGTTCTGTTCCTGTTTCTTGTCCTCTGTCATAGGTTTAATGCCTGGGCAGCCTTTTTTGTTTTTCCTGTTCCCATGCCCAACAGGTTTTTCCTGTTCCCAACGGTTCTTCATACCAATTGGAAAATCAGGGGGAAAGAAGCTACCTCTAGAACCTTAGCCATATGGATTGTGAAGCTTATCCATAGGGCATACAGAGCTGTAGGTGTAGATTCATCAGCAGTGGTCACGGCACATTTGTATATAGCTTATATAGTATATAGCTTATATAGTATATAGTATATAGCTTAATACTCAGACTACCAGGGACCTTATCCATCTTTCTTTTATGATATTCACTGGTCCCAAGGAAGTGGCTAGAGGTGGAGCTCTAGCATAGGTATGCTGCCATGGATTGGTGGCAGGAAAGGAAATTTCTGTAATATTTACTATTACAGATTTACTGTAATAATTAATAAAATTTTCTCTTTTCTGTCTGTGTTGCTTTTGGAGCATTTGCCTCACTTCCTGAGCTCCACATAAAACATTTTTGAGTTAGTATTGTAACATTTTCTTGAAAGTAACATTTAATTAAATTCTGCTTACAAAAAATTCAGCAGCTACAAATACTGCAGCTGCTGACTTTTAATATTCGGACACTTACTTGTCCCAGCTTCACAGCAGGGCACCCACTGTGCATGCGCGAGCCGTGTCGTGCGCCATGACTGGCCGGGTAATCATCTGGGACCTGTGACGTGTCCCAGATGATTGCCAAGAGGGAGGGGGGAGAGGTGATCTCTCTTCCGGTGCCACGGTGCGCTGGGAGGAAGTGGGAGCTGGGACCCTCTGGGACCCATTTTTGGGTGGAACTCTGCTTTAAGTCAAGCGGGGCCTGATCCTTTAGATATCCATGCCTGTCATGCTCATAGTGTTTCCCTATCTGTGGGAGTTCTTATGATGCTCATTACATTTACGTATTTACACATCTTCAACATACCAGGGAACTTTTTATAATTGGCTTGGCAATGCAAGAATTTTGAGCAGGCTGTGGGGGCTTTATCTCAATTGTTGCATCTTCAGAATCATTACCCCTAATGCACTCCACTTCCTACTTAGGGATTCAAATTCAGAAAAAGTTTCCAGGTTTGGTCATCACTACTATTTACATTAGAATGTTAAGTTGCTAAACCCACAACAGTAAAATCTGTCTGTATGTGCAGAATAACATGCTTGCTATACTCACTGTGGAACTTAAGGGGTTAATCCTCTGTATTGTGTAAAAAGGCTCTTTGATCCTATATGGACAGATCTTCCCTCTCCTGCAGGGTCTCTCTTGGCAAGGCCAGATAAGACACAGTGAGGGTAGTACTGCTACACATGCTCAGTTTGGTCTCTATTGCTGGATCTTCCTTGTTGATCAGAGCTAACCAGGTCACATGATATTAACACCACACATGTGAGCATGTATACATATCCTAAAAGACAGCCTGGACCCTCCCTCCATGCCCATTAACTAAAAAAGAACACAGTGGGTGGGATGTCACATCTTGATTAATGGATGATCCACCTCCCATAACAGCATGAGGACACAGGCTATAGTGGAAATCTCCTCTTACCTGAATACACAGCAGTTGGGCGGACCCAGTTTATTATGTGACTGTGGTATACAGATCAGCCAAAAGGTATATAGTGGCAGTATTTTAATGTAAAAAGAAGATTTATAAGCTATGGGCACTGGGGGGGGGGGGGAGATGAACTATTTTAATATTACTGGGTTTAGAAACACTTTAATAATTGGATTGTTTATGATGTGTTACATTTTCTTCAGATTAAGGCTTCATCAAAATCCTTAGCTAGTTCATTCTTAGGGCAGGACCTTGTCCTTAGAGCAGGACATTGTGATTAGGTTGGTAGGTGAGGGTGTAACCACAGGAACAAGAGACCAAATGTTTGCTATGGGCCACTGGTTACAGAACTACTATATTTCAGGAAGGAACTCTACCTATCCTGTTCTGAGATAGAAAACCATATAATTCCTTAGTTATTTCAGCTGTCAAATAGTATGTAGAGCTGTCAGTAATCAGTCAGCCTCCATATATGTCTAACAATATCATCTATTTTGGGTAATTTATAAAAAAAAGCTGAACACATCAATTTGTTGTTTTTGAATGTTTAGAAAATTTTCAGTTTGGGGAGTTTGGATCTGCTGTAATCCATTGTTTTTAAGACTCTGGAGAGAAAACTTCCCTTTGCTTGCAGTATTTTTGTTTCACTTTTTTTACTGTTTTGAATCAAATTTTGCCTTTACCATTGGTATACATTTAATGATTTAACCGTTATACACTTTTGAAACATTTTTTCTGCCAGTTTTCTTTTCTGTGCTAAGAGTGTTTAAATCAGATCAAAACTGTCCAGCTAAGACTGTGTTATACTATCATCCATGTAATGAAAAATGGAAATTTGGAAAAATGCTTGAACAATTTCCTTATATCTCACATTTGACAATTGTAATCTTTTACAACAGTGTTTGTGACAACTGAACATTTTTGGATAAATTCTTAGTTCTGTCCCATTGAAAATAGTTACTACAGTGGAAATAGTTACTTAAAATAGTGAATAAAAATCTCCACAATGGAGATATAGACAATAAACTCTTGAGATAGGCCCTAACCATCCAGAAAAAGAGGTTTTATCTGGAGCTCTGCTTTAAAGTGTATGTAATTCCTAACAATGAACATTTCTTACTGTTACAGCATTCTCCGTGTGTCCCTCCAATCTCCACTTAGCCTCCCCGGTCCCGGGTGAACAAAATGCTGGCCTTAACAGCCTGTCCCTGTTTAAATGTATCACAAATCCATACAAGAGAGGCCTCTCTTGTATGAATAAGCCTCTCTTATTTGCTCCCATTTGGTCTGTTAAATATACCACAGGAAGCACTTTGTTGCATCTGCTTTATAATTGCAAAAAATGCCTCTTTATCTTGCCAGAAATTCAGATCTGCTCTGTGTTACATCAAAGAGCCCTCCTAGTTCTTACCATGGACTAGAGAATGATTAGCTTGTATTTTGTAGAGATCTGAGAGTGGAAGTGTCTGACTAGTTTGGCAAAGGGTACTAGATTGAGTTGACACCTCTCACTCCATAAAAATGTGGTGTGTTGTCAGCCCACAACAGAACTGAAAGTGATTGTACAGGAAAATGTATGTTTAATTAAAATAAAAAAGATGATATACTTACCTGCTCTGTGCAGTGGTATTGCACAAAGCGGTCCCTTACCTTCTCTTCTGGAGTCCCCCACTGGTGCTGTCTACTCCTCCTTTCCTGCAGGTGCCTCCATAGCAAGTTGAATGCTGAGGGGGCACCCATCCGGGTGTACTCCCAGGTCAGACTGTGTGCGTTGTGAGACACACACAACGCCAGCAAGCCCTGCCCCCTCTGTTTACAAGTTTTATTTAGAAGGGAAGTATATTTGGCACAAATTAACAAACTCAATGTTTAGCTGATTTTTAAATCTATTTATAAAAAAAAATAAAAAAATCTAAAGCTCAGACAAAAATATTTTTTTTGTATGTATAATGTGACTAAATTGCTGTGCTCAATGATGATGCTTGCAAAGACCTCCCTTACCCATTCTGCTTTCTATTCTGTATAAGTCACATTCTGCTGTGTTCAGAGTCATTATTTCTGGCCCTGGAGACCTGGCAATTTTCTCTGCATTCTTATGCACAGGTGGCACTGCACATGTTGAGCCAGACACAAGGCTTGATCTATATAACTTTTACTGTTCTCAGCAACTTGTAGCAATTTCAGCCTGAGCAAAGGGAAAAGTACAATAATGTCTGACAATGCTCTTTACCCCAGTCTTGCATAGAGCACCCAGTTATAGTGTCCCACTTGAAAGACCGGTACATTGCTGAGCCCTGAAGTGCCTTTTGAGAACACAAACCAACTCTCCAAAGTACATGAACTCCGATGATTTCCCCAAGATGGCTCTTTAAATTGCCATCTATACATCAAATAGAACAGTGGCTGTCAACTTTTAAACTAAAGGGGGCTTCTAATGCAGCTCTTGACATCACCAAAGGGCCGGCACATAAAGTTCAATATATGTAATGCTTGAAAGGATTGTCAGAAAGTGCAGACCTAATAGAGGAAATGAGTGTCAGAGAGTGTGGACGTGCTACATTTTTTGGCTGTGAATATGTTGTAGGAGACAATATGAAACTGGGAACATGTTACACGAGGCTAGTAGTGATCAATGCTATTACCCTAATTAATGTTGCCACTACAAACTCCTGAGGTCCGAGGACCGCACATCATTAACCAAAGGGCCGCATGCGGCCCTCTGGCCGCAGGTTGGGCACCAGGTAAATAGAAAGTATATCCCGATAACATGATCATTATCAGCAGTTTCACAAAAATGACTCATAGGGGTGGATTTATTAAAGTAAAGACTGTTCACTTTGCAAAGTAAGTGTTCACTGAGTTTTCTTAATAAGATGAGGTAGCGTACACTTCAATCAGCTAATTATGTGCTACAAAATTCATTTTTTTTTTTTTTTATAATTACACTCACAAATGATTGGCTATTAAAAGCGAACACAGGTTCATCTTATCTACTAACATTTACTTTGCCATCTAAACATACTGCTGTAGTAAACCAACACGTAATGGGTGATCTTAATTCCCCCCATTACTGATACGAAATTTGGACGGTTTTTGCAAAATAAACAACATGTTAGATCAGTCACTTTCAACTGTCATGCAAAAATTGCTTTTCACACCTACCACACTAATAATACGAAAAACAAACCATCTCGCTTTCAATGTGTATCTTCGTTAGGAATTGGCATCGTGTATGGCCTGCCTTATGCCCCGCACACACAATCCAAAAATTGGACGACAGATAGTCCGACTTTTTTCACTTGCTAGTCGCAAGTAGAAATGGAATAGTGTATTTGTATTTTATTTTCGGGTGACACCTCTGTGTTTTAACAATCAGATTATCGTACAATCGCTTCGAAAACTGTATTTTTCGTGCGCTTTTCGGATCGTATGAACGGGGCATTAGGCTGCACACTCACCCACCCACTAAAGCCTCGTACACATGATTGGACTTTTCAACGGGAAACGTGTGATGACAGGCTGTTGGCTGTAAATTCGACCATGTGTATGCTCCATCAGACAATTGTTGTCGGATTTTCCACGCACAATTGTTGGATAGCATGTTTTAAAAATTTTCGCGGACAAATGTTTGTTGTCGGATTTTCAGAGCGTGTGTTCACAAGTCCGTCGGACAGAAGTCCAAAGTACAAACACGCATGCTCGGAAGCAAGGACGAGCCAGAAGTGGTCGGTCTTGTAAACTAGCGTTCATAATGGAGAATTAACATTCCTGACGTGGCAAATTATGAGATCTTGAAATACAGCGCACATTCTCTTCTTCTTTAATGGGATAATAATGAAGCTGCTTTGCTGTTGATACTGATGAATTATTGCAAACAAATTTTCAAAGGCTTTCTTTTTCTAGTGATATCAAGATTAATATTATTATGTTTTTTTTTTTTAAATTTGGGCAAGTCACCATTATCCCGTAGTTTTTAAGATCAAAGATACAAATATGTTGGTGTCAATGGTCAATTTTACATTGTATTTATAAAAATTTAACTGCCTACTCCCAAACTGTCATTTGAAGTAAAACACATAGCCAAGTATTATTCTCCACAAATTTTTTATTGTGCATTAAAAAAAGAAAACAAATAAAATTAGACATGCTATCTGCCAATAGAACGTAACCAAAAAGTGCATTCTATGCATCCAAAAATATAGAATATATATACCAAATCAAATCATTATTAATAAACCAAAAAATAAAATAAAAGCCTCATGCATGTGTCCTGCTTCCTAATATAGGGGGTCAACAATGCCGAGAGTTGGTGAAAGCAGGGGTCCGTCATCCGGAGATATCCTGAAAAACATCTGGATTATTTTCCTGGAGCTCCCGCAGGAAAGGCATATGACATAATTGGTCATTATTAATAAAGCAACAAATTTTTGCTCCAAGAACTCCTCCTCCTCCTATTCCTGGACTGGACTTGGGTCAAAGCAATAACTCCAAGGCCAATAATAAATAACACGTTACCTCCTCCGATTGCGCAACATGGCTGGTTGACGAACGGCGTTCAGAAACAAACTGAAAAGCGCAAAATGAAAAGTGCAAAATCAAAAGCATGAAATGAAAAGTGCGAAATGAAAAGTGTGAAATGAAAAGAGCGAATCAACACTCACCAAACTTCTACTAACACGAAATTAGCAGAAGAAGCCCAAAGGGTGGCGCTAAAGAGCTGAAAAACAACATAGTACATCATGTTCGTATTTGTTGGCCAACAATTGTGTGCCATGTGTATGCAAGACAAGTTTGTGCCAATGCCCTTCGGACAAAAATCCATGGTTTTGTTGGCCAACAATCCGATTGTGTGTACGAGGCTTTACTTCAAGCAGATAGCTCACCTCACTTCTGCTTGCTGATAGCTAGCATACCTCTAACGAGCCATGACTATTCACCCACTGTCCACAGAGTGTAGGGCACCTCATTTTACAGTCAGTTTCCTTAAAATTGTTGTTAGGCCACTACACTATAAACATACAATCCCCCTGTAAAATAACATTATGTGCTCCAGTGTCTGTGTTATATAAAAAAGATGCCAATCTGTACCTTATATCAAAGCGTCTCCTGGTTCTCATGTGACTCCTCGGCACCCCCAGGCTGACAGCTATAGCAGGAGGGGCCGAGAACTCCCGATGATGTCAGCTAGGTAGGAGGGGAGGAGAAAGGCGAGAGAGCCAAGGAGTTACGTGATCGTCAGGAGACACTCTGATATAAGGTACAGATCAGAATCTTTTTTATACAGATCAGACACTAGGGCACATAATGTTATTTTACGGAGGGGATGGTATGTTTATAGTGTAGTTACTATAGCAGCAGGAGGGGAGGGCTGGGGAGTGGACGGAGCTGACAGGCAGGGAGGGGAGGGGGGAGAGGACAAGGGAGAGCAGAGAGGAGAGCTGCAGATGATGGAGGCATGGAAACTGACCGGAAACTGGTGTCAGGGCTCAGCAGCCATGATAAACTGTGGTCAGTTTATGGGGGGGGCAGAAACAGGCAAGATCAGCCAGGTTTTTTAGGTAAGAGAAGGGGCCAAAGTACACAGCACAAGTACTGTGCTGTTATTCATGTTTTAAGGGGACAGGATCTGTTTTTTTTTTTTTTTTTAGGGTAACAAATGCTTTAAGTGGTGTCCTATGGTCCTTCACATGGAGCCAGGAGATCAAATACAAAAAAATAGCACCTCTAAATACGGATTTCCCCTCTTTGGCAAAATTGTACCTTGAATAACTAGGACACATCCAGGAGCCCCTTGCACCAAACAATGACCAGGAAAGATTCCTGAGTTCCTGGGAAGCTACCCTGACTAACCACTGCACCTGTACTTGTGAAGAGGACCAATCACATAAATACAAATCTGAGCACTGCTTGCTGGTTTGGAAGCATTCGTGTATAGCCAAGCCACCAGTCAGACAGATTTATCTAACATAACACAGCTATGAGATAAAAGGAGGGCTGTATTCCTTCTCTGCTAATCATTTTTCAATGTGTGTGATCTGACCTCCCTGCTCTTCAGAACTATTTCACAACCAACGCTGTTATCTAAATTCTAAAATCGACTGCTATTGTTTAGAGCTCACCACATGGTGGCTGCAAGTGGCTAAAACATGCTTAATATTTATTATTTCATATTTATCTAAGGAAAAATTATTTTAGGCCTGAACAATATAGAGTAAAAATACCAAAACTGCCCTTATATATCCCTTAAATACTCAGCTATTTCTTATTGGTGTCCCCGCGCTGCGGTGTGTGAATCAGTGCAAATAAAGGTTAGACTGCTGCTGTGGTGAAAGGTGCAGTGTCCTTCATAAAATAAAGTATGTGAACCCAGCGCTGTCTGTGAAAAATGTTCTATACAAACTAGAGCTGCACAATCCTGGGAAAAATAAGAATCACAATTTTTTTGCTTAGAATAAATTATAAAATTGGGCTAACTTTACTGTTTAGTTTTTTTTAATTAATTAAAGTGTATTTATTTTCCCCAAAAATTGCATTTGAAAGACCGCTGCACGAATACAGTGTGACATAATATATCGCAACAACCACCATTGTATTCTCTACGGTCTCTGCTAAAATATATATAGTGTTAGAAAAAGGTTTAGTCTTTAAGTGGTTAAACTTCCCTCATTTACAAACCGAAGTTCATTCCTTTGATCTAAAGAACAAAGCATTACAATGTTTATAGTTAGCTCAGCGGCTGAGGAATGTTGTGAAACTTGGCAGACTGCCTGTTTTTTTTTTACAGCTGTCTGCTTGAGCAGAGAACTCTGCATAGAATCGGGAAAATGCTTTGTTAAGATCGCGAGGGAGAAAGAATTGTGATCTTGATTATTAATGATTAATCGTGCAGCTCTAATACAAACCTAGATATTCTTACTCTATACGAATAATATATAAAACATCTGTGTTTATACATTATTATATCTATGCAAATCACATAAATTCCACATATATATTTGGTGCTGACAATTAGTCCTTTAAAGTATAATTCATGCTTCAGTTGTCTTGTGCCTCATAAGGTGCGGTGCGCCCCTTCCTCTTATGCCCTCACTCACCAACTGTCAGTGAAAAAAAACGCCTGTTAGGAAAACTCCTCTGGTTTCTGTAGTGGGTAGTTTTCTCTTGTATTCCAACATGATGACTGCTCTCTCATATTCGTTACCATAAAATGAGAATTAGGAGATATCCATTGCGTAATTCCATTTTATTAAAGAGATTCTTTTTAAAAACAGATTGAACACTCACATGTAACTTTCTTGGATTAAACGCATGTATCACTGGTTTGGAACTCAATAGTCGCGGTCTGCGCTCCAAATACAGGATATGACGTCACTGGAAGTTCCCGCCTCAGGCATTTTTTTCACTGAGAACCGGTGTGAGGTCAGTAAGGGCATAAGAGGAAGGGGAGCACTGCACCTTATGATTTTTCACAGCACGTTAAAGGCGCAAGACAACTAAAGCACGAATTGCACTTTAACCACTTTAGCGCAGGAAGGTTCACCACCCTTCCGGACTAGGCCATTTTTTTGCGATACGGCAACTGACAATTGCGCGGTCATGCAACACTGTACCCAAATACAATTGATGTCCTTTTTTCCCCCACAAATAGAGATTTCTTTTGGTTGTATTTGATCACCTCTGCAGTTTTTATTTTTTGTGCTATAAACAAAAAAAAAGACAGACACTTTTGAAAAAAAAAAATATTTCTTTATATTTCCAATATAAAACATATCCAATAAAAAAATGCAAAAAAAATCTAATTTCTTCATCAATTTAGGCCAATATGTATTCTGCTACATACTTTGGTTAAAGAATCCCAATAAGCGTATATTGATTGGTTTGCGCAAAAGTTATAGCGTCTACAAACTATAGGATAGATTTATGGAATTTTTATTTGTTTTATTTTTTTACTAGTAATGGTGGCGATCAGTGATTTTAAGCGGAACTGTGACATTGCGGCAGTCAAATCTGACACTAAGTGACACTTTTTGGGGACCAGTGACACCAATACAGTGATCAGTGCTATAGATAATGCACTGTCACTGTTCTAATGACACTGGCAGGGAAGGGGTTAAGATCAGGGACCAATCAAAGGGTTAAATGTTTTCCTAGGGAGTGCTTTCTAACTGTGGAGGGGGAGGGGGGTGCTTTGACTGGGTGAAGACAGAGATCTGTGTTCCTGCTTAGCAGAAACACAAGATCTCCATCTTCCCCTTTGACAGAACGGCGATCTGCCTTGTTTACATTGTTCTGCCTGGTTCTGCCATTCTGTCTGCCACTTCAATGATTGGCAGGTTCCAGCGGACATCGGGTCCGCCACACCCGCTGATTGGCTCCCGCTGTGTCCAATCACAGTGGGAGTGGGTTTCCGACGGCACGCCTGAGAGGGCCGCCCTGCCGCAGTATATGTACCTGGGAAGGTCCTTGATCGGTTAAAGGACTAGTTGTTGGCACCATATATATGTGTCACTTTATGAATTTTATGTGATATGCACATATATAATATTCATTTTTATACACAGATGTTTTATATATTATTCGTATAGAGTAGGAATAATTTTTCACAGACAGCGCTGGGTTCACATATTTCATATTCCTTGAATAGCCTATGCCTGGTTTCAACATATTACTAGTTTTACAATCTTTTGTAAAAGTGTTGTGCCTGCAAATCTTTTAACACGCAATTATTCACTTATTTGTCAGCTGATCAACCTGAACAAGTAACATTCTGGATGTGTTTGCCTTTGCAAATGTGAGTGCACTGGGATTCTTCTGAAAGTGAGCAATATTTTACCTGTGAGGGAGGATTCTACAGTGTTAGAAAGTGAAAGGAACGGAGCAGACTGGTTATTAAAGTGGTATTAAACCCAAAACTAAAAAGGTATTATATTGTGGCTTTCCAATCATTAGATTTGGTGGCTGCATCAATTTTTGTTTCTTTGGCTTTTTCCCTGTGTTTTCATCTGGTGATCTGGCCAGTAACACACCTCCTGTATTAGTGAGACACCACTCTGGATGAATGAACACAGGAGACACAGCAGACAGCAGCATTGTCAGTCTGGGGGGTGAGTAGTGTTAAATGTATTAGCAGATTTAATGACTAACAAACTCCAGCTCACACTTTATAATCAGTTCCAGCCTTTTCCTTTTGGGATAAAGGTTTTTTATGAACAAATAAAAGCTGATGATTTTAAGCACCCCTGCTAGGGTTTGTCCATGTAAACTGATACATTCTACTGGAGAGTTTGCGCTTTTGAAAAACAACAGACTTTCTGCCTGGATCACCAGATGAAAATGAGAGACAGAAAGTCTAAAAAGAAATTGAACTCAGCCATCCCATGTAAGAATTGGCAAGCTGCAATATAAAAAATGTTTGCTTTTGGGTTTAATGTCCCGTACACACGGTCGGACTTTGTTCGGACATTCCGACAACAAAATCCTAGGATTTTTTCCTGATGGATGTTGGCTCAAACTTGTCTTGCATACACACGGTCACACAAAGTTGTCGGAAAATCTGATCGTTCTGAACGCGATGACGTAAAACACGTACGTCGGGACTATAAACGGGGCAGTGGCCAATAGCTTTCATCTCTTTATTTATTCTGAGCATGCGTGGCACTTTGTCCGTCGGATTTGTGTACACACGATCGGAATTTCCGACAACGGATTTTGTTGTCGGAAAATGTTATCTCCTGCTCTCAAACTTTGTGTGTCGGAAAATCCGATGGAAAATGTCCGATGGAGCCCACACACGGTCGGAATTTCCGATAACACGCTCCGATCGGACATTTTCCATCGGAAAATCCGACCGTGTGTACAGGGCATTAGGCCTCATGCACACTCATGAGCGTTTTTACAGCTGCGGTTTTGGACATCAGGCATTTTTTTCTACAGTACAGCCAGTAAACTCCCGAGCATGTTATCCTATGTGTTCATGCACACATAGCCTGTAATCAGCATTTTTTGCCAGGGGCATTTTCAGGCTGGAAAAAAAAAAACAGAACTACTGCATTTTAAGATGAATTTTTCAGCTGTAAAAATGCTCTAACTCTGAAAAATGCTGAAGAATGCTAAAAAACGTGGCAAAACCCTAAAAGCCGCTAATGCAAAAAAATGCTGCAATATGCAGCAAAACTCACATTTTTTATGTGGCATTCTACAGCTAAAGCTAATGGCGTTTTTATAATCTACCTAAATTCTTTACATTATGGTGTTTTTTTCTAGAGATTTTTTTGTTCAATTGCAGCAATTGCCTGATTTTCTGCTATGACTAAGCACTCTGTGTAGTGCGAAATGCGTAAGTTTGTTCCACTTTGCTGTGACCTGTATTTTGGATGACACTTTATTGAATAAAGGCAAACATTTTTGGAGTGCGGCTGTCCAGGATTTCTTTGATGTCTAACTGCCTGATTTTCTGGGCAGACCAGTTCATTCCTCTTTCCTAATTTTTATGAGCAAAGTTGTTCTTTGAACTTTTAGCCAGTCTCATGCTCTAAAAAATGCACCAGTTTGTTCTTCCCCTTATATTAATGTACCCTACCTTACTGGGTAAATGACATAAAGGCTGTGTCATCATGTCGTCACATCATGTGTATAAATACATAAACCTCAGGTGTCACCATCCATGTCCAAGAGGAGATATAAGATTTTCCTTTTTGTATAAATTGCACATTTATATCCATCACTTAATTACGTCGCTGTACACTATCAATCACATCATTAGGGAATCCCTGTTGGTTTTCTCTGTGTCTTATTGGGTGCTTTAGCATGGGGGGTGAACCCATAAAAACTTAAGGACCAGTTTGGCAGTTTAACTCACAGGGCTTTTTACATTTACAAGTAAAAGGATTGAGGCAGCAACTCTGTAGTCCATATAGCGATTTTAATGGTTGGTTTCAAAAAGTGACAAGCAAAACAGTTGATGCGTTTCAGCAACAGCCTTAGTCATAGCCTTTTACTTTTACATTTTTCTTTAAAAATAATAAAGAATTGAAATTCTCAAAGAATATGAGCTACAATAAAATCCACTTCCTACGCAGTAAATGAAACATCTACAGGTTCAATGATATGTAACAGTAAATTCTTATGGCTGCCCGTAAAAGCAAATAATAGCAGATTCTGATAATTGTGAGAATATACATCATATATTATTTTCTTGTGTGTCTTGAATACAGAAGAAAGAAGGAATATCATTGATTAGAAGAAGCACTTGAAAATTTTCATATATACATTTCTTGTGTGTTACTTTTCCAGCAGGTTGGACTAGAATGACCTGTAGTCAATCTGTGTACCATTTCTATAGATGTTCTAAAAATAATGTTAATTGCATAACTAAACTAGCTTTGTCTTTGTAGGTAACACTCTGGTCTATCCACTTATGAAAGGTCTCACAACTTACTCTACCAGAGGTGAGTAAAAAATATACATTGCCAAAGCTTTTTAAAGATATGAAAGACTTTTAAACTGAAGCAACTATACTATACATTTTCTGCAGGCTAGGTGTAGATATTTTAGATTCTTCCACCAATGTTGACATTTACAGTTGTATCTAGGAATAGTCATCTTCACAGTACGACCCTGGCAGACATGCACTGGTTACTCAGGCAACATTCTGTTATCTTCAAACTTCAAACTCTACGCTTACATTCATGGATTGGATAGCAATGTATAGCCAGCCATAGATGGTTTGTATCTTGACCTGCTCTGCAGGGATCAGCTGAGATTCTATTGTTTGAGCAGATTTAGGCCGGCCATACACAGTGCAAATTTCTTTGCAGGAAAGAGATTTGCATGATTCCCCCATCAACACAGACATTGCTAACAGGAGAATCAGCCATTGTCTCCTCCTGGCAGGGGAGGGCAGGGGAAGCCTTCCTCGCTTGGAGAAGAAAGTGATTATCACGAATCTGGCAGGCTGGTTGTACCCAAGTTGATCGATTGACTTGGTACAATAAGCCTGCCCATTAGCGGTTGCAATCTTGACCTGTTCCTGCTAAACCGGCCGAGATTCTAACCGTGTATGGCAGCCCAGATTGTACCCAGGTCGATCCATCAATCAACTTGGGTACAACTAGCATGTCGGATTTCTAGCATGTGATTGTTGCCAGCAGCTATGGCCGCTAGCAACAATCACTGTGCTCTCCCTGTACCCTCTGCCAGGAAAACACAATAGATCTGTGGTAGGGATTCCCTCATCAATATTGACTGTGTCTATCGGGAAATCAAGCAATTTTCTTTCCTGCAACCCGTGTTTGCAGGAAAGAAAATCACATCAGCTATGGTCTGCCTAAGTCAATGAAATGTAAGGCCATTCGAAAATGATCAATAAAATATTCACTTTATCGTTGTACTACTCTGGGCCCTATTTACCTCCAGGGTTTTTGTCTAATTTATGAACCCTTAAAATGCAAAGTTGTGATGTCAAAATGAAGGAAACAAAATGATAAAAATGAAACAGATTGTGAAAAATAGTGTAGAAATAGAAAAAAAAATAAGTTAAAAAATATATTCCATTTTTAAAAAAAGGTTTCTAGTATTTCACCATTACAAATAATATAAACACATGCACTAGATAAAAAATGCAAAGCAACAAATATTGTTGTCTAGTAAAAAATAGCAACTACTGTACTCAATTTATAAGTAAACACGCTAAGGAAGTTTGTTTTCTAATGGATAAAAGTATGCTTATTCTGAACACGGAGAATTAGGCAAATATCTAAATCCTAACTGGATGTGTCAGTGTCATTCTAAACTTGATAACATATAAATTAGTCATGTTTTTTATACACTCTTTCACAGAAATATTTTGTGAAAGAGTGTAGTGTTACTAATATGAACAAAATGTATCTATCACTATATAAAATAAATCTATACATCAAAATGAATTACCTACATTCATGAACCCCATGGTGTATAAATAATCCCAATACCCACTCCGTAAAAAAATCAGTGTCTACATTAAAAAAAATAAACTACGCCATAATCTCCACAGTGCATGAATTATCTCAGTCCACACAGTGGCAAAACAAATTCTCTGCTAATCTATGGCACATATCAGTGTGCAAAAGTCTGTGAACATCAATCTCGCCTCTTAAAATGGAAATATTGTGTTTCAACACAGTGGGGTTGATTTACTAAAACTTGAGAGTGCAAAATCAGGTGCAGTTCTGCATAGAAACCAATCAGCTTCTTGTCTTTTTTTGTCAAAGCTTAATTAAACAAGTTGAACTTAGAAGCTGATTGGCTATCATGCACAGCTACACCTGACTTTGCACCCTTTAGGTTTTAGTGTACTCAACCCCAGTGCTTGAACTCCCACTCATGTCAGGGTACACTCACAGCCTGTGTTCCTCAAGCTGAAATGCCACCCACCTTTTTGTTAATTATTCACAATAGAAAGGTTAATGTTCATAAATACGGTAATCTCCCATAGAAACATCTCAATCTTCACAATCTGAACACCACATCAGAGTACAGAGGAGAAAATAGAAATCACTCATAGCATACTGGAATGGACATATAGTGCCAATAATGGGGAAACTGACACCAGTAGAGACAAACTACAGACTCAGGTCTAGTCACTGACCTTTCTGCAATAATTGACAGAATATCAGTATGTAGCCTTGTATGTAGATGGACTAAAAGCAGCATTACACCCAAAACAAAAAAATAATATATTGCATCTTAGCAGTCCTTAAATATGGCAGCTACATTTGTTTTCTTTTTTTTATGCCTTGTTTTTTACCTTTTTTTTTGGTGATATGGCCAGTAACACACTTTCTGTCGAAGGGTGTCTTCACTCTGGATGGAGAAGCAACTTAAAAACCTTTGGACAGCAGCATTGTCAGTCTGGGGATAAGTTAGTGTTAGACGCATTAGCAGATTGAGAAGGATTTGATTTAAACAGGCCATACACTGTTAGATCAGCCTGAAAAATATTTAACAGATTTCTCCATCCATGCTAAATAGTGCGCAGGGACAAATCTCTCCCAGCTCTTATTGTATTTTGACAGCTAGCCCTGTCAGCTGTCAGAATACTTGAACGTGCAACTGCTGAGAATATCCTGCTCAGCTCCTTCGATTCTTCAATCAAGTGGATGTTGAGTGGGACATGGTGACAGGGCCACCCAATGATCGAATTTTGGGTAGTTTATCAGGAATCAGCTGAAATTTGATTGACGTATGGCCACAGATTAAAGTCTAACTGCAGCTAACACTTTTAGGCAACTACAGAAGCCAAAGCATCTGCCACATATAAGAATTGGTAAACTGCAATTTAATACATATTTGTTTTTGGGTTTAATACCACTTTAAAGTGGTTGTTAAGCCACTATAATCTATTCATGCCATCCCCTCTGTTATATAACAATATGTGTCCCTGTGTCTGATCTATATTAAAAAAAAATGCAGATTATAGCTTATATCAGAGCGTCTATTGGCGCTCACGTGACTCCTTGGCTCTCTCCTCTCCCCAGCTGACAGCTATAGTGAGTGGGGCCAAGTACTCCCGCTGACGTCAGCCGGGGAGGAGAGGAGGAGACAAAGCTGAGGAGTCACGTGAGCGCCAGGAGACGCTCTAATATAATGTATAATCTGCATTTTTTCATATAGATCAGACACTGGGACACATATTGTTATATAACAAAGGGGATGGCATGAATATATTATAGTTTTTAAAGCAGCAGAAGGGGAAGGGGCGGGCACTGTCATGAGCAGACAGGCAGGGAGGGGAGAGGACAACAGGAGAGCTGCGGATGACGGAGGTACAGAATCTGACCATGGTGTCAGGGCTCAGCAGCCATGATAAACCATGGTCAGTTTACAGGGGGGAGGGCAGAATCAGGCAGGATCAGCCAGGTTTTTTAGGTGATACAGGGGACCAAATTAAACAGCACAACTACTGTGCTGTATAACATGCTTTAAGGGAACAGGATCTTTTTTTTTTTTTTTAGGGTAACAAACACTGTAAAGACTTTTTTCAGAATTCATTAGAAGTGTAGTACAGTACAATATGCATAACTTAATTGTTAAAAAAAGGGGAAAGGTTTGATTGTGTTGTCACTTTACTTTATAGACAATATGTGTGTGTTGCTGACATCTGCGAAAGCTGGCCATACATGAATAGAAATTCAGCCAGTTCAGAAGGGACCGACCAAATTTCGATCCATCTATGGCTGTTCTCGCTCAACAGAATTCAGTATAATGAACGACTTCTCTTAAGCGGGACTGTTGGAAAACTTTCATTCAATCAGCACTTGCAGCCAATGAGCTGCAGTGCTGATCAGTGTATTCAGATAATGAGTGAATCTTAGTTGTCAGAATGAAATAGCACAGCAGGGAGGATTCCTCCTTCTACATTACTTGTGTGGATCCATTTGTTTCTTCCTTTAATTAATAATACTTTAATAATTTGCCAGCTGATAAAAAAGAAACACAAAAAAACAAAACAATCCATGTATTGCAGGCTATAGGTGTTCTCAGGTTTCTGTGCTGTTATTATCTGTACTAAGTCTTCATAAAGTGAATCCAGCATGTTTTCCTTTGACCTGGTGAAAAAGAATCCATGTACTCTAGTAATCATGAAACTAAATAGGTCCTGCTATCTGCCTGTAGGGAAAGTCAAAAAAGAGTTTTGGTATATGAGAACAAAACAA
Organism: Lithobates clamitans; assembly: GCA_037952925.1. Classification (NCBI taxonomy): domain Eukaryota; kingdom Metazoa; phylum Chordata; class Amphibia; order Anura; family Ranidae; genus Lithobates; species Lithobates clamitans. The sequence goes on along the minus strand of JBBGZY010000430.1, from coordinate 7,424,627 downwards.
CCTAGTATCTCACACTTAATAATTAGCAAAATATACAAATTTATTATTGCTAAAAGTGAAATAAACCAAATAAAATTTGTACAGCTAGTGTGAATTCCCAATCATTATTTTTAAATTACTGTAACAAAATTGCAGATGGTTTAACTAAGTGGTATAGCTAGGATCTAATAAATATTTCCCTTGGAAATTGTACACTGAACATACAAAGTAATTTCTGTAAGGCAGTATTCTTCCCAATAGCTAACATTTGTATCCGTAATTCCAGTGCCAGCTGTAAGAGAAAAGTGGGTCACAGAGCACTTGAGCTGAGCCCCCATCCTCATTGTTCACTGCATATGTGACCGCTCCAGAAACGGTTACATTAATCCACCACATTACAGTACTTCACATCCTTCCTGTCCTGAACTGCCCCATCTGTGCCATTTTAGCATTTAATTCTGTTTGTTAAAAAAATACTTAAACCCTGCCTGTCCTTTTGCTCCCTTATTTAAACATTCACTCTTCACATTCCGAACAAGTTCATGCTTATGACTGCTAAGAACATCATGATGAAGCAATAAACTTTACAGTTACGCTAAATTAAATGGATTATGGTATAGCTTTAATCTTTATATCGTTTTGTTAGATGTGTCTTCTTAATGGCCAGTGGGTCATTGCTTACATCATACACTCATTTAGTGTGGGTCTCCTCTGGATCCTCTCTATTAATTAAATTTGACTTTGAGTCCATCTGTGCAGACACTAAGCATCTGATGTGTCCTATATTGCTGCCCTGGCTATTATTTTTACGCAAATTTAACACAAGCAAAGCACTATTAATGATCTTTAACTCATGAAGCAAATACAGCTATTTCCACCCTACAGCAAACAATTCTTACCAGATGTATTTGCCTGCTCTGGGGTACCTCCTTTATTAGATCTGATAACATGCATGTATGCATGCTGGGATCATCTGTATAATTCCAAGGTGGCTGTTTATATAAACTGGAGAAAAATACTTCTGCACGAAAAGGGGACCACTTGCCCATAGCAACAATCCAGGCTTTATCTTTTTTTTTTTTTTCTGAGACAAAGAAAGAAAAAAACAATAGTGGTTATAGGCATATATTTCATTTCTCTTGAGGACAATCTTGTCTCCCATTTTTTGAAGTAGTCTGTAATTTGAAGGTTTTAAATTCTCATCCAACCCTCTCTGACCTAGCAGAGATTTTTTTTCAACTGAGCATACTCATATAAAAATAGATGTAAAGCAAACCAAACTACTCATCTTAAAATTAAACACAGATAATTTGTTTCAAAGTTTATGACCAGTGGTATCAACATTTCCATGCCAGTTTCTCAGATCAATCAATCAGGAAAGGATACAAAGGCAGGTCCCTGCCCTTCCCTGTCTACAAAATGAAAATAGATAGATGGTAACTTTGATCACAGAATAAAAAAATCCTTTAGTAAGGCATAGAGAGAGTAATATTGACAGAAACCAGTTATAATTACCCACTGCTTTCATTGGTTGGACTAATCTGAAATAATGAAATGTGATTTGCTGCTAAGGCTTATTTGCACTTTTTTTTACATAATTATCATTAATTATTAGTGTTTACTATGTAATATCACTTGTAATTTTTAGCTTTAAATTATGGAAGTCAAAGCTTTTGGTGATGCTAACCAATCTAAAAAATAATAATTATGGAAAAGAAATGGAGTATTAAATGTCTTGTACAATTATCAGATTAGTTAGTATAATACATCTACAGTTATCACAATAAATTGAATTTCATTCTAAAAAACATTAGCTTTGTATACATTTTTATTCATTTAGCAACATGTACCACAAAAAAGAGGATTTTCTTTAAAATTGTACGAGTTGTCATGCAAACATTGACAGTTTACAATATTTAATCTTAAATAAATTAATTTTTATTTACATCTTCTGTTAGTGATTTGCGGGGGGAACATCTTGAAGACTGATAACAAATAGCTACACAACACAGTATAAAAAAATGCATAATGTTACATAATGTTAAAATCCTGCGTATCCCTTACAGTTATATGAAACAGGCAGCCAAAACATATTTTATTATTTCTAATAACGTCAGACAAAGTGTATTGTTTTGTATAGCATGAGAAATAGGTATAATTTCCTTCTGTAACTCCTACTGGGGAGATTTTCCCTAATTTCCTGTCCCCGTGACATTCCTACGAGACATGCGGTCAAGGATTTTCACAGGGACCAGAAGATATGCACAGCAATAAAAGCATTTTCAGTTCTGCTTCTTCCCCACTCTACTAAAAATATGTTTTGTCTGTTTGCCTATTGGAGATTTCCTTAAGATGGACATTTAAAAACAATAAAAAAAAAAACACAAATTCTAATCCTCCATACTGTATTCGAAATAATAGGAACATTTAGGCTGGAGTTGGGCTTTAACCCTTTCATGCCTAAGCCTATTTCTGACATTTGGTGTTTACAAGTTAAAATCCGTATTTTTTGCTAGAAAATTACTTAGAACCCCCAAACATTATATATATATATATATATAAATATATATATATATATATTTTTAGCAGAGACTCTAGAGCAGTGGTTCTCAACCTTCTAGTGCCGTGACCCCTTGATAAAATTTCCCAAGTTGTGGGAACCCCTGACAGTAAAATTATTTTTGTAGCGTGGGTTGTCAGCCCCCAAGGTAAGACATTTAGTTCTCCCCGAGTCCCTTCCACTCGTACAGTAATAAAACCCCTTATGGTACATTTTAGGATTTACCACAGTTTCTCTTTGTTCTCCTTTCTTTCCCTTTTATCTCTCTCTATCCTAATTTCTATTCCCCCCCCCCCATCCCTCTCTCTAGCCTTCTTTCTTGTTATTTCGCTTATTCTTTCTCTCCCTTTTTCTTTGTTCCTCCCCCTCTTTTCCTCTCCCTTCCATATATTCTCTATTTTTATTTCTTCTCTTACTCCTTGGTGGAGGGGGATGGGATGAGTGGCAGTGCTGGTGGGGAGTTGGGATGAGTACCAGTGCTGGTGGGGGGTGGGATCAGTGGCAGTGCTGGGGGGAGTTCTGATCGGCCAACTTGGGTGCTCTTGATCAAGGTCATCTGCTGATCTGAGAACTGTAGTGGGGACTTTTAGTGGCAACTATAATCACAGGTAGTGTTACTCACTATGTCTCTGACTTTGTGGTGTCTCGCAGCAGTGACACCTATGCAGAAATCAGGAGATAGGGTCTCCTTTAGCCCCTCCCACTTCACTTTCCTCATCAGTCAGCTGACCTCGAGTCTCTGCCCCCCCAGCCATGCCGTGAACTGAATGGGCGGCTGCGAAGAGGCTGAGTGGGCGGCCATGGGCTCCAGGAACAGCTCAGCTGAATGCAGCCGCGAAAAGGCTGGGAGAGCGATGCGGGATTCAGGAGCAGCCCAGAATTTGGTGACCCCTGACAAATCGTCATTTGACCCCTGAGAGGGTCCCGACCCCCTGGTTGAGAACCACTGCTCTAGAGAATAAAATGGCGATTTTTGCAATATTTTATGTCACACAGTATTTGTGCAGCAGTGTTTTAAACGCAACTTTTTGGGAAAAGGGACACTTTCATGAATTTAAAAAAACAAAACAGTAAAGTTAGCCCAATTTTTTTGTATAATGTGAAAGATGATGTTACGCCGAGTAAATAGATACCAAACATGTCACGCTTTATAATTACACACACTCGTGGAATGGCGACAAACTACGGTACCAAAAATCTCCATAGGCGACGCTTTAAATTTTTTTACGGTTACAAGGTCAGAGTTACAGAGGAGGTCTAATGTAAACATCCCTTGTGACGGTAATAGGTGGTGACAGGTACTCATTATGGAGGGATCGGGGGTCTAAAAGACCTCCAATCCCTCCTTTGCACTTCAAAGTATTCAGATCGGCAAAAACGGCAATTCTGAATACTGTATATTTTTTTAAATCCGGCGTCACTGTCAGCCGAGTAAATCGGAAGTGATGTTGTGACGTCGCTTCCATGTTTACATTCAGGAGACTGGAACAAAGTCATTTATGGCTTCGTTCCAGTCTGTGGCTAGACGCCGGAAGTGCCTGATCGCGGATCGGGTCTCCCGGTGGGACAGGAAGCCCGGTCAGAGCGGCGGAAGGCGGCGGGATGTCCCCTCCCGCTCCTCCGGAATAACAATTGAGCGGCTTTTAGCCGCATCGGTTGTTATCCCTAGAAAGCCGATTGCTCGCTCTAAAAAACGGTACTGGGGTGATGCCTGCAGCTGCGGGCATCATCTCGGTATAACCACCGAAAGCCGAGGCCGCATATATGCGTACGCTCAGCGTGAAGGGGTTTTAAATATATAAATTTTTACTACAGTTACTATCGTATTCATTATACATCAAAGGTCTATGGCAATTCCTAGCAACGCTTTCATTATCCTGCTTACAAATGTCTGTTGATTTTTTTCTAAATGAGTCCAGTTTTGGTAGTTTTTGCTGCATGCTGATACGGAATTAAATAGTAGTTCAGAATGCATTTTGCAATTGACAGATCAAGTGGTGATTTACTAAAAAGAATAGAGACTGTTAAGTGACTGTTCACTAAATTTTGTAAATAATTAAAATCTGTGTTCAATTAATAAACTAGCCATGTGCTAGCAAACATCCACAATTTCATGTCTTTGGTATATGATTGAGAATTCACAGCTGAACACGGTTTTACCCTATTTATTGATACCAGCTTTACTAATGGAACAGCCTCTGCATTTTGGAAGGTTGACGCGCTGACGTCATCGCTGTGCTTCTCGTCTTGAATGGGTGTTCACTGGCCGGCCGGCTGCTGTATTTTTATCCTTGCTTTTAACTCTGCTGTTTACGTAAGTGCAATAATCTATTTAATAAATTGTTAATACCCACTGATTTGCGCTATGGAGAGCCGTCTTTTTATTCTTTTTGGGTCCTCCCTGCTGCCTGTATATTGATCCTTTGGACGGAGCCACCCTGGTCTGCCTGGTTTGCCTGGCCATCCTGGTCATTTTCCCCCCACATTGTCGATCATAACAGGACCTCAATACGATTGTGCGCCTGGTTTATTTACAAGCTGTTTCATAGCTTGCCGTTGGTAAGCATTCAATTTACCTGGTAGTGGATTTTTCACGTGGTGTTACTGGAAGGATTTAATAGCTTCATTGCACCTTATTGGACATTATTTGAATTTATATTTGGATTGTATTATTTCACTGATGGGATTTTTCATATTGTTTTATCTTCACATGGGTTGTGTTTAGTGTTTTTCTTTTTGATATTTATGTGGATCCCTCAGAGATCTTTTTATTATAATACACCTGTTTGCAGCGCGGTTCCTATTTAATCAACTGCTATTTTACCAAATTTTCCCCATACCGTTTCATACCGTTTCCAAGGAATATGTGTAATACCGCACAGACCATGATGTAAAATCATCAGACATTGAATACACTGCCTCTTAAAAAAAATTTACAAAATTGAAAGTGTATGTAAAACCAGCAGTTTTATTGTTCTAGGTTAAAACCCCTCTCGAGTTACAGTATTTTTTCTTTGTGTGCCCAGCTGGGGAGATTTCCCTTTACTATACTGGAGGCACGATAGAAAATGAAGGAACCCCTCTCAAAAGTGAACAGAATTCCCATCTTAGAGATCTGTTACAGAAACAGGTGTCTCGATTGGAGGATTTTCCCTCGCCTCTTCCTCCGAATACAGCTTAAAATGTTTGGATTTCCTCTCACTTTCCGTATCTGGACAATGGTCCCCAAGAAAATGAGAGGGGTGAAACTCCCAAGCATGGACACAAAGCACTTACAATTTGGCAAGCGATCCAGTCTTCCCCTACTATGTGCAAAAGTAAAATAAAATATTGTCTTTACATATACTTGAACAAAAATTTGTGAAAAAAGATATATATTATATTAGACAGATGTTTATGAATTTTGTTCCTAATAAAATTAAGTAGCCTGGTGGCTTTGCAGTTTCATACAATTCAAATATTTTGGAAGACTATGTTCTTTTTTATGAAGCAATCCATGACTCCAGTGGCTTTCCAACAATACGCTCCTAAGTATGCATGCGGTGGTGATGTTTTACCATTTATCTGTCTTGCAGTCTGTCATGCATACAGTTGAAATCTGCGAACGTGTTGTGAGTGCGCATTATGAAAGATTTTTTGAGCATGACCTCCTTTTAACAATTCTTGTCTGAAATTCACACTTTCCTAGTACTGTCCTTCTGTCCCCCAAACATACTGTGTTAATTCCAGGGACGCACAATAATCTGCTCATTTAAAAAAACTGAAAATATTCCAGCAGCTTCGTTAGCGATTGAAATCCTTCCTTCCTTTGATATATTGTGGAAAGTGGTTTTCTGATGTTCCCGACATGCTGTACGAAAGCCTTCTATAATGAACTGATCTTATCACCCTGTCAGACTGGCCTGTCTGCTCAGCACCCTTCTCTTCACTATCCCTGATCCTCTTCCCAATTAATCCCATATGCCCCTCTCAGAACATTATCTGCCTGCTTGCAGCAAGGAAGCTGGTTTTATCTCATAAATGCAGTTCTTCATAATATATTCACTGGGAAAAAGAGGCATGTGGAATTTTCAAGAGGAGGTGCTTTGTTCATTAAACAAAAAATACATTGTATGAATAATCTGCGGTAAGAAAACAAGCATTAGCTTGTACAGTTTTGTAAGATTTAGTCAAATGAATTCAGGGCTGGTCTGTGATAAGTTATAAGAAAATGTTTATGTAGAGGATATATTCATGGTATTTCACGTGCTTCTACATACTGTAAAACAGTACAGTTTGGCATTTTTGAAGACACATAAACAATTTTTATGTGCCATGTTGCAGTTTAAAAGGTGTGAACAGGCAAAGAATCATGACTGCAAATTTTCCGATTAAAGTGTTACTAAACCCAGGAACCTGCATTCACTATATCTGTTCTCCCACAGTACACAGAACATGTAAATGCAATTATTTTAGTAAATATAAACTGTTAAATACCCTTTCTCATCAGCAGTATATAGCAGTCTTGTGATTTCTATCAGTGTCTGGTTAAAGCTTGTAGGAGGAGTTTTCATTCTTCTCTGACTGTCCTATGAGGCTGCATGACTCCTGACCCTCTGTCTGGACAGTGCTGATTGGCCCTGTGCTGATCACTTGCATCCTCCCGAAAAATCACATGCAAACTCCCCCCCCCCAAAAAAAACTCTTGCAATACACACCAAACTGAGCATGTGCAGAGTGCCTCTAAGACTCTGTACTATCAGCAGATGGATTGGGGATAGTAAAATAAGGGGAGGATCAGAGAAGACAGAATCAAACAGCCTTTTTGCACAATGTGGATGATTAACCCCCTAGGTTCTACAGTGAGTATAACAAGGATGCTTTACTGAGTATACAGACTGATTTTACAGTTGTAGATTTAGTAACACTTTAAGCTCCTAAATCGTTGCCTTGCAGTGCACTGGAATGAAAATGTGTGCATGTGATATATATATATATATATATATATATATATATATAGTATTCCTAAGATTAGGAAGAGGGACACGTTTTAGTTCAAAGTATGAAGACAAAGGATATATCGTTGTCAACTCCATAGTTACAGGGACCATGATGAATAATTTTCAAAAAATATACTGGTTAAAACCACAAGTGCTTTTTTCTCATTGCTAGGTTTCATTCATACTGGCTTGGTAAAGTAAATTCAGTAATTTAGGTGATAGATGAAAGGTTTAGTGCAGTATAACATTTTTGAAAGTCAAAAAGTGCATTTGTTTTTAGAGATGTCTGTACGCTAGACTAAAAAAGAGGGACGACCAAGAAGAAAAGTGAAAAAGAGTGTTTAGCATGGGGAAGACACATATGGTAGAATTACCAGGGCTGTACACCCCGGAACAAATAATATGGGAAGGTTCTCCCAAGGTTTTTTTTTTTTAGCAACGTAGACAAAGAAAAGAGTCAAGCTCATGTGGCAATTTAAAATATGAACTCTGGTTAAGGGACATAATACATATTCCTTAATACAGCAATGCAAACATTTGATAGTATCAGCATCACATTACATAATGTCTGCTGTATAACAGCCTGATGCGTTTCGACCCATACAACCATGGTCTTCTTCAGAGGTGTGGTTTGCTATAAAAGAAAATACATTCAATATCTCAAATTTCCAAGAACATTTCATAGTGTACTGAATTACATATGAACAAATATTATAATTACCGCTGAAAGGATGGAATGACAAATCTTCTAACCAGAGAATTAAAAACAGTTGAATGATTGAGGAGGCTCCATGGTCATCACTACCCTCCCAGAGGATGGGATTCCAGCTCTAAAGGGCTTGCAAGAAGTCACACTTTGGGCACACTGTATGGGTTGAAATGCGTCAGCCTGTTATACAGCAGACATTATGTAATCTGATGCTGATAATATCAAATGTTTGCATTGCTGTATTAAGGAACATGTATTATGTCCCTTAACCAGAGCTCATATTTTAAATCACCACATGAGATTGATTTTTCTTAAATAAAGACTTTTTTATATATACGCTTTTCTTTGCTGCTAAAAAAAACCCTTGGGGGAACCTTCCCATATTGTGGAAAAGAGTGTATTGGCTTTAAAAGAGGACAGTCCCTCCAAATGAGGAACAGTGGGATAATTAAAAAAAAAAAAACGCAAAATGAGACGTTCTAACACAATAATAACAAAAATATGAAAGGAAGTACCGTATTTATCGGCGTATAACACACACTTTTCCCCCCTGAAAATCGGGAACAAATCATGTGTGTATGTTATACGCAGATTCCTAGCTGCCTCGGAGTGGAAGGAGGGGGCGAGCACTACCGGATTACTTAGAGCCGTGATCTCCTGTGTACCTGGCACTCAGTCACACACAATCCCACCTCCTGGCCCGGCATTGGACCACTGTTCTGTCTATCATAGAGGCCAGGAGGAAGGACTGTGTGTGACCGAGTGCCGGCACAGGAGATCACGGCTCTGTGTATTCCGGCACTGGTGAGTTTGCAATGATGGGCAAAGGCGAGGCTGCAGATGGGCACTGAGCAGGCTGCATGGATGGGCAATGAAGAGGCTGCAGATGGGCACTGAGCAGGCTGCAATGGAGAGGCTGCAGATGGGCACTGATCAGGCTGCAATGGAGAGGCAGCAGATGGGCACTAATCAGGCTGCAATGAAAAGGCTGCAGATGGGCACTGAGCAGGCTGCAATGGAGAGGCTGCAGATGGGCACTGATCAGGCTGCAATGGAGAGGCAGGAGATGGGCACTGATCAGGCTGCAATGGAAAGGCTGCAGATGGGCACTGATCAGGCTGCATTAATGGGCAATGGTGAGGTTACAGTTGGGCACTGATCAGGCTGCATTGATGGGCAATGGTGAGGCTGCATTGATGGGTACTGCTCAGGCTGCATTGATGGGCAATGGTGACATTTTTTCCTGAAACTTCCCTCCTAAAATTAAGGTGCCTATTATACGCCTGTGCGGTATATTTGTTTTAATGCGATTACACTGTAGGTACCTATCAGTGCATTCATGCTCAAAGCATATCAGTACATACTGGGGTTGATTTACTAAAACTGGAGAGTGCAAAATCTGGTGCAGCTGTGCATGGTAGCCAATCACTTCTAACTTGAACAGCTTGTTCAATTAAGCTTTGACTAAAAAAAAAAGATTGAAGCTGATTGGTTTCTCTACAGAGCTGCACCAGATTTTGCACTCTCCAGCTATAGTAAATCAACCCCACTATATGTATAATCAAGATATGAGGATAGGGTTTAGGAACCAGGTGGGCATTTTATGTTGCCACCTAAGTAAAGTAACTCAAATGTAGACACCAACAAAATCGTGGTACATTGCCTACCAAATTTCCAATCTATGTTTATTTATGTCCAAGCTCATGAAAGAAAGAAATATGCATAGCACATTACATCTTTTGAGGGGTTTAAATTATTGGTAAGCTCCAAGGTAGTAAGAATGAGCACACACTTGTTGACGGTCCACATTCTTAAAGTTAAATTTTCCATATGAACCCAAAAATTACATTAAAGGGTCAATCCTCTTAAAGCTGCTATTCCCATGTCTAAATTACCTGACATGTATTTAAAAAATCCTTTAGGTACACTTCTGGTGAAGTATATGTGCTTGAATTCCTGGATCTGCACAACTGCTCAGGCCATTACAGCAAGCAGCCACTCGCATAACCAGAATTTTAAATGATTTTCGATTATGAATAATGCAACAGTAGACACCCAAAGACAGGCGGAGCACACATTGGTAGATGGGGCACTCAAAGGCAGGCAGACCTCCACCCATAACTCCCAGGTGGCCAGGATCAGGGTTGAGAATTATAGCAGGCAGATGTCTGATGAAGTCCCCAAGACATATTGAATAGGAATCCAGAGGCAGTCTGGTTCCTTTGGGTGCCAGTATGACTTGTAAATCTATCAGTCATTTCTCCCAGTATAATGTTATAAGCTATCCATTTGTGTATATGTGCTCATTTTTGGATACTCATTATATATTATTAGCAGTTTGAGATTTGGCATGTTCAAGCCAAAAATCCTCAGCAAGCAAAAATATTAACACAGCTCTATAAGCAAACTGATTCTTTGAAAATGCACATTTTCATACTGGCAAGAAAGGGGGTATTCATTGCATACATGTTGGTCTTAGATAATTAAAATAAGTGCTGCAATACTTTGCATGAGTGTAATTATATCATAGCTACTGTACACAATCCTAATGAATTTATCTGTGCTCTGGCCAGGAGTATGCACAAGTTAGTCATATGACATTTGTTCATAAAGCATCTAAAAAATTCATGCTCTCCATGAGGCAAAGTAAGATCTAAGCAGAATCTTTTATTTCTAGAATATACATGGTGCAATAGGCAATATGCTTTTCAGTCTTCTACCTGCAAAGTCCAATACGAAGTATGTTTAAGACGCATTGGTGTATGTAACGTTAGCACTTATCATTGTTTTTTTTTTTAAACAGCTTCTAAAATGCTTGTGTGAACAATGTATTTCTTCCATTTGGTTAAGGGAATACTCTAAATAATTTAAAGGGAAGCTTAGAGTGGTAATAATTCCTCAGTGAGCACAATAAAATAATCATTCTCCAGCAAACTATTTGTTTAAGAATCTTACCCCAGCACTTGCAGTTTGCAACTTTCAATGCTGCTGGCTTCTTCTCTCTCAGTGCTGCTTCCCTGAACTTCTATTTTTCACATTGGACAGCGAGGTCTTGAGCCAATGCTTAAAAAATGGAGGGTTTAATATCACTTTAATATTTTGGGGTCAATTTAAAAATGTTTTAATGCTTGGACAGAAATGGCTTGTGAAGCTGTTGAAGAGTTTATAGAAAGTATAGGCACAAAAATCAATTTGTTTCACATAAATATTTGATGCACGTCACACTGAAAAGTGCTTAACCACAAGGCTTGGTGCATTATCTGATATTGATTTTTGTTTTGATGCTCCTGACACCTCCTACTGCTGCATATGGCTTTATGGTCCATTTCTTTATTCATCATTTTACATTGAAAGCCGAGCAAGGCTGTGGCTACACAACACATTGGCAGGTAGATTGGGGCCAGTCTCTCTAGTGGCAGTAGTTTCTTTTCAAAAATAATAGTTTTTAAACTTTAAAAAAAAATTATATATATATATATATATATATATATATATATATATATATATATATATATATATATATATATACTGTATATAAGGATTTTTAGAACATTGTGTGTTACTTAAAGAGGCAGCACAAGTAATTTCCTTTAAGGCATGCTGTCTCTCACTGAAACTCCAGATAGAGCCATCTGTATAGGAATGTTGTTGCTCTTGTTTTTTTTGTTTTTTTTTCTTGTTTTTGCATATTAATGTCAGTTTAAGCTGGTAATCTCTGTAAATGATGGGGTTTTTACAAGAGATAGTATGGAAATACTGGAATGCACATGAAAAGAGCTAAGGGCTCTTTCTCCTAGCTGCTTAAAAAACGCAAAATAATTCTATGCAATATTTGTTATTACTCTAACTAAAAAATATATATTTTCAGATCGTAATAAATAACAAACAACAAACATATCTGCAAAACCATTATACATGTTGCCAAGGGTTTATCAACCAGCAAAATCTTTATTAGCATTTCTATCTATTTTGAAACACAATGAAACGATTTATAGGATGTACATATGTCAAAGTATACCAGAGATGTAATGCAGGTCAGAGAGTGCTTTTTAGAATTTGGGTTTTTAAAAATTAAAAAATTGGGTTTTAAAAATGTAAAAATACTTTTTAAACTTAGATAGGAAACACTGCAGTACGTTGTGGATTATGGAAGCATCTCTGTCGCTAGATTAAAATGTTAAAATTAGGTCTTCTTGTAAAGAAAAGACTTCATATTTATCTACTCTGCTCTGCTCCTCCAATGCCACCGGTCTTCACTGTCTTGAAGAGCTAAAGCTTACTTGAGGCATTTTTAGATGCCTAGTCCCCTATTGCATTTTGTGGTTTAATCCACCATCACTAAAGGACACAGTAGTGACATAGGGGCCAACAAACAACAGTGCTCAGTAGGCATCCAATCCACCCACAATAATGTCAGATGCTGACAATTCTACAGTCATTGTAACTCTTCAAAAGAGTGAATTTTGGTAGCACAGCTATTGGGACCCACGTATTAAGCCATTTTTTGTACAGGAAGACCCTATTTTGAAGTTTATATACTAGCAATGGTGTCACGCTATTCACTTACTACCTACTCTCATTTGTGAACACAACTTTATCTTATTAAAGTGGTAGTAATGTCTTTATTTTTAAAATCTGCTGATAGGCAGGGTTTTTAAAACAGAGAAGACCCTGGTGGTCACTTCTGTCATAAACGTCAACTAAGCCTGTCAGCAAGTAATGTAATCTGAGCCGCACATGTGCAGCTCAGATTACATTTACGGTCTGCTCTGTGTGCCGCTGCGATGTGACTCCCATGTGCACGCACGGTAGTGACATCACTGCAGCCTGGCCATTCAAGCAGCTGAAGATACGAAACCCGGTAGGAACACGGGGCAAAGATGGAAGCACTGGGGAGCCGTGACAGCACTGTTGCAGGTAAGTCTGTCATAATGTGCTAGTATGCAGTGCATACTACCTAGTACATCATTACTTAAACCTGCAGGGGGGGGGCAGCATTTTTGTTTTTATTGATGACTTTATCATCACTTTAACTAAGCTCAATAAACACTTACCTTTCTAAGTTAACTGTTTTTTGTAAAATGTTACCTGAAAGGGATCTTTGACGCTTTCTTTTTTTTTAAATTTTTCTCTGCTATGTTTTGATGGTGACATTTTAACTATGGGTTTTTAGCTCATTCTTAAAATTGTTATCTGTATATCAAACAGACTTTTCTGAATAGTTGCTGGGTAAAATGTTAAATTCAGTTAGATTACAGGATAAGCCATGTAGGGTTTGTATAGTGTTTAATTAATCACTTTGGGTCTGGACTGACTATAACCTTACATGTGCCTTAAGATTACCATTTTGTTCAAATGTGGATAAAGCATGTTTATTCTACAGAAAGAATGTTTTTGAAGCTTTTTCCTGGATATTTTGATTTTGGGGTGTGCCTAAAAAAACTTTGCTCACAATAACTTCTACACCCACTAGTGTACAACATTGGGCCTTTTAGTAAGGTAATGAAAATAATCTTAATTTCAATATTCAAAGCTCTCTTACCAATAGCAACAAGTCAGAAATTGTTTAATTTGATATGTCTGAACTAAAATCTGGTTGTTGAGGCTTGTTGCACTTTGTATCAACATTGCTCCTCCCACTCCCTTATGGAATAAGCCTATCTCTTTCTGGAAAGTAGTAGCTTCACCAGAGACAGGGCCTACTTACCATTATATGATCTAAAAGGAGAAACATTGTCTTGCTGTCAGTGTTTTCTCTAAGAATCCAGAGGGCTTGATGACAGATGTAGAGATGAGATTTGGGTTTGCTCTGAATCCTGTATGTTTGAGATTTACAGACCCGGCAAAATAATGTGTGAATTCACCATAGTAACCATAATGCACTGCTAGGCCCTTGAACCTAGGTCACCTGGCTTAGAAGGTCAAATAGAAGGCTTTTAGATGAGCCAGTCCCCTCACTATAAAAGTGAGGTCACAGCAGCCATATTGACAATGTGTTTTAACTAAAATAAGAAAAGCATAGCAAGGGCTGCCGATAAGGTACATAGGGAGACAATAGTAGACATGTGCACAGCCAAAAAATTCGTTCATTTTCGTTTTCGTTTCATTAGTATATTTTTTTTTTTTCGTTTTTCGGGTCATTCGTTATGATCGCGATTCGTAAATTCGTTCATTCGTAAATGCGTTCGTTCGTACATTCGTAAATTCGAACTTTCGTTCATTCTTTCATTCGTACATTCGTACATTTTTACATTTGTTCATTTGTAAATTCGTACATTCGTAAAATCGTACATTTGTAAATTAGAAAATTCGGAAATTTGTAAATTCGAAGTTTGAAAATCCAAAAACCTGAAAATTCAAAAATCTGAAATAGTAACTAACTATTAAATTATAGGTATTGTAATTTCTTTTCAAATTTGACTGTCAGTGAACGTAACAAATACGAATTTATCCGAAGTTACGAATTATCCAAAACGAATGCTGCATCTAAACAAATGGAACGGAACAAATTAATAATAAATAATAATAATAAAACGTTGTTATTATTATTATTATTGTTATTTATTATTATTAATTCATTACGTTCCATTCCATTTTTTCGGATCCAAATTTTAAAGAAAATTACAATACCTATAATTTAAAAGTTACTAGTAATTACTAATAGTTAAGTTATTATTTGTTAACTATTATTTCAGAATTCCAAATTTTCGAATTTACAAATTTACGAATTTACGAATTCACCAATTTACTAATGTACGAATGTACGAAAGTATATTCGTAAATTGCGAATGTACGAATGCTCAAATTTACGAATGTCCAATTTTATCGAATTTACGAATATTCTGAAAAAATTTGTTAAACAAGTTTTCGCTAATTCGGATATTCCCGAATTAACGAATTTGTCGAAATTCGTTAAAAAACGAATTCGGAACGAAACGAATTGCACATGCCTAGAGAATAGTATAAGGCTTGTAGGCACTGCCAGGTCTGGTAAAGTACTTACTGAATACCCTGTAGGTAAGGAGAATTCTGTGCATCTTGGAGAATTAGGGGAAGGGGGAAGGATATTTATCTTTTTCATCTTTTGTACATCTTAATGCTCTTTTCATGCCGCCTCTGTACAGTTTGCGTCTGTCCACATGCACCTAGGTGATAACAGGCTGCATGTGTTTTTATCATAGCACATAATTTTTTATTGTTTCTGGCTGCATTTTTTTTTTCACATGCCTTTTTTTAAAAGTTGGCAATAGTGGAATATGCCTTGGCAATGTGTATTAGCACAGAGCCTTTAGGACAGGATGTATTGTAGATAGGAGGTTGTGAGAGACAGGGGCAGATCATTGTCTCTCAACAAGCATCAACTAGCCAATAAAATAATAATAAAACTTCCAAGTGATATTATTATGTTACAACTTATATGAGATTTAATGTTTGGGTTTAACATCTACTACTTTAACATACTATGCTTGTGTTCTCTAAATTTCAGTGCTGGTGTACATTTTCTTATGTGCCCTGGCTGTGTGCACAAATCTGTACACCCAAAAATCCTTTTAAGGACCAACATCTGTCAGCAAAAACTGATGTCTAGCTCTTCAACTAGGTACTCTGTTCTGTTAATTTGAGTAGTTATTTTTTTTTTTTTAGATTACAACTTTTAGCTTGCTGTGATTAGAATGGATCAGTTATTTGTTGCTGACAGTCTGTTCAAGAGCTGCCTTACTTTACAGCACCTCACTGCATCCTTTCAGAAACTGTGCACCCAAATCACTGCACATTGAAGGCCCTCTCTGACATGACACATGCTGCAGGACAAGCTAGTACTTCAGGCATGTATTGGGCCACCAATACATGGTACAAAGAGTATAACATCTTGTAAGTGTTTTAGTTACAGCCTTGACTTCCCTGACCCTGTTTGCTTGACCAGGGTAGTGACAGCCTTACAAGGAAGAAATAAAAATGAATAAAGCAGTTGACGTGCCAAGTTTGCATACAGGTGCTGGGTGTGTGGGATGTCTTGGGACATTTTTGACTTATTCTTGGTTCTCCATGTATGCTGCCTGTCCTGATCCCTGGTTTGGTCCTGGTTATCCATATCTGCTGCCTGTCCTGGCCTTTAGGTTTTTATAGTTATCTAATTTTGCTGCCTGCTCTGACCTCTGGCTCATGCATGGAGTACCCAAATGGCTGGTACTTTTTTAAGTTCAAATAAATCAGATTTGGGTGCTGCTGCTGTATTTAAGCCAAGTTAAATGTAAAAGTGTGAGTGATAAGCCCAGCTGATGTTATCCATAGCTGTATTATTTATATGACATATATTAATTAGAACATCTAGATGTTTGGTGGGCACGATACGTTTGAAAAGTTCTTGCAAATATGCAAATAAGTTCTGCTGGTGAATTTGCGGTAAAAATAAAGCAAAGTATCTAACAGGTAGCAGTGACAAAATCTCCGGGAACTGATTAATTAATACTTTAGAAATATGATTTCTAAAGTGTACCTGTGAGGTGGTGTAATGCTTCTTTACTGGCTTTTCTTCTGATAGCAGCTTCCAGCTCCCAGATAGCCACAAACTGAGGGACCAGGGTAAAAATTTTCTTGGGCCCCCCATGCAAATTTACTCTCCACCTGCTCTGAGACATACAATAAATAGCAGCTAGACTTAAAATCAGTTTACTGTATGAGATCAGGCAGCAATTGCGATTGGTTGCCAGCTGTTACAGCATATCATTACTGCTTACTGACTAGTTGCTAGAGGTTACAGCAAATGATTTCTGCTTGTTAATTGGTTGATTACTGTACAGTAATACTGCTCACTGATTGGTTGTTAGAGTTTACAGATCATCATCTCCTCACTGCAGGGGGGCATGATATACATATGAATGCTGCCTTTATTTACATACAGTGGGGCAAAAAAGTATTTAGTCAGCCACCAATTGTGCAAGTTCTCCCACTTAAAAAGATGAGAGAGGCCTGTAATTGTCATCACAGGTATACCTCAACTATGAGAGACAAAATGTGGAAACAAATCCAGACAATAACGTTGTCTGATTTTTGAAAGAATTTATTTGCAAATTATGGTGGAAAATAAGTATTTGGTCAATATCAAAAGTTCATCTCAAAACTTTGTTATATATCCTTTGTTGGGAATGACAGAGGTCAAACATTTTCTGTAAGTCTTCACAAGGTTGTCACACACTGTTGCTGGTATGTTGGCCCATTCCTCCATGCAGATCTCCTCTAAAGCAGTGATGTTTTGGGGCTGTCGCTGGGCAACACAGACTTTCAACTCCCTCCAAAGGTTTTCTATGGGGTTGAGATCTGGAGACTGGCTAGGCCACTCCAGGACCTTTGAAATGCTTCTTACGTAGCCACTCCTTCATTGCCTGGGCGGTGTGTTTGGGATCATTGTCATGCTGAAAGACCCAGCCACGTTTCATCTTCAATGCCCTTGCTGATGGGAGAAGGTTTGCACTCAAAATCTCACGATACATGGCCCCATTCATTCTTTCATGTACACGGATCTGTCCTGTTCCTTTTGCAGAGAAACAGCCCCAAAGCATGATGTTGCCACTCCCATGTTGCCACCCCCATGCTTCACAGTATGTATGGTATTCTTTGGTTGCAACTCAGCATTCTCTCTCCTCCAAACACGACGAGTTGTGTTTCTACCAAACAGTTCTACTTTGGTTTCATCTGACCATATGACATTCTCCCAATACTCTTCTGGATCATCCAAATGCTCTCTAGCAAACCTCAGACGGGCCCGGACATGTACTGGCTTAAGCACGGGGACACGTCTGGCACTGCAGGATCTGAGTCCCTGGCGGCGTAGTGTGTTACTGATGGTAGCCTTTGTTACCTTGGTCCAAGCTCTCTGCAGGTCATTCATTCACTAGGTCCCCCTGTGTGATTCTGGGTTTTTTGCTCACCATTCTTGTGATCATTTTGACCCCATGGGGTGAGATCTTGCGTGGAGCCCCAGATTGAGGGAGATTATCAGTGGTCTTGTATGTCTTCCATTTTCTAATTATTGCTCCCACAGTTGATTTCTTCACACCAAGCTGCTTGGCTATTGCAGATTCAGTCTTCCCAGCCTGGTGCAGGTCTACAATTTTATTTCTGGTGTCCTACAACAGCTCTTTGGTCTTCACCATAGTGGAGTTTGGAGTGTGATTGTTTGAGGTTGTGGACAGGTGTCTTTTATACTGATAAGTTCAAACAGGTGCCATTAATACAGGTAATGAGTTCAGGACAGAGGAGCCTCTTAAAGAAGAAGATACAGGTCTGTGAGAGCCAGGAATCTTGCTTGTTTGTAGGTGACCAAATACTTATTTTCCACCATAATTTGCAAATAAATTATTTCAAAAATCAGACAATGTGATTGTCTGGATTTGTTTCCACATTTTGTCTCATAATTGAGGTATACCTATGATGACAATTACAGGCCTCTCATCTTTTTAAGTGTGAGAACTTGCACAATTGGTGGCTGACTAAATACTTTTTTGCCCCACTGCTGCTACTATTTACATATGAATGCCAGTTATTTACATGTAAACACAGGGTCTGCAGGTGAGTCATCTGTACACAGCAATAGGGCAGAGCAGGGCAGCATTATTACCAGCACTTCACACCGAGATATCGGGACACAGCACGGGACTAAAACTTCAAGGGACAAGGGAATTTGAACTGGGATAGTCGGCAAGTATGAGGCAGCTGCTTTGGGTCCCACAACAATGACAGGGCCCAGGGCAGCTGCCCCTTTTGCCCTGCCTTAAAGACCTGTATGGGACACTCAGATTGCCTTTATCGGGCCCTTGAGTAATTTTTCCTTCCACTAACACCAACTATGGGGCACTATTGCTTACACTGACACCAACTACCGTATTTATCGGCATATAACACGCACTTTTTTCCCCTTAAAATCAGGGGAAAATTGCGGGTGTGCGTTATACGCCGATCCCCGTCGATCCCCCCGCTGACTGTGAGCGGAGGAGCGAGCGCCGCCGACATACATGAATAGCCGAGTGTACTCGGCTAGGTTCGGCTAGCTCCGCTCACAGTCACGCCCAGTCCCACCCTATGATGGACATAACACAGGGACTGGGCGTGACTGTGAGTGGAGCTAGCCGAACCTAGCCGAGTCCACTCGGCTATGTATGTATGTCGGCGACGCTCGCTCCTCCACGACACTACAAGGCTGCAAATGACACTACAAGGCTGCAAATAACACTGCAAGGCTGCAAATGACACTGAAAGGCTGCAAATGACACTGAAAGGCTGCAGATGACACTACAAGGCTGCAAATGACACTACAAGGCTGCAGATGGACACTGATAAGGCTGCATTGATGGGCATTTAAATGTAAGGTTTTTTCCTTGCAAAGTTTTTTTCCTTAAAATTCCCTCCTAAACTTGGGGTGCGTGTTATACGCCGGCGCATGTTATATGCCGATAAATATGGTATTTCTCCCCCTAATACCAAAGATCAGGCATTGTTTACTCCCACTGGGCACAGTCTGCCCCCCTAAAGTCTGAAGGACAGTAAACTGATCCTTTCTTCAGAAGGCTTGGAGACCCCTGCTGTAGATGAAATTGCTTTGGTCACCTTGTAGACCCATTGTCCCACTTTCCACATCTTTCTAGCAATGTGACAGGGGAAGTACTGGCAAATAGAAAGTGCAGGCAGTGGCAAGGATGGGGCTATATGCCAACCATGCAGGCTTTGGATGTAATATCTTGTATAAAGCACCCTGCTATTTAAGGTGCTCTGCAAGGAAACTGAAAGCTCATTCAGACAGCCAAGTTGTCTGCTAACCAGAAGAGCGGCCTTTTATCAGCATTAAACCACAATACAGGTTTTCTTTATTAGTAATAAGTGGATGAGAGATGAAGAGAGCAGTATCAGTGACCCCCTGCTGACCCCCTTTGAGACATTACTTACATATTTTCTGTTAATAAAAGTTGGCAACAGTTTTTGCATATGTTCATTGTGGTTACTAGGGCCGTAAGAATGGCATGTGTATATATAATTCCTCAAAGAATGACATAGAAAAGGTTAAATAACTGCTCAGTTAAAATCATTAGAAATTCCTAAAAACCTTTCTGTGGGAAATTGGAATTTTAACGTTTGCTTTTTCTTTGGAAACAGAAAAAAATCTTCTCCTCAGGACTTGCAAAATGCAATACAAAGAGCCTATTTACAGAGTCTTAAAATATACACCCAGGCTTCTGACCCGGTAGGGGAGCTTCCCCTGTAACTAGATTTTTGGCCTCTAAGTGTAAATTCAAACAGGGGCAGGACACAGTTGTGAGACATTAGTAGCGCCTGTTTCTGCACAAAAATAACATTTAAAATATAACCTTAAACCACATAGTCATTTCGTGCAGCTGACATGGCACATTTAAAGATAAAACTGACATCCATTGCTTTTATTGAGGAAGACCAGAGGCATATGATCTTCTAGGCTCCTTGGTTATTTCATTACATCTGTAATATATGTGATTATATTTCATTCTTTGAAAATATAGTTTATACATTTCAAGGCGCCAACATTTCACAGAGCTTGGAACAATGACTACGTTACGAGCCTTGGCAAATCTCTTTTAAGTGTTACTAAACCCACAACAGTAAAATCTGTCTGTATATGCAGCATAGCATGCTTGGTATACTCACTGTGGAACTTAAGGAGTTAATCCTCTGCATTGTGTAGAAAAAGGCTGTTTTATCCTGTATGCACAGATCTTTCCCTCCTGCACTGTCTATCTGGGGAAAGCCAGGTAACACAGGCAGGGTAGCCAACCTGCACATGCTCAGTTGTGTCTTTTTTTGCTGGAGAGAATAATTACTTGTTCTCAGAGTGAGCCAGCTCACATGATATTGACATCACACATGTGGGCATGTATACAGGCTGAAGTGGAAATCTCCTCCTACCTGAACTCTCAGAATAGCAGTTTATCACTGACCTTGGTATGCAGATCAACCAAAAAGGTATATAGTGGCAGTATTTTAATGTAAAAAGATGATTTATAAGCTGTGGGCACTGTGGGGGGCGGATTAACTATTTTCATATTAATGGGTTTAGTAACACTTAAAATATGCCAGTATTTAATACAAAATCTGATGTACATACACAAATATACAATCAAAAGGTTTGTCTACACTTGATTATGGTATTGTGGATTTAGTTCCATGAAGGGGCATTCTTACTTCTGCATCAGAATTTCTGCTTTACCTGTTTGCTAACAAAAAACAAAGACATTCTCCACAGATGTAACTGAATGCAGACTTCTTCTTTTGAAATTAAGAAATTTTTAAAAGTGCGACCAAGTCCTGAACTCATCAATTTGCTTACGAATTCCAAACAAGTGACATTTCTACCTTAAAGGAACCAGGGATCTCCTCTGCTATCCATTTGTTTACAGAAGGACACTAACCTAGCTCATTACTTTTAGATTTTATACTAGTGGTGAGGCCGGTGGCTTTGGCATTCAACACATTTCTGGAAAAATACAGCAACCTGGAATTTGTGCTAGGTAAACAGTGTCACCCTGTATTGCGTTTTCTTTTTGGAACCAGCAGCTAGCTAGTATTATACCAGAAAGTTCTGCAATATCTTTAATGATTCAGATAAGTAGGATCTCTCATTATTGAAAAGGGGGAATGTGGTTGGGTGGAGCTTAGAACCAAATATCAAGTCTTAGCTACAAGGTGAGCAATATTAAACCTTCATTAAAGCTGAACTCCGGAATAAGCAAATATTATCTAAAAAGACAAGGCATGTGTATAATAAAATCCTGGTGTGCTTTGTGTTTTTTTTCCAGATCTATGCTGTAATTCAGTGTAAAACATTTCCTCTGTGCAGGAGATTTCTGTGATAACTCAGTGTCAATTCACTACTTCTCTTTCTTTGTGCAGGGTGACTGGTCTTGTTTTGGCCCCTCTTGTAGTTTAGTTTTCTGCAGTCAGCTTGTAGTGGGTGGGGCCTGCTGGGTCCCTTCTACAGCTCTGATCCTTGCACATGCTATGTGCAGCACAGTGATGATGTCACTACTACTTTTTCAAAGTAATCACTGAGTTTGCATAGGAGTTTGGAGCCCATAAATAGATTTAAGTGGAATTTCACATGAGTGGAAGATGTCAAATGTAAAATGTTTGCACCCAATATTCAGCTTTAATAAAATGAAACCCAGGGGTAAAACAGAAAAGGTTAACAAAGGTAATGTGGTTTTATTCAAGACATTTATTTTTAAAATAGCTTACAGGTTTACTTTAAAGGAAATATGTGATGATAATTCCACTTCTCCTTCTGCATATCTTTTCCAGGCCAATGTCTCAGATAGTTGTAGTTAGAAGGTCACAATGCTCACCAGCTATTTCTCATGACATGTTTTCTTTAAAGGTAATTCAGTAACTCAGTAAGTCAGTACCAATAACTTCCTGATGTGTCACAACATACAGCAAAAGTATAATTATTCAACATTTTTTATCAATACAGAGTCCTTGAGGAACAGTCCAGTGACTTACTCAAGCTGAGATGCTCCAAATAGTCAGCTACAGGTAGGAGAAAATTTTTCCCTAATCTCCTCATTCCTGATTCTCACATTTGCACATTTAGGTCCTTAGATTGCAATATTGTACCTTTGTAGCAGACCACAGGATGAGAGCCTTCATGAGGGGCCCGCTACGTGTCAAACATTTGTCCACACAGCTAAGAACTGCACAGGCACTGGGAGTTCCAGTACTGTGTCATCACTGAGACAGTATCTCAGTCCTGGAAGTCATAGCTAACACTGTATATTGCTTGAGCCAAGAAGGTTGCATCCTTGATGAAAAGAAGCAGGTGAAGGCACTGTCAGGGAAAAAATTGCTATTGCTGTGAAGAGTAACAACTACCTGCAACTGTTACATGTACACATCCAATAACATGACAAATAAATCTGATGCTAGGTCAACTTAAACCACTTGCTGACCGCCCTATAGCAGGTGTACTGCTACAGGACGGCAGCTGTGCGCCGGATCACGTATATATACATGATCCTGCACATCTGCCTGCAGAGGCCGCACACGTGCTGCCGACAGTCCTTTTTTGCTATGATTATTCACAGCAGAAGCTGATCTGTGGGTGCCGGGCACTCGATGTTCGCCAGCCCCCACCAATCATCGGGCAGAGACTCAGAACAGAGCTCTGCTTATGTAAATAAGGCAGAGTTCTGTTCTGACAGAGCAGGAACTAAAATCCATCTCTTCCCCTAGTAAAAGCAACACACATAGTAAACACGAACACTGGCTAGGCACACATTTAATCCTTTGATTGCACTAGATGTTTAACCCCTTCCCAGCCAGTGTCATTAGTACAGTGACAGTGCTTTTTTTTTTAGCACTGATCGCCGTATTAGTGTCACTGGTTCCCGTAAAGTGTCAGTTGGTGTCCGATTGGCCGCCGCAATATCCCAGTCCCGCTATAAGTCGCTGATCACCCCCAATACTAGTATAAAAAAAGAAATACAAATTTCAGTATATAACCCATAACATTAATAACCACTTTAAAAGAAGAAGCTGATGCAGTCACCACATCTAAGGATTGGTAATATATATATATATATATATATATATATATATATATATATATATATATATATATATATATATATATTTATGGTTGGAGCCCTATGTCCGATATGGACATAGATAACATTTGTAGTTAACATAAAACTTACCATCGGAATTAGACCTGGAAGTGTGGACTTACCATATGAAATGGATCTGAAAGTGTGCCTTGGTCTGCTGGTCGGTATGCCAAAATAAGGGGGCATACCCTAGTTTAAGAAATGATTATTCTGTAGAGACAAATGAATGAAATGAATGAATGAAATGAATGCCTTGAAATGGGGATGGGAGGGTGGGTATCGCGCACAGGAAACCGACAAGCACCACAGGTGAGCGGGCTGCTTAAATACCCCCCGGGCTCCTCCCATAAATTCAGGCCACCATACTGGCCTTCCTACTTATGGTTGGAGCCCTATGTCCGATATGGACATAGATAACATTTGTAGTTAACATAAAACTTAGCATCGGAATTAGACCTGGAAGTGTGGACTTACCATATGAAATGGACCTGAAAGTGTGCCTTGGTTTGCTGGTCGGTATGCCAAAATAAGGGGGCAAAAACATTCAGGTAGGGGTGTAATTTTATTAGTTTTGGCTTTATTTATTTGAGCAAGTTTGGTGAATGCTTGTGCCGTTTCCACCTAAGGAGTGGGGACGTACCGGGCGAGGTAGGCAGAGTTTCACCTGCCAAGTCTCTTAATGATGTGGTCTGGGACCCATGCCGGAATGCTGGCAAGGCTGCCCCAATACTAAAGAGTGACCAAGGTACTGACAGGGGTCGAGGTGTAGGCAGCGTAGAAGAACCCCCAGGTGTTTGATGAAGTGGCAGGCACTCGAGGGTTGCCCGAAAAGGTAATAGGGGACTAGAGTTTGAGTGTTCCGGTAGGAGTGACAGTAGGCGGTCGAGTATGGTTACTGGCCCCCGGACATTGTTTATTTTATAGAGATGGATGTCTATCCTGGAGCTTGATTGCTGGGTTTTGGACACTGCAAGGTGGAGGATGAAATGGTGTTGGTAGCGAGCCAACTACACAGAACTTGGCCTGCGGGATTGCTGCGGGTGAACTCGCTGGGCCGCCAGAACCCGTGTTAGGCTAAGTAAATGGTTGCTTGTATGAGCAAACTGGGGAGAAGGCCAAATAGCGAACTGGTTAATAGTAGACATGTCCCAGAAGATGGCAGCCTGGAACGAACGTGCAGTGGACATTAACTGGTGTTGCTAAGATAATTACACCAGCCTGCGCAGGAAGGACATAACAGAGCGATGCGGACCTGGCTACATTAAGAGGCTCGCCTCGGACCGGATGTCGGTGGCAAGCCACGGCCTGTCCTGTCCAGATAAGACCCTAGAGTTAAGCGGCTGCCATGACCGGATGTAGCTTGAAGAGGGAGGAAGTCCGGGTAAACCCGGGGTTTAGGAGTGTCTCTGGGGGCCATGTACTTGTAAACCGATGATGGCCAAAAATTGCCGCGATGCCTGTGGTGGCTGTGGCATCTGTCACTACCTGGGGTGACAAGGGTGACGTAGATGGTATAATCATTAATACACCAATCTACGTAGTACGGGACCTTCCGACATTGATAGGTCCGCATTGTCAGGAAAGACTGCAGCTACTTCTTAGTACACCCCTGTATGGGTGAAGTCTTGGGGAACTAACCTGATACGGGTCAGCTTGTCAAGGGGGGAGGCTGGCCTGCGTGGAGTTTGTTAATTCGGAGGAGGTTATTGTAGACCTCGGTTCCGGTTGTTGAGTTTTAGAGACTACAAGCTGAAGCACATAATGGTATTACCAGCGAGTCAAGTGGTGTCTACATAGTACCTGTCTGCCTGTGCCCGTACAAGTGAATTTGTTAGGCTGTAGAAAACCACAGAGGGCCAGATAGATGGCTGCTTGTATGACTAGACTGGGGAATGTCTGAGGTTTTGACATGTCCCTGAAGATGGCAGTTGTAATGGGCAAGCGTTTGCCGTTAGCTATGGGCTGATGCTTCTAGACGCCACGTAGAAAGGATCCTACTGTATGAGCCGTAAACACGGATGACTCTCTGGGGTCCTGTAAGGGCAAGAAATGCTGGATGCTGGCTAGGTATAGCCTGATAGCGTTATGAGGAGCCAGCTGTGTGTGGCAATACGATAACGATACCTGGTGCGGGATGGAACCTGAACTCAACTGACCTAGGCGAGAAATGATACAGAAATTGATGAGTGGCTCGTATGAAGATGCCACTGGAGACAACTGGCCGATTAGGTGCCACTGAAGAATGATGTGTGACTGATTGTGTGCCACTGGAAATGTGTTTGTACTGATTGCAAGAAGTCATGCTAAGATGCGAGCCCTGCAATGATTGCAAGAGTTGTGCTTAACTACGTGCCTGCAACAATTGCCAGGGAGTTTGTGTCAATGGAGATGTGTTTGCCGTGACTGCGAGAAGTCCGTATTACTGCATGTGCTTGCACGGACTGCAAGGAGTTATACTTGGATGCGTGTTTGCAACGATTACAAAAGTTGTGTTTGGATGCGTGCTTGCTATGATTGCAAGAAGTTATGCTTGGATGCATGCTTGCAACGTTTTGCAAGAAGTTATGCTAAGATGCGTGTCTTGTATTGATTGTAAGATTTGTGCTTGAATGTGTGCTTGCAACGATTGCAAGGGAGTTCCTGTCGCTGGAGATGTGTTTGTAGTGACTGTGAAAAGTTCGTATTGCTGCATGTGCTTGCCAGACTGCAAGAGTTAAGCTTGGATGTGTGCTTGCAATGATTGCAAGAAGTTGTAATTGGATGCGTACTTGCAACGATTGCAAGAAGTTATGCTTGAATGCATGCCTGCAACGTTCGCCAGAAGTTTATGATTGGATGCGTGTTTGCAATGATTGCAAGAAATTGTGCTTGGAAGTGTGCTTGCAACGATTGCAAGAAGTTCTGTTGGGATGGGTACTTGCAACGATTGCAAGAAGTCATGATGGGATGTGTGCTTGCAACAATTGCAAGAAGTTATGTTTCGATGTGTGCTTGCAACGAAATGCAAGAAGTTGTGTTTGGATGCATTTTTGCTACGATTGCAAGAAGTTATACTTGGATGTGTGCTGTGACTACGAGGGGGTATAGTAGTGAGGCGAAGGTTTCAACGAATGAATCGGGACCATGACTGAGCTTCGAAGGAAGACGGGGTGTGCCCCCCCCTTTTTTTTTTTGACTGACCTAGAGGAAAATGACAGATGACAACCAGTGGAGGGTTTGACTACCTGACTTGAAAGGTAAATTGTAACATATTTAAGCGACAGGTGCATGGCATTAAATAAAATGAATGAAATGTTTGTGCCATGACAGAGGCACGAATCGGTGTGCCGTGACTGCGCCAATGAGGCCAAGCCAACTGGGGCTTGCCGGGATGAATCGATGCCTGATGGATGCCCTAAACTTGAATCGGGGCGCGGCATGCGACAACACAATGAATGAAATGTTTGCCTTAGAGTGAAATGAATGAAAACATTTCGCCATGACAGAGGCACGAATCGGTCGTGCTGCAGCTGCGACTGACAGCGACCCAAACTCTGGAGCATGTACTGAAATGAGGCAAAAGAAAAACGCTGGTGCATGCTGGAATAGATTGGTGCATCACGGATGCGACTGGATTTGAATTGGAGTGCGGTATGTAATAGTGAAATGTTTGCCCTGGCAAAGGCACGAATTGGTTATGCCGTGACTGATAGCTAACCAAGTTCTGATGCAGGTGTTGGCTGAGGCCGAAACGTTTTATTTATTTATTTATACTACTTTATTTATATATATATTTTTTTTTGTATTTAAGGAAAAAAAATATTTTTTTTGTATATATTGTTTTTTTTTTTTTTTTGTATATATATATTTTTTTTTTTCTTTTCTTTTTTTTTTTCTTCTTTTTTTTTTTGACTGTGACAAATGACGAGTCGGACTATGGAGTACGAATGAAATGAGGCCAAGACAACTGGGGCGCGCCGGGACGAATCAGTGCATCTCGGATGCTACTGAATTCGAATCGGGGCACGGTACGTGACAGTGAAATGAGTGAAATGATGAAATGAATGAAATGATTTGTCATGGTAGAGGCACATGCCATGACAGAGGCACGAGTCGATCATGTCGCGACTGCAACTGACAACGAACCGGACTCTGGAGCATGTACCGAAATGTGGCCGAAAATACCTGGGGCACGCCGGAACGAATCGTTGCGTCATGGATGCGACTGGATTCGAATCGGAACGTGATACGTGACAGTGAAATGATTTCCCATGACAGAGGCACGAATCGGTGAGCCGCAAACTGCGACTGACAACGAACCGGACTCTGGAGCATGTCCAGAAATGAGGCCGGGCCCTGGGGCACGCTGTAACGAATCGGTGCATCGAAGATGCGACTGGATTCGAACCAGAGCGTGGTGTGCAGGTGTAACATTTTGTTGCCATGACAGAGGTGCAAATCGATCATGCCGCTGTAGCGACTGACTGCGAATCGGACTCTGGAGCATGTACTGAAATGTGGCCAATACCTGGGGCACGCCGAGACGAATCGGCGTGCCGAGACGAATCGGCGTGC
Organism: Lithobates clamitans; assembly: GCA_037952925.1. Classification (NCBI taxonomy): domain Eukaryota; kingdom Metazoa; phylum Chordata; class Amphibia; order Anura; family Ranidae; genus Lithobates; species Lithobates clamitans. Next base: position 7,396,220 of record JBBGZY010000430.1, on the reverse strand, counting down.
CGATTCTCGTCATTGTGACAAATGACGAGTCGGACTATGGAGTACAAATGAAATGAGGCCAAGACAACTGGGGCGCGCCGGGACGAATCAGTGCATCTCGGATGCTACTGAATTCGAATCGGGGCACGGTACGTGACAGTGAAATGAGTGAAATGATGAAATGAATGAAATGATTTATCATGGTAGAGGCACGTGCCATGACAGAGGCACGAGTCGATCATGTCGCGACTGCAACTGACAACGAACCGGACTCTGGAGCATGTACCGAAATGTGGCCAAAATTACCTGGGGCACGCCGGAACGAATCGTTGCGTCATGGATACGACTGGATTCGAATCGGAACGTGATACGTGACAGTGAAATGATTTCCCATGACAGAGGCACGAATCGGTGAGCCGCAAACTGCGACTGACAACGAACCGGACTCTGGAGCATGTCCAGAAATAAGGCCGGGCCCTGGGGCACGCTGTAACGAATCGGTGCATCGAAGATGCGACTGGATTCGAACCAGAGCGTGGTAAGTGCAGGTGTAACATTTTGTTGCCATGACAGAGGAGCAAATCGATCATGCCGCTGTAGCGACTGACTGCGAATCGGACTCTGGAGCATGTACTGAAATGTGGCCAATACCTGGGGCACGCCGAGACGAATCGGTGCATTTCCATGTGACTGAATTTGTAACGGAGCGTGATACGTGGCAGTGAAATGATAACCATGACAGAGGTACGAATCAGTGAGTCGAAAGCGACTGAAAATGACGTGACTCTGGAGCATGTACTGAAATGAGGCCGTAACTACTGGGGCACACCGGAGCAAATCGGTGCATCTTTAGATGCGACTGGATTCGAATCGGAGCGCGCTACGTGACTGAAATGAAAGAAATGATTCGAAATGGTTTGAAAATGTTAGAAATGTATTTAGAAATGTTCAGAAATAAAAAATGATTGGTATCGAACTGACGTGGTACGATAAAAAATTGCAAATTGCGAATCGCTACGGTTGTTTGCTGACGCCTGGTAATAATTTAGAAATGCCTGAAATGAAGCGACGTCTACGTCGCGGTGGTTTTTTCAGATAACGAGAAATGGTAACATAACGATAGTGCGAGTGATATGCATTGCGGTTACGTTTGTGAAATTGCGAGTGACTCGTAAGTTTGATATCACGGTTTAGTGACATGATATCTAACAATGCGTGAAAAACAAAGTCCGACGGGACCCTACCTGCGACAGCCAAGCCAGACGCGCGGTACAAACTACGAATCGGTAACACGGACTTCGAAACTCTCGAGCACAGAAATTTGCGAAAGCGGGAACTTGCGAGACGAGAACTAGCGGACGCTGGCATTCGAATAATCGGCCTAGTGACGTATATCGCGCACAGGAAACCGACAAGCACTACAGGTGAGCGGGCTGCTTAAAGAGGAGTTCCACCCAGGCGGGCCATTAAAAAAAAAAAAAATTTAAAGTCAGCAGCTACAAATACTGCAGCTGCTGACTTTTAATTGGACACTTACCTGTCCCTGGGTCCAGCGATGCGGGGGATCGAAGCCCCGCTCATCCCCCCCCTCCGCTCGTCGGCGCCGGCATTTCAACTGTGGGCGCCGGGCTGTGGCTTCACAGCCTGGCACCCACTGCGCATGCGTGAGCGGCGCCGCGCGCCGTGATTGGCCGCTCAATCACCTGGGACCTGTAATGGGTCCCAGATGATTGACAGGAGGGAGGGAGAAGAGCCGAGCCCTTCCTGTGCCAGGGGGAAGTGATGTCACCAGCCCAGGCAGAGGAAGGGGCAGACTACGAGGGACCACCTAGCAACAGGCATTTAGAGGTAAGTAAAAAAAAAAAAAATATCCAAATGTTTTTTTGTTTTTTTTTTTAGAATTTTTTTAGATATGTTTGTTTTTTTGGGTGGAACCCCACTTTAAATACTCCCCGGGCTCCTGCCATAAATTCAGGCCACCATACTGGCCTTCCTACACATATATATATATATATATATTTTGTTTTTTTTGTTTTGAGTTTAATACCTCTTTAACATTATTTTTGCTCTCTGTGTTTCTTGGGGAGATGTCCCTTCAATTCCTGTTCTAGAGAAGCAACAGGATTTAAGAGGAAGGCTCTAATAGGTGAGGGCAATTACAGTACCAAGAATAGGTGCCCCCACTGGAAAATTATCCTTATCAGTTGTTTTGGTGACAATTCTAAAATGTTGGATTTCCCACCACTTCCTGTCTCAGTAACAATGGTCCTAGGTACAAATGGAAGGATTGAATCTACCTAGCCAGAATACAGAGGGCAAAAAAAGCCTGTAGGCAATTGTAATCTTTCCCCACTTTGTCCAAAACTAAAAAATAAAGTTTTGCCTATATATCTACTGTGAATCTAGAATAAATCTATTGTTGCTGGATCTGGAATCTACAAGGGATTTTTTTCAATGAATTATTTTTTTTGAGGGGTAGGAGTGCAGGGGTAGAACACGGTAGACATATGCCTTTTTTCCAACATTAAAGCTCAGTTCCAGTCATACTTTTTTTTTGGATAGGTTTGGATAAATTGGTTTGTATAGGCCTAGAAAAAGGAAATAGACAAGCTTTTATTGCATGTGACCCTGTTAAGAAGATTTAATTTCACTTTCTGTCCCTGTGAGAAGGAGACAAGAAATAAGAGTGGTTGCCCTTGGAGAGGAAATCTAAAACTAAAAGTAAAGCTTTTTGTATAATCCATATGTCTATGTTTTGTAAATTCTATTGATGTAGTTATAAAGTAACTGAACACTTGAAGCCATGCCCCCCCCCCAAAAAAAAAGGCAGGCAGAGGGCAACAGACTGGTCATCAGTTTTGCCTGTGGTCACCCTTCCGCTGACCTTTTCCCTATTACTGAATTGCCATGCCTTGTTCTGCATGGTGTTTCTTTGTGTAGGCAGCCATCCTGGTAGAGGCAAGGCTTTACTTCTTTGTGTCATAGCCTCAAAATCTCCTGAGACTAGCATTCAGAGGCAGCAGTGTCTTAGCCCCATTAACACCTGAGTATTCTGTAATACACCTGACTACTCCCGACTAGGGATGAGCTTCGAGTTCGAGTCGAACTCATGTTCGACTCGAACATCGGCTGTTCACCAGTTCGCCAAACAGCGAACAATTTGGGGTGTTTGCGGCAAATTCGAAAGCTGCGGAACACCCATTAAAAGACTATGGGAGAAATCAAAAGTGCTAATTTTAAAGGCTTATATGCAAGTTATTGTCATAAAAAGTGTTTGGGGACCTGGGTCCTGCCCCAGGGGACATAGATCAATGCAAAAAAAGTTTTAAAAACAGCCATTTTTTCGGGAGCAGTGATTTTAATAATGCTTAAAGTGAAACAATAAAAGTGTAATATTCCTTTAAATTTCGTACCTGGGGGGTGTCTATAGTATGCCTGTAAAGGGGCGCATGTTTCCTGTGTTTAGAAGAGTCTGAGAGCAAAATGACATTTCAAAGGAAAAAAAGTCATTTAAAACTAATTGCGGCTATTAATGAATGGTCGGTCCGACAATACACATAAAACTTAATTGATAAAAACGGCATGGGATTTCCCCACAGGGGAACCCCGGACCAAAATTTTTAAAAAAATGGCGTGGGGGTCCCCTAAATTCTATACCAGGCCCTTCAGGTCTGGTATGGATATTAAGGGGAACCCCGTGCCACAATTTAAAAGAAAAATGGCATGGGGTCCCCCCAAAAATCCATACCAGACCCTTATCCGAGCACGCAACCTGGCCACATGCCCTCAACATTGGGAGGGTGCTTTGGGGTCCCTCCCAAAGCACCTTGTCCCCATGTTGGTGGGGACAAGGGCCTCAACCCCACAACCCTTGCCCGGTGGTTGTGGGGTCTGCGGGCGGGGGGCTTATTGGAATCAGGAAGTCCCCTTTAACAAGGGGTCCCCCAGATCCCGGCCCTCCCCCCTATGTGAAATGGTAAGGGGGTACAAAAGTACCCCTACCATTTCACAAAAAAACTGTCAAAAATGTTAAAAATGACAAGAGACAGTTTTTCCTTTATTTAAAATCTTCTTCTTTCTATCCTCTTTCTTCTATCTTATATCTTCTATCTTCCTTTGGTTTCTTCCTCCATCTTCTTCTTCCTCTGGTTCTTCCTCCGATCCTCTGCTTCTTGCTCCGGTGTTCTTGTTCGGCATCTTCCTCCGCGGCGTCTTCTTCCCTTCTTCGTTCTCGGGCCGCTTCGCATCCATGATGGGAGGCTCCCGCTGTGTGATGCTTCTCGTCTTCTGACACTTCTTAAATAATGGAGGGCGGGGCCACCTGGTGACCCCACCCCATCTGATGCATGGGGACTTCCCTATGGGTTTCCCCGTGATGTCAGAGGGGGCTGGGGTCACCCAGTTACGTAACCGGGTGACCCGGTTATATTTAAAGGAATATTACACTTTTATTGTTTCACTTTAAGCATTATTAAAATCACTGCTCCCGAAAAAAGGCCGCTTTTTTGCATTGATCCATGTCACCTGGAGCAGGACCCAGGTCCCCAAACACTTTTTATGACAATAACTTGTATATAAGTCTTTAAAATTAGCACTTTTGATTATTCATGTTCGAGTCCCATATACTTTAACGGTGTTCGCCTGTTCGAACAAATTTTTTGCCTGTTTGCATGTTCTGGTGCGAACCGAACAGGGGGGTGTTCGGCTCATCCCTACTCCTGACTATGCTCAGCATGCAGAATCCCATTGTTTGTATTCTAGTCTGTTCACGTTTTTGTGCTCTTTAATGCTCAATGACCTACCCTCAAAGAAGTGCTTGAGCTTATTTTTAGTGTAATCAGGTGTTTGGGGCCCCATAGACTTCAATAGAAGTGTTTGTAAATGTGTGATGTTCATTTCTGCGCCTGAAGAACTGCTTCCTCCTCTTGCCCAGCCCAGGAAACACATGAATGAAGCTTGATACACATTCAAAAATGTGTGCACAAAGCTTGTAAAAAAAAAAGTTTCAAAATCACCAGGAATATGCTCTGCTCAGATGTGAATGCAGGCTTAGATCGACTTAGACCTGATATTTTGCAGGAGAAATTTCAGACAAAGGGTACATTTTTCAGAATACTGTTTAGGCATACCTCCCAACTTTTTGAGATGGGAATGAGGGACCTATTAGTAAACGTATGTAGGCCTAGGACAAACCCCCTGCCACACCCCCCTTAAAGGAGAATTGTACATAAAAAAAGGATTGGTTACACTCACAAGTGCTTTTTTTATCACTACTATTCCTTTATATTGGCTTTTGGAATTTACAAATGCAACAATTTAGAAGAATGAAAGGTTTAGCACTGGGAAACACTTTTTGAACAATAAAAAGTGCATTTTATATACATCTTTATAGATCAGACCAAAATGAGGGACAAATGAGGAGGACAGAGGGAGAGAGGGACTTTGTTCCAAATCAGGGACAGTCCCTCGAAATCAGGGACAGTTGGGAGTTGGGTTTAGACACAATTAACATTTCTAGATATTCCCTAAAACATAGCAAATCTTCACTGAATGAGTTCATGTCTACTTTATTTTTTGCAGATAAGGCAGGGGAGCCAGGCCAGAGAACAGACCCTTAAGAATAGAGATCCTGCATGCCTGTACATTTTGTTACCGTGTTCAGGGCTTATTGCTTACATACAGTATGAGTTGTGGAGGGTCAGGGTTGCCTGGGATACCTAAGCCTTGTTGCTATGTGTGTTTTTAATTTACACATAATTCCTCTTGGCAGGTTGTATTTAAAACAAGCTATATCTGAATGTGATTATGAGAAAAAGCCAAGAAATTTACTATGTTACCCCGACCACAAATACAGTGTTTTAAACCTAAAAATAAAAAAAATTATTTACTGTCTCTTTAAAGCAAGATAATATGATCTGTACCAATGCAATGTTATTTACTCCATCTTGTGTTGAATAATACCTGGTTGGTCCTGCCTATGCCTCTCTTCCTGTCAGTAAACTGACCGTGCTAATCATGGCTGCCGATCCATGACAGTGTGGGCAGTTTACGTCTTTTGTCATGCTGCTGACAATAAAGGCACGCTGTGCAAGAGCTCAGCGTGTCTGTAAGTTCCGTGGTCTATGGAAAATCGCACCCCCCGCCCATCCGTCCTACCCTTTTTGCCTCCAGCTGCTCCTCGCCGCCCATCCACCCTGCCTCCAGCCGTTCCTCCCTGCTAATCCATCCTGCCTCCTGTCGCTTCTCCCTGCCCTTCCCTTCTGCCTCCAGCCTCTCCATCCCTCCACTGGTAATAGAAAGGCGGCAATGTTATTTCTGACAATGACCCCACTCTGACACAACCACTAGAAGGTCGGGAAGGTATAGCGATCACATGACCTGCACTTTAGAAGCGGAAATTCAAAACAGGCAAGTTAGTTAAAAAATTATTTGTGATAGCCTTACATATAGAAAAAAGTTTTTGTACCTTATTTACCTTTACAACCATTTTAAGTCCTTGTTCAACCTGTGTGTGCCCCCATGATAGCAGCTATGTTAAGCGGCACAAGATTAGTAATAAAAAGGGGATCACAATTACATAAAGCTTAATTTTGTATCACAGCCAGACTTTATTGCTGAAATGACACTTTAGCTACCATGCAATTGAACACTCTTTATCTGCTTATTTTTCCTAGAAATCCCATTATACCAGTCTGGGTGGGAAGGCTCTTCAGAAAGTCATTGCTATATTAAGTGGGGCTACCCCCTCTATACTTTTTATCAGTTTGGTTGCCCATCTCTTTTTCCCTCATTTCATTAAAAGTGTTTGACCTGACCTTATCTGTCTCTCCATATTAATCAGCTGCTTTGCCAGGATTTCTTCACCATCTCTCTACCCGCTCTGACAGGAACAGGATTTTGCCTAGAACCATTTATCCTTCAGTTCACTCATTTTATCTTGGAGGTTCAATGTGGAAATGTTCTCACTAATTAATTGTACAAAATCAGACTTATGTCTGTCCGTGACTATATTAATTTCACTCTCTACCACTTTATTATTATCAACCAAAACCGGCATCTATATGATTGCCAAACAACACAATCAAATATTTGGCACTCATGGCTAATTTCTAAGTTTTTAAAGTGTATGTCAAGCCCAAAACATTTTTTCTAGTTTTGGACAGAATGGGGAAGGATTAGAACCCCTGTCTTGTATTACCTACTACCCATAGCTCCATTAAGATTTTCCATCACTTTCTTTCCTGCTGCTATTTGTTTCACCAGACAGGAACTTAGTAAAAATATACAACCATGAGAAATATTGAGGGTTTTCTAGGCTTTACCTACTCTACTAAAGAAAAGGAGTTTCATTTTTGTCTGTGTTGCACTTGGGAGAGTTACATTCATAGTTAAATAGTTAGTTAGGTTGAAAAAATCAAAAACAGCCCATCTAGTTCAACTAACACAAAAAAAATTGAAGACCTCCATATACAGAAATCTATACCCACACTTGATCTGGAGGAAGGCAACATCTTTTAAAGCAGGGTCCAATTTATTCCAACAGGGGAAAAAAAAACCTTTCCTGATTCCTAGGGCAAGCGGATATTTCCTGGATCAGTAATCTCTGATGTTATATATGCTTATTCTATATGCTAATAGCCAGTTACAGTACAGTATGTTCTGTGCATTTAGGAATACATCCAGCTTATTTTTTCCAAGTTAAACCTGTTTTCTTCCAGTCGCCAGGAGTGCTCTCTTGCCCTTGGTAAAGTAGAATAATTTTGCATCAAGTTTACTATATGGACCATTTATGTATTTATACATCCCCCTCACACACTTTTTCTCAAGTGAAAATACATTCAGTTCTGATAATATTTCCTCATAGCTGAGGTCCTCCTGGCCTATTATCAGTTTGATGACTGGTGTTCTTTGTCAGTGTTGGGACCCTTGCCACTCCTACTATGAACCCCAGTACTGACTGTTGTTTTTTTTAACATCCTCTGCCTGCAGATCAGTCTGCTTATTAGCACTTTTGAGTCTATTTAACATTCTACCATTTCACCCAACATTGATGAAGAGGATTGTGTGGCCCACAAAACCTGTTTTGACCTATTGCACTTGGATTTGTTTTTTAACTCTGGTGAATGTCCTCTCCTGGGGGGTCCCAAACAGGCTCAAGTAATGACTTTGAGGTAGATTTACTAAAACTGGAGTATGCAAAATCTGGTGCAGCTGTGCATGGTAGCCAATTAGATTCTAACTTCAGCTTGTTCAATTAAGCTTTGACCAAAAAACCTGGAAGCTGATTGGTTTCTATGCAGAGCTGCACCAGATTTTTCACTCTCTAGTTGTAGTAGATCAACCTCACTATCTGCATTTACTGTGGATAGTGTGGGTTAAACTGTGCGGATAAACTGTGAAAATCCATGCCCAACAACCCTCTATCACTACCTGAAGGGTGACCATGGCTATCTACTTGGAAATACCTCTACACTATGCAGCCCCTTCTTTTTTTTCTTATCTAAGGCTACTTTCATACATCTGCATTTTGGTGTGGAGAATTAAAAAAAATTCCCATGCTGCACCTTCCTTAGGATTAAATGCTAATGCGTGGTAAATGTGTTTAAAATACACTGCACTGCAACCACTTGGCAGGACAAATGCAGAGGTGTGAAAGTAGCCTTACAGATTTCCAATCGACAACAGCTGCAGTGTATAGTTCCCCTTATACACTTTCCACAGCTTGCATCTGTACCCACAGCTGCCAAGTATTTTACTGTTGCTAGGTTCTGCTCATACTTCCTGAGCACTGTGAGCTCAGTAGCAGACCATCCATTGGCTGGCTGGCTAACACGCTTGTGGCACTGAGATGAAACACACCAACCCTGTCTTTCTAACTAAAGCCACTCAAATAACGGTGGCTTTAGTTAGGAAATAGTCTGGAAACTGAAATGGATTTGCATTCCAACCTCAGCATTTCATGGTGGTATGTACAAGTAGGATTCCATCCATCACCCTTGGAGGGGATCCCACTGAGTTTGCAGCACATGGCTATAGAGCAGCGGGTGTTGCAATCCTTAGCTACTTTGTACCAAGGGGGTTAAAAGAGGTAAGCTCAACTCTGCACCCACTGGTTAGAATTGTTGCTTTTCTGAAATGGGACATTTCTGTGCTAATTGTATGAATTAGTATAATGCAATTTTATAGCAGTGGACCTCAGTGCTGTACAAGGAACACTGAGGCGTCATCTTGTATGTTTTCACCTTACATAAACTATTCATCAGGCTAAAGGCCAAGATCTGGCTGAAAAGGTCCCTTTTTCTCTTTACATGAACAAAAACAGCTAGAATTCGCAACGTAAACCACAATCTTTGGCTGCCAAAATCAATTCAGCTAATTCAGGTTGCTTAAATGTATATTCAGTATTTATTGCCTGAAGTTTTTATGTGGATGGTAATTATGTTTTTTTATACGTGCTTATTTAAAACTGATATTCACTCCAGGGTAAAGGAAGGGCTACATGTGGTAGCAATTGTTGTCTCTGGTCACCCAGAATGTGGTTTGCTGTAAGGTACTTACATCTTAAGTCATGTTCATATTCCATTTTGTTTTTCAAACTAAGTTCAAGGGTAGAGAAAGAAACTTTAGAAAACCACAGAAGAAAGTGGAAAACTAAAAGATGTATTGTTCTCCAAATTCAATTTTAGCAACATTCTGGACTACAGTGTAAATCATGTTAGCAAATAAACTCTTTTATAAATTGATATTAGATAGATAGATATACCTTTGTTTTAATAAAACTAGATAATCAAAAGACCTATTTTCCAAGATACAGCCAGTGTGCACATAAATAAAATCAGTTATATAAGTTATATAAAGTATTTTTTTTAATTTCAGTCCTTGATGACCACTAAGGCCCATGGCACACAAGCAATCCTGTCCTTGGTGACAACCTACCAGCGAAAGAATCACCATAAAGAGCAGAGAATACTTATTTGTTTCCATGTGTAGCTCCCTCACTGGCCAGAGAAGTGGTAAATGATTTTCTGCAGCATTTCCATTTTCCAAGAGGCACAACTCCTTGTTCAACCTGTTAGCAAGGGAGGGATGTGTGGAATTAGGTGAGTATTTACTTTGCATATTTTAGTGATCCTGACACTAGCATGTTTCGCTAGTGGCATGATTGCTAGTGTGGAACAGGTGCATCCGAGCTACTACCTCCTATACAATGCCTGGTGAGCCTCAAGAACACAGCACTCAGCCTGTGAAGTCTCTGTAAACCTCCAAGTAATCCATGGAAAAAAGGGAGAAAGGCTGGTGGCATGGAAGGGGGCTAAAACATTGTTTTATTATAGCATGTTAACAAAAGTCAAAAAAACAACGCGTTTTGGCCATCAGGCCTGATGGCCGAAATGCGTTGGATTGTTGACTGTTGTTCACATGCTATAATAAAACAATGTTTTAGCTGACTTCCATGACACCAGCCTTTCTCCCTTTTTTGCAAGGATTGCTAGTGTGCCTTGGCCTTTAGAGTGCATGTTCACATAATTGCAGGTGATATGATTACCCACCTGTCCATTGATTCCCTTGTAACTGAGTGCCTGTCGAGTTCTTTCTGACATGTTAGTTGTAGGCTGTATGAGTTGATGCTATTAAAATTAAGCATATAAAAAAATATGCAGATGATATTCACATATACTCAGCCATCTTTATTTAGATTTTAAGTGTGAAATATGCAAACCTGCAGTGAGAATGCCACTGTGGCACTTACTTACCCCACAGCTATAATATGGCTTGGGGGTGCTCTTTTTAGTGGCTGTAAAAAAAAACATTTATTATAGGGTCACTGAGGTTGATTTTCTGAAGGAGTTGAGAATGTTCACTTTGAAAAATATATGTTTACTTAGCAAATTAAATTACCATATGTTCAATTTGAATGCCCAGTCTAGGAATTTTGTTTGCACATGATTAGATCATTGACATGAACACAGCTTCACCATATTTGCTAAACTAAGTAATAGTTGTCTATACCTGTCCACCTCACCTGTTCTCAGTCAACCAACTTCAGGACATGTAACATGCGTGTCATGTGACATGGTCATTTGTTTTGCTGACAATTCAGTAACACAATACAGGAGGCATATCTAGCACTGTTTTGTGGTTCACAGGCACTTTTGTAGCAGTGAAGAATTCACTGCAAACGTGTTAAAAAAAGTCATTACCGGTAATTGATGGAACTATACTTTTTGTGGAACTACACTTTTTTGCTCCAGAACAAATTGGTACTCGAAAAAAATGCTGAATGACTTTGCAATAGAGGTGTGGAATAGGGTCTTCTGATGATAAAAGGTGGCATCCTTTTAAAATTATTTACCCACGGGGAATATCTTTGCCAAAACCAAATTTCCAACTGGGGTGCCTAAAATTTGACTTGTATTTTAGCGCAGACTTCTGGGAAAATCCATGAGCCAAACTCAGAAGCAAAGAATTCCATTTCTGGGGGTGTTTCATATGACAGTGATGTACAAAACGCCTCCAGGTTGCCATATTTGGTTGAATTTTACAGAACATTACAGTGGCTGCAGATTGAAAAGGAAGAGTAATTTTTAATTAACAGTAGGTTACAATGGGGTTGAATTACTAGATTTGGAGAGTGCAAAATCTGGTGCAGCTGTGCATGGTAGCCAATCAGCTTCCAGTTTTTTTTGTTAACGCTTAATTGAACAAGCTAAAGTTAAAAGATGATTGGCTATCATGCACAGCTGCACCAGATTTTGCACTTTCCAGTTTTAGTAAATCAATCCCAATACGATTTTTTTATCAATTGTATAAGCTATATTTTTTAAATTATTTTTTTCCCACAAAAGTAGTTACCTTTTAACTTATTCTTTGTTTCATAGATTTAAACCTAGGTATAGGTTTAAATACCTGTAATAAATAAATACATTATTTAAACAGTTCTTCTTGACTGGTGGGCAGAATCAGATTAAAATAGTTTTATCCATTGCCTACAACCACAGTTTTAGCAACATATAATAGTGATCTTATAAAATACTCCTAAACAATAGCCCCAAGATGTTTCAAATGAAGTCACAACCCCTATAGTCTCTGCATATTTAAAGAGGATTAACTTATACTGTCATAAGAAAGCAGATTTTATTTTAAACAACTATGAGATGTGTGGATTGAAAACAGGTCTGCTGATTATATTATTTAAATTGTCAAAGTTCAGTTTCCAAACATTTCTTTGCTGTTCTTTTTTTTTTTGAATGGACCCCATGCTTACAATCAGATTCACTAGAAATATGCAGCTGTTGTACTCATCAAGCTCTTACTCCTAATAACTGTACAACATTAATTGCTACATGATGACATTTATTCTGCAAACAGCTCTTATTTATTGTCATTACTTTCATTATGAATTCTTGAAACTCTCTAATAGTACCACTGAGACTTGGCTGCTCGTCCACTTCTGGTAAATGAAAGGATATAGCATATTAACTTCTTCACTCTATTTTCTAATTTATGACACACACACCAACTATTAAATCCATGTATCTCTTGAGTTTCCTCATTCAGAAGCATTTTGCTATGGTTTATGCTCTTTCATATTGTAAAATATTTTTTTTTTACCAGTTCATCGCTCCTTGTTGCCTAACATAAAATGAACTTTATTCTTTATGTGTGATAAAGCTTTGAAAACGATTACATTTTAGTCTAGATTTCTAAACAAATCACTCCCCACAAATATGGTTAGGGATATAGAATAGCTCTATATGTTATCTATGTGATCAGAGGATCCTTGCTGAATATTTGCCTTGAGTGTATGAATAGTCAATAAACACTAAGTCCTAAAATATAATTGATATATAGAGTATCTGCCTACTTTATGTTTACATCAGAGCTAGCATCAAAAGTAAATAAAATGTTTTTATCCTTAAATCATGGTTCTGTCTTTATGTTTAAAAGTGTATGTAAGCCCAAAATACACCGCTGTCAGTCATTCAATCAGGGAGATGTATGTTTACCTCCTGTTCTGTAAATACAACAGGAAGTGAGAGGAAATCTCTTGCCTACTTTGCAACAATGTCGCCATATATTCCTTTTCTGCTGACAACTGAGAAGTTTAAATTTCCCCTCACTTTCATTCCCTTCTTCTTGGACTATATCTTTTAATAGACACTGACATTATGTCAATTGCATGACCAATCTTAAAGGAATTGGAATAATTGGATGAAATAATTTGACAAATAGGTGCACAATCAAAAAAAAATACAATGTCCCTGTTCTATGAGAGTGAATGACAGAGCAAAGATAAAGGTGTAGTAAGCTCCCTATAAGTGTGACCAATAAACCTCAATTCGCATCAACAATTTGTTAAACTAAACATAGAAAAAATGCCCCCAACTTGTTTTGTCAACATAAAGGGTGGCTTTGTCTGGTGCAAAACCAAGAAAAAAGAAAAGTGCTGTGCTCTGTGCTTTAATCAAAATTATGATCAAAATTATGATGACACAGTGCACAGCACGTTATACTTTTTGATTACATGATCTCTTTGATCCCAGTGGCTATGAAGACCAAAGTAGCTTGAAAGGACTTTTTTTTATTTGTATTCTGTATTTTTGAGCAATGAACCATGCCAATTGATCTGAGTCATATGAAGGACTAGACAAGACAGATAGTAGCAAATAAAAGCATAACTTAGTATAGCACACGTGGATTTAAATAGCATATCTATTATAAATCTGTTTATACACATTTCTGACACAAAAAAAATCTATTGATCTTTGGGTTATGTAGGGAAAGATATATTTGAGACAGCACTGTTCGGAAGCACTGTTCATATTCTTGAGTTGTAACTATACAGTTATAGACAGAAGAGGCTTAGATCCCAATCTGTATCATACTTAAAGTGATTCTAAAGCCTAAACATGTTTTAACTTAATACATTCCTTGCATTACGGTAAAAAATGTTTAGGAATCAGCATCCCCCCTCACCTCCCCTTTTACTTACCTGAGCCCTCATTCGTTCCAGCGCTGTGCACGTCTGCAGCTCTTCTCTCACCTCATTTCTGGGTCAAAGCCCCAGTGACGAGGGAGTGGGGGGGGGCTGAGTCCCACTGTCTGTGTCAATGGACGTAGCAGCAGGGCTCGAGAGCGAACACACACAAGTGCTCCCATGGGAAGTGGTTTTCCATGGGGGCACTGGACAGAGGGGAGGGGCCAGGAGTGTCGGGTAAGGGGCCAGGAGTATCAGCGGGGGATACAAAAAAAGGAGGTGCAATTCCATTGTACAGAGAAAGTAAGTATAGACATGATTGCTATTTTTTTTTATGTTGCCTTTACAAATGTTTTAAATGTGTATATATGTATATATATATATATATATATATATATATATATATATTCGGTATATATATATTTTTTTTTATAGAGAATCCTTATTGAATAACATTTTTCCAAAATGTTATTTTTGAAGCTTGAGATCCCTCCACTTAATTAAAACTACTTTTCCTGCATAGATGCTAATATCATTATTTAAATAAGAGCATCTTTTAAATGATATGACTGCAAAGTGAATATTTTTCTAAACTGAATATTTATTCTCTGCACACTGGCACATTTTCCCTGTATACAATATATAATAAAGTGCATAAACCTTTTGACCGTCATAATGTTTCATGGGCCTTTAGCCAGCTCTGGCCTTCTACTGTCCTCAGCTGCCCTGCCAGTAGACATCTGTCTGATAATCTAGTTTGGAATGCAGCTGTTTATATGGAGTCCATATGTGTTTCTTTCACACGGTTCATGGCATTTTAACCGTTGCTCTAAATCTACTGAACTGAAGAGCAGATGTTTCCTGTCTAACATCATAGTGTATTGCATATAGATGCAAAATCTGTCTGAACTCATTGCACAGATAACAATAAAATACATACAGGTGATATTCCAAAACAATACAGTTTACTTATAAAGCACGTGTATACACCAATTACCAAGAAACTTTATAATGTCATAAGGTAAATCCACTTCTGCTAGTTTCATTAAGCAGAAAAAAAACAGCACAAGAAGCATTCATTTCTGCAAATTTAACACATGCACATAACTGTTTTAAAGTGTTACTGTAAATATTAGGAATTCAATAACTAGAAGTATAAAGACTGACAACCTGAAGACATCTTCATCCTTACCTTCAACTACTGCCTGAGCCCCTCTGTAGGAAGTGTAAAGGCTGACAACCTAAAGATGAACATATCTTCATCCATTTGCTTCAGTTACAGCCTGAGCCCCAATATGGGTTGGAAGAAGCCACCTTTTGGATGGGGGGGGGGACTTTCCAGTTTATTGTATAAATGACACATCTGTGATCACATTCAGTAAGGCCAATAAAGAGTTTAGAATTAATTATCTTCTATCTCACTTGGAAGACATATGAAGGAAGGAGGAAGGATGGATGGAAGGAAGGGAGGACAAAAGCAAGAAAGAAAGAAAAAGAAAACAAAAGGAAAATAAAAAAGAATTTGCTAACATGGGGCTCAGGTTCAGCCCTCCATTGCACCCCATCCACTCATGGTGCTTTATTTATGACACTCAGGACAAGAGAGTGCATACAGTATGTTGATGGATGTTATAATTTTAGAGGATGATAACATTTTGTTCATTTGAAGAATATATATAAATGAAAGTTACGTATTAAATATGTTTTTCATGCAGAAACTCTAATATGCATTTGTTCATACTGAGTCAGCTAAGCTATTAGCCCTTTGGTGAGCAATTATCGGGTTCTGGGTTGGGATCCTACTTTATCATGGTATTGGTATGTTGTCCCTGTGTCAGTGTAGATTTCATCCAAATGTTCCAGTTTCCTTTGACAACCCTAAAACATACTAGTAGGTAAATCAGCTTCTGCTCCTATAGCGCATGTTTGTGGGACTATGGTAGCAAAATTTTATTACAAACTCAGACAACAAAGACGGTTTTAAATAGCTCTCTGTAAAGCATCTTATAATCTGTTGACCCTATATATTGGATAAGATAAATAAAATGTTTTCATCTCTGTATAATGCGTGTTTATCTTCTGGTAAAAAGCGGATTTGTCCTTACACCAAAAGCATCAGCAAATTTAGGTCAGAGAAGAGAATTCCTGCAGAAACATCGCTTTTCTGCTCCAATTCCTCTGCTCGGCCACTGGATGCGTAGCTAACACTGTCACTTAAATTATGTCCTTTCCATCAGCGCTGGTACATAGGCCACTGGAGACAGGCCGCAGAGACAGCAAAAGTCCCCTCGGGTATGTGAGAGAGGGAGGGAAGCGCTTACTTGCCTCCTCATCCTGACAGTGTGCATTAGGATTCCTGTATCTGTAAAGAGAACTCTTGTGTACGTTTTCACCCCATCGCTTACGGCAAACAAATTGCTTGGTTTATTTATATCCAGAGCACCCCTCAGCTCGGTCCTCTTTGTGCCTCTAGCAGATGAAGGAAAAGTATTTAGCTACATAATTATTTTGTATATTTCCCTATATGTGCAATTGTATGCATGACTTGCTGAAGATTTTCATAATTCTAATTAATAAGTCATATAATCAAGAAAAGGATTAAAAAAAGAGTAATGAGCAAAGTGCAGAATTGCATTATTAAAACAAAAAAGACAAAGTCTGTGTGTACACATTTATTTCATTAGTAATTCCACATCTAAATAACATATAGACGCAATAGAACCCCAAGTAAAATATGACCCAAAGCTGCCAAACAACATATTTAACATGACCAGAGTTTTTTCCTTTGTTAATCTAGGGCAATGTTTCTCAACTCCAGTCCTCAAGTACCCCCAACAGGTCATGTTTTCAGATGAAACGGCTGTGGTAATTACTAAGGCAGTGAAACTGATCAAATCACCTGTGCAAAATAATGGAGAGCCTGAAAACATGACCTGTCGGGGGTACTTGAGGGCTGGAGTTGAGAAACATTGATCTAGGGCAGGGATATGCAATTAGCAATTAGCGGACCTCCAGCTGTTGCAGAACTACAAGTCCCATGAGGCATAGCAAGACTCTGACAGCCACAAGCATGACACCAAGAGGCAGAGGCATGATGGGACTTGTAGTTTTGCAACAGCTGGAGGTCCGCTAATTGCATATCCCTGATCTAGTGTGTGGGTGCTCAATCTGTAGCCCTCCGGCGGAACTTCAAGTCCCATGAGGCATTGCAAGGCTGACAGTTGTGGCAGTTGTAAGCATGACTGCCATAGGCAGAGGCATGATGGGACTTGTAGTTCTGCATGAGCTGGAGGGCCACAGGTTGAGCACCCATGGTCTAGGAGAAATATATTTAAGAATTACTTATATTCATTCAACTATTTACGTCCATCTCCTCTCTATATAGATTTTTGATTGGTGTTGTCTAATAGTACCGTATCGCTGTATAAAAAACAGAGATTTAGTTTAGGGGAAACATTCTTAAAAAATATTAATAGTCATTGTACAGTGTAATGTACAGAGTTATCAGTCATTGCCAATTGCTGTAAAAAGCTTGCTTTTCTGAAACTGTTTACAACCATCTTCTTTTCTATACAGATTTTTGATTGATGGTGTCTACTAGTACAGTATCTCTGTATATAAAACAGAGAGATACATTTTCTTAGGATTTTTTTGAAGTAAGATTAATGTAACATGGTTGTTGACCAAAGGTTGGAAACTTAGGAAAGGCCTAAGCATTCAATTGTACCTCGATCTGCATGAGCCCTTAAAACAGATTTGCTTTCTTATTTGCGTACTAAATGAGACCATGGGATAACAATTAAACAGTCTCAGTCTTTAAAGTGTATAAAACACTAAACACAAGAAAAAAATGTAATATATTTCAGTTTATCAGTCCTAAGATGTGGTGGCTGCATTTGGCTTCTTTTTTTCAGGCTTTTATTTTCATTTACATTCACCGAGTAGATACACATCTTGTCCTAGGATGACAATTATCACTCACTGTACTGTGTCTATAAAGGAGCAGCGTTTTCACCCTAGCACAGTACTTCAGAACACCTTCCCATCTCTTCTCCTCTATAACATAGAGGGGAGGATTCTGCATTCCATAAAGTAAGGTGGGAACAGCTGTAAATGATATGAATGCAGTACAAGCAGAGAGCATAGGGAGTTACTAGCTCACAAGAAATATTTCACAATGAATGGGTATTATAAGCACTTATTGAATGGATATAACAAAACTCTATCAGTGTTATATCTAACAGACCAAAAGGGAGCAAAAAAAATAACTTTATTTGCTAGGGTTTACATACACTTTAATGGCTTCAGAAGACATGGAAGGGTAGGACTGCACAGTTATATGACCCTAAGATTGATAGTGTGTATCACAGCACCGAGTGTAAACAAGGATTTTAAACTGTTGATCTCTTGGATGGATAATGCAAGTCGTTTAGTTTGTTGATGAATTTCCAGACCTTGCAAATGTAAGCAGTTTTCACGTCTTCATCTGCAAGTCAGCAATTGATGCAATGTTTTACACCTAGACTTTACATCTTAATTGTAAGTGGCAGCTGTTAGATAAAGTAATAGTTATAATTTCAAGCTAATTTTGCTAAAATATAATTTTCTGTTCATGTAAATGTATGTGTAGGTAGCACTTATGCCTCTTGAGTTTCTATAGACAATATATTTTTCTCTTTCATTTCAGGAATCAGGCCAGTGTTAATCCCTGTCATGATTTAGAGCTAAAAATCATGGTTTTAATCTAGGGATTAATGTTATAAATTCTCATTCTAGAAAATGGTTTTATTCTGTACTCTATGGAGCTTCAATGTAACCTACATTAGGACACCCTTTAAAGTTCTATGTTTGATTCATTTGCCAATACAATTTTATCAGTTTGTCTGTCCTTTTTCTGTGTGTAATAAATTCTGATTACAGATCTATAGAAACACAATAATAATGTGCTGGTACAGAGAGTAAGCTACTCTTGCCTCACCTACTTCACTCAAGGTAGTTTTGCTACAGACTAAAAATAATCAGTTATTCTGCATTAAAGTGTATCTAAACCAAAAAAGTGAACATTTTATATAATGCAGTATACCAGTCCTTAGATGAGGTAGATGCATTTGGTTTTCTTTTTCAGTTATCTTTCCCTTTAATTTCACCTAGTAATCTTGGACTTCAAGCATGTATGTCCTTGTTCATTTACAATACATTTAGAGGGTAGGAGGGTATTAGTAATATACAGAAGATAAGCTGACAGGAAGTATTCTGTAAAATGAAACCACATACAGTATAAGGACTGGTAAGCTGCAATTTATTACATTTGTTCCTAAGAGTTAGGGCACATACATATTCATCCTTCAAAACATCTATAAACATTTTCATGAACCATTTTGGTTCAATCTTCAAAATATATTTTTTCAAAATATTTGATTATTGCTCAATTTTTTTTATCCCATTTTCCAGCAAAATGATAGAATTCTGTCAAATCTCAGTGAGTGTCTTTTAATAAAATAAATCTTTTCCTCTCTTTTTTCTTTTTCAGCACATTTATCTTGATGGTTTGCCAGCTGTTCGCCGAGAACACTGATTAGTCTTCCATCTGCAATTACCTCAGCTGACTACAGGGTACCAATTAAATAAATATCGAAGCACATCCCGGGAAAGGGTTAATTCTGGAGTCTCAAGCACAAAAGAGCCACAACGAATAATACTTCTGATGAAACTACATGCTTGGATCATAATAAATGCTTACATGAGCCAAGTTTAAAATGGCAGCCTGCTTTTATCAGGACACCATTCAAGCTGATAAACGCCATGCTTATTTTAGGACTGTCTTGATGAACATTCAACGCTGTCGGTGAGTTTGGTATTAGAAGGCAAACCATCGATCGTTGATTGTACATCACGACAAGACCATTGTCTGCAGAACTTCATATATGCCATTTTTATTATGCCTTATAATCCACTGGCTCCAACTTCAAACCAACAGGAATCTAATGTTTTAGATATTGTTTTTCATTACTTGATTTTCTCTACATTTGTTGTGCCTGTTTTAAGTCACATGATGAGTATATTGTGGCTCTGATGAACTTACAGTCTGCCTTTCAACTGATAAAAAGCTCAGTGTAACAGTAATTTATTCCAATATTCTATTTACTCCATCACTTTGGTATCTTGAAAACATTAAAATAAGGTTTTAACCAAGTTGTAAATTAAACCTGTAAATACCATCTGTAAAATGTGGAATTGAATTATATTTTAGATTTGTTTGCGTCCTCCTTTTCTTTTCTTTACCTAGTACTTCGGACTTCCCCTAGTCGACCTAGGCAGTGGGGTATGCATGATCATTTTACATTTACATCAACCTGAAATTATACCACCTTCACTAAAGCCCACCACACATGCACAGGAGAATATCTTTTCTGTTTATACTTTACTTTACAAGTTTGATGTTGTACTGTGCATACTTCAAACTTCTTTTCTTGTTTTTACTTTCGTGTCCAAATATTCAAATTTCTTAACTTACTTTACTTTAGTGTCTAAATATTATAACCACCTATGTTGAGAATTCATTTTTTTTTTTTTTTTGCAAGTCATCTGATACACCAGTCTACTATCAAGTTGTTCCGATTCAGAATGGAGTGCTTTTTGAAGAAACTGAATGAAAGGTCACATTTAACATTCATTGCTGTCGGTGGGTTGAGTTAAGTGAATAAACTCGCTGAACGATGAATGCAACTGTGTCCCTACTTTAAACATGGGAAGAAACAGATATTTAGACCTTCGCTGATAATATAAAGGACTGTATCTTATTTATAACAAACAAAAGTTTAATATTGGGACTCATAGCATTACTGTCAATAATGTCTGGAGTCATCTAACGCGGATCATTGATTGTGACAAAACAACAAGACTCACCAATTGGTGCATTTATCACTGAAGAGTAAATTCTAAAGTGATATGTTGTGACATTGTTTCATTTTTTTTTCTGCTGCCTTCATTTTAATTCAACATGTGAGAATTTCATGGTTATCATCAGCTAGACAAATAGACCTGCAGGGTCATTTGAATGCTGGAGATGTGCAGTTTACAGGACATACCTGAAATTCGTGGATTCATTAAAGAAACTTGACTTAATTACACGCTCACATGTCAAATAATGTCAAATAAAGAAAAGGAAAAGGAAACAAAGTTTGGTCTCCTATTTTTCAATGTATATGCCAGATTTGAAAATTAGTGGGTTCAGTAGGACCATAGGTGACCCACAATACATGGATGTGTGATATTTAAATAGCAACACTGCAAACCTTTGCCATGGTTCCAATATGATATTGGTGGTTCTTTTTTGTTTTTTTAACCTCTGCAAATATGGAGGCAAAAGCTTGAACATTAGAAATCATTTTAAATGTTTTAGAAACTACATTTTGTGGAATTTTGAAAAAGTTTTCTACATCTTTTGTTAAGTAAAACATAACAACAAAATGTCACTATATAAAGTGGATATAAAAAGTCTACACACCCCTGTCAAAATGTCAGGTTTATGTGATGTAAAAAAAATGAGTCAAAGATAAATCATATCAGAACTTTCTCCACCTTTAATGTGACCTTTAAACTGTACAACTCAATTGAAAAGCAAACTGAAATCTTATTATGGGGGGGGGGGGTAAAAATAAAAAAATAAATAATGTGGTTGCATAAGTATGCACACCTTCTTATAACTGGGGATGTAGCTGTGTTCAGAATTAAACAATCACATTCAAACTCATGTTAAATAGGAGTCAGTACACACCTGTCATCATTTAAAGTGCCTCTGATTAACCCTAAAGAAAGTTCAGCTGTTCCAGTAGGTCTTTCCTGACATTTTCTTAGTCACATCCTGCAGCAAAAGCCATGGTCCGCAGAAAGCTTCCAAAGCATCAGAGGGATCTCATTGTTAAACGATATCAGTCAGGAGAAGGGTACAAAAGAATTTCCAAGGCATTAGATATATCATAGAACACAGTGAAGACAGTCATCATCAAGTGGAGAAAATATGGCACAACAGTGACATTACCAAGATCTGGACGTCCCTGCAAAATTGATGAAAAGAGGACAAGAAAACTGGTCAGGGAGGCTGCCAAGAGGCCTACAGCAACATTAAAGGAGCTGCAGGAATATCTGACAAGTACTGGCTGTGTGGTACATGTGACAATCTCCCGTAGTCTTCTTATATCTGAGCTATGGGGTAGAGTGGCAAGACGGAAGCCTTTTCCTTCAAAGAAAAACAACCAAGTCCAGCTAAATTTTGCAAAAAAACATCTAAACTCTCCAAAAAGCATGTGGGGAAAATGTGTTATGGTCTGATGATACCAAGGATGAGCTTTTTGGCCATAATTCCAAAAGATATGTTTGGCGCAAAAACAACACTGCCCGTCACCAAAATAACATCATACCCCCGTGAAGCATGGTGGTGGCAGCATCATGCTTTGTGGCTGCTTTTCTTCAGCTGGAACAGGGGCCTTAGTCAAGGTAGAGGGAATTATGAACACTTCCAAATACGAGTCAATATTGGCACAAAACCTTCAGAATTCTTCTAGAAACCTGAACATTAAGAAGAACTTCATCTTTCAGCATGACAACGACCCAAAGCATACATCCAAATCAACAAAGGAATGGCTTCACCAGAAGAAGATTAAAGTTTTGGAATGGCCCAGCCAGAGCCCAGACCTGAATCTGATTGAAAATCTGTGGGGTGGTCTGAAGAGGGCTGTGCACAGGAGATGCCCTCGCTATCTGACAGATTTGGAGTGTTTTTACAAAGAAGAGTCAAGATGTGCCATGCTAATAGACTCATACCCAAAAAGACTGAGTGATGTAATACAATCAAAAGGTGCTTCAACAAAGTATTAGTGTAAGGATGTGCACACTTATGCCCTGTACACACGGTTGGACTTTCCGACGGAATATGTGCGATCGGAGCTTGTTGTCGGAAATTCCGACTGTGTGTGGGCTCCATCGTACTTTTTCCATTGGAATTTCCGACACACAAAGTTTGAGAGCAGGCTATAAAATTTTCCAACAACAAAATCCGTTTGCGTAAATTCCGACTGTGTGTGGACAATTCCGATGCACAAAGTGCCACGCATGCTCAGAATAAATTAAGAGATGAAAGCTATTGGCTACTGCCCCGTTTATAGTCCAGACGTACGTGTTTTTCGTCACCGCGTTCAGAACGATCGGATTTTCCGACAACTTTGTGCGACCGTGTGTATGCAAAACAAGTTTGAGCCAACATCCGTCGGAGAAAATCCTTGGATTTTGTTGTCGGAATGTCCGATCAATATCCGATCGTGTGTACAGGGCATTATGCAACCATATTATTTTATTTTTTTATTTTTACTTCCCTCAAACTAAAAGATTTCAGTTTGTTGTTCAACGGAGTTGTACAGTTTATAGGTCACATTAAAGGTGGAAAAAGTTCTGTAATGATTTATTTGTCTCACATTTTTACATCACAGAAACCTGACATTTTAACAGGAGTGTGTAGACCTGTTATATCCACTGTATATATATATATATATATATATATATATAAAATCTTGGAGAAACGGAATAGATTTTCTGTGTCACCACGCATAAAATGGGCTCCACCTGCGCTCCAACGACCGGAAATGATGTGTCTCGGAAAGTCTAATGAAGCGCGCTGGGCGGGACTTTCCAAGACATTTCATTTCCAGGCTTTGGAGCGCAAGTGGAGCGCAAACTTTCAGTTTCAGTTTCCATTTTAAGCCTGTGTATAACTTTATGAATATAAGTGCAATTTTAATTGTTTTTTAATAGAATTTGAATCTACTACACTATGAGAGGTTTCTTCACATGGTCCCTTTTGTGAGTGAGGTATATACAGCATCCCTTACAGACACAGGAGCACTTTACTGGAGATGGTGGCATTCAGTTGTCCATATGTTCAGGGTAGTGTTGGGGGATTAAGTATATGATAACTGAATAGGAAAACACCTGCTGGAGACACCATAAATGATTCTGACTTTCTTTGAGAAAAAAGGGCATTGATTTCCAATGAGTGTGGTGTGTTTCTATTTGGGAGAAGAGGATAAGCACTGTTTTTTCCTGGGTGTTACTCCTTCATTTTTTATCACCTTTGGATATGTATTTGTATCAAGCACATTGTTTGGACTGTTTTTCATGAACTTTATTACATATCTGTTTAATATTTATTATAGTATATTTGTTTTGTATGAGCGTGGTCCAGTATTCAAATATTTTCCGTTACATCTTTGGTTTTTAAGCTTGAAGACATGCAGCTCTATTTTTCATTTTTTTTTCATGTTTTGCTTCATTATTTACTTCATATGATGGTATTAGAGGACAAACATTGATTCAACAATTTAGTTTGTACTATATATATTTTTTGTACAGGTGTATATTATTATTTTGAAGTCTTCCGTCTTTACCCACATTTCTTCCAGGTTAACTCTCTCCGGCCGCATGAATAGCTGGGCCATGATGTTGTCACTCCCACGCATGCACACAGGAGTCACTTCATAGTGGTGCTGTAAATGCATGCACAGCTCAGTGTACAGTAGAGCTGACAGGCAGGGGGAAGCATTTATGACAGAAGGGACCTCTCATTAAATTTTACCTGTCATTAATTTTTCGAGAGTTTTTAGAGATTTGAGAGTTTAACACTTTAAAAGTTACCTTTCCTTTTAAATTTGCAGATGCTGTAATTTTCTGTAAAATTCAATGCAATATGGCAGCCCGGAGTCTTACTATACTGTACACAGTTGGTGTACAGAACTTCCCCAGAAATGTCATTCCTTGCTTGTGTTATTGGCTCACTGATTTTGCCACAAGTTTGCACTAAGATACAAGTCAGGTTTTAGGCCTCCTCTGCAACAAGGATTTTATTTTTGGTGAGATACTCCCATTCACTTTGCACATTAAGAAAGAGCTATTCTTTAACCGGAAGATTTTCCCCCTTATTGACCAGGCCATTTTTTGTGATACAGCACTGCGTCGCTTTAACTGACAATTGCGACACTGTACCCATACAATATTGACGTCCTTTTTTTCCCACAAATAGAGTTTTCTTTTGGTGGGATTTGATCAGTTCTGTGCTTTATTTTTTTTGAAAAAAGGGGGGATCAAACTGCGCTAACAAAAACCCACACTGTACACAAATAAACAAATAAATAAGTGAACAAAAAATTAATAAACAGCAGCAATTCTCCTGAATAACATAAATCCAGTGCAAAATAAGGAGAAACAATAGAATCGCGCTAATAAAATACTGAGTGTGAAGTTAATCAAATTATTGAGAAGCAAACATATACTGAATAAAGTGCTGTATCTATGCGATTCACTTCGCTCATGTATAATAATGCTATACCACAAAATTGTGACATGTGAACAAACAGAAATTATATAAACGAAATATATATTTTTAAATTTATATGTGGAAAAAATTGGTAATAAAGGTGAAAATTAAGGAATTAAGTCCTCATACACACAAAGTCCCATAAATAAAGTGACTTGTGCCAAAATAAATCTTGAAAAGAGGAAATCCACCACCAATACAGAAGGGGTAACTGCTTACCGAAACCCCATGATCCCCCACTACAGAGGATCAGGGGAAGCTGGTATATAATAACTCCTGCAGGATATGACCAACGGGACAGCTGCTGGACTAATTGGAAGATGATAGCTGTATCTAGACCTCCTCTGGAAAGCTCCTGGTGTTCCCAGCCCTCCTCACAAACCGATAGGCTCAACCATAGTGTACATGGTAAAAAAGAACATAGGCGCTCCCATAGTGTAAAATTCTGAGAGCCTCCCTGCAGCGCCTCTGTCCTCCCACTGACAGATTGATCAGCTCCACTCCGATCTGTCCCTGCGATGCCAAACCAAAAAGGAGCGACAATTTTGAAAAAAAAAAGTTATAACGTCTACAAAATAGGGAATAGTATTATGGCATTTTTGTTATTTTTTTACAAATAATGACGGTGATCTGCGATTTTTGGCGGGACTGTGACATTGCGACAGACATATCGGACACCTAACTGACTTTTTTTACACTTTTTTGGGAACCAGTGTCATTATTACAGTAATCAGTGCTAAAAATATGCACTGTTATTGTACAAATGACACTGGCAGGGAAGGGGTTAACATCAGGGACGACCAAGGGACCAATGTGTTCCCTGCAGGTGTGTTCTAACTGTATGGGGAATGGGCTGCCTGGGGAAACACACAGATCCATCTTCCTGCATAGCAGAAAGACAGGATCTGTGTGATCTCCCCTGTCAGAATAGAGAATTGCCTTGTTTACGCAGGCAGATCCCCATTATTTCACTGCGGGGAATGATCGTGGGTGACCGGCAGACATCGAGTCAATCCCACCCGCTGATTGACTCCCCTGTGCCCACAAACTAGAGTTCCCAAGCCGACGTACAGTGACGGGGATTTGTGGAAACGAGCCGACCTGCCGCCGTACAATGACGGCGGCTGGTCAGCAAGTGGTTAAGAGCAGAAAATCATTGCAATATACATTTATCGCCCAGAGGGGATTGTTTTTTTCTCAACAAAAGTGCTGTTACTCTTTAAAGAGAACATCAGGGGGAAGAAAAAGAAGGCAAAATCTCTTTCTGGGAAACCCTCTACTCCTGAGGCTAGGAAAAGATCCTTTTGTTCCTCCCAGGCCTCCAAGTCCAAGTTAAAGCCAGGAAATCAGCAAAAAGATGGAAATCTCCAAGTCCTTCAAATCCATGAGCAAGTCCTCCATACAATGAAGGGGTAGGGACATTTGTTTTCCTTTTTCAGCCATCTGGCTGCTCACTCCCAAGTGAAGACCTTTATGTGGTGTGTTGCTCATATTATGCCACCTGTGCATTCCCAAGTGACTCCATGGGATTGCATTCTAGTTCTGCCATTTGAACCTATTACAAATATTCCTCTACCCTTAATTGCCTTTCCTTCCTAAGGTGGTTTCTTCCTCTCATCTTAGGCAGGACTCTGGCGGCTTCCTTCATCCAATCATGTGCAAGCAAAAATGCAGTTCTTTTTTTTCCTTGCATGTTATTGGGTATTCACCATATTCATAGGGATTTAAATGTAAATCAACCTAATTGTGCTACCAACTCTCCATCCTACACCAAATCAGCCTAAAGACATTTATCTCCACTGTCTGGATGTGGTACAGGCTGTTCAAGCCTATGGGGTTGATTTACTAAAGGCAAATAAACTGCGCACTTTGCAAGTGCAGTTGCTTCAGAGCTTAGTAAATGGGGTAAAGCTTTACTTTACAAAGAATACTGAATCACTTGCAAGGAAAATCTAAAAAAAACAGCATTTTTGCTTGCACATGATTGGATGATGGAAGTCAGCACATTTTCCCCTCATTTACTAAGCTCTATTGTTTTTGGTAAATATACCCCTATAGCTCAGCGACAGCTCACTTTCAGCAATCTGACTCTTTGTTTATCGTTCCTAAAGTTCCCCGTAGGGGACAACCTGCTTCGCGTTACACTTTCCCTGTTACATTGCACTCCAACAGATCAGTCTCTTGGGCTTTTCAGCACCAGTCATCTGTTTCTCAGATTTGCAAGGCTGTCATCTGATTTTCTGTGCACTCGTTCATTAGGTTTTATCAGGTGAAGGCCTCAGCTAATGCCAGCTTCAGTTGTAAGGTTCTTCAGGCAGCTCTGTAGGCGTTTGGAGTCATCCAATTCATGCGGCCGGAGAGAGTGAACCTGGAAGAAATGTGGGCAAAGACGAAAGACTTCACTGGCTGAAGAAGAGGATACCATGGTTATGGCAGCTAACTGGTGCCATAAAAACGATATCCCCCTTCAAAGTGAGGACGTATATCGTCGTGCGGAGGCCCGGAAGTGGCTAGTAATAGATTTCACACTTTTTTTTTTACATCTACCAAATTTAATCTGATTGGTAATACAATAAACCCAAAGAGAGAAAGTTATGCAGTGCAGCCTTCCCGAAGCAGCAATCTTAGCGAATTTCACAGATACAGGAGATCACTGATTGTTTTTGTTTGTTGCCTGGAATTGTTCTTCTCTTCAATGGGAGTTTTATGGGGTTTTTTTTCAAAATTACGGCGCTTTTTAATAACCAAAACTATTCTTCAGTGAGAAAGAAGCCATATTTTGCAGATTTTAAAAAAAGATGTAAAGTGGCAAGAATGATCTTTCAAATAAGAGTCTGTTTTATTGTACACACATATAACACAACCAACATATTTCATGGGATCAAAGAGCTGTAAAAAGTATGGATGGCTGATGTGAAGTTGTAATAGAAGTCTTCAGCTATGCTGATGTCAGCTGCCTGAACCTAATTCCTACAGAATGTCAGTTCACAATTTGAAGTGATGTTGTTTCACTGAACAGGGAGTGACTGTACACATTATTCCATGCAAAGGTCCAAAACTTACCCATTCTTATCAGATTTGGGGAAGGGTGCAAGTTCAAACACTAAACAATTCTATTTCCAATTATTTTTGCACATTATGCTTTACATACTTATTGTAAAGCTGATTTTTTTTGCTATCAATCAAACATTTCTTTCACTGCACACAAGAATCTTTTGTTTGCATATTTTTCAGACCATATAGCTGTGTGATATGTAGTAAAATCACACTTATTTGGTGTCTGTTCAATGTGAAGAAGCAAGACAATACATTTTGTTTTATCAGTTTGTCCATTTAAAATAAACAAGTACGGTATGTATGTAAGTATGTAAGGTATTTTTTCAGTTAAAAAAAAAAAATCTGTTCACGTACTAACTCCAGCACAAGGCTTTGATTTCTTTATGGTTTGTTCTCCCTATGATACTGTATATGTAATATTTCTTGGAGACCGCTGGCTTTTCTATATGCTTTGTAGTAGACCCTTAAAAGCTGATCTAATGCTGCAAACATTGTGGTAACACCTACTGCTTTCCCTATTGTAACTGTCTAGAGGCGCTGAGAGATAGAATCCATTCCTTCTTTTTGAATTTTGTTCCTTGGTTTAATTTTTTTATACTATATGTCTTAAAAAAGATTGAAAAAAAATATATAAAAGTCATAATGGACCTGAACAAATGTGTGCAAAAAAAAAAAATGAAGGTAGGAAACCAATAAATAGTTAAATGAATGTGCTCTTTAAAATGCTGCTTAATTTTCCATTGCTATATAAATATATGGGAAATAAAAAAGGTAGGAAAATACATTAGGATTACATTGGTAGAACTGTGACCAAGCTATGGACAGTCAGATATTTACTTATTCTTAACAAGCATTATTCTTTAAAAATAGCCCCCACTGACTTCTTTAGTTACAGTTATTGTGGAGCAATGCTTTCTCAAAGTTCAAAATAAAAGCAGTGAAACCATTTAAGTTAGGTCTCAGTGTTCTGCTCTTCCAACTCTCTATGTAACTGCACTGTATTTACACTGGAAAACTGTCAACTTACTGTTGGAAAGGGGAAGCTGAGCAATCCAGAGAAAGTGAAACAAAAGCAAGAACCTTCTGTTGGGAACTGATGTTGAATTAATGCACAGTATCTGTACTATATAGAACGGTAAGGCCAAATGTTTTAAACTCTATTCTCTTCTTTATAAGAACATGTAAATGTTTGAATGCCCAAAGCCTGGCCATAGCAATACTGTAAAGTGTATCTAAAGCCAAAACTTTTATTTAGTTCTTGACAGGCTGTGGAAAAGCCTGATACACACCAAATGTCAGGAGGCATCTGCTGGTTCAAAAAAAAAAAAATGGACGAGATTCAGCCCGTGTGTATGTCGGTCTGTCCGACAGAAGACAGCCGTTTCGCCAGCTTCTGTCGGAGGAGCATGCTGCAAAACCATCAACCAATTTCTCCTGATCAGCGCTCTTAGCCAATGGCAGAAAGTGCTGATCGGAATGTTCTGGTGGGGGGCCGTCCCCCAGTCAGAACACAACAGCTCAGCGAAGGAGATCGCTGCACTAACTTCGCTTAGTTAATACAGTGGCTCCAACCAGAGATTTTTTTTCGTTCAACCCAGCGGGACTGATGTGTCCAACTATGAAAGATGGATTTTCTGTTTTTGTATTCTGCCCTGGTTGGGACATGAACGTGTGCGGGTCTCGGCCCGTCCACGCATGCGCACCTCCAGCCACAAGGGCCATCTTTGTTATGCAAGTAAAATGCTTGAGCTGGCAACTCCATAGTCCATATAGCGATTTTAATGATTGGTTACAGAAAGTGACAAGCAAAACAGCTGACGCATTTCAGCAACAGCCTTAGTTGTAGCGTGTTGAATGTAAAAATGGCAATACATTTATACTCATATAAGCTCCACCCCAAAATCAATTTGCATGGTAAATTGAAGCAATTAACTGAGCAATTAAGAGGTTAATATCAAAGTGCCAAAATGCAGGAAAAGGATTGAGACCAAATATATATGTTACATGACATGTTTCAAAAAATATAAAAGCACAGTGGAATGCCATACATGATCATCCTACACACACTTGATTCACAAAAAACAAATCAATAATTATTATTTAACCTCCCTGGCGGTATTCCCGAGTCTGGCTCGGGGTGGAATTTCAGAACCAAAAGCAGTAACCCCGATCCAGACTCGGGATAGCATTGCAGGATCCAGGAAGAGCTTCCTTACCTTGTCCCCTGGATCCTACGATGTCTCCCTGCAGTGTGAGCGGTTCATCCTCCGTTGGATTCATCATGGAGCCGATCTCCTTTCTCTGTGGGCATTGCGATGCACGGGGACGGAGAACGGCGCCAAATTCAAAAAGTGAAACACACACTATACATACAGTACACTGTAATCTTACAGATTACATTACTTTATGAAATTATTTCACCTCCCTTTTGTCCCTAGTGGTTTCTCCAGTGCCCTGCATGCAATTTTGTATTATAAAAACTGTTCTTTTTTCCTGGAAACTGGAGATTGTCCATAGCAACCAAAACCGTCCCTTTACATCAAACGTGGTTTTAGACCAGCTAGAAAACAGCGTTAATGAATTAGAATCACTCACAGAATTGAACGATAATGATTTGTGGGGAGATCCGTCATCAAACACTGAAAAGTAATGACAGCGACAATTCTGCTACTGAGCAAATTTCAGTGTTTTTGATTTGATTACATTATTGAATAATTTTCATTATTATATTATTATTTGGTATAATTATTTATAGTTATTTATTATATTATAATTTATGATTTCGTGTTTCAAACTTTATCATACCCGGGCTGTCTACTAGACTCTTGTTTGGACAGATTTTAGTGAGTTGTTCCTAAGAATTACAGGCCTACAATAAAAAAAGCCAAATTTCCATGCAAAATAATTGTACCACTTTCAGCACCTAATATCCGACATAATCATACCGCCAAGGAGGTTTATGGTACTTATATATTATATAGCGCTGTCAATTTATGCAGCGCTTTATGTATACATTGTACATTCAAATCAGTCTCTACCCTCAAGGAGCTTACAATCTAAGGTCCCTAACTCACATTCATATACTAGGGGCAATTTAGACAGAAGCCAATTAACCTACCAGCATGTCTTTGGAGTGTGGGAGGAAACCAGAGTAAAGCCATGCAGGCACAGGGAGAACTCCAGGCAGGTGTCTTGGTTGGGATTTGAACCAGTGGGCCTTGCTTACTGCTAGACAAGAGGGCTACCCACTACAGCACTGTGGCACCCAAATTATAAATTAGAAAAGAAAAAAGAATCAGTATGCTGGTGCATGTAGCCCATGTGTTAGGGTCCATTTCGCATCATGTTAAACCATTGTGTATAAGACAGGAGAGACAAAGGACCTCATTTCAACAAAAGTAAAAAATGCTAGGTAGTTAGTGAAGACTAGAAATGTAGGAACTGAGATAGAGAAGCATAATGTCGGAGAGCAATAAGGGGAGTGGATTGCATTATTTAAGGAATAAGTCCACATCCCAATTCATTCCAGCGGGGATCCGTGTCCCCAGGGAAAGGATCCATCTCACTTCCTGTTCTAGAAGCCTTCTATGTGTATCCCCTCCACATGCTGCTTGTTTATTTTCTGCACTGCGCAGAAGGAAAATGAGATCATATTGCCATCATGCATTGTTTTAAAATGTTTTGATACGTTAGATATCTTTTTTATATTGCTTGAGGCAGTTCCATTATAATGCTCACTTATCCTAGTGCGCAGAGACCTTGTAGTGCATCCTACATCTTTGTTATGCCTCTGAGGCGTTGGCCACACCTGGCCATTCACGCATGCACGGAAGTGACCCATCGGCCAAAGCTGGGTATACAGGCTTCAGGTTCAGGTGCTTCCACCGAGCAAATATTGAGGGGGGGGCGGTGGATGCACCAAACCTCCAGGCTTCCATCCAGTTGGTATACATAAGGCCCTATTAGGCAGGTATTTAGGCAGGCCACAGATGCATGGCGCCTTACTATAAGACACGCTGAGATGAATCATGGTTCCCTTCCCTTTGCCTGCTATTTCGAAAGCTGGTACGTTAATCCTATATACTTCCAATGCAATTTGTTGATTTTTTTTATATATGTATTTTAATGCTAGATTAAGTTGGTGGCTTTTGCTCCATTCTTTTTCCGACCAGTGTATGCCGGTTTATGGGTATAAGTGCTGGTTACCTAATGAATAGCTAACCTACTATTTGCTGGTAGCTTGTGGATATGCTATTTTTGCTACAGCGTTTTGTTTGATTATTTAATGATACACAACTATCAGTTTGCTACATATGCATGTATGTATGTGTGTGCATACATATATATATATATATATATAGATGTGTGTGTATACACATACTCTCTTATGCCCTGTAGACACGACCGGTTTGCCTTCGGAATAAACTCTGAAGGTTTTTCCAACGAAATTCCGCTCAAGCTGTCTTGCATACACACGGTCACACCAAATTCCGACCGTCCAGGACGCGGTGACGTACAACACGTACGACGGAACTAGAAAACGGAAGCTCAATAGCCAGTAGCCAATAGCTTCCGTCTCGTACTTGCTTCAGAGCATGCGTCGTTTTTGGTACGTCGGAACAGCATACAGACGAGCGGTTTTTCCGATAGTAATTTGTTCCGTCGGAAAAATATAGAACATGTTCTCTATCTAAGTCCGTCTGAATTTTCGACAGACAAAGTCTGATGGGGCATATACATGGTCAGAATATACGATGAAAAGCTCCCATCGGACTCTTTCTGTCAGAAATTCCGCTCGTGTGTATGCGGAATTACTCTCCTCTTTTACGCTTATCTATACATTCTTGACCCATGTGCTGGCTTATAAACTGTTGTAAAATATCCTTTAAATCTATATTAGCTACTAAGAAAACAGGATACATACTTTGGACACTCTTAATCTTGGTCCTTATTGAAAATTGAATTTGACTTGAATAAAATATAATTTACAACCATGATTTATAAATGAAAACCAGCGTGCCCTTAGTATTTTGCATTTTGGAGATTTTAAGCATCAAATGCACTCTGAATTTTACAGGTAATATGAACATCCTTTTACTCATCTATCACTTATAAATATGGACATAAGCTATGATCCATATCTATATACAAACAAAGGGGCATGGGTGTTCTCCTTCCCTGCATTTGAATGTTCAGGTAATCAAGAGGGATCTGGACTTACTGTACGCCCAGATCTTTGACAAATATATTGTCATTTTTCTCACATTTGAAATAACAACGAAATATTAACTTACATGTGTGTATATATACTATATATATATATATATATATATATATATATATATATATATGCAGCCAAGTCCCGGATCTATGCGGGCCTAATGGTGACCTCCAGACTCAAGGACAGCTGTCACCCTTCTGTGTAGAGTGGGTTATGAGGCATGGCGGGTTTAATGTAAGGTAGATTCATGGGCGCCAGAGACTTCTTGAATGCAAAGAGATTTATTGTCTCTTAAACAGAACTGTGGGAGAGAGGTTTAGGGCCAGGACACCATTTAGTAGTTGCAATGTTACTTTAGCAGACTCCGAGACTTCTATAGGTAGACAGCCATGCAGGGAAAGGCATCCAGCAAGACACCACATCTATATGAGTAGGACCACTGTCTCCCATGGCAACAATCTTGTAACAATTTCTAACACAAGTTGTAACAAACTCCTTCACTTCCTCTACAATCTCCTATTGTAGATATTCGCTCAACTAAGCTCCCAGTCACTCACTCACTTAGACTTGCTGATCCACTGCCACTGGATCTCCTGAGCTCCTCCAGTCTTCTCATTTAATATCTTCCTCACGCGTCACTCCCGCGTCCCTGCTGGGTCCCTAGCTTGGCACTCACAGATACTTCTCAAGCGTCACCCCACTGGTCTGCTTGGTCCCTGGCTTGACACACAATACTGCTCTGCAAGCGTTACCTCCACTCTTGCTGAGGTTTCCCAATTCTTTACCGTCCCCAGTTGGTGAGAATACTGCTCTGGTACTTGCTTCAGCTATTCATAGTGGTCCCTGGTAACAAGGTGGATCGTCCCTTAGTGGCAACAGCTTCCCCTCTACCTCCGACCATGACAGGTTCTCCAGCCAGCAGAACCATCACTTCTGGTTGGACTGCAAGCCGAAATCCCAACCCTACCCTGCTCTCTTGCCTTTGGATAGGCCCTCAGACAGCCTAGCAGCCAGATGTCCCTGGGATAGGTCTTAGGCTCCTGCCTAGCAGCCTGGGGCAGCACAACACATGTCCACCCAGACAGCCATCCAGGTGGCACAGAACCCTGATCACCTGACTCCACCCAAATAAACTGTCCCAGCAGGCCAAGGGACCTAAGAAAAGCCCTGCCCATTGGCTGAGACACCCCATTCATTCCTAATCTGTCCTTGCCATGCCCTTGTCTTATCTAAAGCCACCAGATACCTGGCCATCTAGTGGCAGAAAGGAGAAGCGCAGCAATTCCAGAATTAGGGCCTCCTATCAATTGGCCAAGGCAACTATCACTTGGCAAATACATTTACTAGCAACCCTGCCTAAACATCAGGGTGCTACATATATATATATATATATATATATATATATATATATATATATATATATTTTTTTTTTTTTTTTAACCTAGTGTACCCATTTATTTACACTCCTCCAAAGAACTCCTGATAAAGTGGATTTTTATCCAAGAAATGCATCAAGGGTGCTGGAGCCTTCTGTAACCAGTTGTACTGCTGTCACTGTACAGTTATATTAGAACTTAAATTGAATATCCAACCATATACCTCTGGGAAAGGTTTTGTGAATAGTGCTTATATGTTTTTATATTGTTTGCTGTTTTTGTGAATAATAATTTGTAATAAAATTTTGTATAATTTTTAAAACATTGTGTAAGTTGCGCCTTAAAAATCCCACCATCATTGGGGGTTCTGCCCTCTATAGTCCCTTTTATCAGTTTAAAATCAGTGTAAATCAACAATAAATTCAGTCAAATAATACCTACATAAATAAGGCTACTTCTATACAAAGCTACAGGCCAGCTTTATTACATAGCTACACCAATGCAAGATGAAACCTATACATTTGACACTCTACTAAATAATACTAAAATTTTTATTTATTTATTTTTTTTAATGTTTAATGTTAGAAACCTCAAGTAGATCAGCTTTGTGGTATTTAAGCGTGGGACCCTTTAGAGTACCTGTTCCCTTTTTTATACTTGGTTGCACTCTTTGATGTTGTAAACATGGATGATAACCTGAAGCTGAAGCAGTTGAGGGTGAAAGCAGAAGAGAACTTGCCCTTTCTACTGTAATTTATTTCTGCAAATAATCTCCCTTAGGAAATCCAGATGATCAAGAGAAGTCTTTAAACAAGTCACATTTTATAAATATTTCTGCATTTTTAGAATTATCTGTGCCTAAAAAACTCGGTAGAGAGCTGACCTGAAAGAGCAGAAGAACTCTGCGCTTATTTTAGAATACAAAACAACTGGTTAGTAGTAGGGTTGTCCCGATACCGATACTAGTATCGGTATCGGCACCGATACCGAGCATTTGCCCAAGTACTTGTACTCGGGCAAATGCTGCCGATGCTTCAGCCGATACCTAGAGGACAGCTGTGATCGGCGCGTGGGGGAGTTACAAGATTCTCCCCCAGCGGCTTTCACCAGCTTTAGTGACATACAGCGGTGATCGCTCACAGCTGACTGTCACTGCATCCTCCTCCATGCCCCCTCCGTTCCTCTGTGCTTCTCAGCTGTCCCCTTTGTTCCTCTCTCCTTATCTGTCCCCTCGTTCTGCTCTCCTTATCTGTCCCCTGCATTCCTGTCTCCTTATCTGTCCCCTCCGTTCTCCCCCTCCGTTCCTCCGTCCCCCTCCTCCTTCCTTTGTGTATGGAGAGAGTCAGCTGACTCTGTCCATTCACATAACTGAAACATTGTAATCTCCTGTGATTACGATGTGTCAGTTTATGAATGGAGAGAAGCCGCTGTCTTCTCTCCTTTCATTCTCAGTGCAGCTGAGGCTGCAGAGAAAGGGACTGGGGAATCTCTATCCTCTGTCTCTTTCTCTGTGTCAAGGGGGAGATATCAGAGGTCTGTTAAGACCCCTGATATCTCACCAAAGCCCCCCAAAAGGGCTGATTAAAAAAAACAATAAAGAATAAAAAAATATTATTGGAAAAAATAAAAATTGTAAAAAAAAAACACACACACACACATACAACGTTCACCCCCCCACCCCCCCCCCAAAAAAATAGCAAAAAAAAAAACTGTCACGTGACATTAAAAAAAAGTATCGGTAATCGGTATCGGCGAGTACTTGAAAAAAAGTATCGGTACTTGTACTCGGTCCTAAAAAAGTGGTATCGGGACAACCCTAGTTAGCAGAGATGAGCAGAGTGAATTTGGCTAAATTGATGTCACAGCTAAATTACCAATTTCACTATTGGCAAAATTTTGCCGAAGCAGAAACTCTCAGAAGCTGCTCAGGCGAAATGTGTTGGAAAAAAACAATTCTTTTTTCGTTAATTTAGAGGATATGTTTTTGAGGGGTTGTATTTATAGAAGTTTAGTTTATTTGTTTGGTGTTCTTTGTGTTTATTTCCTTTGGTATGTATTTGGTCATTATTTGTGTACTTCTGCTTTAAGACTTCAATTTAACTTTTTTTCCACTGTCTGTTTTTTTTTTTCTTTCTTTTTTTTTTTTTTGTAATAAAAAGCCTAAAATAAAGAGGTCAAGAACAGGCACTGCAAAGATGAGTTACACACAC
Organism: Lithobates clamitans; assembly: GCA_037952925.1. Classification (NCBI taxonomy): domain Eukaryota; kingdom Metazoa; phylum Chordata; class Amphibia; order Anura; family Ranidae; genus Lithobates; species Lithobates clamitans. The sequence goes on along the minus strand of JBBGZY010000430.1, from coordinate 7,359,034 downwards.
CTTACCACTGGTGTATTCATGCTCACTTGTACTGTGGAGCAAGGGGCCATGTCAGTTAGAATGCAGTGACAGTGTGGTCTAGCTCTGGTGCCTATTAGTCATATTTGGTCACATGGTCATATTTAGACACACTGCACAACTGCTGTAATAAGAAAATGGAAGAAAGATCATAAAAATGATGGTTGCTAGTACCACCTATCTGACTGAATATCTATTTCTGTTACTTCAACTGGGCTTTAAATATTTAACATTGCACCAAATTGTAATGACTTCACAGTCTCCTGTAAACTAGCTAAGAACCTGTGTTGGCTAAAGGGGGTTGGCCTTAAAGGTAAGCATACTTGAATTGCAGATCATTTTGCTATTCTAATTTTTAATGTCAAATTCCAACATTATTACAATTTAAAAAAACATAGAATAAAAATAAAAAATAAAACAAAACATAGAACCTAGGCATTAAACTATAAAAAATGTCATCTTTGCTGACTCCCAAACACCTTTACCTTTTATGTTAGTGTGCTGACTTCTGAAAGAAAAGCAGCAGAAATTACATTTGCTTTTCAACATATTAGGCAACCATTGAAAGCAAAGACCCCTCTAACAGTAAAAGATACAGTGCAAAATGTGGATGAAATATTGACTGCACTGTAGTAACTACTGTTTGATGCTGGTTGGAGACAGATAAATTTAGGTGGCTTACTTGATTTGATATAAAGGATCCAAATTCCCCTGTAGTGGAATGAGACTAAATGTGCCCCCAATCTCTGCATTTATTTATTCAAAGGGAGAATTAATTTATGTAAAGTACATAGTGGAGGAAAAGCTCCCGACTGCATGGAAATGAGATGTCAGGATTTAATCTCATAAAGAAGAAATGGGGCGGATTATAAAGCTTAGCACTGCAATATTATGTCTCACTTAGTAAAATACATTTCCAAGAGAGAATGAGATTGAACAGGAACTGTATGATGGAGAAACAGAACCAGGACTTTAGTGTACTAATGGGAATGGCAGTTTTGCACAGTCAGCACCTCTTCAGGCTAGCATTCTCCAGAGCTGTAAAACAATTAAATGTCTACAATCAACAGCACCTGACTAGAACATAGAAGTAGCACATATGGTGAGAAATGGAGGGTGAAAGCCTTTGTCTCAAGTGACTCCAAGTAATGTAAGACAATAATATGGATCATTTCATTGGTTGGGGATGTCTACTGAAGCAAAGTATTGTAGTAGCTTGGCAGGCTTTAGGATGCCCTACCTCTTACCATTTTCAAGGGCTAAATGAGGTAATTATTCCTACCAGGACTCTTCATTATTCTGCATTTTATATATTAAATAGCTATATTGTTGCTTTTTTAACATCTTCACCAACACCACAATAGATATAAACTTTAAAGAAATATGAGCTTGCACCTGAGATTTGTGTTAGAGGTGTCACAATCATTGTGGTTGCTGAACAGTGAAACAGCCACACATTTCCTAATCAAGTGACAGTTAAAGTGGCCAGAGTAAAAACTATTTGTAAAATCCATTTCCCACCACATTTTCATTCTCCTGACAAAATAATTCTGTAACATAAAAATTCTTCATTTTGTTAAAATAGAACAAAATTGGAAATATGGAAACGTTATGTAATAGATTTGTAGGTTGAAATTGTTTATGAAAGCTGCCCATCGTTTTGTGATAACAGACGAAAATTCTGTCTAAATGAAAAATTTTCATACTGTCAAACCAAGCACAGAGACACATCATAACGGAGTTATCCCACTGGACTTTTAGTGCATAACCAGGGCTTTATTTTAATGAGAATACAGTGATATGCAGGTCCAGCACCTCCAGCACTAAATGTATATACAGGTAAGGGGGCTTGGGCATGCTTGAGTGTCTATTGATGCTGGCTACTGGGGAATCTATTGTCAGTGAAGGGGTGTAGTGTTACTGGGGGGTTTCTTATTTCTGGGGGGTCCTTAGTTCCTGGGGGGTCCATTGATCTACTGTCATGGGGGGATTTATTGTTGCTAGCTGCTGGGGGATCTATTGTTGCTGGTGGGGGATAGATTGTTGCTAGAGGGGGAGATATTGTTGCTGGAGGGGGTCTACATTGCTGGGGGGGGTATTCAATAGTTTTTAGGGAGGTATATTATTGCTGGCCTCTGGGGGATCTGATTTGGCTTGTGGTAGTCTATTGTTGCTAGTGAGGGATCAAGTGTTGTTTGTGGGTGTATTTTGTTGCCGGGGGGTCTATTCTTCCTAGAGATCTATTGTTTCTGGGGGTCTATTTTTTCTGATGATGATCTATTATTGCTGAGGTGGTCTATTGTTTTTGGGGGAACAATTGTTATTGGGGATCTAATGGAAGGAGGTTCAGGGGAAGGTACAAGGGACAGTGGTTGGAGGTGGATTGGGGGAAGAAACAATAGGTGATTCAGGAGAGGGGGGAGTACTTGTACCTATTCTCTGAGAAAAAAGCCCTATCCAGAACAAATAAGGTAGTCTCAAACACAAAAAAGAACCAAAAATAATGATCAAAAACAATAAATTGATAACCTATTATTGGGTATGCTGTCTAAATTGGTCCTAGTTTGTGTATGTATGAATGTGAGTTAGGGACCTTAGAATGTAAGCTCCTTGAGGGCAGGGACTGACGTGACTCTACAATGTATATGTAAAGCGCTACGTAAATTGACGGTGCTATATAAGTACCTGAAATAAATAAATAAATGAGAGGGAGCAGAGAGCAGAAGATTTCATTTACGACAGCTTTCACCAGCACAAGGAATCAGCTCTTGTATATACCAACCTTCATGCTGATATTTAAAAAAAAGTTGCCGAAATCTAGACTTTAAAATGATATCTTTTGATCCTTTCATTAGGGTCTTTGTTCTCCTGTTACATGGTGATAACTCTTTGTCCCATCTCCTAATTTCTCTTCTTGTTTGCCTTTCAAATATGCTTATAATGCAGTCAATTGAGCTGAGAATCTCCACTAAATAAATCTGTGGTTACTTTGGACACCTAATAATGTGCAAATAAAATAAATAAACAGGCATTTGCTTTTCACATGCTTAGGAAATTGAAGTAAATCTTCACTCAATTTATTAAGTAAAAATTCTCAACTTCTTTAGTAAATCAGCCTCCCTAAGCGGCTGTGCTGACACTCACTGTGCAGGCATGTTCCACTGCTGGCATCATCAGGAAATCCATCCTGAGCAATAGCATGCAGCTGCTGGCAGAGTGGTTGCATGTAGGCAATAAGTTGCTTAAAAGAGTCTGGGTGAGATCAGCAGCACCAAGATGCAACAAAGGATGAAAAAGGTATAAATATGTCATGGCAAATTTTTATAATACAAATGCTTTAGCAAACTAAATATCACCCATGTAAGGTTTACATCTACCTTAACCCTTTTGCTGCCTGAGCCTTTTTTTGTTTTGTTTTTTATGAACACATACTAAAATACACATTCTTACATGAAAATATGCTTAAAAACAAAACCAAGGCATTTTCTAAAAATGAAAGCAGAGGGCACATAGTATAAACACATGATAGTTGCAGTTTTTACATAGTAAAATATTAGTGCAACTGTTTTATTTTAGTGTAAAAAAATACAATAAAATCTCAACATATTCTATAAAGTATAAAAGATGTGACAAAGCTGAGTAAATAGGTATCAAATATTTCAGGGCTGAAAACTGGTGTGCCTGTGACACGGCAACTAACTAAAATATCAAAAATTGTTCATAGGCAGCACATTAAGCTTTCACTTTTTATTAACTTATGCCGTGTACACACGGTCGGACTTTCCGACGGGAAATGTTCGATGTGAGCTTGTTGTCGGAAAGTCCGACCGTGTGTATGCTCCATCGAACATTTGCTCTTGCAATTTCCGGCCACAAATGTTTGAGAGCAGGTTCTCAAATTTTTCCACCAACTTCACTTTGTTGTTGGAAATTACGATCGTGTGTACACAAGTCCATCGCACAAAAGTTCACGCATGCTCGGAATCAAGCAGAAGGAGCCGCACTGGCTATTGAACTTCCATTCTCTCGTCTCGTCGTATGTCTTATACATCACTGCGTTCTCACGTTTGGAATTTTGGGCCAACATTTGTGTGACCGTGTGTATGCAAGTTTGAGCCAACATCCTTCGGAAAAAAATCCACAGTTTTGTTGGCGGAAAGTTTGATCGTGTGTACGCGGCATTAAAGTGAACTGTATGATATGTATTACAATATTAACCATAAAGAAAGACCCTATAATTATTTCTCTCATTGCGGAGTGCAGTTGTGTATGTGTGTGTGAGTGTGTGCAAGGGGCAAGGGGCTTTACATTTTTTGAATTATTTTAAAAATATGCATTTTCACTTTTTTAGTTTAGTTAAGTTTCACTTAACTTTATTGCTATTATTACAAGGGGGTTGATAAGCTTCCCATCTATTCCTCCACCTCTCTTCTGAAGTTTGTACCTAAAAGTGCTCAGCTTTGAACCGTATGATACTAGAAATGCCCAGATCTCCATGCTCACCACCCTGATGTGTTTTATTTTGGCCCTGAATGTAAGAAGGCCTTCCCCTGTTTTGGGCTTCCATGAACCTTGCACTAGACTCTGACCAGATGGGAACAGTAGTCTCAATATCATGCCAGAAGATTTGGGTATATGGACTATGCTAAGAAAGTTGAAGCTTTTATAATGCGCCTTTTGTGCCATGCTAACATTTGGAAGTCATACCTGAGCAAAAGGAAGAACTTGTCTTCTGGATGTGTCACTATTTATAGAGGATGCCTGGTTATTCAAGTGTCAGCTTGAATGGGGGTAGACACAGTCAAGCTGCAGGAGGCTGAGCAAATGGTTACATTCTCATAATATGCTGAGCTTGTAATAGCCCCAGGGACCTGAATAACATGGTGCAAAGTATAAACCTGGTCAGGTCAGGAGCTGATGGCAGCTGGCTGGAAAGAGGTCTGCCCCTCTTATGGTAAGAAGAGGACCTACACAATGTGTAATGCCAGATCTTTTGAGCCTTAGCCTGGAGCCACAAAAAAGTGCAAGGCCTTGGTAGGAAAGTAGCTCCAGGATGATGACAGGGGTCGACAGTATACTAAGGGAATGGCAGAGTGGGGTTTTGAACCCGTCATCAGTACATATGCAAGCAGACAGTGGAGGTTTGTGTTGGGCACTTGGATCGGTAACTGGCACAACAACCTACCCCCTTGGTGACCTGTAGCTGTACAAGGCTGCCATGGGCTCCCAGGAGAAGCAGTTGAGCCCAGGGTCCTAGCAGGCAGCGCAAGACAGGGGTCCAAAAAAAAACACTGTAGAAGCGACTGAGCAGTTGTATAGCCATATACAAAATAACTGACAGTCTGCTCTTGAAAAGTAAACAAACTCACAGCTGCCATTGCAGCCATGACTTTGTTTACATGGTGCTACTGACCCCAACATTGTAGTTATATATTGGGCAGTAAAAGGGTGAAAGGAAAACGTCACCTTAGTTGTTCCTAAATAAAGCCTCCCACCCCCTTGAGTTCAGGAAATCTGAGCCTAAACTTACCTTCAGACCCAATACTGTAATCTTACCACTGATATGGCACTAACTGGCTCTTTATAAATCTTCCTCATGGTCCCATTCATTTCTATGGGTAATCATACTCATGGCAGCCTCCAGTGGTCGCTCGGAGTACAACTCTCCCCATAGGAATACTAAAGCGGAGTTCCACCTGTTTTCTAGTTTTTTAAAAGTCAGCAGCTACAAAAAGCATAGCTGCTGACTTTTAATAAACAGACCATAACCTGTCCCACGGTCCAGCGATGCGGCTGCCCGGAGACTCGCTCCTTTCCCCCTCCTCTCATAGCAAATTGATGAATAGAACAGAAAACGCAGAAAATACAAAAGATTGTATTAAACAAAGATTACTATATCATAGTCAGAGTACTCTAATAAAACAAAAAACTCAAAAGGTTTTACATAAATAAATAAAAGCTTATTATTGTAAGCATCCCTGTCAGTGATAAATAGTTTGTGCCATCCCTCTAATTGCTACATCTGCAGGACAGCTTGTTCTTTTGACAACAGAATTACCAGGTAAAAAAAAGGTAAGAAAGGAAAAAAGAAAACAAATGCAGCCATCACATCTAAGTATTGGTAAGCTGCAATACAATAAATGTTTTCCTTTGGGTTGAATACCACTTTAATTTACTTACATTACTGAGAAACAACTGTGAGTTGTTAAGCCATTCTTCCTTGAAAAATACTTTTTTTGTATAACTCTGAAATGCACAATATTTTTCAGTTTTTTTAACTTTTTATTTTCACCTCAGGCAGTTTATCACTTACCTTTGTACCATTTCATGTTATTCACAGGACTTGAACTGTTTAGATTTCAATAAAATCTGGAAAAATGGGGGTGTTTTCAACTTTTAACTGGTAGTGTACATATATTATAAAAATCCATTGGACTACTCATAAGTTCCTCTCTAGGTAGTATCCCAAAATACATCAACATAGGATTACAAAAAGGTAACATAATGACCCTGCTGGAATATTAGTCTAAGGATAATTTCAAAGGGACCTATGGCCTACTGAATGCTGGGCAGCCAGCCCAACTAAATATTTAATGTAATGGAATTCCAGGGTGGAAATGAGCTGGATATCAACAATAAATCAACCAGGTTTATTCAAATAGGTTCTTATAACTGGCACACTTGGCTTATGGATCTTGCAAAACAAACCCAAAATGAATAAACCACTGGCATAATATGCACATAAAAATGTGCCTGAATTTTTGAAATCACACTCATAGAAGCACACTCCAAGAAGAGCATTAAATAGTAAGAATCACAATGAGGTGGTGCTGTGATTACATGTTGAGCCAAATAAGCCCATTTAGTCAACAAACAAACCTGCCCCAAGGGTTGGAACTGTATGATTGAAACAATATACCAATTATATATCCAGTAGAGGCCTCATGATGCATATTGGGCCAAAAGAACCCACCTAATTAGCAGACAACTTCCCCAGAGGGTTAAAACTGTGTGATTGGAGCTGTATGATTATAGGCAATAGTCACTTTATTACAGCAGCTATAATGCAGAAGATAAACCCAAAGTGTTCCATCCAAGTATACAGAAGTTGTTATCCATCAAACTTGTAATAGGGCATTCAATAGCAGAAGAATAGCTACAGTATGTGTAAAGATAGCTCTGAAAACTGTAACACTATTAAGGTAATATTAAAGTGATTGTAAAGTCTTGCTTTTAAAAAAAATAAAAATAAATAACAAACATGTTATACTTACCTCCTCTGTGCAGTTAGTTTTGCACAAAGCAGCCTGGATCCTCCTCTTCTCGGGTCCCTCTTCGCTGCTCTTGGCCTCTCCCTCTTGACGAGGGCCCCCATAGACCAGCAGCTTGCTATGGGGCACCTGAGCTGAAGCCCTGTGTTTGCATTCAGACACGCAGCTGCCGGTCGGCCCTGTCCCCTCTCCCCTAATTGGCTAACTGACTTTGATTGACAGCCACTGGAGCCAATGGCGCAGTGGCTGTGTCCCAGCCAATCATGTCTAACTTGCTGGCAACAAAAGTGAGTACACCCCTAAGTGAAAATGTCCAAATTGGGCCAAAAAGTGTCAATATTTTGTGTGGCCACCATTATTTTCCAGCACTACCTTAACCCTCTTGGGCATGGAGTTCACCAGAGCTTCACAGTTTGCCACTGGAGTCCTCTTCCACTCCTCCATGACGACATCACGGAGCTGGTGGATGTTAGAGACCTTGCGCTCCTCCAATTTCCATTTGAGGATGCCCCACAGATGCTCAATAGGGTTTAGGTCTGGAGACATGCTTAGCCAGTCCATCACCTTTACCCTCGGCTTCTTTAGCAAGGCAGTGGTTGCTTGGAGGTGTGTGTTGGGGTCGTTATAATGTTGTAATACTGCCCTGTGGCCCAGTCTCAGAAGGGAGGGAATTATGCTCTGCTTCAGTATGTCACAGTACATGTTGGCAATCGTGGTTCCCTCAATGAACTGTAGCTCCCCAGTGGCGGCAGCACTCATGCAGCCCCAGACCATGACACTCCTATCACCATGCTTGACTGTAGGCAAGACAAACTTGTTTTTGTACTCACCTGGTTGCCTCCACACACGCTTGACACCATCTGAACCAAATAAGTTTATCTTGGTCTCATCAGACCACAGGACATGGTTCCAGTAATCCATGTCCTTTGAAGGCTTTCTTGTGCATCATCTTTAAAAGAGGCTTCCTTCTGGGGGGACAGTCATGCAGACCATTTTGATGCAGTGTGCGGCGTATGGTCTGAGCACAGACAGGCTGACCCCCCACCCCTTCAACCTCTGCAGCAAAGCTGGCAGCACTCATACGTCTATTTCCCAAAGACAACCTCTGGATATGATGCTGAGCATGTGCACTCCACTTCTTTGGTCGACCATGGCGCGGCCTGTTCTGAGTGGAACCTGTCCTGTTAAACTGCTGTATAATCTTGGCCACCATGCTGCAGCTCAGTTTCAGGGTCTTGGCAATCTTCTTATAGCCTAGGCCACCTTTATGTAGAGCAACAATTCTTTTTTTCAGATTCTCAGTGAGTTCTTTGCCATGAGGTGCCATGTAGAACTTCCAGTGACCAGTATGAGAGAGTGAGAGAGATAATGCCAAATTTATCACACCTGCTCCCCATTCACACCTGAGACCTTGTAACAATAATGAGTCACATGACACCGGGGAGGGAAAATGGCTAATTGGGCCCAATTTGGACATTTTCACTTAGGGATGTACTCACTTTTGTTGCCCGCGGTTTAGACATTAATGGTGTGTTAAGTTACTTTGAGGGGACAGCAAGTTTACACTGTTATACAAGCTGTACACTCACTACTTTACATAGCAAAGTGTAATTTCTTCAGTGTTGTCACATGAAAAGATATAATAAAATATTTACAAAAATGTGAGGGGTGTACTCAATTTTGTGAGATACTGTACCTGCTCTGTGCAACAGTATTGCCCAAAAAGTTTGCTTTCCTCCTCCTCTGGAAGTCACCTGCTGGTAGGGATAGGCAAAAGGTTCGGCCCGAGCATCTTTGCCCATTTGCCCAATTGGCTGTTCACCAAACATTCGTATTTGCAGGGTGTTCGCTGTGTGTTCGCCCCATCGAATACCCTGCAATGCACTGAGCGCTGCGCAATGCATTCTGCGTCAAGCTTTGCCCAATCAGGGAGCAGTGTACACTGGTTGGTAAGTAGTGGGGCCGGGAAACTGAGTCACCAGCTGTCAATGTGTTTCCCTGCTGACAGCTGATCAATAAAAAAAAAAAAAGTGCTGTTTAAAAACTGGATGGGTCCCCCTCCTCCCCAGAGTCTGGTTTTGATTTGGAGGAGAACCCCATGCCCCCCCAAAATCCATGCCAGACCCCTATCAGGGGATGCAGCCTGGCAGGTCCGCAAAGGTGGGGGACAAGCGAGAGCCCCCCTCCTGAACCATACCAGGCCACATGCCCTCAACATGGGGGGATGGGTGCTTTGGGGCAGGGAGGGCTCCCCACCTCTTCCTGACAACCCTAGGCTGTGGATGTCAGAGTCGGTGGGTGGGGGGCTTATCAGAATCTGGAAGCTCCCTTTAACAAGTGTTAAATGTGAATGTGTATCAGGTACATATTCCCCCTACCCATTCACCAAAAAAGTGGCAAAAAGTAATAAACACAAGAGACAGTTTTTGACAAATCCTTTATTAAAAAATAAAAAATAAAACAATAGTGTTTCTATTAATTAAAAGCACTCCCACCTCCCACCTCGAATGCCTTCTCTCCGTTTTGACATTTCTTATATAGGTAGAGGGCAGGGCCCAGCATGCACCAGTCTGTGACGTCAGAGGGGAATACATTTGATAGATGTATGGAGACTCTTACATCTTTTAGATAGAGATTACTCATGTTACTCAGCTGCTCACAACTCCTATTCACGAATTGATTATTCTAGTGAGTCACTTTGCCCTGACTTTCCATCCACAGAGTAGTATTGGAAATATATTATGGTCTAATCATGCACCAGTATATTTATCCCTCTTCTTACGCCACCTGTCAATTCAATAATGTACTTGGCGATTAAACAACTCCCTTCTTCAGGATGAGTTGTGTTCTGCTGAAATTAGACAGACTATAGCTAACTTTATTTCTGACCATCAAAATGATGACACCCCTATTCCCACTCAATGGGAACTGATATCGTGTTTATTAAGCAGGGCTCCAGGCTTAAGAAAACCTGTCTTGCTCAAATTGCTGACCTTTCGAACCGCATTTACGCCTTGAAAAAGTCTCATAAGCAAAATCAGTCTCCTGCTACCATGCTGGCACTTTCTAAAACTAGATTCCGACTTCTTGAACTATTGAACCAGAAAACTTTGGTTGTCATGGATAAGCTAAGTAAATGAAGTAGAGGCTAATAAACCTGGAAGGGTTTCTGGCAAGGACATTGAATGCTAAGAATAGCATTGCTTCTATCCCGAAACTGAAACACCCAGGTGGTCAACTCACCCACCTTCCTAAAGAAATTAACAGCTTACTCTGTTCTTTCTACGCTAGCCTGTGCAACTTACCTTCATGCCCGGCTACCATATCCTCAGATGCCCATATGTCTAGAATAGTGGACTACAATGACAGGATCGCCCTACCCACCATTCCTATGGCAATGGTACAAGATCTTGAAAGGCTCTTCACAGAGGAGGAATTACACTACACTTTCCTCTTTTAAAAACAATAAGAGGACCGGTCCAGATGGATATTCTGACGCTATCTGAACTGTCCCTACTCTAGTTATACACTAATGTGAAGATTACTGACACGGTCACACTACACTACACTGAAACTATCTGAGCTGTCCCTACTCTACAGTAATGTATGTATGAATGACACGGTCTCACTACACTACAGTGAAACTATCTGAGCTGTCCTTACTCTAGCTGCACACTATGCAAAGCTGAATGATGGTCCTCCTCACTACACTCACACTATCCCTAGACTGACAATAAACTAACATTCTACACAGCCCTGTTCTATCTCTCTCCACGCTGAAATCACACAGAAAATGACTGCCATTGAAAGAATACTTTTATACCGTGGGACGGGAATGAGCCATGATTGGATAAAGTCATGATGACAGTGTCCAATCATGGCTCTGACAGTGCTCTGTGCCCTGATTGGCTGAAGTTTTCACTGCAATGCACTGTTCAGAACCACAATGCATTGTGGTCGGCTCGGGGGGGCGAACAAATAGTCGAATGGTCCTGTTTGTTCAGATGTTTGCCGAACGTCCGAACAACGAAAGTTCAGCCCGAACTCATGCTCAGGCCGAACCATTCGCCCATCCCTACTGACGAGTGTCATTGTGGATTCAAAAAAAAAAAGAAGGCCATTGGAGCAGATCCTCACTGAGGGGCATGTATAGAAGGCCAAGATTTTAGCCATCAACTTAGGGCCAATACCAATCTGTTGAAGTGTTTGCTGTAGGAAGGATCAGTGAACCCAGTCAAATGTCTTTTCGGCATCAACCGGAAGTAGACAGACAGGAATATGGCACTTCTGGGCATGTTCTATTAGGGTAACTGTTTTAAAGCTATTGTCTTTAGCCTCCCTATCAGGGGTAAAACCCACCTGATCAACAAGTACAAGATCAGGAGTCAATGGCGTAAGCCGGTTAGCAATAATTTAGAGCACAATCAAATGTCTATGTTAGTCAAGGAGAAAGGGTTGTAACTGTCACAGGAAGTAAGATCTTTACCCGGTTTGAACAGTACAGTAATGTGTGCTTCAAGTGCCTGTGTCGAGAAAGGGAAGTCATGTGTGCATTACTGCCAGTTTAACGCCATATAGTTCTGTGTGCGTTACTGTCAGTTTAACGCCATATAGTTCTGTGTGCGTTACTGCCAGTTTAACGCCATTTACTTCTGTGTGCGTTACTGCCAGTTTAACGCCATATAGTTTTGTGTGCGTTACTGCCAGTTTAACGCCATATAGGTTTGTGTGCGTTACTGCCAGTTTAACGCCATATAGTTCTGTGTGCGTTACTGCCAGTTTAATGCCATATAGTTTTATGCGTTACTGCCAGTTTAACGCCATATAGTTTTGTACGTTACTGCCAGTTTAAAACCATTTATTTCTGTGTGCGTTACTGCCAGTTTAATGCAATATAGTTCTGTGTGCGTTACTGCCAGTTTAACGCCATTTACTTCTGTGTGCGTTACTGCCAGTTTAACGCCATATAGTTCTGTGTATGTTACTGGCAGTTTAACGCCATATAGTTCTGTGTCTGCGTTACTGACAGTTTAATGCCATTTACTTCTGTGTGCGTTACTGCCAGTTTAATGCCATATAGTTTTGTGTGCATTACTGCCAGTTTAACACCATATAGTTCTGTGCGTCACTGTACGTTTGGCGTATTATATTGCAGTATATTATAGTGTATCCATGGAGTGTGTCTGTGTAGTGTGAGTACTCAAATTAAAGTGCACCAAACACCTCTTTACATTGATTAAAGTGCATCTACGTACAGATTTCAACTTCTTCTTTACGTTTGCTTATAAGCATTGCCTCCTCCCTCCCAATAATGTCTGGGAGGACAGCAAGGAGAGGCAGACATTCCCTTGCCACTGTAAGGGGGCCAGCAACAAATGTGTCCGCAGGCAAAGGTGGACGTGGTGGTCAGTCCTCAGGCAGGGCATCATTTTCTCTGTTTAGTGAGTTTGCCCATGCTGTCCAGCCACAGCATGCAGAGGAGGTGGTGGACTGGCTTACTAAACCTTCCTCATTCTCCTCATCCTCTGCCACACAAGCAGAGACAAGTGTGCAGTCCCCTGCATAAACCTGCCTCCTTGTCCACATCTATTCCTGCCATAGCCCCAACATCAGACATTGAGGAGTCAGCTGAGTTATTTGACCACAGCGTCAGCCACTTGCGCCTTGATGATGCCCAGCCATTAGTGGATTCAGATGTTGGTTCTGAGGTTGAGGATGACAGGAACATGAGCCTAGAGAGGGAGGAACACCGGTAGACAAATTGGCATTCATGTTCCCCAAGCCGCAACGTATTGCCAAGTTTTCTCCAGTGGTAATGATGAAGATGGAGGAGATGGAGGAGATGATGATAATGATGAGGTCACTGATGCAACTTGGGTGCCAGATAGAGCAGAGGAGAAAACTGAAGGTGAGGTGGCACAACCCCAAAGAGGCCGACATCAAGAAAGAGTAGAGAACAGCCACCCTATTCCACCACATTCTGCAGCTGTTATCTCCCGGCTCACTCTCCAAAGCTCAGCTGTCTGGGCCTTTTTCAGCACATCTGCAGCAGATCGCACTGTTGCTATCTGCAAACTGTATCTCAGGCACATCAAACGTGTCAAAAACACCAACCATTTGGGTACCACATTCTTAACAAGGCATTTAACATCCAACCACTCAGCCCGTTGGCAAGAGCACCTAAAAGCCACACAAACGGGGCACAAACCTGTCCCTCCTCTTCCTCCTCCTCCTTACTCACTTCAGTCTGCCCCTGCTATACCGAAACATTATCTCTCAGCATAGGGTATAGCACAGTATAGTGTCTAAGGTCCTAGCAGCACATCTGCCAGCAGCACACCACCAGCTGTAGATTGTAGCCATTGGCTTTCCAACTTCTGCCTTTCAGTCTGGTGGATTCTGCCCCCTTCCGTGAATTCTCACAATGTGCTGTACCACAATGGCAGGTTCCCAGTCGCTACTACTTTTCATGTAAGGCCATTCCATCTCTCTACCATCACCTGGAAGAGAATGTTCTGGCATCGTTCGGCAAGGCAGTCAGTCGTAAAATCCACCTTACTGCTGACACATGGTCCAGCAAGCATGGGTAGGGACGATATATTTTGTTCACAGCACACTGGGTAATGCTGTTTTCAACTTGAAAGGATGCAGGACAGGGCTCGGTGCTGCAGCTTGTTATGCCCACACGTCTCCATACAGCTGGTGGTGATGATGCCAGACCTGTGAGCTCTAACCCCCCTCCTCCTCCGCCACCTCCATGCTTTCCTCTGCAGAATTGGCCTATGAACATCAGGTATCCCCTAGGCTTCGAAGAAAAGGAAGACATGTGTCAATCTGTAAGCGATGGCTTTCCAACCCCAGGACCCTTGGGAGTAGCATATGGCTGGGAGGAGGAAGTTCTAGATGCTGTCATGCTGAGTGACCCAGAGGAGTCTGCTTCTCAAGCCTCGGCAAATGTGAGATGCATGGGCAACCTCATGTTTCAAAGCCTGCGAAAGGACCCAAGAATATGTGGCATAAATGAGCAGAATGATTACTGGTTGGCAACCCTCCTTGACCACCATTATAAGGGGAAGGTCTCAGAACTTATCCCGTCCCCACAGAGAGTACAGAGGATAAAATCTCTTGAGGACATGTTGAAAAGGAGGGCGGGGCCACCCGGTGACTCTGCCCCTCTCTGACGCACGGGGACTTGATGCACGGGGACTTGCCACATACAGAGGCCCAACATCCATGTAGCACCATCAGGTGTTCCAAAGGCATAAATTACACATTTCATTTCCTGAGTACCTATCACATTTTTGAAGGCCCTGGAGCACCAGGACAATGGAATTACCCACAAAATGACCCCATTTTGGAAAGAAAACACCCCAATGTATATTCTATGAGGCATAATGAGTCTTTTGAACATGTAATTTCTTTCCACAAGTTTTTGGAAAAAGTGGAAAGAAAATGAAAACCAATTTTTTTCTCACAAAGTTGTCAATTTAGAAGATCTTTCTAACACATAGCATGTACATAGCCAAAATGACACCCCAAAATACATTCTGCTATTCGTCCTGATTATGGCGATACCCCATGTGTGAGACTTTTCCACAGCCTGGCCACATACAGAGGCCCAACATCCATATAGCACCATCAGGCGTTCTAAAGGCATAAATTACACATTTCATTTCCTGAATAGCTATCACATTTTTGAAGGCCCTGGAGCACCAGGACAACAGAATTACCCACAAAATGACCCCATTTTGGAAAGAAAACAACCCAATGTATATTCTATGAGGCATAATGAGTCTTTTGAACATGTAATTTCTTTCCACAAGTTTTTGGAAAATGTGGAAAGAAAATGAAAACCCTATTTTTTTCTCACAAAGTTTTCAATTTAGAAGATCTTTATAACACATAGCATGTACATAGCCAAAATGACACCCCAAAATACATTCTGCTCGTCGTCCTGAGTATGGCGATACCCTATGTGTGAGACTTTTCCACAGCCTGGCCGCATACAGAGGCCCAACATTCATATAGCACCATCAGGCGTTCTAAAGGCATAAATTACAAATTTAATTTCCTGAGTACCTATCACATTTTTGAAGGCCCTGGAGCACCAGGACAATGGAATTACCCACAAAATGACCCCATTTTGGAAAGAAAACAACCCAATGTATATTCTATGAGGCATAATGAGTCTTTTGAACATGTCATTTCTTTCCACAAGTTTTTGGAAAATGTGGAAAGAAAATGAAAACCTATTTATTTTCTCACAAAGTTGTCAATTTAGAAGATCTTTCTTACACATAGCATGTACATAGCCAAAATAACACCTCAAAATACATTCTGCTACTCGTCCTGAGTATGGCAATACCCCATGTGTGAGACTTTTCCACTACCTGTCCACATACAGAGGCCCAACATGCAAGTAGCACCTCCAGGTTTCTAACACATAGCATGTACACACCAAGAATTACACCCCAAAATACATTCTGCTGAGCAAAAGGTAAAAAAAAAGCTCACCTGTGGTTTTAGCAGGCAGGAATACCGTTCCAGAGCAGCCAAAGCATTTGTCCAGACATCCAACGGAAATGTCCAGGAATTGTCCAGGCAGCAGACAGATATGGAAAAGTATGAACATGGTTCAGTACAGTCCAAGGTTTAGCAGGCAGTTCAGGTAACAGGCATAGGCATGGCCAGTCCAGGTGGCAGGCAAAGGCATGGCCAGTTCATGTGGCAGGCAAAGGCATGGCAAGGTCATGTGGCAGGCAAAGGCATGGCCAGTTCAGGTGGCAGGCAGAGGCATGACCAGTTCAGGTGGCAGAAGGCAGCACTTTGTACATTGGGCCTTGGTCAGGTAAAACCTGAGAACAGGGGTAGAGGCTTCTTCCCACCCAAATCTCTACGAAGCCTCCGAGTCTCCAGATCCTAATCTGAGAAAACTAAAAACCCGGAGAAAAATGTTTTCTCCACTCGGAAAACTTTTTCTGGAGCCCCTCACATATGTGAGACCCCTGTGCTGTACAGTGGCAGGGCAAATGATCAGTTCAGGAGGCAGGCAGAAAGCATGGTCATTTAACAGTCCGGGTCAATTCACGTTGAAGGCAGAAACATGTTTGGCAGAGGCATAGTCGTTAACAGTCCGGGTCAATTCACGTTGAAGGCAGAAACATGTTTGGCAGAGGCAAAGTCGTTAACAGTCCGGGTCATTCACAGAAATGGCAGATAGTGGAAACTGGAAAAAAAATCATCTTCACTTTACTAATAGTGTAGTGAAGTGTGATAGCTCCGATAGCACGTTCCAATACAGAGGCCTGGCTGGGAGGGACATTGCGAACAGTAGTATCGGGTGTCACGGCGAATTCCTCTACTTGACACACAACATTTTTTGAGGAGTTTGCGAACTGTTTGGGTAAGAGGGAGGATTTCGGGAAAGTGCCTTTCATGGAGTCTGGCTAATGAATCGGAGCGAATTAGTTGAGGGGCTTGGCCTTGGGGATAGAGAAGGGCTGTGACAACGTCTTCTTGGAATTTTAGATAGGTTAGGGAACTTTGGGTGCACTTAGAAAAAATTATATATGAATTGAATAGGGCAAGTTGCATCAAATAAATGGCGACTTTCTTGTACCAAAATAGTGATCTCCTGGTGGCCAAGTAGGGCTGCATCATCTGGTCGTTCATATCCAACCCCCCATGTATAGGTTGTACTGATGCACACATTTTGGCTTCTGTATGGGGCCTCTTCTTCTCTGAAGTTCCACCAAGGTGTCATTATGTATTGTGGAAAGGATGTAGACATCTCTTTTTTTATCTCTCCACTTCACCACTAGTACCTCTTCAGTCCACATACTGGCCATTTCACCCAATCTCTGTGGGAAGCCTTTGCGGTTGGTCCGTGCTGTCCCACAGGCCACAGTGTTCTTTAAGTACAAATGGCGGAAAAGTGGGAGACTAGTGTAGAGATTGTCTACATATAGGTGGTAACCTTTCCCAAGTAATGGTTGGATCAGCTGCCAGACAATTTTGCCACTTGTTCCCATGTAGGTAGGGCATCCAGGGGGGTTTAGCTGTCTGTCTTTTCCCTCATAAATTATAAAGTCATATGTGTAACCCATGGCCCTGTCACACGCCTTATAAAATTTTACCCCACGTCTGTTTTTTTTACTGGGGAGGTATTGTTTTATTCCGAGTCTTTCGGTGAAATGTACTAGGGATTCATCTACACATATATTTCTATCAGGGGTAAACATCTCCTTGAAGCTGGCACAAAAAAAATTGATTAGGGGGCGAATTTTGAATAATTTATCATAACTAGGATGATTTCGAGGGAGGCATTGGGCATTGTTATTGAAGTGTAAAAGTCTCATAATCATCTCATAACGGGTTCTGGGCATCAATGACGAATAGACCGACATGTGGTGGATAGGATGGGTAGACCAGTAGGAATGGAGTTCATTTTTTTTTGTCAGCCCCATGTTGAGGGTTAGGCCAAGGAAAATTTTAAATTCTTCCACGGTGAGGGGTTTCCAAACAAAAGGACGGGCATATAAAGAACTTGGATTGTTGGCTATATGTTGGCTGGCGTATAGATTACATTGCTCCACAATGTAGGTTAGGAGATCATTGGTAAAAAATAAATGAAAATAATAAAGTTGGGTTACATTTTCCGTCTGCATCTGAGGGCCTGGCTGGGCTGTAAAAAGGGGAATTACAGGTTCTACTGACTTATCGGGCAGCCATGTTGGATACAGTAGAACATCTGGGAGGCTAGTATGGGCACTGCCTCATTGATGGGATCCGTTGCTAGCATCTGGCCTATCCTCTAGGAAGGTTGCAGAACTGCTGGTGGATGCCTGCCTATCCCGGAGTGCTGCGCTGCTGGTGGGTGCCTGCTGGTGGATGCCCTGGAGTGCTGCGCTACTGGTGGATGCCTGCATATCATCCAGGAGAGCTGGGCTGCTGGTGGATGCCTGCATATCATCCTGGAGTGCTGCGCTGCTGGTGGATGCCTGCTGGTGGATGCCCTGGAGTGCTGCGCTGCTGGTGAATGTCTCCTTCTGCTCATTTCTCCTGATTCTCCTCCTGCTCATTTCTCCTGATTCTCCTTGTTAGGATTCTATCTTCCTCTGTTTCCATCTCGGAGCCACTGCTTTCCACTGGCTCTGTTCTTGGACCCCTTCTCTTCTCTATCTACACCTTCTCCCTTGGTCACTTGATAACTGCCCATTGCTTCCAATACCACTTATATGCCGATGACATCCAAATCTATCTGTCTACTCCTCACCTCACTCCTTCAGTCTCCTCTCGCATTACTAACTTACTAACTGACATATCAGCATGGATGTCGCACCACTTCCTTAAATTAAATCTCTTTAAAACTGAGCTATTAATATCCCCCCCCGTCCGTGCCCCCCCCCATAACTTTCCCATCAAAATCAACAATGCAACTATCAGTCCCTCCCCTCACGCCAGGGTACTAGGTGTAATCCTAGACTCTGACTTGTCATTTCAGCCCTAAGTCCAATCGTTGTCAAAAGTTTGTAGAATTCACCTCCGTAACATCTCTAAAATTCGCCTCTTTTTAACAAATTAAACCACCAAGCTCCTCATTCACTTCTATGTTATCTCTCGCCTTGACTATTGCAACTCCTTTCTCAATGGCCTTCCTCTGCATAGGCTATCCCCTCTTCAATCTATCATGAATGCAATCACTACCATTGTATGCCCAATTACTTGCATATAAGGCACTTTTTTTTTTTTGATGTTCGGGTACCATTGACTTTAATGGTGTTCGTTATTCGGGTCCCAACTTTCGCGGTGTTCAAAAGTTCTGGTGCAAACGGAACAGGTGTCCGTTCGGCCCATCCCTACTCATCAGGGGTGTCCTCTCTCTCTGTTGTTATATATTCTATCCATGGAACACCTTACAATTGCCATACGTCAATACTCTGATATTCACAGCATTACAGTAGGTCACCATCAGTATAAACTTTCTCTGTATGCAGATGATCTCCTGTTATACATTACCAACCAGTATGCACAACCGGCTTCTGTCGGACAGACCGACATACACACACCCCCCTCCCCCCTTCCTTCTCCTCTTCCCTCCCCTCACCCCTTCCTCACTCTCCCTTCCCTTTCCCTCTGTTTTCCTTCCCCTGGTTCTTCTCCATTTCCTCCCCCTCCCCTTTTTTCCCTCCCTTTTCCCCCTTCCCATTTTTTCTTCTCTTTTTTTCCCCCCTCCCCCCCTTCCCTCTGAGTTTTATCCTCTTTTACCCCCTTTTCCACCTCACCCCGTCCCGCCTTTTTCCCTTCTCTCCTTTTCATTTCCCTACACTTTCTATTCTATCTAGTCAGTGTACTAGCATTGCGTTGGCACCCACGCCCCACTAATGATAATATTTTTTTTCTATACTTCTTTAGTCCATCCCAATAGCTCCCCGTGTGTCCACGGTATCTCAGTTGATGCTGTTTATTGCCCAATTGGGCCTTCATTGGTGAGTCACGCCATATCCTTTCTAATACTCCAAATTAAATGTGTTATTGGTAGCATAGCTACATTTTTAGGTTTCCTTGATATTGTAATTATGAGATTGTATATCTTTCCTTAGATGTTTTGGTTGACGGCTCCTGAAGAAGCGGCATTGGCCATGAATCCTGTTGAGGACTACGTCTATACCTACATCACTATGTCTCTACATACCTGTGGGGGCCTTCAAAATTGTTTTTAAACATTAATAATCTCATGCAGAATTTTTTGCAACAACTACCTATCTGTTCTTGTTGTTAATTGTGTATATTGTGTGTATACAGTGGGGCAAAAAAGTATTTAATCAGCCTCCAATTGGGCAAGTTCTCCCACTTAAAAAGATGAGAGAGGCCTGTTATTGTCATCATAGGTATACCTCAACTATGAGGGACAAAATGTGGAAACAAATCCAGACAATCACATTGTCTGATTTTTGAAAGAATTTATTTGCAAATTATGAAGGAAAATAAGTATTTTGTCAATATCAAAAGTTCATCTCAATACTTTGTTATACATCCTTTGTTGGCAATGACAGAGGTCAAACGTTTTCTGTAAGTCTTCACAAAGTTGTCACACACTATTGCTGGTATGTTGGCCCATTCCTCCATGCAGATCTCCTCTAGAGCAGTGATGTTTTGGGGCTGTAGCTGGGCAACACAGACTTTCAACTCCCTCCAAAGGTTTTCTATGGAGTTGAGATCTGAAGACTGGCTAGGCCACTCCAGGACCTTGAAATGCTTCTTACGAAGCCACTGCTTCGTTGCCCCGGGCGGTGTATTTGGGATCATTGTCATGCTGAAAGACCCAGCCATGTTTCATCTTCAATGCCCTTGCTGATGGGAGAAGGTTTGCACTCAAAATCTCACGATACACTGCCCCATTCATTCTTTCGTGTACACAGATCAGTCGTCCTGTTCCCTTTGCAGAGAAACAGCCCCAAAGCATGATGTTGCCACCCCCATGCTTCACAGTAGGTATGGTGGTTGCAACTCAGCATTCTCTCTCCTCCAAACATGATGAGTTGTGTTTCTACCAAACAGTTCTACTTTGGTTTCATCTGACCATATGACATTCTCCCAATCCTCTTCTAGATCATCCAAATGCTCACTAGCAAACCTCAGACAGGCCCGGACATGTACTGGCTTAAGCAGGGGATACGTCTGGCACTGCAGGATCTGAGTCACTAACGCCTGAAATACCTATTTTGTCTAGGATTGTCCCATGGTATCCCCCTCCTCTCTTTTTTCCCCTTTTCCTTCTTTCCTTCTTCTTTTTGCTTTCCTCTCTTTCTCCATTTACTTCTCTTCTCTTCTTTCCTGATTTCTATTACATTTAATACCAATTATTTTTTTCAGTACATGTTCATCGAAAGTTGGTACCTTTGCACAAAAATTTGGCCCTGGACTTCACCCACTTTAATTTTGCAAACACACACAAAAACAGTATGCCAGTACTGCCACTGGTCACTGATGAACTCATGTACTGCCACTGGTCACTGATGAACTCATGTACTGCCACTGGTCACTGATGAATTAATGGCTGACCAGTGGTCAGCCATTAATTCATCAGTGACCAGTGGCAGTACATTCATTCATCATCAGTGATCATGACCAGCAGTGACAGTACATTAATTCATCAGTGACCATTACTACCAGTGGCAGTACATTAATTCATCAGTGACCATGACCAGTGGCCGCAAATTCATTCATCAGTGACCATGACCAGCAGTGGCACTAGTAAATTCATCCATCAGTGACCATGACCAGCAGTGGCACTAGTAAATTCATTCATCAGTTACCTTGACCAGTGGCAGTAAATTATGTCACCAGTGGCATTAAATTATTCATCAGTTACCGAGACCAGTGGCATTAAATTAATCATTTACCGCGACCAGTGACATTAAATTATTAATCAGTTACCATGACTAGTGATATTAAATTATTAATCAGTTACCATGACCAGTGACATTAAATTACTAATCATTTACCGCAGTTACCGTGACCAGTGGCATTAAATTATTCATCAATTACCATGACCAGTGACATTAAATTACTAATCAGTTATCGCGACCAGTGGAATTAAATTATTCATCAATTACCGTGACAAGTGACATTAAATTACTAATCAGTTACCGTGACCAGTGGCATTAAATTATTCATCAGTTACCGTGGCCAGTGGCATTAAATTAATATTTGACCAGTGGCATTAAATTAATAATTGACCAGTGGCATTAAATTAATAATTTACCAGTGACATTAAATTATTCATCAGTTACCATGGTCAGTGGCATTAAATTAATAATTGACCAGTGGCATTAAATTATTAATTGACCAATGGCATTAAATTATTCATCAGTTACCATGGTCAGTGGCATTAAATTAATAATTGACCAGTGGCATTATATTAATATCAATTATTAATTTAATGCCACTGGTCAATTATTAATTTAATGCCACTGGTCAATTATTAATTTAATGCCACTAGTCATGGTAACTGATGAATAATTTAACCATGACCAGTGGCAGTACATTTACAGATTTACCCCTCCCCCCTCCCCCCGCCATGCTGCATATTCAGTTACTATTATTATTAGTAAAGTATTAGTGCTTACTTGAATCACACTATAGATTTGGTCTGACTGTACTGTACTTGCTGCCTGCTGCAACTTGGTTCTGGACTGGTAAGGTTCCGAATCCTCCTCCTCAGTGGCGCTGGCTCGGCCTCGGCTCCTCTTGGTTGCAGTCTTGCAGGCTTGCTTGCAACGCTACGCCCTGACTCCGCCTCCTCCTATGTCCCCGGGCCGCCTCTGCCCTCCGGCCGAGAGTGACGTCACGGCGCCGGGACAAAGAGGCCGCCCAAGGCTGTAATGTTAGGGGGAGTGCCTGGGGGAGTGACTAGTGAGTGGCAGCTAGCGTCATGATGATGTCAGTGTTTGTGTGACGCCACCCGCCGGGTGCAGGAGCGGAGTCGCCCGGCGCCCGCCGTTATCAATGACAATGGAGACTTGGAGAGAGTCAGAGAAGTGTAGTGGCCCACTGCCAATCGGCCCACCGGGAAACTCCAGCACAGGCCTGCCTTTGCATTACCTGCTAACCCAGATATTGTATCCTTAGGTAAAATGGATATTACTGTTTGGTATCCTTCTTGGGGCATGTCCCTGTTTTTTTTCATACACTTGCTGTTTTTTGTTTTTTTTTCAATTTAGTCCAGTGGTCTCTTATAGCCTGTAGGCTTGCACACTGTTTTCGATATTGGTTTTGTGTAACCACTGTTTAAAACTGACTTTTTTTTTGGTTTATATTCTGTTCTACATTGCTTGTTACCCATAACAATTTGGAGTACCATTCCAGATGCATTTGTTCATATAGGTTTGTATTGCAAACCTGTATTGCCTGCAAATACTTTATACAAGAGATTAAATCTAAATCTAGACATTCTAGTAAAGAAAAGTGTTTCCTCCACATCACAAGGCAATTACCTTACACAAATGGTGAGTAAACCAGCTAGATGGGAACCTTTAATAGACCCGGTTCTTCCAAACAGACAAGATATACATTCTCATATACAGAAATGTTTCAGCACCACTGACCACAGTATGGTAACATATAAAAAATATATACAAAAACAAATTAAACAAAGAAACTATACATTCTAGAAAAGCAACATTTAACTTCAGCCAAACAGGAAAATACACAGATGAAATACATATATAAGAGCTTTTTTATCTGCAAAAGTATTTATTTCTATGCATTCATTCAGATTAAATTTCGGGTACCAACGGTATTTGCTTTATAAATAGAGTTACTGATCCTTAGAGAAAATGGAAACTGACTTATTATTATTATCATTATTATTATTATTATTACCATTATTTAGGATTTATACAATGACAAAGGCTAGTACAGCAGTTTTTATTAATAGGAGAGGGAGACATAGTTACAATTGTACAGTTACAGTAAAAATGAAGACAAAGGGGTAAGGTGGGTCCTGCCTGTGAAAGCTTACAATCTTAAAATGGGTGGGGAAAGTGTTCCAAAAAAGGTAATACCTGTGTGGGTATGAGTTAATGGAGAAAGTAAATGTTGTTAGGATGAGGCTCTATAGGCTTCCCTAATGAAATGAGTTTTTTAGGGAACGCCTAAAGGTGGAATCAGTATCAAATAGTAAAACAAATTGAGGTAGGGAGTTCTAGAGGAGGGACAAGGCCCTGAAGAAGCCCTGGAGGTGTTGGAAGAGGCCCTGAAGAAGTCCTGGAGGTGAGCATGAAAGTAAGTGAAGAGTGTGCTAGAGAACAGGGAGGTCTTGTGAGGAGGGGAGAGGAGAGTTTGGGTGATATTTTGAGAAGAGATTTGGGTTGTAGCTTGGGTAGAGTTGTTTGTATGTTGCTGTTAGTGTTTTGAATTTTTATCTGTTGGACAAGTTGTCTGATGCTCAGTGGTAGTTAAGGTGGATGCATCTGGCAGCATCATGCATTATAGATTGAAGGGGTGATAGCCTAAGTAGAGGTAGGACAATGAGGAGCAAATTACAATAGTTGAGGTGAGATATATTAAGGGAGTGAATTAAAATGAAGCATGGGCAAAGCTGTCAGCTGACATCACAGGGTCCCTCCAGACTCTGCAAGGATCCTGACAATAATGTCCAGAGCCATCCAGATGCCTGACCAGCAGCTGGCTTAGCCTCTCAGTACTTGACTCCCACCATGAGGTTCTCCAGATGCACCAAGGTTACACTTAATTAGTAATGATACTTTTAATAGTAAGAGACACCAACAAATTCTTGCAGAAATAAAGTTCCATTATACTTCAAGGTTCAGATTCTTCACAATTGCAAGGAAACTCCGGTGGAACATTGGCTGTGCATTATAATAGTTATCTGCCTATAATGGTGCATAGAAGGATACATGTGCAATAAAGAGAACTTGGAAAAGATAAGAATTCATATTCTTGGCTGGTCCTTCCGGCAGCACTTCCCATGCCAGACTCAGAGGAAAAATCCAGACTCTCTCTCTGCTTGAGGCTGACCTGCCCTCTGCATATATTCACAGTGACCGGGCTACAGAGACACAGGGCAAGGCATGACTCAGCAAAGCTATGCCCTAGCCAGAGAATCAAAGTTAAAGTGCAAAGCATAATAAAATGACAAACAAATGTAAAAATAAACTAAGCACCTACCAACAAGTGCACTTCAAGTGAAAGCTCATCCTCGGTGCAGGAGGAGTGGCTGCCAGAATGTTAGGCTGTCGTTCAGCAGAGCAAGAAATGCACTTGCAGAGCATGCCAGCCCAGGCTCCTGACAGCCTTTCCTCCTGCACTAAGGACTGGGAAAATTGCTGGGGGTGGATGGAAGAACTCTGTACTGGGGAAGGAAGGGGGAGCTCTGTACTGGAGGAAGTATGGGGAGGGAGCTTTTAGTTCGGAAACAGATGCAGGGTTTAGGGTAAGGGAAGAGATCTGTAATTTGGGGTTGGGGTTGGGGTTGGGTAGGGAAGAGTTTTGTAGGGGTGTTTCTTCCAGGTACACCACCTAAGCAGGGCCATTTTTTTTTCATTTTAATATGGATATATGGAAAGAACCCACACTCTGGAATCCGTCCAAATTCTTTATTCAATAATCACCAAGTACAAAGTAACTGCTAACATGTTTCGGCGAAGATTCCAGAGTGCAGGTTTTTTTCATATATCCATATTCCGAGTTTGTGTCAAGTGGGAGGTCGTCTGAACGTGGCACCTGGAGAGAAGGTACCAGTAACCAACACGCATATTTGGAGGTTTTCACAGTTAGAGCGGTGCTACACTGTGTGTACATTTTTTTCCTTTCAGTGACACCACCGACGAAGGGACATTTTTTCCTTTCACTGACTCCACTGATGCAGGGCATTTTTTCTATTCACTGAATCCACTGACGCAGGGCATTTTTCTTTCAGTGACAGCACTGACTCAGAGACATATTTTCATTACAGTTACACCACCAGGGTCAATTTTTAAATATTTATATACTATACTATATTTATAGTATATCTACTATCAACATTTATATTATATATATATATATATATATATATATATATATATATATATATATATATATATATATAAAAATGTTGATAGTAGATGTGTAGCATCAATTGGAACACAGCGGGAGAACACTGTTTGTATGTTTATCCCCAACCACTGCCTACACCTTTGATAAAAAAGAGAGAGAGAGCGCACCAGCCTAGTGCACTATCCTTGATAGATTTATTAGTTAAAACCAAGATTAAAATCTACTCACTCTTAATCTTGGTTTTAACTAATAAATCGATCAAGGATAATGCACTAGGCTGGTGCGCTCTCTCTCTCTTTTTTATTATTACTACTAGGATAATCCCATCCTGAAGAGTCTGGTGCTCTGAGGAGAACAGTGGAGCAGAAATCACCATTAAAGATCACAATTCTTTACTTGAGGTGAGAGGCTGTATTGGTGGATTAAGGATGGTGGAAGCAAATGTGAATACACGTTATAAGAATTTATGTTTTTTCCTGCACTTGATTGCTACACATCTACTATCAACATTTATATTGTATATATATTAATATTTTTTGATTGCACATGCACTTTTCTTGATTAATAGAATCAAGGATTTTACTTGTTTTTTGCACTTGCACTTTTTTGCACTTATATGAATTTGGATTGTTATTTCATTGAATGGACTTTAATTATGGACCTGATTGATTTATTGAATATGTGATTATTGTATGTTAATTATCACTTTATTTGAGTTAGTGGCACATTTAATTCATTATAAGATTCTGTTTTGTGGGGACACTCCTTCATAGTTGGCTGCCCCTCCTTGAGGTTTGGGATATTTTGGTTTGCGCATTAGTTTTTCATTTTTACTTCATTAGAAATATTTGTTGTATTCTTGGATAGTAAAATAAATGTTTGTTGTACAGTATGCTTGGGCAAGAATAGAAATGTTTGTTTCATGCTTGGCAAAGGGGGTAATGTTTGTTGCATGCCAGGACAGGGAGAGAAATATTTGTTGGATGCCAGGGCAGGGAGATAACTGTTTGTTGCATGCCTGGTGAGAAAGAGAAATGTTTGTTGCAGGCTTGGCCAGGGAGAGAAGTGTTTTTTTGCAGTAATTAAATAGTATGATGTAACAATTGAATTTGTCATAAGACTTTAAATATATCATTGAAGGTGTGTTGTTATATAAGTTTCATAAGTGCACATATATCTCTTGGTTTTGCCAGAAATCTTGTGAGCTGATAGCTTCCTGTGCTGTCAGCCAGTGGAGATGTGGAGTGGGGTGATATGAAATGAGGTCTGTGTTTTTTGTAATCTATCAGTAATGAAGTAGGCAGGGCTGACCACACATGCCTTGGACTTCAGAACCAAAAATACATTGGGGTTGATTTACTAAAACTGGAGAGTGCAAAACCTGGTGCTGCTCTGCATAGAAACCAATCAGCTTCCAGGTTTTTTTTATTTTTTTAAATCAAAGCTTAAAGAATAAGCTAACCTTTGTAAAAAAAATAATAAATGTATATCTTTGTGCAGGTAAACAAATGTGCATTTATTTTTCATTTTTTTACTATGAGATGAAAGCATTAAGCAGATTGTGGGTGCAATGCAGGGTTTTTACAGTCCGTGTAAGCTGTCTGCGCGTACCTCATACAGGAAGACTCAATTAACTAATAGAGCGCTCAACAGTGCCCTGGTAGTTCATAGAGGACTACAAGCCAGTGGCGGCTGGTGGTTTTTGTTTGGGGGGTAGCAAACAACCGAACCCCCCCATGGCAACTGAAACCCCAGCCCCCTGGTGCTGCCCGCCGGTCGGTCCACCAGCACTTACCCCATCTAGGCGGCGGGCATCCGAGGAGCAGCGTCAGGGATCGAGCAACTGAGGAGCGGCGGCGGGGATCGGGCATCCAAGGAGCGGCAGTGGGAATTGGGCATCCAGGCATCTGTGGGGACCGGGCAGCAGCTCTTCTCCACCTCGCTTCTGCTGTGCGTCTCCTCCCCTCCTACTAAGCATCTAATAGAATCGCCTGTCCTTTCAGCTAATGGGGTGAGGGTGATGGGTATCAGATCTGCTTCCTGATTGGCCGGGAGAAGGATCAGTGTTGCAACAGCGAATGTTCATTGCATGTAAGGGGTGACCTGGAGAGAGGGAGTGACCAGGTGCCCCTATTAGATGGGCCGCCCCTACTACAAGCCAACAGCCGCAAAAGCTGTCAGTACTTGTAGCTTTCACATTCACAGAACTCTCGAAATGGGGGATCCGGGGGGTGCAGGGGCTGGTGCATCCATAACATGTTACATGTTACACCCTAAATATGGATGTAACATGTTACAAAAGGTGAAATTATCCTTTCATTGAACAAGCTGAAGTTAGAAGCTGTTTGGCTACCATGCACAGGTGCATCAGATTTTGAACTCTGAGGCTGGGTTCACACTATTACGAATTAGATGCAGGTTTCCCTCTCTGGAGCTGGTTCACACATCTCCGGAGAGGCTCCGATGCGAATTGCACAGGAGCCCTGTGCGTCTTTTGGTCCGTTTAAGGTCTGAATTCAGCCAAAAATTTTGGCTGAAATTGGACCTGAAACGTTGAATGGAGACGCACCAGACCCCTGCTCCGGATTAACCCCCTTGCAAATTACCCTCATCATGTTGAGGACATGTGACCTGGTATGGCATAGGAGGTAAACAGACTGCAAGTTTACTCCCTCCCCTTTCTCTGGCCAGTATGGATTTTGGAGGAGAACATTTTTTTTTGTTTTGTTTGCATGGGGTACACACTTAAAGTAATACCAGATTCAAAGGACCTGGTATCGACTTTGGAGGAGACCCCAGGTAATTTTTTTTCACATCGGGTCGCCCTTGTCAGACTCTCATTAATGATATGGGTCTGGTATTCAATTTTAGGGTGAAACACATGCATTTTTTTTTGTCATTTTGCTGTAGAATGTGATTGAATTAAAAAAAACATTTGTCATTTACAGTTGAAATTTACATTTCCCTGCCAGCTTTGTTCTTGTAAAGAAATGTCATGGTGAACCCCACAGGTCCCCAAAATTTCATGACAGACCATTAAGATCCTGGTGAGTGCTGTATTTTTTGAGGGTGCCAAGCTGTTTTTTCCCCAAAAAATTGAGCTGGTAGGGAAATGAAATTTACTAGCAATTAAAATGGCATTTTTTCTTTGTAAATGTCACTTTTGCTGTAGTACATTGCATTGTACAAATATACCAATCACCTAACATGTTTATTAAAATAATTGGGCATTTTTAATGTTTCACTTAAAATCATTAAAATCACTGCTGCCTGCCAAAAGTTAATTTTGAAAATAAATGTTTGTCACCCAGGGATGTACCCAGCCCTTTAGCAATTGGTTTGACAACCCCTGCCTTGCTGCCTTGCAGCTAGTGCAGAGGTC
Organism: Lithobates clamitans; assembly: GCA_037952925.1. Taxonomy (NCBI): domain Eukaryota; kingdom Metazoa; phylum Chordata; class Amphibia; order Anura; family Ranidae; genus Lithobates; species Lithobates clamitans. The sequence continues at coordinate 7,329,799 of JBBGZY010000430.1, read as the reverse complement.
TGGGGATTTTAAATTCCCACTCTTCTCTCTGCAGCGCTTCTGGGATGGATCAGAGCAATTTTGATTGGTCAGCACCAGTACAGAGTATCACTCGGATCCATCCAGGAAGCACTGAAGAAAGAAGAGGGAGAAGAGCAAGGGGTTCCAATCCCTAAACTGCTACATCGGTTGCTGACAGCTCATTGTGACTAAGTACAGCTGGGACCAAGGGGGTGGGAAGGTGTACGGTGTTAGTTCACCATTTCATTTTTTCTGAAAAGGTGATCTAACCCCATTATTACTAAAGGCCTGTATACACGATCGACTTTCTGACGGTAAATGTTGGATGTCATGCTGTTGGCCAACAATCCGACCGTGTGTATGCTTCATCGGACAGTTGTTGTCGGACTTTCCGCCAACAAGTGTTGGCTAGCATGTTTTCAAATTTTCCGCCAACAAATGTGTGTTGTCAGACTTTCCAACCGTGTCTACACAAGTCCGTTGGACAAAAGTCCAAAGTACAAACACCCATGCTTGGAAGCAGAAGTGGTCGGTCTTGTCTTCCAACCGTGTCTACACAAGTCCGTTGGACAAAAGTCCAAAGTACAAACACCCATGCTTGGAAGCAGAAGTGGTCGGTCTAGCGTTTGTAATGGAGAATTAACATTTGTGACGTGGCAAATTATGAAATCTCCAAATGCAGCGCACAATTCTCTTCTTCTTTAATGGGCTACTAATGAAGCTGCTTTGCTGGCTATACTAATGGAGTTCTTGCAAACAAATTTTCAAAGGCTTTTTTTTTTCTAGTGATATCAAGAATAATATTATTATGTTTTTGTTTTGTTTTTTGTGCAAGTTATCACAACACCATTATCCCCTAGTTTTTAAGAACAAAGATACAACTATGTTGGTGTCCCTTGTCAATTTTACATTGTATTTTTTAAAATGTAACTAACTGCCTACTCCTGAACTGTCATTTGAAGTAAAACAGCCAAGTATTATTTTCCACAATTTTTTTATTGTGCATTAAAAAAATGAAAAAAAATAAAATTAGACATGCTATCTGCCAATAGAAAATAACAAAAAACTGCATTCTATGCATCCAAAAATATAGAAAATATAACAAATCAAATCATTATTCAACCAAAAAAATAATGTCAAAGCAATAACTTCAAAGCCAATAATAAATAACACGTTATCTCCTCCGATTCCGCTACATGTCTGGTTGATGAACGACCGTTCAGAATCGAACTGAAAAGCACGAAATGAAAAGCGCAAACTGAAAAGCGCTAAATGAAAAGCGCAAACTGAAAAGTGCGAATTGAAAAGTGCAAACTGAAAAGTGTGAAATGAAAAGCAGGAATCAACACTCACCAAACTTCTACTAACATGAAATTAGCAGTGGCCGTGTGTATGCAAGACAAGTTTGGCCCAACGCCCTTCGGACAAAAGTCCACGGTTTTGTTGGCCAACAATCCGATCGTGTGTACGAGGCTTTAGGGTTAAAAGCAACACCAGTCAACAGAACTGACAAACTATCGGTGTGTCAGTGATGGTGTGTACACAACTGTGGTATACTACTTTGTAATACTTAAAGAGTATGACAAAATAAATACAGGCTAGTAAGATACTAATTATATATTATACATGTTATCATTTATATCATTTATCATTCTACGTTCACCACTCCACTTAAATGCCAGAACTTGCATATACCTGTTCACAGCTTAATTATTATTGAACCATTTATGCAACTGATACGGTTATAATATAAATTGCAAGAGAGGAACAGAAAGAGGAAGGCTATCAAGGTGAAAGGCACATATAGAGTTTGCTTTAAAACAAGGCAGCATCCAAATGATTACATCAGCTAGCTTTTATACCATTGAAGCAAACTGATCTACATTTGATTTGTACTTTCAGGTTAAACGTCATTGTAATGCATGCAGAGTGTTCGCCAAAAGCTCACATGCAGGTCTAATTAGCTATAATTAGTCAGCTGGTGTTAATTGCATGCTCCAGTTTGGTTAATAAGGATATGTGAATGAATCCAACTTATAACAAGGGATCTGACTGCCATCTGCTGGTGATCATGAAAATATCTCAGTCTTATAGAGTTCCTAAAATTGTTGGAAACAAAAAATGAAATAGAAATCATTTTCTAAAAGAAGATGTTGCAAGTGCAAAGCAAAACATTTTTAATCTTTGGATATATGTGAGTAGTGCAGAAAGGTGTTAACAATCAGTGCAAACAGTGACAAATGCCTTCTCTGATCTTTATACTTCTTGTTCCTTTAGACTATTATTTCTCTTTTCTCATATACCAACAGGATTTTACACCAAGGCTGGGTTCACACATGTGTGCCCGCAGGTTCATGCCTGGGGTCTGTGCGTGTCTGTTCACCGATTCAGGTACGACTCCGGACCAAATTTTTGCCTGAATTCGCTCCTGAACCAGACCCAAACACGCACCAGACCTTTTTTCAATCTGGACCGCGGCAGCCCTGGGCATGTGTGAATTGGCTCCATTGAGAGCCAGTCACATTTGTCTGACATGCAAATTGGATGCGGCGAAACCCATTCAAGAAGACTCTGCAATAAAGTCATATAGTACGTTGAGAGATTGCTGCTACATAGTGGGGTAGATAAGAGGAGAGATATGGGGGTCCAAATCCCCCTCCCCCAGAATGTCCATCCACAGGTAGGCTAGAAAGTCCCAGCTGGCGGCTGCATTCTTTAGTATTTTCAATGAACTGATGTAGGCTGCCTCTGTGGAGTACCTATTCAAAGCTTAGCCTGTTCATTACAGTGGTATTAAACCCCAAAACGTGTATTGTATTGCAACTTGCCCATTGTTAGATGTAATGGCTGCATTCATTTTTTTGTCTTTCTTTCTTTCTTTCTTATCTAGCCATTATTTCATGTCAACAGAACAAGTTGTCCTGTGGATGTAGCTGTTAGATACCCTCCCCCCATGCTGGCAATGCTGCTGTCCAAAGGTGTCTCGGTTGCTCCTTCATCCAGAGTGTAGATGCTCTAATAAAAGAGGTGTGTTACTGACCTAATTGTACACTGGGATGCATATGACATACCCTTGACAAATGCACACTAAGTACATCATTTACTCCTGACCCCTGCGCTTTTTATGCTATATTGTACAACAGTTGCTAGTTGCTAAGTAGTCATGAACAATGTTAGGCTATGCACAGAAAAGCATATATAATGAAAGAGTTTTTTTTTTTACAAATGATAGTGCTGAGGCTTGAATGTGTCTGTTAGCCTCTCACTTGTAGCACAGAGAAGAACGCATATTTTGTAGGTACAAAGACTGTGGAATATGTTATCGTGTACACCAGAGACGGCTCTAGGCTTTGTGAGGCCTTAGGCAAAACTTGGACATGAGGCCCTACTCACGCCCATAATGGGAAAAATAATTCAAGCGATTAAAAAATAATGGTGTGCCCCCCCCCCCCACAGCGCTGCGACTTCCCTCTTCTGCTCTCCTGCTGACTGCTGTGGAGGATATTCAGGATGGAGGTGGGAAAAAGGCCTCTGTCTCCTGTTCATTCATCTGCAGTGCAGCTGAGGTTACAGAGAAAGGAACTGGGGAATGTGTTTCCTCAGTCCCTTTCTCTGTCTCAATAGTGAGACTTCAGGGGTCCGTTTAGACCCCTGATATCTCACTAAAGAAACCAAAAGGGGTGCAGAGTGTATGAGGTGGGTGCTATGTACATGAGAGGGGAGCGGAGTGTATGGAGGTGGGTGGTATGTACATGAGAGGGGTGCGGAGTGTATGGAGGTGGGTGGTATGTACATGAGAGGGGTGCGGAGTGTATGGAGGTGGGTGGTATATACATGAGAGGGGTGCGGAGTGTATGGAGGTGGGTGGTATGTACGTGAGAGGGGTGCAGAGTGTATGGAGGTGGGTGGTATGTACATGAGAGGGGTGCGGAGTGTATGGAGGTGGGTGGTATGTACATGAGAGGGGTGCGGAGTGTATGGAGGTGGGTGGTATGTACATGAGAGGGGTGCGGAGTGTATGGAGGTGGGTGCTATGTACATGAGAGGGGTGCGGAATGTATGGAGGTGGGTGCTATGTACATGAGAGGGGTGCGGAATGTATGGAGGTGGGTGTGGTGGGTCTGTGCTGCAAATATAACCCAGACAGTGTAGCGGCAGCCGGCGGGTGTCACGGAGTATGTGCATTTTTACAAGGCCTCCCCTGCCCCCCGGCCAAGTCCACCCCTACCTCCTGGCGTGTTCAGCAGCAGCTGGCAGCTCCGCCTCCTCCTCCTCCTTTACCAGTCCGGCTCGCTCACCCTGCCAGCTTGAAGACACTGACCAGGGACATTCCCTCCCATTCTCCCACGCACAAATCAGGCAAATTAGGTGGCTGCGAGGCCCCTGAAATTGCGAGGCCGTAGGCGACCGCCTTTTTTTGCCTAATTAGAGAGCCGCCTCTGGTGTACACAGTCCGTAGACCCAAGTTTTACACCCCTCTCACTATCAATGCAATATTTCCAAACCCACAATTCACCTTGGCGTTCTCCCCTGGGTGCCCAAAGCTGAACAACCCCCAGAAAAAATGCTTATCCATGGTTTTGGTGCTGCATCTGTAGTTGCAAAGACCTGGGCTTGTTGTATTTGTTCATTCATGTTTTATTTCCTTGAAGTGAAGCAGAAAAGTTTAAAATTGCTAGTCAGGCTTCAAAATCAGGACTCTTCCATTCATGTCAAGCTTTAGGATCTTTTCTTAATTTATTTATTAGCAATTGTATAATCAGCCTGCAAAAAAAAAGCTCTTCTACTCACCTGCAAACGTTAAAGCGGAGTTCCGCCACAATTTTTATTTTTTTAAAGTCAGCAGCTACAAATACTGCAGCTGCTGACTATTAAAATATGAATACTTACCTGTCCAGGGCGTCCGCGATGTCCTCACCCAAACTGTCCCTCAGCTCTCAGGTGGAGGCGCCTTCACAGCCTCGTTCCCTACTGCGCATACGCGAGTCATGCTGCGTGTCCTCACTGATCCCTGCTGTCTTCTGGGAACTGTATGTTTCCCAGTAGACAGCGGAGGGGGACAGAGGATGGGCCAGACATGGCGTAGATCACCGTGGAGCCTGCGGCGATCTATGTTTGTAAATGGGAGCAAATACCTGGATTAGAGAGGTATCTGCTCCCCCCACCCCGCTGAAAGGTGAAAAATAAAACAGATTTTAAGTTACTGAATTGTCTCACAGAAGCCTGTTTACCCCTCTAAATCCAACAATTGGTGGAGGATGCATTGGGCAGTTTGAGGGGTGCAGACCAGTCCCATGTCCTGGGTTAAAGCTGTACAGGCTGTAAAAGCATCAGAAAAAGCAATGGAGGAACTGATTATGCCACTAATACTGGCAAGCACATGCCAGCCATGAGCAGATCCTGGCGCAGGCTTGCCAGGAACAGGTTTCTAGCGCAGGCACAGGCCCACCAGGAGCAGGTCCTGGCACAGACAGTTGCTGCTCAGCAAGAGACAAACCGTTTATCGGTTGAACAGATGGCAGGTTTACAGAAGGCAGTGACCCAGCAGGCTGACCCGCAGAATGCTGTACAGCAGGCACTACAAATGATGGTGGCCACGGATAATGTTGAAGCTTATTTGGTGGTGTTTGAGCGAATTGCAACAAGGGAAGGACTGCCTGAGAAAGACTGGGCAAATGTGCTGGCCCTTTTACTGACTTCAGATCCTCAACAGGCATACTGTGATTTGTCAGCACAGGACTATGAACTGCTTTAGACAGAAATACTATCCAGGCTGGGAGTGACTGTTGCTTTAAGGGAGAACCGAGTTCATGCCTAGTATTTTGACAGGGCTAAGCCTGCCTGGGCGCAGCTGTATCATTTAATGCACCTGTTGCAGGATTGGCTGAAACCTGAGGAAAAGACACTCTTTCAGATTGTGGAGGGAGTGTCCCTGGACCGTTTTTTGCATGGTCCTTATAAGGAACTGCACCGATGGGTGGCTCAGTCGGAGCCTCAGTCCCTGGATGAGATGGCTGCTGCTGTCAAAAGATACAGCTGTGCAGAAATTTTTTGTGAGGGTCCTTCTGTCACCGGAGAGCTGGGTCGGACCAAGGAGGCGCATTCCAGCGCCAAAATGGCACCTGTTGACCACATGGTGTCTGCTCGGGTTTATAACACTCCCGCCAGGAGCAAACCAGCACAAAACCCTCCTGGGAGCTGGCAAGGGGAAAAAGAACTCTGCAACTTTCCTTGTTGGTCCTGCCACCAACTGGGTCATATGATGGTCCAGTGTCCAAAGCGGGAGGAGCCAATGGAATGCAACATGGTTTAATGGAATGCGAGATGGCTCAACGTCGCTCTATATATGCTTTTGCAGTAGGTGCTGCGAAAAGGTCTAAATCTCCTTGAATGTGTGGTGCATGTTAATGGACAAGAGGTTGTAGCACACCTTGACTGCGGGAGTGGGGTTAACCTGCTCCGGTCAGACAGGTTGCAAGGAAAAAAGGCTGGGGTGGTCTCTGTGCATTGTGATGTCAAAGACTATCCAGTGGCCCGTGTAACTTTATCCACATCAGCAGGAACTGCTATCTTAATAAGTTGTAGTGATCCCAGGGTTGCCTCATGACTTGCTAATTGGGCGAGACTGACCCAAATTTTGGGACATGTATGAACAAAAGCTCAAGGGTTTAGAGGCCTCCTAAATCTTAGGTTTAGGAAAGGGTTAATTGTATAGGTACTTCCCTTTCAGGCCTGTTTATTAAGCAGCTGGTCAGAGAGGCTGGGGGATTGCAGTTTTGCTATCTGTTGCGAGAAGATCTGGAAGCTGCAGAAGTGTCCATACTCTGACATTGACCTGCTGGGTGAGTTTGCCTGTAGCTGGGATTTTGCAATAATGTGTATGCTGTGGTTGGGACACTGAACGTTATTTCTATAAGACTGAGTTGTTCTGATGAGAAGATTTACTTGTGTTGTTTGAGCTACCCTGGAAGATAAAACCTGTCATTTTTTCTGTTATGTGAAAAATAAACCAGATTTTAAGTTACTGAATTGCCTCACAGAAGCCTATTTACCCATCTGATCCTAACAGTGTATTTATGTATTTTTTCATACAATATCTGGGGAGGAAATACACATTTCATTTACTGTATGATTGGTTCTATGGACTCAAATTTGAATGCAAATTTCCAGCTCTATTACCATTAATAAAATCAATAGATAACATAAATGTAAAAAATCATACTGTGCCAGTCCACACTTCTCCAGATTATTAGCACTTATTAAGTAATATCCTCTATAGCCTACACATTTTTTTTTTATTGCAGGAAGCATATAGTGAAGAAAATGATCTACATTTAGCTGCATGGATAGAAGCGTAATATGTTGAACTTGTACTGGAGTTGTATGGCGTTCTTGAATTATTATTCAGTGTGATGCATTTGAAGTTAGCTTCTTTAGATGTTTTGGGAAACAGCAATTTGTGATTTTACAGCACATTTCTTAAAGGCTAAAAGTTTAGCTTTGACCTCATTTTAAATTGTTGCATTACACGTGCAAACAAAATAACAAATGCTAAATGATTACTACCTCTGTTTTGATATTCTATAACAAAGTACCATCAGCACATATCTATTGTACATGTAATGTTTACCAAGCACAGCTTCTTAAAGCAACAGAATATTGATAGGCTAAAAAAAACTGTTAGGTTGTTTTTGCCTTTTACCTGATAAGCTACACCAGAGGTGATTACAGCATACCTTCCCCTGCCTTCTGCATAGACCAGTAATCCCTAGGCAACTGTTTATATTCTGGTGTCCACTGACAGCTTCTTGGGGGTGGCCCAATCAGACATGTGAGTCGGATTCTCCTCAGGTGTCTATGTATGTGGCACCAATCTTTTTCCTGTTTATGAACACCATGGTTGAAGTCAGTGTAACTCATGTAATACATTTTTTCAGTTTGGCATTCAACTTGGCCAGGACTTATTCCCTAAAATGCTGTTCCACAAGTGTAGGGTATGACACTTGTGTAGTTTGCCTGGTTGGACACAAGATGCCCCTGCAAATATTGAACCTCAGCTTTTAGAGCTGCTGGGTGAAGGGGCTCTCAGTGAAGGGGCTCCTTGGGATTGCATAGGCTATAAAGACAGCGTAAGCATATTGCCTGTTTTTATGTAAGAATACAGAGAATCATGTAAGTAGTAAGCCAGCACTGCTTAGCTTCCCCCTTAGGGAGGGCAGTCGTAGGACTCCTACAGCTGGGACTATTTTCATCCCCTTGCTGACGGATGGAAAGACTTTGGGACACCCCTCTTTTGTCAGGTTATGGGTCTCTATTTGCCATTCTTTCTGTGTTATCAATTCAATTTACTGTGAACTGTATGCCACTGTTAAAGCCATGTGCCGCCTCCATGGATAAATTTAATGTTTGAACCATTGCAGTGAAAGCAGTTATGTAACCCACGCTACTAAGAACACACAGGGAGGTGCAACAGTAATAATTTTATTCATTTAATCTTTGAACCATTGATTAAGTAAACGTTCAGAAGGAACTATCCCTGTGTAGTCTGCTTGCTGATTCTACTAGATGGGACTTCTCTTGGAAATGACCCTGTGCATAGGGGTCACAACGTTGTCTGTTGTCAGTAAGGCAGGAGTGGAATGAAAAATGGCCCTGGGTTTCTGGTCACACCAAGCTGGGTAAATCTCAGGGTGTCCCCCTCACTGGTGAACAATGGGTTAAAAAAGTAAACATGCTCTTCTGCTACACAATACATACAATGAAGTCAATAAATATTGGGACATCGACACAATTCTAATCTTTTTGGCTCTATACACCACCACAATGGATTTGAAATGAAACAAACAAGACGTGCTTTAACTGCAGACTTTCAGCTTTAATTTGCGGGTATTTACATCCAAATCAGGTGAAAGGTGTAGGAATTACAACAGTTTGTATATGTGCCTCCCACTTTTTAAGGGACCAAAAGTAATGGGACAATTGGCTGCTCAGCTGTTCCATGACCAGGTGTGTGTTATGCCCTCATTATCCCATGTACAAGGAGCAGATAAAAGGTCCAGAGTTAATTTCAAGTGTGCTATTTGCATTTAGAATCTGTTGCTGTCAACTCTCAATATGAGATCCAAAGAGCTGTCACTATCAGTGAAGCAAGCCATCATTAGGCTGAAAAAACAAAACAAACCCATCAGAGAGATAGAAAAAACATTAGGTGTGGCCAAATCAACTGTTTGGAACATCCTTAAAAAGAAAGAACGCACCAGTGAGCTCAGCAACACCAAAAGACCCAAAAGACCATGGAAAACAACTGTGGTGAATGACCGAAGAATGCTTTCCCTGGTGAAGAAAACACCCTTCACAACAGTTGGCCAGATCAAGAACACTCTCCAGGAGGTAGGTGTATGTGTGTCAAAGTCAACAATCAAGAGAAGACTTCACCAGAGTGAATACAGAGGTTTCACCACAAGATGTAAACTATTGGTGAGCCTCAAAAACAGGAAGGCCAGATTAGACTTTGCCAAACAACATCTAAAAAAGCCTTCACAGTTCTGGAACAACATCCTATGGACAGATGAGACCAAGATCAACTTGTACCAGAGTGATGGGAAGAGAATAGTATGGAGAAGGAAAGGAACTGCTCATGATCCAAAGCTTACCACCTCATCAGTGAACCATGGTGGTGGCAGTGTCATGGCGTGGGCATGTATGGCTGCAAATGGAACTGGTTCTCTTTTATTTATTGATGATGTGACTGCTGAAAAAAGCAGCAGGTTGAATTCTGAAGTGTTTTGGGCAATATTATCTGCTCATATTCAGCAAAATGCTTCAGAACTCTTTGGACGGCGCTTCACAGTGCAGATGGACAATGACCCGAAGCATACTGCGAAAGCAACCAAAGAGTTTTTTAAGGGAAAGAAGTGGAACGTTATGCAATGGCCAAGTCAATCACCTGACCTGAATCCGATTGAGCATGCATTTCACTTGCTGAAGACAAAACTGAAGGGAAAATGCCCCAAGAACAAGCAGGAACTGAAGACAGTTGCAGTTGCAGAGGCCTGGCAGAGCATCACCAGGGATGAAACCCAGTGTCTGGTGATGTCTATGCATTCCAGACTTCAGGCTGTAATTGACTGCAAAGGATTTGCAACCAAGTATTCAAAAGTGAAAGTTTGATGGATGATTGTTAATCTATCCCATTACCTTTGGTCCCTTAAAAGTTGGAGGCACATATACAAACTGTTGTAATTCCTACACCGTTCACCTGATTTGGATGTAAATACCCTCAAATTAAAGCTGAAAGTCTGCAGTTAAAGCACATCTTGTTCATTTCATTTCAAATCCATTGTGGTGGTGTATAGAACCAAAAAGATTAGAATTGTACAAGCTCTGGTGCTTCACCTAGTGGCTAAAAGCTCAAACTGAGCAGTGTATCCTAAACAAGGATATCAAGGAATTTGTTGAAGCTCAAGCAAAATCAATTCAAAGAAATGACCTGCACATTTTATAATTTTCAAAATGACTGGTGTAACTAGTATAGAGCATTATGTGGTTTACTATGCAGCTGTCTAATAAGACATTAAAATACTGAAAGTGGACATTTGCAATGAGAAATTGAGGCTGACATGTAAGACTGAATTATAATTAATACCATTGTAGTACAGATTACAAGTAAGCAGTAAAGAGAACTTTTGCACAGTCTTCAAGTGGGACAATACTACGGAAAAGCTATTTAGAAACAATATGTGCATTGCTAGAAGAAACAAAAATAATATTGGACAACAGACGGAGTTTCATAGCCTCACAATCCAGTAAAAATCTGCCAGATGGTAAAGCACAATGTGCTTCTTTAGGCAGGAATTTTTTAAAAAAAGGAAATGAAATAGGACAGGCAAGGGGAGATTGACATCCTAGAAAAGCAAAAAGAGAAATAGTAAGTGTGAGTTAAATTAGCAGTCCTAAAATGAGGACTATCTGTGAGCCAAGATGTACTCTAGCTGACAAAGTAATTGCAAAGATAAGAAACAACAAAGAATTTTGTGATGAATTGCAATCAATTCCTTTATCGGGGTAAATCTTTCAGAGAAATGTCTTTATTTTCGAATGGATTGAACTATTTACTAAATAAAGTGATTAATGTATCTATATAATATACCCTTGCAAGTTTTAGAGATATAGTAGAACTTAAAGTGATTGTAAAGTGACCACCCCCTCCTCCTCAAAAAATGTTACTCCCTCGGTCTCCATGACTGCGCTCTTCGGTGGCTCTCATCATACCTAAAACCAACGCGCCTTCAGTGTCACTTGCTCCTCTCCTCTTCCCTTCTCTGTCGGTGTCCCCCAAGGTTCTGTTCTTGGACCTCTCTTATTTTCAATCTACACCTCTTCCCTGGGTAAGCTGATTGCCTAACACAGCTTTCAATATAATTTCTATGCTGACGACACACAAATCTATCTCTCCACCCCTCAACTCACTCCATCAGTCTCCTCACGCGTCACCAATTTACTAACAGACAAATCTGTTTGGATGTCACACCACTTCCTCAAACTCAACTTGTCCAAAACCGAGCTCATATTTCCTCTCCCACGTCGTGCCTCTTCCCCTGACTTCTCTGTCAAGAGCAATGACACAATCATCCACCCATCCCCACATGCCAGGGTGCTAGGTGTTATCCTGGACCATGAATTCTCCTTTTGGCCCCACATCCAATCCCTTTCCAAAGCTTGCTGCCTCAACCTCCGCAACATCTCCAAACTATGTCCCTTCCTAACCGATGAAACCACAAAGCTCCTGATTCACTCCCTGGCTATCTCTCGCCTTGACTACTGCATTTCCCTCCTCATTGGCTTACTTTTAAATAGACTATCCCGCCCAGTCCATCATAAATACTGCTGCCAAGCTCTTCCACCTTAAAAACTGCTCAGCGTCTGCTACCCCTCTATGCCAATCCCTCCATTGGCTGCCTCTCACCCAACAAATTATATTCAAAATCCTAACAGTAGGTTACAAAGCCATCCACAACCCCCAGCTACATCACTAACCTAGTCTCAAAATACCAACCTAATTGTCCTCTTCATTCCTCCCAAGACCTCCTGCTCTCTAGCTCCCTCATCACCTCCTCTCATATTCACCTCCAGGACTTCTCCCAAGCCTCTCCCATCCTCTGGAATACCCTACCCCAATCTATCAGACTATCTCCAAATCTATCTACTTTTAGGCGATCCCTGGAAACCTTTCTCTTCGGGGAAGCCTACCCTACCTCCACCTAACAACTTTATTTTCTTCATCAGCTCATCCCCCACAGTTATTACCCTTTCATATCACTTGACCCTCCCTCCTAGATTGTAAGCTCTAATGAGCAGGGCCCTCTGATTCTTCTTGGATTAAATTGTATTGTAATTTACTGTCTGCCCTACTGTTGTAAAGCGCTGCACAAACTGTCAGGAGGTTTTTAACAAACTTCAAGCAGTGCTCTCAGCACTCTCATTAGGATCTGTGTTCCATTTTTACAAACCGGAGCTAAATGGTACTTTAAAAGCTTCAACAAAGCTTGCTGAAAGCTCTGCAAATGCTTTGTCAAAGTTTGCTGTTCTCACTACTCTTATACAAGCTAAAGCATGTGTAAAACAGGCCTTAGACAAATGCCATATAACACTGTTAAAACTCACATATTTATTTTTAAAATATAACAGTGAGAGTAAAAAATAAAATATTATGAAAAAAATTAAAATATAAAATGTATGTGGCTATAATACAAGAAATAAATATTGTATAATTAATCACTTCCCGCCCGCCTATAGCAGATTGAGGGCCAGGCGGTGGTTCAGTTATCCTGACTGGGCGTCATATGACGTCCAACAGGATAACATGCTGCCGCGTGCCCATGGGGGCGCACATCGCGGCAGTCTGACACACCGCTACACTGATCTCTTTACCACGTGATCAGCCATGTCCAATCACGGCTTATCACGATGTCAATAGGAAAAGCCGTTGATCAGCTTTTCCTCACTCACGTCTGACAGACGCGAGTAGAGAAGAGACGATTGGTGGCTCTCCTGACAGGGGGGGGGGTCTGCGCTGATTGTTTATCAGCGCATCCCCCCACTCTGATGCCCACACTAGACCACCAGGGAAGCTGCCAGGACCACCAGGGAAGGGGGCAACATGTGGATGGCCAGGTATGTACCCCATGGCCATCCACATGCGCAAATTATGCCAAATCTGTGCCAATCAGTGCCCACAAATGGGCACTGACTGGCACCATTATATATCAGTGATGCCCAGCAATGCCACACATCAGCATCATCAGTGCCACCCATCAGTGTCATCAGTGCCACCCATCAGTGTCCATCTGTGCCACCTGTCAGTGCCCATCAGTGCCCACCTATCAGTGCCCATCCGTGCCACCCATAAGTAGCCATCAGTGCCACCCATAAGTACCCATCAATGCCACCTACGAGTGCCCATCAATGCCACCTACGAGTGCCCATCAATGCCACCTACGAGTGCCCATCAGTGCCGCCTATGAGTGCCCATCAGTGCCACCTATGAGTGCCACCTCATCAGTGCCACCTCATTGGTGCCACCTCATCGGTGCTCATCAGTGCCGTCTTATTAGTTCCCGTCAGTGCAGCCATATCAGTGCCTGTCATTGAAGAAGAAAACGTACTTATTTACAAAAAATTTTAACAGAAACAAAGAAAAACTTGTTTTTTTTTCAAAATTTGTGGTCTTTTTTTATTTGTTGCGCAAAAAATAAAAACCACAGAGGTGATCAAATACTACCAAAAGAAAGCTCTATTTGTGGGAACAAAATGATCAATTTGTTTGGGTACAGCATTGCATGACCGCGCAATTGTCATTCAAATTGCGACAGAGCTGAAAGCTGAAAATTGGCCTGGGCAGGAAGGTTTCTAAGCGCCTGGTATTGGAGTGGTTAAAAATATGAATGCAAGCTATACACTAGGGAGAGAAGCTCTGAGGGAATCTAGGATGGAAAAGGACCTGGGCATCCTAGTAGGTGCAATGCCAAGCTGCTGCTAACAAAGCAAACAGAATATTGGCATGCATTAAAAACGGATTAACTTGAGGGATAAAGCAATAATTTTTCCACTCTACAAGACTCTGGTCCGGCCTCAGCTGGAGTATGTTGTCCAGTTCTGGGCACCAGTCCTCAGGAAGGATGTACTGGAAATGGAGCAAGTACAAAGAAGGGCAACAAAGCTAATAAAGGGCCTGGAGGACATTAGTTATGAAGAAAGGTTGGGAGCACTGAACTTATTCTCTCTGGAGTAGAGACGCTTGAGAGGGGATATGATTTAAATTTACAAATACCTTACTGGTGACCCCACAATAGGGATAAAACATTTCCATGGAAGGGAGTTTAATAAGACACGTGGCCACTCATTAAAATTAGAAGAAAAGAGGTTTAACCTTAAACTGCATAGAGGGTTCTTTACTGTAAGAGCGGCAAGGATGTGGAATTTCCTTCCACATTCGGTGGTCTCAGCGGGGGGCATTGATAGTTTCAAAAAACTATTAGATAAGCACCTGAACGACCACAGCATACAGGGATATTCAATGTAATACTGACATATAATCACACACATAGGTTGGACTTGATGGACTTGTGTCTTTTTTCAACCTCACCTACTATGTAACTATGTAACATCACTGGATCAATATTGGGCTAAGGTAAATTTAAGGGGGTGAGGGGAGGATCCTCTGAAACAGAAAGTTTTACCTTAATGCTTTGAATGTTGTAAGGTAAAAAAAAAAAAAAACCTTAAGGCTTTAAACCACTTTAAAATACATGTTAACCTGAACTTTTAAAAGTTGTTTACAAATTACCTTTCCCCTTTATCACTAAGCAATGTTTGCATTATCTAAGTTAATGTATACAGTCATAAGATAGCTGGTTATCCTGCCGTTCCCATGAGGAACAACCCCTTCCTGTGTGCCTGTAGTCTCATACTGAAAATATGGCTGCTATACCTCTATTCATCCCTCCACAATGTAAGTACAGTGGCTTCTGACAGGGGTTGGTAAGGGATACTACTCACCACTGTATACCAACCTACAGCCTGATCGGGGCTTCCTCAGGAAATTCCTAAAGGTAATGCTGACGGTGTTTTATAGCTCATCCAGGTCACTTCTGTGTTCTAATGAGTGTCAGGACAATATTCAACATTTTATATTCATACAAGTAGTTTAGGTATTCTAATCCATCTGTCGTCACCACAGGCAATAGGCTGCGGAGGTGATCCGTGTATTCTGATGGCGAGGGAGTTTCCCCACTGTCAGAATACAATGACACAGGGTTGTGTCAGGAGGATTACAATCACACAGGAGGATTCCCCATCCACATTGAATGTGTAGATGGAGGAATTGAACCATTTTTTTTTTTATCAACCCTCTGGTTGAATGAAAAAACTGACCTATATACATTATATGGCCAGCTTAAGCGCCACGGAGCGCAGCGCCACCAGTTACTGTGCCTGTCAGGCTCAAAGAATGAGCTGACTGCCTATGTGTATGTGAGAAAGCACCTGATGTGGTAAATGGCATGCAGCCATCGCTGGATCCCATGTAGATAGGAAGTGTCTGCAGGGGGCTGTAGGGTCAGCAGTACCAAGATGTGGCAAAGGATGAGAAAATGTCAAAAATTGTGTTTTATTTAAAAAAAATAAGAAATTTGTATTTGCCATAAAATTAATTTGTTAAATTCCATTGAGGAACACAGGATTGTAGTAAGTCATGGGCATGTGGGTCAGGCAACCAAATAAATAAAACCCTGCCTCCAACTGTCATGCCTGAGTTTTGTGAGCAACCAGCACATAAGAAAAGGAAGAAAAATTTATGATACATTGCCTTGAAAAAGTATTCAGAACTCTTGAAAATTTCCACACTTTGTCATGTTACAACCAAAAATGTAAATGTAGTTTTGGGGTATTTTATGTGATAGAACAACACAAAGTGGCACATAATTATGAAGTAGAAGGAAAATGATAAACATTTTCAACATTTTTTTTTACAAATAAATATATGAAAAGTGTGTTGTGCATTTGTATCCAGCCCCCTCCCCCCAAGTCAATACTTTGTAGAACCACCTTTCACTGCAATTACAGCTGCAAGCCTTTTTGGGGATGTCTCTACCAGCATCTAGAGAGTGACATTTTTGCCCATTCTTCCTTGCAAAATAGCTCAAGCTCTGTCAGATTGGATGGAGAGCGTCTGTGAACAGCAATTTTCAAGTCTTGCCACAGATTCTCAACTGAATTTAGGTCTGGACTTTGACTGGGCCTAACACATGAATATGCTTTGATCTAAACCATTCCATTGTAGCTCTGGCTGTATGTTTAGGGTTGTTGTCCTGCTGGAAGGTGAACCTCCGCCCCAGTCTCAAGTCTTTTTCAGACTCTAACAGGTTCTCTTCTAAGGTTGCCCTGTATTAAGCTCCATCCAGTCCTCCCATCTCTGACCAGCTTCCTTGTCCCGGGTGAAGAAAAGCATCCCCACAACATGATGCTGCCACCACCATGTTTCACGGTGGTGTGTTCAGGGTGATGTGCAGTGTTAGTTTTCCGCCACACATAGCGTTTTGCTTTTAGGCCAAAAAGGTTACATTTTGGTCTCATCTGACTAGAGCACCTTCTTCCACGTGTTTGCTGTGTCCCTCACATGGCTTCTCGCAAACTGCAAACGGGACCTCTTATGGCTTTTATTCCACAATGGCTTTCTTCTTGCACACTCTTCCATAAAGGCCAGATTTGTGGAGTGCACAACTAATAGTTGTCCTGTGGACAGATTCTCCTGACTTAACTGTGGATCTCTGCAGCTCCTCCAGAGTTACCATGGGCCTCTTGGCTGCTTCTCTGATTAATGCTCTCCTTGCCTGGCCTGTCAGTTTAGGTGGACGGCCATGTCTTGGTAGGTTTGCAGTTGTGCTCTATTCTTTCCATTTTCGGCTGATGGATTGAATAGTGCGTTGTGAGATGCTCGAAGTTTGAGATATTTTTTATAATCTAACCCTGCTTTAACCTTCTCTACAACTTTCTCCCTGACCTGTCTGGTGTGTTCCTTGGCCTTCATGATGCTGTTTGTTCACTAAGGTTCTCTAACAAACCTCTGAGGGCTTCACAGAACAGCTGTATTTATACAGAGATTAAATTACACACAGGTGGACTCTATTTACTAATTAGGTGACTTCTGTAGGCAATTGGTTCCACCAGATTTTAGTTAGGGGTATCCGAGTAAAGGTGGCTGAATACAAATGCACTCCACATTTTTCACATATTTATTTGTAAAAAAATTCTGAATACCATTTCAAATTTCCCTTCCATTTCACAATTATATCACTTTGTGTTAGTCTATTACATAAACTCCCAATAAAATACATTTATGTTTTTGGTTGTAACATGACAAAATGTGGAAAATTTCAAGGGGTATGAATACTTTTTCAAGGCACTGTACATAGTGCTTTAGAAGCCTAAATTTTATTCTGTTAGGATCCCACCCCCTTTCCTAATCTTAATCTTTATTAATGTCACCCCTTTCAGTTTAGGTAATTTATTTGCATGCTTACTTACTTTCCCCCACAACCCAGCCATTGTACACACAGGGCATTTCCCCATCCCCACCCCTCACCATAATTAAAAAAAAATGCTATCCTTTTCATCCGAGGGGTCCTATTCTTGACTAAGGAATCCAAGTGCAGAACAAACACCATACTCATTATTCAGAGTGGCACCCTGCCAATTCTTTGACCTATACACTGAAAGGCATTGCCAAAATTCTCAATATAAATTCTCCATCTCCAACTATAGGCCTGTGCTGGCCGCCTTATTGGATTATTTGCAAATATAGAGCACTAGCTGTGGTGGTTCTGAGCAGGACGCACAACTAAAAAGCTATATTTGGAGGTATGGCCTGCTAGAGGGAAAGTTACTGGTGAGGTAGAGAAGGTTGCTTTGCAAAGTTTGTAGAAAATGCACTCATTCCTTGGTCCCTGTGGAGGCTGTGTACTGTCTTTCCAATTAGAATATCAACTAAACATGTAATTTGACTAGGGGTTCCTAAAGTGTAACCAAACTGCATAGCTAAATATGAGATTATTCATCCTCATAAAATGTTTTTCTGCACAGTGACATCAATTTCAGTAAGATGTATAAAAAACAACATAGATAAACCGTATATGACAACCGAAACAGCTGGAGGAATAGTAAGAAAGAATCAGGAACACCAGACACCATGATTCTGTTAAATGCCATCTGAAATTGTCAAGAGACATTGACTTAAAAATGACAAGATATCTTCAATACTGACTTAACTCAGGAAAGATTTTGACAACATATGTGACAGAGTAAATGAAGCTAAAAATTACATCTCCCGTTGTTGAGTACCCAGAAGATGCACATGCTATGTGCATTAGTGTCGAACATAAAAGAACACAAGAAAGAACCAAAAATATTGAGAAATGTATAAGGAGAATTATATTACTGGGTCTTCCTGAGAACACATATATTTACTATAGAGCAATACATTATACAGCATGTTTGTGTGTGCCTGTGGAGGGAGGGGGTGTTGTCATCTGAAGCCCAAATTTGTATGTCCTTTTGTACTTTTTTTGCAGGGAAAGGTTTGGCAGCTCTGGCATATATAGTTCCCCTTATAAGGATATTTCCCCTCACATCCTGTTAGGATAGGAAGTGATGGGAAATGTCTCTAAGAGGAGCACAGACATAAATGTATTTTTAGTAAAGTGAGGAAGGTTTAGGACATTTGACCCATGCCCCCAATACCTTTAAGAACATTAAGAGGTCACAGAATAAAAAAACTGACAAAAAATGTTAACCCTTCACAACTTATCCAAAACACAAAAAATAATTCAAGTTAGGCTTTAAAATGTTTTTATCTTTTTTATTAATATAACATCTTTATTTGACACATTGGCATTGAATACATGGTACGTTAGTTTGCAGAGCATTCTGGGCTTTCTCTAAAGCCAGCCCAGTATTGTCTACCTCCTTTGTTCTCTAGCTCAATTGGATCTTCCTGCTGCCTCAATTGAACAGACCAGGGAGGGGAACATGTAACTCCTCTGATTCATATAAATGTTAGTTTAATTTAATCTCAAGCTATTTAGTCCCTTGTTAAACATTTTTATTCCCTGCAAAGTAGCTATGGTTTGCCTGATTATCTTTAAATTGATTTTACATTGAAATTTAGCATTCTCTGAAATCTCTTTGAAATTAGCAGCTATCTTCCCCCATGGAGAATAATTCACAAAAAAGAATTCCCTTTAACCTGTGATTAGATAGATCAAAAAGGACTGCAATGTATTGGTATTTGTGACTAGATGTAAGTGGATGTATATCTGTGTCCTTTCTGGTTCATTGGACCAAATGCAAATTTCACTGTTCCACTGTTGTTCAATATTAAAAGTGTTACTAAAAAACACAACAGTAAAATCAGTGTGTATATGCAGTCAAGCATGCTTGTTATACTCACTGTGGAACCTAAGGGGTTAACCACCCGCATTGTGTAAAAAGCTTGTTTGATCCTGTCTCCTCTGATCCTATCCTTCTTCCAGAGTCCCCAATATATCTCTTGATAGTACAGAGGCTAGGGGACAAGCTGCACATGCTGTTTGGTGTGTATTGCTAGAGTTTTTTTGTTTTTTTGGGGGGGGGAGAGTGCATGTGATTAAGCACAGGGCCAATCAGCATTGTCCAGACAGAGGGTCAGGGGTCCTGCACCCTCATAAGACAATCATAGGATAATGAAAACTCATCCTACAAGCTTTAACCAGACACTGATAGAAGTCACAAGACTGCTCTAACT
This sequence comes from Lithobates clamitans, assembly GCA_037952925.1. Taxonomy (NCBI): domain Eukaryota; kingdom Metazoa; phylum Chordata; class Amphibia; order Anura; family Ranidae; genus Lithobates; species Lithobates clamitans. The sequence goes on along the minus strand of JBBGZY010000430.1, from coordinate 7,309,962 downwards.
GCTGATGAGAAAAGTGTTTGGGGACCTGGGTCCTGCCCCAGGGGACATGGATCAATGCAAAAAAAAGTTTAAAAAATGGCCATTTTTTCGGGAGCAGTGATTTTAATAATGCTTAAAGTGAAACAATAAAAGTGTAATATCCCTTTAAATTTCGTACCTGAGGGGTGTCTATAGTATGCTTGTAAAGGGGCGCATGTTTCCCGTGTTTAGAACAGTCTGACAGCAAAATTACATTTCAAAGGAAAAGTCATTTAAAACTACTCGCGGCTATTAATGAATTGCCGGTCCGACAATACACATAAAAGTTCATTGATAAAAACAGCATGGGAATTCCTCACAGGGGAACCCCGAACCCAAATTTAAAAAAAAATGACGTGGGGGTCCCCCTAAATTCCATACCAGGCCCTTCAGGTCTGGTATGGATATTAAGGGGAACCCCGGCCAAAAAAAAAAAAAAAAATTGCGTGAGGTCCCCCTCAAAATCTATACCAGACCCTTCAGGTCTGGTATGGATTTAAAGGGGAACCCCATGCCAAAATTTTTTAAAAAATGGCGTGGGGTCCCCCCAAAAATCCATACCAGACCCTTATCCGAGCACGCAACCTGGCAGGCTGCAGGAAAAGTGGGGGGACGAGAGAACGCCCCCCCTCCTGAACCGTACCAGGCCACATGCCCTCAACATTGGGAGGTTGCTTTGGGGTAGCCCCCAAAACACCTTTTCCCCATGTTGATGGGGACAAGGGCCTCATCCTGACAACCCTTGCCCAGAGGTTGTGGGTGTCTGCGGGCGTAGGGCTTATCGGAATCTGGAAGCCCCCTTTAACAAGGGGACCCCCAGATCCAGGCCCTCCCCCCTGTGTGAAATGGTAAGGGGGTACAAAAGTACCCCTACCATTTCACAAAAAAACTGTCAAAAATGTTAAAAATGACAAGAGACAGTTTTCAACAATTTAAATGCTTCTTCTTTCTTCTATCTTCTTTCTTCTATCTTCCTTCGGTTTCTACCTCCATCTTCTTCTTCTTCTGGTTCTTCTGGTTCTTCCTCCGGTGTTCTCGTTCGGCATCTTCCTCTGCGGCATCGGCATCTTCTTTCCTTCTTCTCTTCGGCATGGTGAAGGATGATGGCATGGAGGGAGGCTCCCGCTGTGTGACGCTTCTCCTCTTCTGACGGTTCTTAAATAACGGGGGGCGGGGCCACCCGGTGACACTGCTCCCCCTCTGACACACGGGGACTTGCCGCGGACTTCCCTGTGGCATTCCCCGTGATGTCAGAGGGGACGGGGTCACCCGTTACATAACCCTGCCCCCTTCTGACATCACAGGGAATGCCATAGGGAAGTCCCTGTGCGTCAGAGGGGGCGGGGTCACTGGGTGGCCCCGCCCTCCCGTTATTTAAGAACCGTCAGAAGAAAAGCGTCACACAGCGGGAGCCTCCCTCCATGCCATCATGGATGCGGAGCGGCCCGAGGAGAAGAAGGAAAGAAGACGCCGACACCGCAGAGGAAGATGCCGGATGAGAACACCGGAGGAAGAACCAGAAGAACCAGAAGAAGAAGAAGATGGAGGAAGAAACCGAAGGAAGATAGAAAAAAGAAGATAGAAGAAAGAAGAAGCATTTAAATAAAGGAATTGTCAAAAACTGTCTCTTGTCATTTTTAACATTTTTGACAGTTTTTTTGTGAAATGGTAGGGGTTACCCGCTTACCATTTCACAAAGGGGGGAGGGCCGGGATCTGGGGGTCCCCTTGTTAAAGGGGGCTTCCAGATTACGATAAGCCCCACGCCCGCAGACCCCCACAACCACCGGGCATAGGTTGTCGGGATGAGGCCCTTGTCCCTGTGGGGAATTCCCATGCCGTTTTTCTTAATGAACTTTTATGTGTATTGTTGGACCGGCACTTTATTAATAGCCGCGAGTAGTTTTAAATGACTTTTTTTCCTTTGAAATGTCATTTTGATGTCAGACTGTTATAAACACGGGAAACATGCGCCCCTTTACAGGCATACTAAAGACACCCCTCAGGTACGAAATTTAAAGGGATATTACTTTTATTGTTTCACTTTAAGCATTATTAAAATCACTGCTCCCGAAAAAACGTCCGTTTTTAAAACTTTTTTTTGCATTGATCCTTGTCCCCTGGGGCAGGACCCAGGTCCCCAAACACTTTTTATGACAATACCATGCATATAAGCCTTTAAAATTAGCACTTTTGATTTCTCCCATAGACTTTTAAAGGGTGTTCCGTGGCTTTCGAATTTGCCGCGAACACCCCAAATTGTTCGCTGCTCGGCGAACTGGCGAACAGCCGATGTTCGACTCGAACTCGAAGCTCATACCTAGTCCTGAGCTTAGTAACACTTTAACCTTAATGCATTTGTATTATGTTTGTATACTTGTGTAAGGTAATTAGATTGAATGTTTAGACCTTTACCAAAGCAGTACTTACACTACAGCACAAAAG